>OY734953.1:4971672-5659172 GCA_963457585.1 Spergularia bocconei | reverse complement strand
TAGAGCTTTCTTTCCTGCTGAGGACTAAGAAAAGGAGGACTGGGTGGTAGAGGCGTGGAAACACTTGTTTTCCCTATTTCGGACCTTAGCTCCATGGAACAATATGCTACTGCTGAAACATGGAAGAATTTAAATCTTAGATCAAAACACTATGTATGGATGGTATGAACTGCCTAAACAATAATTATTGAACAGCGAGCAACCATCAGACAGTACGGGAAGAGCTGCCCAAAACACGCTACACCCAACCAGCCAAGGGAAATAGGCAAAGTGAAAGTTCAGTATAGGTAATCAGAGAAAGAGAGAGGGGTAATCCGGTACGTAGACCAAATAAGACAATGCAAAGCTGTGCGCCTAAGTGCGAAAAGACAGTGCAAGCTTTGTTATGTCGAAACCTAAATGTTAAGTCAGGATATCTACTAAATACCGGCGCCCATTCCCCACTATGGGATGGTACCGCGGCTATTGACCCCTCTGGGCCTTCTCCAATTCTGAGCTTCCCGCGATAGGAAAGCGGCTTAAGTTCTTAACTAAAAAAAAAAAATAGAAAAAAAAGGCTCTCGAAGAAAGCCTATTCACTACTAACCATATAGAATACTTGCACCTTAGCTTATTCTATGCGATCCTCGTTAATAGGCTTTTTCGTTCTTACGGTACCTTGAGAAAATCGGACCTCCTTTTTACATCTCTCGTTATTTGGGACCCTATAATTATCTCTTTAGGCTTCTATTGAATCGAAAAATAGGTTTGATTGTCCATCTTTATCGATATATATAATAAATAATTAAGTATTAAGTATAAGGCATCCTCCGGATAATTCAAATCGAAGCGATTGGATGCCCGACTCGGGCATAAAAGTACATTTACGTTCTTCCTGTTCCCGCGGCAGAGGTATGCTCGGTTTTTTCTGGATTTAGAAAAGGACAAAGAATCAGTAGCTGTGCATATATGAGATTTTAAGATAGTTGTGGAGGAGCGGCTGTGAAAGGGCGATTCCCCTTTCCATTGAAACTCAATTTCATTCGGCTTTCTATGCTCTATACTCGTTAATCGTATGGAGCTCCTTTCCTTTTTTTTTCGCTTGAAACGTGAACTTAACTTCCGCTGGCATTATCAGACAGGATTGAAGAATAGCGATATTTTCATGTATGAAAAGAAAAGCGGAGTAAGAGCTCTTTGCGGGATAAACTAACTAAAGGCTGTTTAGCGAGATAGGATAACCGCTCTTAGGGGAATGGAATGGATGGATAGAAGTTGGATTGGATGAGCTGATCAATGGAAATGTCCAATCCTTCTCCGACCAATCCTACCTGACTTGTAAAATCTTGGCTCCTTTTTCAGCCAGATAGCGAGCAATCACTTAGCAATGAACACGAACTGAAAGCAGCCGAGAATTGGTAGCTATCCCTTACGGGAATCGAACCCGTGTCTTCGACATGAAAAGACGATGTCCTAACCACTGAACGAAAGGGACCAAAAAGCCATTCTTCATATACCTCAGCCTTGAAAAGAAGATGAATTGGGGCTTAATCAAGAGCTACTAATCGGTTGCGCCTACCTAAACAGTAAGCCTTTTCTTGTTCGTTCTTCGAATGCCGCTAGTGGAGACTAATTCCTTCCGGCTAATGAAGATACTACTTCAGTCTGCTCCCTCATTCCCAGTGGATCCTTCTTCTCCCTAAGAATTGAACGAACCAAGTTCACCGTGGTAGAATTATTCCAAGTATTTCAGCTGGAACAGCTATGTACGTTTTCGATTTTCTATTCACTCATGATCTGGCCTGGTTGACCCAATCATGATATTGAGGAATAGGACCTTTTCTCGAAAAACTCCGGATCTCAATAAAGGAATCAGAAAATTTTTTCGCTAGAGCTCATCACTGAAGAAGGGTGGCTTGACTTTTTGGAATTAGAGAAGAACTTCTTCGCGTGGTGGGAAGGCTTTCGCAATTCGCATCTTCCTGTCCAGCAAAGAGGGTGAAGGGGAGCGGACAGCAAGTTGGAGGACACTGCAGAACCGCGTGATTGATCCATCTGCGCTATTCCCTAATTGAAGTTTTAATCCGGGGAGAAATCTTTCTTCATAGATACAAGACATTCGTTGCTGATCTAAAAAAGATCTTATCCCGTTAGCGGACGTTTTTCATTCTTCATCCGGGGTCTTTAGTAGCGTTTACTTTGGAAACGGTTAGTTTACTTTGGAAACGCGCTAAAACAGGCCTATAGGTTCGCTTTTCTAATAGAAAAAGAGTCTATAATTAGATAGAAGTATATAGAATTAGTCAGATTGTCTGAAGCATGCACAGCATCGGCCTTTGGGATATTTTATTGAATCATAGAATCGGTTCTTACAGTGCCCGAACCACTTCACCTACTTCATTGCCCTCAACCGTTTCTCGTACCTCTATTGAAACAGAATGGTTTCATGTTCTTTCATCGATTGGTTATTTTTCTCCGTTCGTCTCTCTTTTTCCAATTTCGGTCTCGATGATCTTCCCGTGGATCCTTTCGTAGAGTACTGGCTATAAAGTGCACCTTTTCTGCTATCACGATCAGAAAGAGCTAGACAGCTTTGCTTGTAGTTAGCCTCAGTAATAGGTCTTCGTTCGTGATCATGTTGGTAAAAAGGTTGTTTTAGAAGAGCGGATGTGAAACGGCGACCCCCCTTTTCCATTGAAGTAGGGAGGGCCCCCTTACCCACCATTCCGGCCTATTTAGGCATTTTACCAATGCTGAAGGTAGCTTGCTTACCAAGCCACCCAAAATCTTGTTATCCCAATAGTAAATGTGTTATTTTCGTAGATGAGGCTGCAAGAATCATCATCTTCTTTTCTTCATTCTTTGCCTACTCTCTTCTTACCGCTCTGTGTTAGCATCTTTTTTCTATTCGTAGCTACACTGCATATCATAGTTTCGTTGTCTCTCTCTCGGTTCGTTCGGAAATCGTGGTAGTCTTTTCATGGATATTTTTTTTGAACGGGAATGGGCCTGGAGTTAACAACAACGAAAAAACTACCTTCTGTCTGTTGCCGTGGAATGTATAGGTAGGGATTCTTTTATGCTTGGAAAGTGCGTTCCGCGCTCTCTATCCTCTCTTTTTGAGGACTCCATGAACCTTAGTATTCGTCTTATCTTTCTTTCTTCCTTCCCTTTCGTATATGGGGGAGCCTCGTGGGATTCTCTCAACATACATATCCGGGGGTGCACCTGTTTAGTAAGCAAGGAGCGGAACGGGCGGATCCCAGCTTGTGAAAACAGTAACTCGTCTTTCCGCTCTGGTCCCGCGAAAAAAAATAAGCCTAGCCCTTTTTTTCCGCATCAGTGGTGGTCCCACCACCGGAAGCAGAGGAAGCTAACCGAGTTGAGTTCCTTCTACATAAGATCAGGACTGTAAGACTCACTCTTTCTCTTGAAGTACCGGGAAGATTTGATTCAATCTGCTAAGCTGTTTAGATTGTCTTTCTGACTCTGGCAGGGAAGAATGCTACTTACCCGACAGGGAAACTCTTGGAACAGCTAGAGTAAGAAGTCCCCAAGTGAGCATATTATGGGGCCCATCCCAAGTCTACCTTTAAGTAAAGTACGGCGGTCAAGCAAGGAATGAGAAATGCCAGTTCTGGCAGAAAGGCAGCGTAGTCCTTTCAGTGATGGAAGTGAACAAGTCATGATGGAGGTCCTTCTCAGTTAAGTACAGCCTGGCAGTAAAAAACCGGAGCTTTGGGTTCAAGCTTTCCCCAGCCCAGGCCACGGGTCCCCCCGCTCTTTTTTTTTCAGGGGCCGAGTCAAGTTAGAAAGTGTTCTGAGGGCAGCTAAGCCTACTTCTCATGTCCCCACTCATTGATTAGCCGAAACGAGAGATGGAGTTAAGCTACATCAGTTATAGAATGGAACAATGGACCGGAAAGCAATCAAGATCGGAATGAAGAGCTGGCAACTGTCAGACTAGTTGCTCCTCCCACTTCAATAGAAGAATGAAGGGAGGAAGTAAATACCCCCTTCTCCGGCTAACCGATAGGGAAATCCTTACATAAGCAAAAAAAGCATGAACTCGATCTTCAGCCCTTAGCACACCACGATTCTCTCAAAGAGATTCATCTGCCTAAGTAAGAGGCCGCGGAGGGGCTCTGTTTCTGAATCCGTTCCATGTCTGGATTCATCGTTAAGATCTTCTGGTAAAAAAAATGGTAACTGAATCATCCCAACGATTTTACCAAACCGTTCTTCCAGCGAAGTGGTTTAATTAGAGCCTTCTTTGGCACCAAGACCCTTTTCGAGCAGCTCTTTCAACTGCCGCCTAATCTCCCAACAAGTTGCTTAGTTTTGCTGCTTCTTTGTGGCCGGAGCTATGACGTCATTCCTTGCGGCAACCACTGGAATATTACAGAACGATCTAAAGAGGGTCATAGCTTATTCAACTTGCAGTCACACGGAGCCTTAACGAGGAAGGTGCTAGTGGTTTATCATTGGGTCAATAACCCTTCCCGGTTCTTCTTTTTGTGCTACTCCTACCCCACCGCGACGTAGATTCGGAGCTTGAGTTTTCTGAGTGCCGATCTGATCTGGCGGAGTAACAACTTCCTCTGGCACCGGACCCCGTTAGTAGCGGCGAGCGAGAGCGGATTGGTTTATCTACATTCCAGGAAATTCATACGCTCCATGGACAGACGCAAATTTTAAAATGAGAAACTACCTACAGCCACTGCTTCCAAGATCTCAGTTTGCTTTCGCCAGATACTTCTTTATCTTAACGAAAAAGAGCTTTTTTGTCGGGGCAGGTCCCCGAGCTATTGCCAGAGATGGAGACGGATAGGTAGCTAGACTTCCAAGTCTAGAAAGTCATTCAAAACTTGATCGAAGAACCAGCGTTTATTGAAGAGAGACCTCTGCTCGTTCACCTCAAATATTAAATGTTCTCCCCCAGTTATATGATCAACGGGATCAGTCGGTTAGAGAGCGGGGCTATTGTAGGCAAAGCCGCCCCCTCTACTGACCGAACCGAACCCTCAGTTCGAAAGTCTTCGGCCGGTTTTACGTAGTCTTAATCCACAGCAGACGTTCAACACCTTAGCCTCTATAGTTCGGCTAAGCTATTTCATAACCTTAGTGTAGTCTCAATCCATAGTTGATCGTACCTTATCGTAAATGTTGGGCTTCGTTCCGTAGTTTCATTTATTCAAAAGACCATAATTCATTCAAATGCATCTATATCAGCATCCACTTCAACCTATTTGGGATGGGTTCTCCCGGAGGAAGGAGGCGGATCGGTTGGAACGCGGGCTAGCCGGCCGGCCGGGAGGTTCGATTCCTCCCCGATTCTAATTTACTCGATCCGGTGCTCTCTGCCGGTCCGTGAATTCTTCCGAGCGGACGGGGACCGCTAGTAGGTATTCCGGCTTCATGCAGGCGAGTTGCAGCCTGCAATCCGAACTGAGGACGGGTTTTTGGGGTTAGCGCACCCTCGCGGGATCGCGACCCTTTGTCCCGGCCATTGTAGCACGTGTGTCGCCCAGGGCATAAGGGGCATGATGACTTGACGTCATCCTCACCTTCCTAGTCCATCGCTCCTTGGCTCTACTTCAACCACTACAACCTGACGGATCCCTCTTGCAGTCAGACCGAACCAGATAAATCATTTAATCTTTCTAGCTGGGCCCTCGTTCTGCGATTAACAGCTCCGGATTTCCCAGAGAGTGCTTTTCCGGTGCGGTGTAACCAACAACTCAAGGCTCTCAAGTGAAGGAGTTGCAGGACCGGAATTCGCTGCGCTTACGCTTATTCCGACAACAGATTCATCGGTCACTGGATGCGTGCTAACAGAAAAGAAGAAAGTCCTAAAGTTATCAGGTACGGTTTAATCATCCTAAGCTACCTCACCGCAGTAAGTCTAGTCTATGGGCCCTTAGCCCAAGGATAGAGACAGGGCTAATGCTTCGGTCATACTAGATAACGAGGCTTACCGAACCACCTTTGCCGTAACTCAGAGATAGAAGGCCGCTCAAGCGGAATCCTAAGACGACTTTCAATCATGAGACTTTTCGTTCCACCCATGTGTGTGTCAAATTGACTGGCTCTGTTTTACTTAAGGAAGGTTTTGACTGGAAAGAGAAGAGGTGACGCAACCACAAGTGAGAGAATGGTCAGACTGATTCGGGAGAATTGAAGAAATTCAGGAAAGATGAAGGTTGGAATGCTGGTTATTCTTCTGAGGCGGAGGTGGCCAGCCGGGAAGAGCCACCAGAAAAGAGTGGACTATTTTTGTCGGAACTCTGGCAGGGTGTGTGGGGAAGGAACCCCCTTCGAGTTCACACACTAAAGGAGCTGCCATTCTCCTAATGTTATTGCACTCTTAGAATAAAAAAGAGGGTGATTGAGAGGACTCAGTAGAGGGTGGGAGACACTGTCTTTTTTCGGATCTCCCCGCCAAGGTGGAATATACAGTCCTTCTTTTGCGGCTATAAAGAAGGCAGGATCGATTGGCCTTAGGTTAGGAGGAAAACCCCTCAGTTCTTACCAACCTCCGGGTTGGTAATCGACATGTTGCTAGCTTCAACTCGGTCTAAAAAGAATTCATTGATTTCCTCTGCTGTCCATTTCTTATTCATTCGGGGCGCTCGGCCGGTGCTCCTTTCTCAAACCAGAACAACTCTGAACGTTAGGGAAGATAAGGGAAGACCACCTGAGCGAACCGACCGAAGGGACTTGACTTATCCGAACCGAACGATAGCGGCTTAATAAAGCTAAGCCTATTACGAGCAGCGTCGCTGCTTGATCGGCGGGGATTTCTAAATTCTCATAGGGACCCCCCGGAATTCCTCTGTTGGAGACTGCTACCCAGAAGGCCATCTCGGGCATGGGAAGAAAAGTTGACAGACAACCGACTGAACTAGGCAATGCCGGTTTAGACATTGAGGATGAGTCCAGCGGTCAACAAAGGGCTTTCATCTACAGGTGCTGTCATTATGGATCGTGACGAGAGTCGGCCCGATCATCCAATTCGCTCCAACAGACAGGCATGGTTCTGTAGTCAAAGCAACTTCGTCACTTTCGTGTACCCATCGGACGGCAGCCCTTTCGGGGGTTCCTTAGGGACCGATTCACTCTGCGTAGATTGACTGAACGCAGAAAGCCTTCCACTGGCAGGCGATCGTGTTTTTCACAGGATTTCTCGTTACTCATGTCAGCATTCTCACTTCTGATATCTCCAGGTGTTGTCACCAAAAACCTTCCCCGATTGACAGAACGTCCCGCTACTGACACTTGAAAAAGCAGCTTTCAAGGTCTCGTCGCTTCGGTGAATCACTTGAGCCCTGATACATTTTCGGTGCCATGGAGCTAGACCAGTGAGCTATTACGCTTTCTTCAAAGGATGGCTGCTTCCAAGCCCACCTCCTGGTTGTCATCGCTCGATGAAAAGAGCTTTTATGTTATGTGAAATTTTTTTAAACCCTTTAAAGTAGGTAATGTTAGAAGACGACTGTCGTTATCTGATGGTCAGATACCTACGGTCGGTATATCTTTGAAAGCTCAGACGGAGAGAAAAAATGGACTCCTCGAAGGCTACTTAAGGACCTTTAATGCAAAACAGAAGGACTGGCGCTGTTGGATATTGCTCAGTACTACTATAACTTAACAACCAAAAAGCTCTGCGTCGAACTTCAGCCCCTTCGAGCCCAACGACCAAGCCCCAAAAAGCGGAAACCGAACAACCACCAGGCTCGTCTGAAGAGGAGGCGGGCTTTTTTTTTCAACGAATTGAAATGATTGAAGTTTTTCTATTTTTAATCGTCTTAGGTCTAATTCCGTCCAAGCTCTCATAGCATTCGTCTTTCTTCCTTCTCTTCTTCACATCTGTATTCTTTCCTTCGCTTTATAGCGATCTTGGCTCTATTCAAATTGGGCTTTTTCCCATCTTTAGATTTAGACGAATCCGCACTTGGCACGCACGCGCAAACGAGCACCGGCCGCAACAGCGGAAAACTATGACCAATAGACTAAGACACTTAACTACATCCGCACGCAAAAGGAAGAAATGTGGTTATGCATAGCAAAAATGCGTTCCTCGTCATTAATATGTTTTTTGTTTGCTCGCGGTAATTGTAGCCTCTTTGGAGAATCAATGACCGCATCTTTGATACACTCATGACTCTGAGGTCGAGTGAAAGATTCGCCGCAAGTAGCCTTCCAAGGCGAAAGGAGGCCACCCTAGACTCTATTCAGGTAGGACCGTTCCGGAACCAAATTTTGCCGCTTGCTGGGCCCTGATGCCGGAAGAAATCGAAGAACTTCTTGAGAATCCTACAAGATCCATTCGTTCTTTTTTCTCTGGCAGATGGTCAGAACTTCATCTGGGTTCAAATCCTACTGAGAAGCCCACTAGAGATCAGAAATTGTTGAAGAAACAACAAGATGTTTCTTTTGCCCCTTCCAGGCGATCGGAAAATAAAGAAATGATTAATATATTCAAGATAATTACGTATTTACAAAAGAGCGTCACCTGTCTTGTATTAAAGAACTCGACCAGGGACATGCCATCTTCGCAATGAAACCGAATAAAAATCTTAGTCCACTACTAGGGAAAGTGTATGAGCCGCCCCTAATAGATACCAACCAAACTCGCTACTCGGTCCTTTCATTAGTCGAATAAGCCTCGTGTTCACGCTCCGCTGCAAAAAGAGTAAGCGTTCTTTTCAATATCCACAGTTCGTAGGTAGGAGCTCTAAGCCTATCTGCTGTTGAATAACCAACCCAGTCTTTTTTTTCTGTTTCAGTAACCGTTGTTTTACTCATCAAATGGCACTCAGTTTATATCTTTAAGTTCGATCATTGACAAGGTTCAAAGAAAGGGTGGGCCGTTGATAAAGAATCGATTCCAAACCACAATGCTAGCAGATGGTGGACCTCGGCTTTTCTTTTCATTAAAGAAAGCTCCATCTGGCATCGTTCGTTCCCGTCTTTTATTCTTGTAGGGGGGGGGTGCCAGTGCTATAATTTTCCGCTATTTGGCCAAAACGATAGTTACTCGGTTTTTATCACTCTTGGCCTTCGTTCTTAGTAATATTTCCGCATTCATCATTTTTTATAACTACCACCCCGCTGCATACCAAAGCGGGCCACCGATAGGTGGCAGACTTTAGATCAGGGAAGACTGCGGAAGACTACTTATAGGAAATTTTCCTTGAATCCAGCAGTGTCGATAGAGATCGAATCAGTAACCGCAGCTCTCTCGTCTCTTGTCGGAGGGGCTAGGCTATTATAAGGGAAAGATCCCGCAGCCAGCGAAGGCTAAGCTTTTCTTTTAACAGCATAAAAGACTGGATTTGAGAACGAAAAGCAGTCGAACGAACAAGTAGTCCGATTGAAGATGGAAGCTTGCTCATGCAGCACTCTTATAGGAAGTTCAGCAGAAACTCCTTGTTATAGGTCAACGAAATCTTACCTTCCTGCTGTGTGTAGCTTTGGCCACTAGTCGCCGCCTTATAGCGCTCTATCGAACCATCAGCACGCTCCTTAATTTCATTTTTCTTTTTTTTGTAGACTCGGCGACATCCAACAACGTTCATAGAAAGTTCATATGGCACTAAAGACCAAGTCTTTTTCTGCGGAAGAGCGGCATACTCATCTTTCATAGAAAAAACCAAACTACTGCCCTCACTAGCTTCCTTTCCTTAAAGGATGTAGGCTGAATCACACTGGATCGAAGCCCTCCCTTTCCTTCCAATTAGTGAGATTCTATCTCCGACTTGGGAAATTGTGGTCGACCCCGACTACATGGGAACAGATTCTTCTTTCTCGGAATCGATACTTTACAAAATTTCTACTGACGAGCTTTCTCGCGAGCTCTTTCTTCTCGGGAACATCGAGAAATGGAGCAGACAACAAAAATAAGAATAAACCTATAAAAAATCCCAGGTAGTCGGCATTCTAGAAACGAAGCTTCCCAGCCGCTTGCCCCCTTGTGTGGAAATGCTCTTTTCATGATCTCCAGAAGAAACCTTGTAATCCTTCTTTCCAAGCCTGGGATGAGTGAAGGTTAACTTATTTCGGAGTGTGACGGGCCTCGCTCTTAGCCTTTGCTTTCGCCCCCCATTCGTGAACCAGCCCTTTGGTTGGGCCTATCCTGTCTACCAAGAGGCCAAGAAAGAAGGAACTGACATAATAAAAAAAAAAAGCCTTGCTCAAAAATCAGATGTAGCACTTTCAGAATATAATATGCTGCTAGACTTTGCCTGCCATCTTACTAGAACAAAGATTCCTAGTTTCAAAGGTGCTACGCCTTCTTTTGTTTGGTAGCAAGAAGGTTCAGATGAAGTGACTCAGAAGCAAAGGCAGCGCCGCTACGGGTATTCTTTTTAAGCTTAAAAAGGCAGTTTTTCATCGGCCCGGTCAAAAGAATCCCCTAACAGAGGTTTGGATGTCTTTGACAGGCTGTAATCGACTCTATAGCTTCTTCAATAAACGCTGGTTCTTCGATCAAGTTTTGAATGACTTTCTAGTCAGATCGTTCTTGCGTTTCGGATATGAAGTCTCATTCGAAGCTTTAGACAAAGGTGCTATTGAGATATTGGGCCCCTATGGTATCTCGTACACATTCCGACGATTGGCCGAGCGAATAAGTCAACTTCAAAGTGGATTTGTTGTGCGAAGGAATTTCGCTACCTTAGGACAGTTAGAGTTACTGCCGCCGTTTACTGGGGCTTCCATTCAAAGCTACGTACTTAAAGTTCCAGCTGTAAGTGGTCGTAGAGACACTTGAGGGGTACGAACGGTTGTCAACAGTAAGAAAGTGGTTATATATAAGCAAAAAATAAGAGGGACTTACTTTCTTTCAGGGAGGAAGCATGGGCGGTGGGAAAAGATCGATAAAGATGAGGGATGTAATAAGCTGGCCTTTCAGGCTAGAGAAGAAGCGCTCAGCCCATCTTTTTCTATACAAGGAGAGGACGACGACGGAGATTCTCCTTTTTTCAACCAAATCCAGTTAAGGTCGAGGAGATCCCCTATAGAACCTTAAACTTCCATAACTTCTATTTTACAGATTCTTTGAATTTCCTATTATAATGGCAATAATGAGCCAAACTAGTATTTGCAGTGAATCCCCCTGTTATGTAGTCATGCATTACAATAGGAACTCCCAATTCTCTCGCAAATACAGCCCTTTTGATCATTTCTTCACATGTACCCGCAGTGGCATTCAAGTAATGCCCTTTGATTTCACCTGTTTCAGCCTGTGCTTTATA
Source organism: Spergularia bocconei (assembly GCA_963457585.1). Lineage (NCBI taxonomy): Eukaryota > Viridiplantae > Streptophyta > Magnoliopsida > Caryophyllales > Caryophyllaceae > Spergularia > Spergularia bocconei. Next base: position 5,647,935 of record OY734953.1, on the reverse strand, counting down.
AAGTGCTTCGGCACAAAATAAGAAGCGGTCTCTCCAACGCATAAATGGTTGGGAGTTTACGTTTTCATCATCTTTGGTAAAATCGGGTAGTGGCGAACAATGCTGCTTGCGTTGCGAGGGATGCCCGCTCGTATGGCCCCCGGCCTACTTCCCGCCCTAAAGAAGACTAGCTAGCTTCGAAAGCTGTCATGTAAGAAACCAAACAAGACTGCTACCCTAACTGCGGAAGAAGGAAAGAAAGCTCCTAGCTAGAGAGTGATGCTCCTAGCGTATGCCGGTAAGAATTTCATAGCTACTTTGGAAAAAGGAAAGTCGTCGCTTTCGCCTTCCGCTCCTAGTTCTACTTTTTTTTTAAAGGAGAATCTCGCTTTGTCATTCAATAAGGTAAAAGGCTTGAGTAGGCAGTTTACTTTTCAAGGGGGAAGCAAGGTGGAGTGAAGCACGGTCGGCAACAGCTAATTGGCTCAGGCGAGTTTTCTTGCTCTTGCGGGAGACCCTATTTCGAGTTAAAGAAGTGAATCCTCAGATGACGGACTCCCATCCCCGGGAAAGTCCCCACAACAGCTTCCTCCCACACTGAAGCTACTAAATGTAAGAAATCTGAATGAGGAGTTCAGAAATCGAAGAACTTAAATGGAATCTTCGCTCTCGGTAGATCAGCAAGCGTGTTTTGTTCTTTATTCAACAAGACATCCCAATAGTCTTTATCCTTTGTAGAATCCACTCCTCTTAGCTGAGGTGAGGAGAGAGAATCTTACCTTTTAACTTGGCTTTCAGAGACTTAGATCGACTAATTGATCGAAGGATAAGAGGTCTTTTACACGTGTCCGAAATATAAGAAGAGTTGAGACCTCCGCCTGTGTGCCGTAACCTGTCGTTAGGCTAAGTTACTTCAATAGAATTAAGAGAAACCCAGCCCAATGTTCGAATCTTCCCCCTCCACTTACCGCCATATTTGCTTCACTTTATTTAGTTGGATTTCAAAGAAAGGGTCTTGTCCGAACCCCATAAAAGAACTAGAAAAGTATGTTTCAGCTAGAAATGTTGATTTCGGACCCGAAAAGAACAGATTCGGGGTTTACCCCATTATTCTTGCCCGAAGTTTTCCTCCGAATTCATATATTTACTTCCTGGCTGGCGAACAGCGTAGAAATTACCATGTCTTACTCTTTTTGTTTTTCGGGATAACGCGAAAAAATAGCTTGTGCACGAATAGCTTGCACGAACAAGCTCTGGCGCTGATTTCTTTCCTTCCCCAGCTGTATTCCCCTTCGTTCAGTTGGGGTGGAACGCCATTGATAAGTCGTCCCTCGAGAACGCGTATCCTAGTCAGGAGCTCTGTCTCCTGTTGTAAGTAGATTTGCCTTACGCCGGCTAATGGATCTACTGGAATACCAGCCAGGGGCGCCTCATTTGGCGGGATGTTGTTAGCCGCGGGGATGGCCTCGTTTTCTGGGAGACCCATCGCCTCCGCTATGGAATTAGAACCCAGGCTTGGCTCGAATTCCATTTCCTCGGACCCCCTTCCCCTCCATCGGAGAAATCTCTATCAATTGGAAAGACTAGCTGGGCCAGATGGAGGAGGCGGCGGCGTCCCTGACTTCGGTTTTTCTCCTCCTTTATTCTTTCTTTCATTCAGATAGATACATTACATACCTTAAAAAAAAGTCCATCCGGTCGTGAGTGAGTCTCGGAGTTTAGTACCCAAAATATCTAGTAACCCAAGCCCCTAGCTAATAACAAAAAGAGGAAGTAACTCGTTCACTTCTCCTTTATAAGGAGGTCTTCTTTTTCTTCATAGCTGGGCGTATTACGAGAGAATCCGTTAAGAAAGATAGGAGGGAAAGCTCAAAGTCGTCTTTCAAAGGTTCCGTAAGAGCTAGATGTCGGAAAGAGAGCTGCATTCCGCCTTGCCTACTTGCTGAAAGCACAAACAAATAGAATTCATGGCTGATCATGAATTCTATTAAGTTTGCCGGTATTGGCCATAATTTACAAGAACATTCTGTAGTCTTAGTAAGAGGGGGAAGGGTTAAGGATTTACCCGGTGTGAGATATCACATTGTTCGAGGACAAACAATCTAAAGGAGTGGAGGGGGCTGGACGCGGTTCTGCACATAAACTTATGTTCCTCTATGAGTTGTGTTTCCAGGGAAAGAGTCTTAGAAAAGGTCCTTCAATCTTTCAGAAACGTTAATTCACGATGGTTAATTCTTTACACAGCAGGTTCGGGTGGGAGGTAGGAAATAACGTTAGTGATCTAACACCTATTCCCTTTAATTTTGATCATGACTATGTCGATTTCTTTAATCCGGAATACAACCCTACAGGTTTAAACGTCAGTAGCATGTTGGCGTGGAGCTGGCGATCCCCGGCAAAAAGGCTTAGGGGCTTCCCGGGGCCCGAACTAAAAATTGTCTTTTTTAGAATCTCTTCTAGATCGCATGATGGGGCGAAGGGAAGAGAGTCTCGAACCTGGCCAGTTAAATGTGAACCGTCTTCCAATTTTTGAGTTAAATAGAAAGGCGTCTCGTTGACCAAACGAGAAAGTATACTAGGCCACATATCATCCCCTCTTTCCATACAAGAAAGAAAAAGAAAAGATATAATGATCGGTGCCTCTGGCCCCCTTGTTCCTTTCTCCTTGACGTTATTTTCCTCGTTTTTATTACAATAAAGTAGCTTGCTTAGCTTACTTAGCGCTTGCGCTAAGGATCTAATCAGAGTCAAACTTGGGTTAAAAAAACCTTTTCCTTATTAGCCAGAGTACAGGCGGACTCTTTGATCTTTAGTAAAGATGGATTAAGCCAAAAAGGCGTTTTTTCGAACAGTCTCAACGTCCTCGTTGAGAGTCGCCCGTCACTTTGTTCGTACCTTCTTGGTTTAGGTTTCCAACTTAACTTAATGGCCTTGCCGCCCCGCCGCTAAGAGATTAACTCCAAAATAGCATATCCAAATTATAAGAAAGCCTATTGCTCAAGTAATAAGAGGTTTCATGTTAATAACTCAGTCAAGTCTTAGAAAATATATTATATTACCTTTATTGATAATCGTAAAAAATATAAGTCGTATATTATTATTCCAACTTCCTGAGTGGTCTGAGGATTTTGAAGAGTGGAATAAAGAAATGCATGTTAAATGTACCTATAATGGTGTTCAGTTATCAGAAACAGAATTTCCAAAAAACTGGTTAAAAGATGGGATTCAAATAAAGATATTATTTCCTTTCTATCTAAAACCTTGGCACAGATCAATGATAACACCTTCTTATCAAGATCACATGAAAAAACAGAACCAAAATAAACAAGATAATTTTTGTTTTTTAACAGTTTGGGGAATGGAAACTGAACTTCCTTTTGGTTCCCCTCGAAAACGACCTTCTTTTTTTAAACCAATTATTAAAGAACTCGACAAACAAATTATAAAATTGACAAAGAAATGGTTTCAATTTTTTAAAATTGTAAAAAAAAAAATCGACTTTTTGATAAAGGTTCCAAATGAAACAACCCAGTTTCTTATTAATAACCTTCTATTTAAAAAGAATAATAAGAATAAAACGGTAAGTCCAAGTCGAGTATTTGGATTGAGAGAAGAATCTAGTGAAATAAGAAAAGAAAACGATTCTAAAATCAATAATCATATGGTTCTTGAATCATCTATTCAAGCCCAATTTAATAATTGTACAAATTGTTTCGATTCAATGGCAGAACAAAAAAAAAAAGATCGGGCTAATAGAACAAGTACACTACAAAATCAAATAGAAAAAATTACAAACGACAAAAAATATAGATTCCAAAATGAAAACTTCATTCTTAAGCCTAAGAAAACAAGTGATGGTACTAAAAAATTCGATTCACTCCAAAATATTGGTCAAATATTAAAACGAAGAAATACACGATTAATTCGCAAATCACATTATTTTATACAAATTTTTAGGGAAAGGATATCTGTAGATATATTTCTATATATTATTAATATTCCTCGAATTAAGATACAACTTTTTCTTGAATCAAGAAAAAGTTGTAGTGAAAAAGCCATTTACAAAAATCAAAAAAATCCAGAAAGGGTTCAAAAAACAAATAAAAAAACAATTAAATTTATAAAATCAGTTTTTTTTATTATTAGTCATATTAAGAAGAATTTAACTATTCTTTCGGATTTATCTTTTTTGTCACAAGCCTATGTATTTTATAAAATATCACAAGCCGAAGTTATTAACTTAGTTAAGTTAAGGTCTGTCCTTCAGTATCGTGGAACGTCTTTATTTCTTAAAAATGAAATAAAAAATTATTTTGGAACGCAAGGAATAAGTCCTTCTAAGTTAAAGACTACAAAACTTCAAAATTATGGACTAAATAAATGGAAAAACTGGTTAAACTCAAAAAGTAATTATGCCTACTATTTATCACAGATAAAATGGTCTCAATTAGTACCAGAAAAATGGCGCAATCGAGTCACTGAACATTGTGAGGTTGAAAATAAAAATTTACAAAAATACAAAAGCAATTCAGCTAAAAAAGATAAATTATCTAATTACAAAACTACAAAAAATTTATGTTTATTATTGAATTCAAAAGAGAATTTCAAAAAAAACTATAGATACACTATTTTAGCCTATAATTTTCTTTTTTATGCAGATAAGGAGGAGTCATATAGTTATATAGAACCGTTACAAGTAAATAAAAAAAAAGAATTTGTAATTAATTACAACATACCTACAGACAAATTAATTAATATGTGGGGGAATACCCCTATCACTAATTATTTAGGAATAAAAAAGAGTCTGGATATAGATAAAAATACAGACAGAAAATATTTTGATTGGAAAATTCTTAATTTTTGTCTTAGAAAAAAACTAGACATTGAGGCTTGGATCAATATTACTAGTAGCACTGAAAATACTAAGACTGAATATACAAATTATAAATTAATTCATCAAGTTGATGATAAAATCCATGGACGCTCCAGTGGGCATTATGCACTTGTTACACAACAACCCCTTCGAGGAAGGGCCAAGCAAGGAGGACAGCGAGTAGGAGAAATGGAAGTTTGGGCTCTAGAAGGATTTGGTGTTGCTCATATTTTACACGAGATGCTTACTTATAAATCGGATCATATTAAAGCTCGCCAGGAAGTCCTTGGTACTACGATCATTGGGGGAACAATCCCTAACCCCGAAGATGCTCCAGAATCTTTTCGACTGCTCGTTCGAGAACTACGATCTTTAGCTCTGGAACTGAATCATTTCCTTGTATCTGAGAAAACCTTCCAGATTAATAGGATGGAGCCAGCGCTTAGGGGCTGAGGAGAGAACAAATGAATTGTATAAGCCCCTATACTCTTCCTTAAGGATGCCCCCCCAATTTTTCAAATGGGTCAGTGGAGTTGTGGGGATAGGCTCCAAAAAAGTTAAGAACTCTTATTTTTTTCCTTTTTCAGAGACCAGACATGCCGCGGTGAATATGTACCCGGGCCCTGAATAAGCTCTTATCTTAGGACGAAGATGCCTATTAGGCCAAAAATCCCGAGGTTTTTAAATATCTGGGCTATTGAGCTAGACCCACCTTTCGCCTTGGCTTGGCTACAAGTTCAAAAAATTTATTTTTATCTGCTTTCTTATATTCCTTTCTTCGAACCTTTTGGTATGTATTGTCCCCTAACTATAGATCAAATCCACCGGACGAGAAAGTCAATTCCGCACTGCTGCTGAGTCGTCGGACTTATCCAAAAACGGATTCGTAGAATTTCTTTAGATTGCGTTGAGGAAATCTACCAAAGCTAGGCAGATAGATAGACTTCTTTCCCGCTGCTAAGAGAGAGCAAGAAACAAAAAAAAATGATTGTTTTTTAACCAGCGCTCTCTTTTGAGTATGCAGGTACTAAGAATCCTCTCACTACCAACCAGCAGACATCATCTGGCTGGGTCTTGCCGGTATCAACAACGAAAAAAAACCAAATAGAAACAGCAACTAACTATGGCTCTTGGCCTAGACAACGTCCTAGGCGTAGAAGAGATCGGAGCAAGAGAGAAGGCCTAGACGCGCTTTAGTTTTCAATAAGGACTTTAGGCTTAATAAGAAAGGGCTTTTCTCGCTTGTTTAGTAAAGTCCAGTTTTTGGCCTTATCTTGCAGGTGACGACGACGTCGAGTTGGCGGCGGAGAAAGACTCGGCATTCAGGCGAGCCGCCCGGTGGTGACTTTCAATTGTCCTAGGTTCCCGGTCTGCGCTTGCCATTCTTTCGGATAGGACGACCAAGCTAGGGTACCATCTATATCTACATAAGTAGAAGCATTCAAGAATCACTTGACTTGAGCTGAGAGCAGAGCAAGCCCAATCGATCCGCGCAGGAGAATATCTCAGTGGAAAGGGGAGTCCGGCTTCAGAGAGAGATGCTGAAACCATTCAATGAGATGCATCCCCCGAGACCAGATAGATATGGAGTTGTCGCAGCTGCAGCTATCAGAAAGCAAGCAGCAAAGCCATCAAAGCGCACTAAGAGAAGGTAAGCAGAGGAGAAGCAATATCGAACATCTCTCTCTTCATCTTACATACGATGATAGGTAGTTTGAACAGCTAGACTCCATTGCTTTCCTTCCTTGGCCTAAGAACGAGGGCCAGAAAAGGAGGATACAATTAGTGCCACTATCTTTTGTCCAAGCGATAACTGCCCTTACTCTAACAAGTAAGCAAATAGGAATTACCTTACGAAAGCTCCCGAAGAGAAAGAGGGCTTTGCTGTCCCGAGGGCGTGACATCTGCTCGAAGCGGTCTTTTTGCGAGAAGTTCCTTGTCCGGTCAGCCATCCCTCGGCTCCCCTCTGTGAGTGCAACTCTGTTGTATATATTGATAGCTTGTACCATGTATTTTCCTTAACGCAGTACGAATAACTTGAGCGTTCACATGGTATCAGAGCTCATGGTTAAAGACCTGGGACTCAAGAAGATGAACTGGGCTCATTGCAGATGGACCAAGTTTACGCAAGCGAAGAGAGCTAGGAGAGCCCCGGTTTGCGATGCCACCGAAGAGAGCCAGAAGAGCCCCGGTGAGCTTGTGAAGGTCCAGTCTGCGCAGATGAGACAAATATGTGGAACCGAAGAGAGCTAGAAGAGCCCCGATTAGCCACCAAGCCCAGTCTGCTAGTTAAAGGGAACTCACATGTGAGGGGGAGTCTTGAAGTGAATACCACATGTGAGTGTCCCACATTGGAAAAAGGGAATAGAGTTGATATGTTTATAAACCAAGAAGTTACTCCACCTATTGCCAAATGAATAACTTTATACATGAATCATGAATCATTTAGTATGAGATATTCAAAGTACATTTTTAATTGTATGAATGTATTTAGTTTGAGATATTCAAAGTATATGAATTAAATTATACATGCAATACAAATATAAATACATGAGTCTTACCCTCGCAAACTTGCATTATGTATTTCGTGTCTTTTGCAAGTGCATAACAAACAAGCTTTTTGTATGCTCACATAAAATATATGTATCATATTAATTTAATTATTCTAGCATGAGATAATGCATTTTTGTGACGAGTAGTTGATATTGGGTTAGTGTTTGAAAGAGAGGTAATATTTGTGTTAGTTATCGGTTTCTATTAGGTATATAAAATGATTAGTTGTGGTTTAATTTTGACTTAAACATGAATGCATGCATTATATTATTCAATTAAAGTTTCAAACTATCAAAGTTTCTACTTAATACAATCATTCTTATGCTTGGTTTGGCAGAATCATTATTTGAAAACATTATTGTTATAAACAGTGCAAAGAAACTTCTGTATTACCCCAAGGTCCCCCCAAGGTGAATTATGAGATACTTTCTAGTATTATTGTATTTGAAAACTTCTGGCAATCATGAAAAGCAACACGATCATGAACTACGATTAAATCTAGTTAAAGTGGCAATACCAAAGCTAATGTTTCTTCCCCATTTGCAAGCCTAATGCTGGAATCGCAAGGAACAAACGGGCAAAAGGCCGATAAAAGCCAAGATTCCCACTCCACATGCTCTGTCCCAAGTCATGATTAGTTTGTCCTTCTCTAGTTTTTTGTGGCGTAATGTGATTTCATTTGAGTTAATCCAATTTAATTTTTTTTACCGATGAAAAACATTATATTGTTACTCAGTATAATCTATAGAATATTGCTTAACCGGATTATACTTTACCGTAGTGAAACTCTTATAAAATGGTAGTTTGATTCTTCATTTATATTCCATATACGGAGTATCGATTATAATGCTAACTTAATATGACGGAGTAATTTACGAACATATGAACAATTTATATCATTTTTCATTTTACTACAAAGCGTAAGGGATGTGATTTTCCCTTGGACTTTTCTAGAGGAAAGAAACATGTTTATAATCTAAAGGATAGTGATGCATTTACTAATTTGTGTCTTTAATGGTTTTTGATTTCACAACTACAATACTCCCTCCGTTCCAGTTCAAACGCCATAGCGTTTTTTGTAGTGAAATAAAAAAATTGATATAATAAGCTGAGTGGGGAAATATTAGGAAAAATGAAAAGAGAGGATGTGGGGATTAATAAAAGTAGGAGAGATAGTGTGAGAGATTATGTGATAATTTAATAAAAATAGGAGAGAGAAATATGTACCAAAATAGATGGGGTGTTTGAAGTGGGACGTACCAAAATGGAATATGGGGCGTTTGTACTGGGACGGAGGGAGTAGTTATTAGCAAATACGGAGTATTGTTGAATGACCTTGCCACGAAAAACTTTTAACCTCAACAATCTGATGGGGGCGAGTATTATCATCGGATTTTAAAAGAAATTTAATCATAGAGAACCGGATAACCTTTGTAACAACACAAATTCTCATAAAAAACGGTCTTTCAACACAAATGACTGGTCTCTCAATAAATTATTAAGAGACAGTTTCCCACAAAATCCACCGTTATAACAATTGCAAAAAAAAAGAAAAAAAAAAAGTAGAAAACAATGGGAAGAATAGGGAGTTCGAATAAGCATGGGAAAGACTTTCAGTTGCCCATTGGAAAAGAACACCTTTGGGACCCTATGTCATAGTGTTTGGGGTCATTGTCTCTGTATTTGTCTTCCAATTGGGACTGTAGTGCACCATTTAGCTTTTGAGTTTATAATAATTAGTCCTACTTTTTTTTCTTGTTGTTGAACTATAGTCTATAGTATTAGTTTTTTTTTTTTTTTTTTCTCTACTCCGTTGTTTATTTGAATTGTTAACATTCGATTTGAACACATGTCGTCATATCGTGACATAGCGAAAGTGAAAGATTGAGGGAGTATATTCCACTCCATCATGTAAGCAAATCCAAGAAAGAGTACTGTTAAAGAAATGAGAGAAAAAAAAAGAGTAAATCTGATAGCTGAGCAAAAATGATGGTCAAAAGCTCATCTTTCTAATACCCTAGATTCTGTTCTTGTGGTGTTTTGTGATTGGAAGTCAGAAAAAAAAAACGTTATCTCCAAAGCTGCTTTCCTCCAATTGTTTCAGAGCATCTCTACAAAAAGTTATTGCATAATTCTCTTGATTTCTGCTGAACTCAAAATCTCAAGAGAAAAGGAATGAAAAGTGCCAAATACAATTAGCTTATGGAGGATTAGCCAATTGTAAGCTAAACAAAAAATGTTAGCACCAAATTGACTTACTTTCGTAGTTTCGTGTATGCAATTAAGATCGAGGGGTTAACAAAACAACCATCGTAATAAGTTAGTCAAAACCAGTTACTTGTCGATCTAACCTGTAGTAAAACCGAACAGACTCAGAAATAACATCCAAAGAGCATTAATCATTTATAGGATACAGGCAAATGAAGGGTGGATTAAGAAAAAGAAAGGGGGGCATGAAAACAGTATCTGCCACTTTCTACAGCTTCAATTCTGAGCAATGACTCATGCTCAAGACAGCAGAAAAAGTGGAAAATTGGCATCAAAAGTTGATCAGATCATCAAACATGTGATCAGCAGGGTTAAATTGAGAAAATACAACAGATCTTGGGCTTTTTGACAGTCAGAAATCAGCCAGGGTGTAAGTTTAAGTTCTTTAACGACATCATCACACTGACTGCTGATAAAATCAAATCTACTTGATCCCCTCATCAAACAGCTTTTTTTTTGTTTGTTTAGATAAGTAGTAATCCATTTTATTAAAATGGAATAGTCATGGTACAATTGTTCAAACCATCAATAAGCCGAAGCTCGTACACCATACTAGCAACTGTATAATTTGAACAAAACGTAAAGAACTTGTGGGAATGTAATGGACGGAGTATAAATATCAGTACATCACCAGCAACAGAGACATTGTGAGGAAGTGAAAGCATTTACCAATATAAAACACAGGAGACTGATAGAAGCAAGCTTAATTTTCAACTAAATTCGATCGACATTACAGGGGGGGTTACAAATTCATAGACACAGTGAAGTGTGATCATATGAGATACTAGTATGATCATAAGATTTCACAAGGAAGTATGTATCAAAAGGAAGAACTTAATCATCAGATAGTACAGTATTAAAAGACAGTTACTAAACCGCTAATTCTCTAATGATATGTCCCTTACTACCTCAAATGCAGATATACATGCAATCTGCTCAAAAGTCCACCTAAAAACCAAAGGTGTATGTAATGTAACACTGATGAGCAAGCAAGCTGCTAACCCGGGGCCGATTTTCGTTTGTTGATTTCAGCACCACTCCATCAGTGATCAGTGATCAGTGACCACCTTGTGATGGAGCTGCTCATTAACCGGCCCGACTTCGCTTGAGGGTGACTTTGCCATCAGATTTAAGAGCACCACTAGAAAAATCACCTTCAGATGAAGCATCCATGGAGCTAGTCAGGGAATGGGAGAGACTAGAATAGAGGTCAACAACCCTCCTAATGTTATTATTAAGCTCCCTTATTAGGCCCACATTCCTAGAAAGATTATCAGGAATTCTAGACTCATGATTCTGATTTATTTCATTAATCAGCAACCTGTTTTGGTCCAATATACTCTGAACTTGCACAAAACTCTTCTGAAATGTCTGCAGTACCTTACTGTCAACCTGTGCAACATTAATCCCTAGTCCTGAAAATGTGTCTCCTTCCATTTTCAGAACCCTCTCTTTTCAATTAAAACCACACTTGCTGTCCTTCACAACACTGCCAAACAAAAAAAAAAACCCTTAATCAGGAATCACACTCGACTCGAATCCCGACTAAATCAAACCATTATCAGACACTGATAATACATAATTACATACCCTTCTCATAATTGGCAAATAAATGATTATGAATGCATAACAGACAAAAAGGGGTACATATCATATCATATACTTATGAACAGAGGAAATCATGGGAAATTTGAGCTGTTTCTAATCATAATACTTCAAACACATGAAAACAAACAAACAAACAAACACAATGTTAATGTAAGAGGGAAATTGGACCTAATATTATAAAAGGAGAATTATTAGTAGTTTTTATTTATTTTTGGGCATGATGAGATGTGAAAAGCAGATCCCATTTACCATAAAAGGGAACCTTTTATAACAAAATGTAGACTGAAATACCCACCTAAAGTTTCACAGTTTCAAGGAAAAATCTCTCTCCTCCTCCTTACCAAACTCCTGAAACCACAAGAAAATGGGCATAAATTTGTACTTATTCACAGACCAAACCCCACATAATTTCATCATATATATACATAAAAAAAACACAGAATTTCGTGAAAAATAAAAAATACCCAATAAAGTAAATTGGGTTTAAACTTCAATTACACTCAAAAAATTAATGAAAGGTGAAAACTTGGATGTACCCACTAAAAATTGAGCAAATCCCAGTTAAAAGAACAGAGATTTTTGATGAATTGAGATAAATAAAATAAAAAAAAAGACAAGAACTTTGTAACATACACTTGTTGAATTTGAAAGAAAAGAGTAAAATAATAATTAATTAATATGAGAAATAAATGTTTTGTAGGAGTTGGGTACCTTGAAAATCTGGGACATTATCTGAAAGTAGGAGAAGACAAAGTCATATAAAGATTTGGGATTGAATGAAAGGAAGAGAGATTCGAGAGGGAGGAATTTTGGAGGAAAAAGATGAGCGATTTAAACGAATCTTCAAGAAGAATACAAAGGAGTGATTTTAAGAGAGAAAGGGAGAGAATTTGATGTGATTTTTATTTGACAAATGAATGAAAGGAGAAAAGAGAAAGAGAGAGAGAGAGAGGAGATTTGACAGTCACGCTCGGAGGGAGGCTTCTGCTGCTGTCTAAACCAAATTAAAAAAAAATTAAAAAAATAAAAATAAAAAGAATCCCGATCTTTCTCTCTCCTCTTCTTTTATTTTCCTTGTTTTCCACCTTTTTTCTGTACTCGCTATTTTTTGGATGCGTGTTGGATAAACTCGAGTCTTATGAGTTGTGAGTCTTGTGACCGTAGTTGGCAAAGGGTAAAGGTGTTTAGCCAATTAAAGGTGACGGCTCGATGTAGGAGGGAAGAGGGAGGAATCTCTCATTCGATTAGAGTTCGCCGAAGAAAGCTTGACCGTTTAAGAGTTAAGACCCAACTCCAAGTTCTATATATTGAAGAAAAATGAGATAGTTTATTAACGTATTAATTAGGGAAGTGCTATTTGTATTTTCAATTAGTTTTTGAATGGAATCTCACTTGGTTGTGTTCAAGACACGATTGTAATTTGACACATACGAGTAGTGTAAGTGTCCCCACTCACCATAATGTAGAGTGGGCTAAACTGGACAGATCGAAGGTCAAACAAACTTTTTTAACTGAAATTAGATGGAATGGCTTGGTCTAATCCATCAAATTATCGAAGATCAAAATTTCCTTTGGGAGTATTTTCTATGGGATAGGGGCATAGGGCTAGATTGGAATATTTTTACAAATTAACCGAGATTTCATTCATATAATCTCACTTCGCGCCCCTTTATGTACTAGTATCTTTTCGAAAACTTACTTAATGTGATGCGAGTGCAAAATAAGAAGACATAATAATTTCTATATCGTTTTTAAAAGATTAATGAAATTAAACTCGAGATTATGTTAGCAAATTTTCCTAGAGTTGAGTGCACTTAGACATTGCAACTAGCCAACAATAATTCCATCAATCACACACCAACGTTAATTTTACTTAATAAATAAACAAAATGTACTTGGAAAAGCAATGTGGTCTGTTTAGGTGCGACAAGTCTAAGGTTATAGGACTAATCACAATTAGACATAGTTTTAAAGTTGAGCTATTAACATCTAGCTGTTATTAATTTGTATAGATACAAGTATGACAATTATTGTTAATTGTTAATCAATGTCGTTGAAGGACGGTGGATAAGATTATTTAATACGGTGTCTGTTCATTAAGGAAACTTAGTACTAATCTTCTTTCCTACTACCATTACCATTCCACCCTCTCATTTACTAATCTAGCTTCATTAGTTTAAGGTTGGCAAGACATACAACAATAATGTAGATGTATTTTTCCTATTTAGGCCCTGTGCGATTCAACTTATTCAACGGTATTTTCAAATCAGATCAGATTTATTCAAATCAAATCAATTCAGATCAGTTTTATTCAAACCAAATCAAATCAGATCAGGATTATCCAAATAACAATTAATGAATCTAGGCTATTTTTAGTTATTAATTCATCAAATTAATTACAATTAATTCATTAATTTATCTATTAATTCAGTTCAGAACAAATCAAATCAAGTTTATTCAAATCAAATCAAATCAGAAAAATGCAGTCCAATGGCACAGGGCCTTACTAGTTTGTATGCCCGACTTGCCTATTTATATTGTTATATTCGTTTTATCAAAATGTCGATTTATCTTTGTTGTAAGATTATTAGTAACGATATTATTATATTATCTATTTATTCTCACTTATCATATTATTTCATCCAACTAAAAATAATATGATAAGCATATAATTAGTTGTTTTCCGCTTTTACATCAGTCGTTGTACTATCTCATCTTCATCCCACTATCCCATCACCTATCACATTATATTTAAAACTATTAGCATTAATTAATTAGCTTACCACCATATATACGGAGTAATTACCAAATTTATGTGGTATTAGTTTTCATAAATTAGCTAATAATTATCATATTGTATTAGCGCTATCTAATCAATAAGTGTCAAGTGTCCTCCTGGAAAAAACTTGGTTTGAGGTTTAACTACGGAGTATATGATACTAGTTGGCATGCCCGACCCGCGGCCGGGCTCCATATTTATATCGTTTATAATCATTCGATAAAACAGTACCTTTATCTTTGTTATAATATTATTTACAATGAGATTTTACATTTTTTTTCAACTTCTGTCACCCGTCATATAATTATTTATTTCTACAAACTCATCATATTATTCACTCATATCCACTTTTACGTCACCCGTTATATTATTTTATTTTCATTCCACTATCATATCACCCTTCATACTGTTTCTTTTTAATTTTACTATCCTGTTACTCGTTATATCAGATTATATTTTAATTTATAACCATAAACTAACTATACCATAATTGGTTAACAAATCACCATACATTATAATGTTTTCCATAAATTAGCTAATAATTATCATATTATATAATTTCATTGTGCTATTTAATTAGGCCCCGTGCGATTGGACTGCATTTTCCTGATCTAATTTGATTTGAATTGGACTGCTTTGATTTTTTGAATAAACTTCATTTGATTTGATCTGAACCGAATTAATTGACAAATTAACTGCAATTAGACGAATTAATAACTAGAAATAGACTAGATTCATTGATTGTAATTTAGATAATTCTGATTTAATTTGATTTGATTTGATTTGAATAAATCTGATCTAATTTGAAAATACTGTTGAATAAGTTGGATCGCACAAGGCCTTAATAGGTGTCAAGTGTTCTCCTCTGAAAGATTTGTTATCAGGTTTAATTTAAAGATATAGAATTATATTCGATTAGATTAGATTAGATAATTGGAAAATTTAATGGGAATAATCCCAACTTTGACTAGTTGTCTCAAAATAATCCTAACTTTCAACTATCTCAAAATAATCCCAGCTTAATATCATTTTTTCCGATTTTGGTCCCAAGTCTCCCTAACCTCTACATTGCACTATATACTTATGCCATACCTGAAGGATTTGGAGTATATACCTATCTATCCTACCCTTTACTATTCTCAACTCCGAGATACTATACTACATCAATGTTTCTTGTGGATCGCATCCCCAACCAACATACCTGATGAAGTTTGGTAAGATAGGTTAGGATACTAGGGACCACTATAAAGATTAGACTTTGGATTATTTTGAAATAATCAGTAATTGGGATTATTTTGAGACAACTAGTCAAGGTTGAGATTATTCTCGTTAAATTTTCCTAGATAATACACAAACCATGCCTAGAAATTCATAGTTCACTTTAAGAAGCTTTAATGGTACAAAAAATCTAAAGCTAACTAAAGGTCAGATCAGGTACAGACAACGGTGATATTAAACGAGAACTTACATAAGAATTACGTATCTATAAACTAGGATGAAAGCCCGTGCGTTGCACGGGTTTCTTAATAATGATTTCTATTAAACTTATTAAAACTGAAATTTGTAATTTATGTTTGGATATACATATTGTGTGGTAAAATCTCTATTTAATAAACAATTTTTCATATTAATCTGTATAGTTTTTTTATACATTGTATAACGTACTTGTTTTTCGAGTTAGGGGTTTGATGGTCATGGCTGACGTTAGATTCTTGGTGAAAATTTATTTCATAAGTGTATAATATTATAATCCAACCATTGTATTTTGAGAGATATTAACGTTAAAGGAGTGTTACGAAAGTTAAGCTCTTTTTTTTTTTTTTTTTTTTTTTTTACAATGAATGATACTCCCTCAATCCATTTCCAAGCTTCCTATTTTTCTTTTAGGGGAATTCACTATCAAACTTCATGTTTCCAGTTTTTATAACTTCTAAGCCAATGAGAGACCTCCTGAGTACTGGATGTTCCTTTCCCGATTGCTTTTAATACTTTTTAATCCATATCTAAAACTTTGTGCAAAAGGCAACATGAACCTTGGAAATGATTGGAGGGATTAGTTTGAGTTTAGACAGATACTACAGGTTATATTAGACAATTAGATCAAAATTATACAACCAATAGGTTGTTAGTGGCTAGCTATACTTTTGTAAGTCTCTTCGAAATGTTCTTTCATGATAAATATATCAACTAATTCTTTTGAAAAAAAAACAAACAAAGAAGGAGAAGAAGCAAAGCTTATACAATTATATTTATACAACCTAATGGCTAGATATTGGACACACTTATTAAAAACTCATGCACAAAGTACGTAGGATTATAACGTATTTCGTTGAGCTAGGATAAGTACATAGCGTATGTCTTGCGTTTAGTACTGTAATTGTGATTGGAAACACCTTTTACACTAACGCATATCGTACGCTAATCCTAACAAATTAAGAAGGGGTTCTAAATACTTCTTAAGATGAAAATCATATTGGAACCATTTAGTATCAAGAGACATGAAAATTGACGAATTCAAGATCATCACAAAGTTTCCAGATGAAAACCCACCAGTATTTTGCAATCTGATTTACATTTCAGCAAAAAAAAAAAAAAACCCACCAATCACATTTAGCAACCTTCACTTGATTTTTAGATGAATATAGTTAACGTACATTAACTCCCAATTAGAACGTGTATTATCGTACTATAGCAATTCTATGACATAGGACTTTGAAAACTACGTATTAGTAGGATTGTCTAGTATAAACATTATTATTATAATATTATTATTATTAGAAGATTCTCTAATTAAAATAGTTTCACATAATCTTGAGAACTAATAAATAATATTAAAAAATTGTCAAAACTCTCTAATAATCTCCGGTCATTGTGAGAGCTCTAAAAAAGCCTCCTTTAATAGTATGGAAGGATTAAAGTAACACACAACAAATAAATGTTTCTAGACAACCTTGTCACCCGTCTTCCTAAACCTATTAACGTCTTGCATGATAAGAGAGAGTTCATCACCAAAACCCGAAGAACCGCTAGGGCAGCGTAACAATGACGACGATTGAGCAACCTCAGTGTCTTGATTACCCGTGGCGACGAAAGACGAATAGTTCATCGGGCTTTGATACATGTTACCATCGTAATAATCTAATGTCGTCTGATCGAATTCATCAAACATTAGAACGGGTGGAAGCCCATCACAAGGATATGATACCAAGTAGTTTTCCTGTGTTAAACTATGATAATCATCAAAATAAATCGTACTACTACTGTTATTATTGTAGTAAGTTTGAAAATGATTAGTATTGTTACTAAAATTTTCACTTATCTTTGGAGGGTGATCATGTTGAATATTGTTGACAAGTGATGAGGTTGTTGTTGGTTCTGGTTCGTCATATTCTTGGGTTTCTTCTCCCTCAAGTTCTTGGGTTTGAGCATGAGTTCCATCATCATCATCAGCATTATCATTGTTGTTATTCTTGTTATTGTTCTTCGAGTAATAAATCTTGCAGAGCACCAACCCATCTAAAAACTGCAAATATCACATTCTTGCATAATCAAGAGTATAAGAGTATATTAAGACATTGCATTGTGAATTTAGCACACGATTTTAATATATAATTTGGGTGCAATTGTTGTGCAAAATGATTTGGTGCAACAAGTCACCAAGCGGACACCGTACATACACCAATTATAAGTCAAAATGTGTAGCTAGAATTGTCCGATGGTTGGATTTGAGGCGTCTGAGTGTCCCTTGATAATCTTAGCTTGCATATAACAATTGCACCTAAAAATTTAAATTTACTAGATAAGCACAATCCTAAGAGAGTTGAGTTAAACCTGATTTCTTACCCTCGTGCGTGTTTTAGACTTGTTCGATGAATTGGCTCTGACGGCCTTGTTGGTCTTGGTGGGGATCTTAGCTCGTGTGGAGTAATGGTTATGATTTTGGGAGTCATCATTGAGTGAATACTCGTGCATTTGCAAAGGTGTCTTAACTCCTTTTTTGTCAAGAGAATGTCCCAAAAAATATGCCAAAACATTCTTGTATCCAATTTCTCGGCCTTGCGTATCCTTTACGATTTTATTTGCTGCCGTTGACTTCCAAAATCCATTGCCGGCGGCTCTGCTTGGCCGAGATCCGTTCTCATATTTCCTCACTCTTTTTGTGAAGAAATACCACACAGCTTCACCTTGGGCTTTATAAGACCCTGTTGCATATATATGAATTCACGCAATTTTAATTGCCAATAATGCGTTGATATGTGCTACATGGTTATACCCAAAAATTACACTTATTATTTAAAAAAAATAAAAAAATTACACTCTAAATATAAAAAAATTATTTTATCGATCATCGTCTCTACTTAACGTAGTACACACGCATTCTTAGCCCAAGGGAACTCATCTTATAAAATAATTATGCCAAATTGCCAATACAAGTTCTTTACCCGGCATTACTTAGCTTTAAATGATTTAATTTAGTAGATACCGTGTTTCTTTAATCACCTACAATATATATTTTCATCCTCATATACCGTGTTGATATCTTGGGTAATCCTGGTGAGATCACTGCCCCCAGACTTATGAAAAGATTGGCAGATATGTATTTCGCTCGGGTCGCTAGGGATGCTGCTTCTGTTTATTCGTTGACACCGCGTCAATTGGCTTTGTGGAGTTCTCAGCAGAGTGCGCACAGTTCGGATTGGCTTAGGGTTGTCCCTATTTCAGGATTGGGTCAGACTATGAATGATTGTACTTATTGTTGCGTGCTTTGTTACCGTTTGGGGGTGCCTTTATTCACCATAGATTACCGTGCTCTGCTTGCTCGCGGGTCTTTGTGGGTGATATATTTGGGGATCATGCTGTTTCGTGTACATGTTTAGTTGGCGTCAAGCATTGGCATAATGCTGTTCGTGACACGCTGGTTGATATCTGTTATCGGTCGGAGATCTCAGCTGGAAAGGAGGTCGACATTGGTATGGTTGGTGCTGATGGCCGACCTCTTCGGCCGGCGGACATGCTACTTTATTTTTGGGACAGAGGGCGCGACGTTTGCGTCGATTTGACCAGATCGTCGCCTTTGACTCAGACCGGATTGACCGATTTCGAACCAAGTAAGGTGGTGCGGAAAGCGGCCCATCGTAAGCGTGCTAAGTATGAGGCTAGGTGCGCTGCTTTGGGTTATGACTTCCTTCCCTTCTCTTTCTCCTCTTTGGGGGAGTTGGAACCCGCAGTTGTTGCTCTGCTTAAGCGGATCCAGCAGTTCTCCCGGACGCAGGATATCGGTGCGCATGCTGCAGCTCATATATTTACTAGGATTGGTTTTTCCATAGCAAAGGGTGTGGGGGCTCAAATCGTCTCTCGCTTCCCCACTAATTTCTTGTAAATTACTATTGATTTTTAATGGTAAAATTATTATAATAATAATATATGTAATATAGATAAAATATATATTGATTACTTATGAGGATAAATCGTAATGTCATGATGAATACAATTATACAATTGAATTTTGAACAAATTACAAAATATTGAAATACATTCACTTTCTTCTCGATTTCCTGCTATCTTTTTATATTTTTCTCATTTAAATGAAATAAAGTTAAGGTCTTTAATACAGAGTATATATATATGTCTTTAAACCTTTCACTTTTTTCAACTATTATTTATTCTATCCACCTCCACAATGCGTATGTAAAAATACTAACTCATGCATGCATGCGCGAGGTTAAAAACTAGTTTAGACATACACACGTTTAATAAGTTAAAAATCGCCAAACCGGAAAAAAAGAAAATTTAAAGAACCTGATGTTAGTTGAAAGGGGCAATGGTCGTAAACATAAACTTCATGCATCAAATTTGGTGGCAAATGCTTCCCTTCGACCTTCCTTCTGAGGTAATAGGTGATCAACTCGTGGTCGCAGGGAACGAACCGGTAACCAGGTGGAAGTGACCTCAAATAATTTTCATTATCGTTGTGCTCATCAATATTATTATGATTATGATCATTATAATTGGAGAACAACGTAGCCATTATCTGAACGATGAGACTAGAACCTAATTAAGGACGATAAGGTATATATCACGGCGAAAATATATAACTGCGGAGGTAATGATATACTGTATATATATACTCCATATACTTTTTCAATCCGACTAGTAAAGGTAATGATATACTGTATATATATACTCCATATACTTTTTCAATCCGACTAGTAAACGGAAAAAAGGGTTAAGTAGCTAGTAATCAATATCTTAGTCGAATTAGATTAATTTCAACAAGATAATGTTTTGTAACAAATTGATCGATAATAACGTCGTGCCGAAACATAATTAAGCTATCGAGCAAAAATCCTTTCTTCTCGATCGTTACAAAATGAACTGGTATTATATGTACAAATGTACATACTCTGTATATGATAGTGAGGGAATTGTGATAGTGTATGTAAACTGAACAATAACCTGACTCGAAGGAAATGGTATAAGAATAGACATAATATAAGTACATAACCCAACCCTAAGTTGAATAAGGGATACGACCTGACCTAGCTGATCGACTGCACAATCGTTTGGATGAGCATGGGCGAGATGGGCGTGCCCCTAGGGCATCCACTCAAAATGTTCCAAAAAACTGTTTGGTTTTTAGAGTCTAAACATATTAAATCCGACGTATTGGGACCGCATTTAGAAATTTCGCCCAGGGCCCCAATTCTTTTTGAAGATTTCCCACACGACCATGCGACTACATACAGTCTACCACCTTTACTTGAATTGTGATATATGATTACGTAGCTAGTTATATAGAGACTCCACTTTTCCTTATGCTATTTGACTACTTCTAAGAAAGTCTAAGTAACATTTTTTCTATTTACGTCGTAGGTTAATTATTTCTTCATTTTGAATTCAAACAAAAACATTAACCATTTAAAAGACCACAGTGTATAAGAAAACAATACTCCGTAGTTAAACTACTCAGCTCAGCTTTTTGGTCTAAGAATGAAAACAATAAGTAATCAATTCAACTAGAGTGATCTACCCAAAACAAAACGTTAACAAGTCAAAGAATTACCGAGTGCGGAAAACAACCCGTCAACCTTTGGGAATATGACCAAATGACCATTGACCACAAAGTCATCACAAACCCAAAAAAAAAAAATCATCAATCAAATTAACATTTAAACCCCCCCACATCACTTTCCTCCCTAAAAAAAAAAAAGACAACAAAAAACAATGCTGAGCACAACCGCACGCCCATTGTTCAACAACCCAGCATTATCCCACTTGGCACCGCGCAACACCTTCCTCCGCCGCATCAACCGCCGCTGCCACTCTCTCTCCTCCCTCCAAATCAGAATGTCTTCCTCTCAGACCGTCGAACACATCGTTCTCTTCAACGTTAAGCCATCCGCTGAGTCAACTCAGCTCGCTGCCATGGTCAATGGTCTTAATGGCCTCCGATCCCTTGATATGGTCCTCCATATTACTGCTGGCCCACTCCTCCGGAACCGCTCGTCCTCTCTTAACTTCACTCACATGCTCCACAGCAGGTACCACTCTTGTCAATCAAGTTATTATTTTTATTATTATTCAATTCTGTCCTCGATAGGAGGAGTAGCCTACTAACTTTTAAAATTAACGGAATATAATATTCGATGAAGTTTTGACTTAGTGGTTAAGATTAATTTCAATACTTGGTGTTGTGAGGATCAAAGTTGGCCCAGTCGTTTGAACCGTAACATGCGTGTTCGAAACCTCATGTATTTTTAGGTTGGCTGAATGGTTAGGAAAGTAGAATGCGTGTTTGAATCCTCATATCTCTCCAACTCCGTAACATTAGATGCTCCTTTGTACGAAAAAAGAAAAAAAAATGGTGTTGTGATGTGCAATCAAATTTGCAAACAAGTGTTGGCTGGTTGAATGGTTGCCATTCTGAATCCTATGGACTTATGGGGTTCTTGGTTTTAATTGGTTCTTCAATTAGTGGTAAGTATTGTGCAATGTGCATAAAGATTGTGCATTGGATGCGGGTTCCCCACGTCATTTCTGAAACAATGTGCACCAGGTTCAGGGCAGGGTTTTTTTTTTTTTTTTAAACTAATTATTCTTTGGCTTTGGGATATGATGAATAAAGCAAAATGACTCATAAAACTGTATGTGTTTCTGATTTTGTGAAGTAGCAGTCAATCGATGTGATACTTGAAGTAATTTCATTTTGGGTCATCCGTGCGCAACCTCTCTATGAGGCTTGCGTCCATTGGAAACCCCCCTTACCCTGCCTTTGGGCGGGAACCTTTAAGGCAGTGAGAAAAAGATGTTGTTGTTGTTGTATATATGCTTTTGGTTTATTTGATATGGGACTGTTTCGGATGGTTGTGAGTGGTGACGTATATGGACTGCATTTCAGATAACCTTGCCCTGTTACAGGTTACTGAGGAAGTGATGTGCATTGTGGTGTTCACTGGAAATTCTTGTTCTTCTGAATTCATGGTTCTGGTGCAATTGTTTTGACCTTGGTTCATTGTTATTTGTTTCGGCTGTCTTGGTGATTTTAGCGTTACATGGTGAGTTGAAGCTATGCTGGAAAAATGTTATAAGGTTCTCTCAAATGGTCGCGTAACTTTGTTCTTCATACGACTGTTACAGTAACGTCACTATTATTTTGTAGCTTTTGTTGTCCTTTCCCCTTCTCTGCGCTGTTAGTACTATAGGGCTCAATAGGCTTCGAGGCTTAAAATTTGTGCGTCTTAAAGCCACATCGTATCCACCTCAACTTATGCTTGAGCATCTATGGGGGTCAGTAGGCTTTGAGGCTTGTTCAGTAAGTTGTTCTTCATAAAAGCTGGCACTGTAGTGTGCTTGAATCTGTCATGTGTCTTTTTCTCGAGCCCCTTTCAGCTTGGGCTCATTAGGTCTTATTATTAACTATTGCCCATCATTCTCTAAGACTTTCTATAGTTCTCTGATTGATGGCAGTGATTGAGTTAAGGTTTGTCAGGCCTGTTTAGTTTTGAGAGGCAACTAGAGTTTAGGCTTTTGTCTCGATTGACAAGCGACTGTGTTGTTCCATTTCAACGCAAACTGACAGATTTATCTACAAAAAATTGATGCACGAGGCACGAAATCAAGTTTGTTAGGCAACTGGTGATAAGGAGAGTTGCTCACTAGACTTAAACTTATGTCTTCTAGGATATTTATATTTGGGTTTCGCTCCCATCACAGGTATCGTACAAAGGAGGATCTTGCCAACTACTCAGCTCATGATGCACATCTATCTGTGGTCCGGAGCAGTGTACTTCCTATCTGTGACGACGTAATGGCCGTTGATTGGGTGGCAGAGAATCTCGAGGGTCCAAAGGAGATAATTTCTGGCTCTGCAGTGAGAGTTAAGTTTGTGAAGCTGAAGGAGGGGTTAGGAGACAAGGAAAAAGGGGAGGTGATTGGGGTAATTGGTGGATTAAAAGAGAAATTCGAGGGAATTGAGCAACTTAGTGTTGGGGAGAATTTTTCGCCAGGAAGAGCGAAAGGTTTTTCACTTGCTTCCCTGGGGGTTTTTGGTGGGGTTAAGGAGCTGGATGCCTTGGAAGGCAGTGTGGAGATAGAGAATGAGAAAGACAAGGTTAGGGATTATATCGATAGCCTTGTCGTTGTTGATTATGTTGTTCCTTCCAGTCCATCTGCTAGTCTTTGATGATCATGGATTGCAATTCAGAAAGTAATAAATGGTCTCCGTGTATTCATGAAACATTTCCATGTATTATGACTTGTTCAATTGTATCAGTTGATGAGACAATGGAAGTCTTTTCTGATGATTAATATGTCACTCTGTTTGCTCGTAATTTCTTTCCTTTTTTTTTTTTTTTTTTTTTTTTGCATAGTGCATACATGGGGTTTGACTGTGTGAGGATTCTAAAGTAGCTTGTTTAGCTTGATGACAAGAAACATAATGTTGGATGTTCTTTTTTCTTTTTCCCTATTAGAGGCATTGCTATATTTTCCAAGCTTCACACTGTTGTCTTTACGTTGCAGCCATGTTAGTTACGATCTATATGGTGTGTTTAGCCTTTCTTTTCACTCTAGGTTTGAATGATATTTTGTTGTGATTGGTATAAGGCTTGGTAGTGTTCTTGTGCCCAGCAACAGGAGTCACCATGAGTCAATACTGAAACACTCTGTAGAAGGGACACATAAGATTTGTTCTCCACTCCTCTTTTAAAAATTAGATTCATTTATCTAGTTTGATCTTTTGGATGTCTATATCTTTGGTTTGAATGCTATAGACCTATAGTTTTTTTATTCATGCATCTTGCGATCGCTTTGTCATGGTCAACAATGTTATTTAGCATGGTTTTTTGCTGCAATTTCTGAAGGACTTGTCAATATGAAATATGTACACTGTAGTCATGATCAATCAGTCTCATATATTACAAGTGCTGAGCCTTGAAGAGGTCGTGTAGTTTTATAGACTAGTTAAGATGAGTCTTCCCTTTTTTTTTTTTTTTTTTTTTTTATGTTAGAGGAATCTATCGACAGTGCTTTTGTTTGCCTCTGGGGCCTGTTATTTGCAATTCAGTTTACAAAAATTGTCCGTGTGTGGGGCAAGTTGGGGCGGGGGGTGGGGGTGGTAGCTTGCTGGGCCGCGATGGTGGAACTGGCATTTGTTAGGGAACCGAGGGGAGAGGCTTTAGTTTTTTTTATGGAACAATCAGAAGTGATGGGGATCTGTGGAAAGAAGAGGTAGCCTATGTTACTAAGACTCGGGTAGGAGTGTCGGGTACGGGTACTGATCCAAGTGTCGGACTCGGCTATTTTATGAAAATAACCGCTTGTTTTTTTGCCTAAAATGAAGGATCCAAGTGTCTTACCCATGTCCGAGTGTCGAGTGTCCGACACGGGTACGTGAGGTAAAATGAAGAGGCGGAGTAACATAGGAGGTAGCTGGACTGAAGTACCTCCATTTCTTATTCGCATATGCTGTTTGGATTTAGAAAACACTGAAAAGTCTCAGGCATACAAAAGTTTGCAGGTATTACTAGTGATGTTTAATTGTTCAGCATCCCAGAAGTCAGCTGCAGTTGGAATGACGACAAAGGTCTCGTGGGGTTTTAGATGCTGCAAGCAAGTGGTAGTACTTGAAGACATTTCTCGACTCATGCTTTTTAACTGAAATATTAAGCTGTCTTTTCTTGTGTCGGGACTTGCAGGTAAAGCTGTCTCTGTTGTACTAATAACTGATTTGGTTTCCTTGATCTGCCACTTCACCGGAAAACTTCCGCATTCGACATTTTCAGATGTGACAGAATGCACTGAATTGGAAACAACCTGAGTATCTTAAATCGGATGGGATTGGAATTATGTCACTCTTCTGTACTTCAATAATGTTCTGTTCATATAGCATTTGGCAGTCAGGGACTCAGAATCTTTACAGAGTGCTGATGCAGTGGTGCACTGGTGCTCTCAAAACTTTCCTGGTACTTTTGATTCGTTAAGAACACACTTTTACCAATTATTTTGTTACTCCCTTTAAATGCATGATGCATTAGTATCCTGAATTCGTCATCAAGATGGATTGCCCTTGCGCGGAAATACGTTGACAGAAAGTTTCGAATCTCCTGGTAAGTTGTGGGCATTTGACATCGATGTTGTGGTCTGTCACATTCATAACTGTCTGGGTTGGGTTCTCTATTGTTGCAGTTTGCAGGTCCTAACTGTGGTATTAGCAGCTTTGATGTGTGTTGCAAAATCTGCTCAATCTGTCACAACCTGTTATTTGAATGTCTGCACTTGTTTCAGATGAGAAACCCTCTCCGGTACAGTTCCGAAATTCTCTAGGATCAGTGCTTCCTGCTTACTGCTGGCCTTTCTCATTATTACTCCCCTGTTCTGTTCCCTTCTGACTACCGGTCTACCGTACTTGGGGTATAGCACATTTGACACCCTTGAATCACTTGCGGTTCTGATATTAGCTCACTAGTCACCACTATCATTTCTAATGAACACACAAAAATTTTACACTTCTCATATTGTTTTCATTTCTTACTTTTTCTACTTTGCATTTTGGATTCGTGCTCGTGTTTCTAGTATGGATACTGTTTCTGGTTTATGGTGCAAAATAAAGCTTGATTGTTTGAAGGATAAAATTCTGGAAAATTTACTCGATTAGCACCCCTTAACAATTTTATTCATTTCGTTTCTTCAAGGTGTTAACGTTTAGTTTGAATTTGCACTTAAGGGCCAATACTTGTAACAATTTCTGACCTTAATTACTTGGTGGTTGCATAGAGCTTTCCAAGATCTCATACTCTGTCTGTCATGTTAGAACTAGACAACTAGGGGTGTTGATCGTGTGATTGAGTTGGTGGTCCGATCTATTAGTCAATTTTTAATTGATGAAATTGGTAATTGTACATCAAATGAAAACTGATTTCGTTATGAAGTTACCGAGTTACACTCGAACTCAGTTGGATTTTCTTTGTAGGGCTGTTTGAAAAACAACAGATAGCTGATCGTGAATAACTTACTGCATTAATTTTATTAACCGGTATTTAGGGTCTGTTCGGTAGACATAGCTACGTAGTATTTTAGTGGCAGACTAGCGGGTACTACCCGTTAGGGTGAATTTTTTAGTAAATCGCTTTCATTGTTGTTGGATGTTTATGTTTTGAAAGTGCAAAGATGAGAAATTACTCAAATTAGTCGAATTTAGTTGGTAGATATATGTCTAAATAATGTTATTTCGTTGCAAAATTTCAGCAACGTTTTGATAAATGTGATTCTTTATTCTTCATGAGTTCTTCTCAATAAGTTGGTGATGGCGTATTAAAAGAGATTGTTTTTACCCGATTTCTCTCCCTTACCCTTTCTACCAAATACTGAGTTAGCTTCTTTGACATCAATAAGTTATTATGAGCTATCAAACATGCTTATTGTCGTGCGAATCAAGATTAGTCTAATGGTTTGAACATCAATCTCCCTGAAGGTGTCCCTAGTTCAAATATTCATATCACCATCCCCGTATGTAGGATGCATCTAATGCTCATATGTACCAAAACAAAACAAAAAATTCAAACTTATCATTGTATATCATAATAGAGGAATATAATTGGAATATTGTATAAGAAAGATTGAAGGAATATTCTAGGTTTAACATAGGACTGTTTGATAAGACTGCATCTTTCTGAACTGATCTGATCTGATCTGAATTATTATGATCTGATTTGAATTATTCTAATCTGATCAGATTTGATTTGAATAGCTTTGAACTGATTTGATTTGATTTAAATGTGTTGAAATTTTGATTGAATTTCGACAAATTGGTATCAATAATAGACCAAATACATTGATAGAAATGTAAACTTTTCTGATCTGATATGATTTGAATGACTCTGATCTGATCTGAATTTATCTAACAATAAGTCCTATCAAACAGGGCCGAAATGATACACAAAATGAAATAGAAAATCAGCTCTCGAATTACCATACGTGGCATCCGTTTGTCAAATGAATGTAATTAGAAAGTAGAATCCCAGAAACCCGGAATCTCACTTAAGAATACTACAAATAGAAAGGTAGTTCAATCGAAGTCAAACGTTTTAAGTACAAGGTTTAACTTGCCCCATTTTCAACGTTAGCATCCAAACATACTTAACAATAACCAGGTGTTTTAAGGTGCCCAACCAGTGTAATTAGCGTGAGATTATGCTAGTTACTTCCCCTTTAACTTGTGTTGTAGTGTACGCAGCAGTGACTTTTCTTCTGGGTAGGTGATCGTCTGATCGATCCACTTAGTGTTTGCAGTAAAACAATGTATGAGTCCATCTATGACATAAGTAGAGTGCTCATGCATGCAATCTCAAGCTAGTAATTTGAATATGTTGGTAATTGCTAATTTGCGTTACCATTGTATGAGTATATTGACCATATGGTACAATAATGTAATTCATACCTTTTTCGCTTGTTCTGCAGTTATATGTTCTCGTTTTTGGTTAAATTCGTGGCCATAATTAATGTCACCAAGTTAAAGTTATCAACTTACTTATTTTGTGTATGACCCATCTATATATAGATGAGTCTTAATTCTATAATTCTGTGTCTAAAAAAACTTGATTTGTGTATGAATAACTTCCCCAATAACCCTTAAGTCCCTTATACATCAGTTCAAAAAAAAAAAAAAAAAAACTTGCACAACTAATTAATCACCTTTCATTAAATTGGCTTGAACAGAAAAGAAAGATATGGTTGCAGCCCACCCAATCCATAGGTTATTAAATGGTACACTAGTCAATTCATCAATTATTCCCTTCCAAGAAAAAGAAAAAGAAAAAACTTCATTTCTATTAGAGCATCTTTAATAATGGTGCTTACAACCTTGTAGTTTACGGAGTAGCTTGCAAAACCGCACGTCATTGACGATCATACCATTAGAGCATCTCCAATGGTAAAGAAATGATGTAGTTTTGTTTGGCCAAGCCGCTTACATCATGTGCCATACCATTGAATTTTTGCTTATGTGTGTAACTTGTCAGGCAACGTAGCCCCCATTTAGCTTGGCAATTAAAATAAAAAAAGAAAAATAATTTTGTTTGGAGATTAAGCAACAACTCATAGCTATATGAGATTTCGTTTACCATTGAATTGCATTTGATGTAGTTTGCAATTTTTGCTGAAAATCCTTTTCACTCATACGTGGCAACTACAACCTACAATAGTTGTAGTTTGTCTTTGGAGATGCTCTTAGAGCAAATTTACAAGTCGTTGACGTCACCAGTATGGTGGGCTATGCAACCTCCCAAATCTACATAGTTTGAACAATAAATAACAAGAAATAAAAAAATGTAAACTGAGTATATTTGTGTCTTAAATTGATGGATAACAATTATTTTAATTGTTTAGACAAAACTACATTACATTTCTTTTATCATTAGAATAAACTGATTTTTTTTGCTACTAAACTTTTCTCTCCAACATGAGAATTCAAACTACAACCTTTACTCGATCACCATTATTGGAGATGCTCGATCTTAAGTAATCAAATGCATTCTACTCATTTGTCACCTTAATTTGGAGAATCGCAAAAGGAGTCGTTGGTAGCGGGTATAGTCGGGTATTATACCACGTACATGGTACGTTCTACTCCCGAATACGCAAGAAGAATTCAATCAAAAGTTAACTATAAGATAGAACACATGAAGTATATACACTGAGGGTCAAGCTAAGGTTGATCTGGTTTAGAAATCAACCTACTTGGAGAGTATATGTCCCGAGTTCAAATCTTCATATTTCCATCCACGACGGCTCGACTTCGCACTGTTAGTTGCTCCCATGCACAAAAATAAAATATAAATATGTATAAATTAATTAATACTACCTTCTTAAATAGATATATGACATTTTCGGATTACGAGGTGATTGACATGTGATTTTAGGGAGAAATACATATCGAAAACTTATGAACATATATCGTTGGATTCGTATTGAAAAATCATTTCATACAATTAATTATAGTTTTATAAATTTTACTAATATACCTTATGAATTTTTGACGGATAAAGGGAACGCCTCAAAAAATGAGAAAATCATATACTCCGTATAATTTTACGTAAGGAGTACCAATAATTTTATTTCACGCTACACGTATGCATGTGCAGATCGACTTCCTATCTCAAAAGTATGGCTATAGTATACCCTTTAATTTCTCTAGTAGTCTAGTAATTCTGTGTTATTGGTTATTACCATTTCATTTTTTCAGATTGTCGGTACTTAAAAAACGAAGAAGATTTTCAACGTCGAGTATTAATTACTCGTATGAGCATGCATGAAGAAAGTCTGCCTTTTTTTAGTCTTCTCTTATCTTCGAAAGATTATTACGGAGTATTACCATTCGATAACTTGTCTTAACCACATTTGTCCTATGCACATGCAAATAGGAAGATTAAATTAAAGAACGCTAGGCGCTAGCACCCCACAAAAAAAAAAAAAAAAAAAAAAAAATTGCCTTCCCTTTTACTATGTCGTTTTTGTGTTAACTACTTTTAATTGTATAAAAGACTGAAAGAGTTTCCACTCCAAATTAATGCCACCCCACATACTCTATATGGCAACCATATAGACCACAGATTATAGTCCTAAATAATCTTATCTTTTGCAATTGAGATCGATCCTTATTTATTTATTTCAAGAAAAGTATATTACTGAGGTCAAATGAGTAGGCACGTAATTATATGTTTGGTTAGTGAAATTTACAGATCACCTATAATTCACTAAAAACTGATTTTGAAAGATTTAGAATACCGAGTCACGGGTAAAAGTGTTGCCGTGTGATCGATAGGTCACGGGTTCAAGTCGTGGGAGCAGCCTCTTGTCAAATAAATTGACAAGGGAAGGCTTGCCCTCATTACACCCTTGTGGTGGGACCCTTCCCCGGACCCTCGCTTAGCGAGAACGCCAATGTGCGCCGGGCTGCCCTTTTAGAATACCGAGTCACTCTACATACGTGTTTGCATAGGTACTTGAAGTCATCAAAGACGTTCATGTTGACCCCAATCCTTGCCATTTTGTCCGAAATAGATCAGATTATTGTACATTTATTTGTACCATTACTCCATTAGTACTACCATGATTGATATACTAGTACAACACTGTGCTACACCAAACATTTCTCTTAAATATGAGCACTTTAAAATTCCGATATAAACATTCGATAAATTGTGACAGCGAATAAGGGTCGTTCTTTAGATTTGAGAAAATGTTCATAGATTAACACTTTGAAGTGTCATTAGGTGTGGTGTGGTCCACCCAAACTAAGCTTAATGGGAATTAATTAACCTTTGAGCATTGCAACTTTGCACAACATAATTTAGCAATAACTACAATTAAATGTATACAAGCTATACCCTATATATATACACCTCCTTCCTCAACAACCAGAAAAATACATCTGATATTCGGAAAGTCCAAACCAAAAGAATACAAAACAATCATCATCATACTCATATATATATGCTTTTTGGTTAGTTGTTGGTTTCTCATTGTTTTTTTCAACCTCTCCCTCTAAATCTCAACCTTTCATTTGCACACCCTAAAATCATCACATAGTAGCTAGTAAGATCAAATAAACCAACTAGCTAGAGATGGGAAGGAGTCCATGTTGCGTGAAAGAGGGGTTGAACAAAGGTGCATGGACTGCAATGGAGGACAAGATTTTGACCGACTACATTACCGCTCATGGTGAAGGAAGATGGAGAAATCTCCCTAAGAGGGCAGGTATGATTGTCGATGTTAGTGAATAATGTCTTTTGGTGTATTGTGTAGCTAAGTATGTAACAAGTAACAAGCTAATTTAATGTGATTATGATATGTTCATTATATTGGTCGATGTTCTAACAGGGTCCTCCTCGAAATAATAACAAAAATGATGATCGACGTTATATGTATATGATGTTTTTGGTGTATGTGCTGTTACAACTATGGAGTAGCTAGATAAGTATGTATCAAGCTAACGTGATTATGTTAGGTTCATGAAGTGATGGTCGATATTCCAACAAGGTCTCCTCCTTATCATTCCGTAAAAAAAAAAAAAATGAGGGTTGATGATTTTGGTGCACTGTATTATTGCTAGGTAAGTACTAATTTTGAAATAATTGTTGGTAATTTGATAGGTTTGAAAAGGTGTGGAAAGAGTTGTCGATTGCGTTGGCTGAATTATCTTAGGCCTGATATCAAGAGAGGCAATATCACCACCGATGAGGAAGAGCTCATTATAAGGCTCCATAAGCTTCTTGGAAACAGGTATATCATGCTACCACGTTACGACTTTCATATACGGAGTATATTGGTTGATTAATTATGGAATTTGGACGAGAAATCTCTTATTGCGTATTCAAGCCCAGCATTAACAATTTTCTAGAACGATATAAAAGATTCACCTGAATATAACAAGCTTATATCACGTTGAAATCATCATGATATGACGCAAATAGTCATACAAATCATCATCGTATCATGCATATATATGTACGCTGTTCAGAACTTCATGTCTTTCTCAAGAATTCAATGAGATCACTAAAACTGACCACTACTCAAAAGTACACATAACAGAAATTTAAGTCATTTGTGGGGTCCTAATTCATATGCAAAATTTCACGTACGTTTGATATGAAATCAAAAACTTTGTCTCTTAGCTATTAGCTTTCTTTGTGTGATATCAGATGGTCATTGATAGCCGGGAGGCTTCCGGGGCGAACGGACAACGAGATTAAAAACTATTGGAATACTAATTTGAGCAAACGACTCAACCAAGAACATCATTATCAAGCACCAAGCAACAATCTTGTCGCGGCAGAGCTAATCAATAAGCCGCGACATGATCAAAAGAAGAAAAGGGAACGGGCTACAAACGAACCCAAACAAAGTACACAACCCATGGACTCCAATGTGGTTCGGACCAAGGCGGTCCGGTGCACAAAAACCTTTATAAACCCACAACCACTACCAAGAAATGACCAAACTATCGATAATGCTATTCATACCAACATACTGGATACACAGCCATGCTCAAAGGATCCTAATGGGAATAATTCGCCTAACATTTATGAAATTAATATGCCCCCATCTGACATGATGATGATTGATGAATTTACTAACATGGGGGACGACTTTAATTTAAACGAGCTTTTAGGCTCGGAATTTTCGGATGAAATTTATCTTGACCCGAATAATATGGTTGATTTATCACCTTGTTCAACAATGGTTTTCTCTCAAGATCAGTTGTTTGAAAATTGGGTTGGAGGAGATCAACAAGCTGTTGACTTTTGTGTTTAGATCAAATTCTTTAGAACTTTTATCTTCTTTACTTTTTGTGTTACTTTTCTTAGGCTGATCAGGTAGGTTTTCCTGATTTGTAATTACTTTCAATAATGTTGCTTGTATTAGACTAACGAGGAAATTAGAAGTATGTAGTAAACTATGTAATGCTTAGGCAAATTTAGTTTCTAGCTTTTTTAAGGGAAGGAACATAATCTCTCTTTGAGTTTCGTATTATGTATACAGAAGTATGTAGATTTCTCATTCATAAAGAGCTAGCTCCTTTTTTTGGGTTGTCATTTCTTGTAAAATTGGTGCAATGTTTTAGTCTAAAGTTTAACAAACTAACAATTGTATAATTACCTCTTGTTTGTAATCTAACTTCAAGAAAATTACACCAAAAGGTTACATACATTACTCATATCTTTAATTTTCTTTGAGTAATTCTAAGGGATTTATTCAATCTAGTTGGCATGTAATAAGGGATATATTCCCACCATATATAGAGGCATAGATTATTAGAGGAGATCGAGAGGTCGTTCTACTTGAATTTTTTTCGAAATAGGGCTCAAAAAATAAATATTAGACAAAATGGGTTGGATTGAAAAATGTTTAATCTTATGGAGTGCACGTCACCCCATTTTAGGTTCTGGACAAAACAGCCAGTGCCCCTGGCGGTTTTAAGTGTCTTGAACAGTAGCTATCAGCTTTTAGGGGGGATCTTGGGCAATTGTGAAACCGCCATGGAGACCAACGGTTTCACCTTGACAGAAATCGTCGCCCTCCATGGCGTTTTCTTCACAAAAATGAGTATATAAAATCGAGTGTGAATTTTGGCCAAGGGTGAAACCGCCATGGGCCACATCGGTTTCACTTGATGATAAAACGCCACTCACCATGGCGGTTTCATCACAGAATCGAGGAACATATAAAATCGAGTGCGAATTTTAGCCAAGGGTGAAACCGCCATGGGCCACAACGGTTTCACACTTGGCCAAAATTCACTCTCGATTTTGTATGTTCCTCGATTCTGTGATGAAACCGCCATGGGGAGTGGCGTTTTATCATCAAGTGAAATCGATGTGGCCCATGGCGGTTTCACCCTAGCCAAAATATTACACTCGATTTTGTATACTCATGTCTGTGAAGAAAACGCCATGGAGGGTGGTGACTTCTGTTAAGGTGAAACCGCAATTCTCCATGGTGGTTTTACAATTGCCCAAGATCTCTCTAAAAGCTCATAGTTACTGTTTTAGACGCTTAAAACCGTCAGGGATACTGGCGGTTTTGTCCCGAACCTGAAATGGCGTGACGTGCACCCCATAAGATTGAAGATTTTTCAATCCAACCCATTTTGTTTAATATTAATTTTTTGAGCCCTATTTCGGAAAAAAATTCGTTATACTTTGAGTTTATGAACAAATTTAAGAGATATATTTAATCGGCATTTTGCATGACAGTTTTATGAGATACAACCAGTAACATTTTCCTGTTACATACCACACCTAATTAACACCACTGTTTTCATATTTTGGCCCTCTCTGTGAAACTATGGTCACAGATCTTACCTCGAGCAATGTCATCAAGAGTCGAAATCTGATGGTTAAAGTACTCATACAAATAAGGATAAATTTCTAACTCTACCTTTTATATACCAAAACTTCCAAAATCCTGCCTGATTTTTAAAAAGCTTCCAAATCCTACCTTATAAAATATTTTTATATCAAACTCCTACCAAAACTTCTACTCCGGCGAGTTTGACTCTATTTTCTGGCATTGACCTTCAAATTGACGCGATTTTCGTCGATTTGTTTCGTTTTCCCTCCAATTTCTTCCTTCAATTGGAAGGAATACGAAACAAATCAAAGGAATTCGCGCCAAGTCGAAGGTCAATTTCGGAAAATAAAGTCAAACCCGCCGGAGTAGAAGTTTGGAAATTTTTTAAAAATAAGATAGGATTTTGGAAGTTTTGGTATATAAAAGGTAGGAGTTAGAAATTTATCCAAAAAATGTGATTACGTGGAGTAGTTCTTATTAGGCCCTGTGCGATCGGACTGCATTTTTCTGATTTGATTTGATTTGAACTAATCTGATTTGATTTGAATAAACTTGATTTAATTTGATCTGAACTGAATTAATTGATAAATTAACTGCAATTGGACGAATTAATAACTAGAAATAGACCAGATTCATTGATTGTTATTTGGATAATTCTGATTTGATTTGAATAAAACTGATCTGAATTGATTTGATTTGAATAAATCTGATCTGATTTGAAAACACTGTTGAATAAGTTGAATCGCACAGGGCCTTAGTGTAAGTTATTATCAATTTCCATACCCCCGGGTATATGCACTTGGTATACGCACTTCTTGTACCCTTTGGACGTTTTGATGAGCAAATTACAAATATTCGATGAGTGTCCGCCAATATTTCGATGAGCACCATTTAAAGCATATGAAATCATTCCATAGCATCGAAAATATATGTCGGTCCTCATTCTCCTCAACAAGTCAACAATAGTTGTCGACTTGTCGTTACTCACCGAATTGTACTAATGGCTCATCAAACCAACACGGCCTCTAAATATATGGGGTACAAGAAGTCGGACCGTCTCAATATACAATTTGTGATTCGAATTGTAGTATTCTCACATTGGATGCCATCCTGAATAGTAGGGGGCCCTTATACTCACTTGTATTCTTACCTCTTCAGAGGAAAAAAAAAAAAAGTTTTTTGTGATTCGAAACATTTTGACAACTTTCGCGTAAATTAGGCAAAAAAAAAATAAAAAAAATTGAAGTTTGAGAATTCGAAATTACCGGTGAACTTGGCGGTGGCTCCGCCGTGTGGTAGGCCCAATCGCCTCTCTCTCCTCCGCCTCCTCCTCCTCCACCGCAGTTAAATTTCTCGGTAAAAAAAAAATTCATCTTCTCAAACCCTATTAATTTCAATTGCTATTCTTCTTTGTTAAAATTACCTCTTATATTTACTTCATTTACTATAGAATTTAGTTAAAGATGATTGCGAATTTATGATTATAAATTGGTAATCTTTCTTGCTTAATTTGTATTTTGGGTAAGAATTGTAGTAATTTGGTCCCTGTGATTTATTTGTGGTGAAAAAGGGGGTAAATATTGGGTATTTGGGCTGCATATTTGTGGGTTTTGTTTAGAGCTGTAGTTAAATAAGCGTGTTGTTGAAGTTTGGATTTTACCTCACTTGTCCATGTTCTGTACTTCTGTCAAATGTGCAATAGAGCCCCCAAATTCTCCTTCTTTTTGTTATTGTAAATTTTTAATGTGGTTTATAATCACTGATTTTATTCGGGTTTTTGCGTATCATGTATTGTCTGTGCTTCTCGTATTGTAAAGTAGCAGTCGGTCAGTGTGATTCTCGAAGCAATTTTCGATTTGGGTCATCTGTGTGCAGTCTCTCTATGATTCTGTAGGGGTAAGGCTTGCGTACACCCGACCCCCCCTCCCCCGCCTTATGCCAGGAGCCTGTAAGGCGTTGAGGTAATGATGTTGTGTGAAATATACTTCCTTTGGCTCACTAGTCACTATATTGTTGAAGAAGATACAAAAGTTAATTGGATTGTTACTATTTCAGTTCCAGTTACTATCAATTTCTCGCAACAAACACCGTTGCCATGCCCGTCAAATGGTAAGCACCCATTGCCATTGTTAATGTACGTCCTGTGTGAGTGGTATATTTGTATATTCTGCTGGACTGATCTAATTCGCGTCCTCTGGTTTGTGTTATATAGGGTTCTACACTGGCTTCCGACTGCAGGGATTAGCGCTAACACCCAAACAATGAATGAAATCTCGCAATGTGTTGAAGGGTTGAATGGTGTGAAAGATGGGAGGTGGAAATCTGTCATCACCTTCTACAAACCCATTACTCGAGGTTTGTCTGTTTCCTCCAGTTGTTCAATTTATGAGTGTTCCTATGTGTTTATGTAACTAATTTTTGCGTTTGTGCTCCCTGATCAGAGCAGTCAATGTTAGCTGAATTCCCACGGGATTTTATGGGTATCTCTATACCTGATCAACCCAACAAATATTACTTCATAATTCGTGGTCAGCGGATCATTTTTGAAGCGGATTCAAAAATACAGATAATTATGGAAAAGCTACAATCATACAAGTCAAGAGTATCGCTCAATTTTGAGGTAACCTTTGTCTCCTTATTGTTGCTAGTTGCTTGACCAAGGCCAGGAAACAAAGACTTGTGTCTACTTGAAATACCTGTGTGTTGTACTCCTGTTCCTAGATAATATAGCAATCTATTAGATTCACTAATGGTGAGGATACATGTGATGTGCTGTGTCTACTGGAAATACATTGCTAGTGCAGGATTATATGCGCTTAGAGATTCTTCCTTACCTTAAAATTGAAAATTGGATGGGCCTGAGTAAGCTACTAAAAGGTCAACGTTCTTTAGGCAAGGTTGTTTTGGTTGAGTGAGAATTCGTTCTGCAAATTAAGGGTTACTGTCTGTAACTATCGGTTGGAGTACGGTGACCTATAAAGTCACACTTTGATAGTTTGATTTATCAGTGAGCATTCTTGCCCATCAAAGTTATACTATACGAGTACCTCTTAATAGAAATATTTGCATTTCGTGTTAACAAAACTTCTTCCTTTTTTTTTTTTTCTTGGTAAAC
The DNA here is from genome assembly GCA_963457585.1 of Spergularia bocconei. Taxonomy (NCBI): domain Eukaryota; kingdom Viridiplantae; phylum Streptophyta; class Magnoliopsida; order Caryophyllales; family Caryophyllaceae; genus Spergularia; species Spergularia bocconei. Next base: position 5,610,411 of record OY734953.1, on the reverse strand, counting down.
AATACTTCTACTTTTAAAAGTGCAGATTTACTTAGATGTTCTAGCCTGAAGGTGAATTTCTGCATCCTGCAAGTATGTTCTCAATTAATGATCTGAAAGCTCCAAGTTTATATTGAATTTCATTGTTCTTTTTTATACTTGTAGGGGATGCAGTACCAGGTTGGTGACTTCCAGATTAGAGTGGGAAAGGTTTCTCCCAGTCAATCAGAAACTATGAGGGGAATAGTAATGGAGGTACTCAGCTAATTTCTTTTTTTTTTTTTTTTTTTTTTTTCGTGTCAAAGCTATGATCTGTGCACACATAGGTATTTGTACTTCTGATTATGACTGATGCAGAATCTCATCGTCTGACTAGCTGTATGGCATCATGTCTATATCAGCTTTATGTAAAACTTTATGTCCATGGTCGTTACAGATTACACTAGCGCCTCCAAAAAAGCACCTACTTTAAGCCAGGTTGGGGGAGGGGAGGAGATGCACCGAAAATCCAAATTTTGAATTTTGTTGGACTCCTCATCCATTATTGTACTTTTCTTTGAAGTGTATAGTTGTGGGGATAAAAAAATATAGTCACTACTTCATTCTCATGTCTTGTGTTAAGCTTTTAAGTATGTGTTTTCTTTCTCCTCTTTGTTGAAAAGATGAAATAGTCCTAAAACAAGTATGCAAAATGAGCTTTGGCTGAAATTGAGAAGCTCACAACCTAGAGGAGACATATTGAGTTCTACTTATAAACTGACCTAAACTTTAAAATTGCTTATTGAAGTTTAGCCTCAGTCTACTGCTTTCTTTCAGAATTCCTTGATTAATCCATAGAAAACTTGGTAAGGAAGCCATATGTAGGATGCCAAAAGTGACGTCTCATTTTGTAGTCTGTAATGTTAATATCTTTCACCATTACTTCCCTCATATGTGTTTGATTGGTTTCCATGTGCTCTCACACAATTGAAAGTGTCTGTTTTCTAAATTCTGTGTTTAGTTAATTGCTCGTTGACAAACTTCTTGAGCTCACCACTGTCAAAAGTTTGGTATCTTGATGTTTTGTAACGCATCAATATGTTAGATTCAACAAAATTGATGTTGCATGTGTGCTGGAATAATGAGGGGTGCTTTGTCACTTGCTTTTATGATGTGTATGTAGTATGTACCCGTCTTTTTTTCATTAGGATATATGTTCCCATTTTTTTTCTTCTCCAGGGCCTTTGATTCCATTAAGGGCCTTTACACTCCTCTGGAAATAATTTACCTCACTTCTTTCCAAGTCATCTTGTTCAAGTAACGGACACTCCTCTCCCAAGGCTCTATCAGCATGGGCCTGGTAGTATGATCTGTTTATCAAAATGAGCTGAAGCTATCGAGCAACTCATATCCTTTTTCCTAGTGTAGCTCTAAAGCAGTCAAATTGCGTTGTGGGCATTATTTATAACAGCAGTATATTTCCTGTCAAAATCTCAGCTCAATCAAGCCAAAATCTTCTCAATTTCTCATTATCGGGTCAGCTTGTTCTGAACATCAATCTTGTCATGAAACTAAGATGCGAATTTTATCTTATACGGTCCTTATTTTGAGTCAGGTTCTCGAACTGGTCCATTGTGTCCAAAGCCATTATGCTGTTTGGTTTACAGCATCCTGCAGTTTTTTTCTGCCTTCTGTTAATAGTGATCGTTTTAGACTAATCATCTGTTCGCTTTATCGTTTTTGCTGTACAGGTAGAATATCTTCCACTTTCTTCAGTTGAGAAATCCAAGCAAGTTCTGGAAGACTTTGTTGATATATGGAAAGAGGCTCTATCAAAGAGGTCGTTACCTGGTCAGTTTCTACACATTGAACCAAACTATGCAGAGTATGGCTTATCAGATCAGTATAACTCCCAACATACAGCAGTTCAGTATGCCACTGTCATGGCGCAATTAATTGCAACTGTACAAACAGTTCAACAAGTCAGAAACTAGATCATAGGACTTTGATCATGTTGTTGCCATGGTTGTGGTAGATATGGGATCATCTGCGTTGATCCAATCTTCGCCGTTAACAAACGTGATGTAGTCATGTAGAGACTTATGTTCTTTCCTTCTCTTTAGCAGTACTACATTTGTGGATATGTGGTTCAGCTGTAGAAGTGGTGCGGAAATTAAACGGGGTTTAGTACGTTTGTGTATAATTCGCCTATGTAGCTTCACATTATGGTGAAAAAATCAATGGTAATTTAGAAAAGAAGAAAATGTGCACAAATGTTGAGTCTAGTTTCATTTTTGGAAAACTAGACCATAACATGTCAAAACAACATGTATAGACATTGCACAAAGAAAAAAAGAACGCTCACGGTATGGTCCTCCTCACGGTTTCTTTTAAGTTTTAACTAAGTGACGTCTATAGGCATAGACTAGATGTTGATGAGAAATTAATTGTATTGACACGAGATTCAACCGGTTTAAGGTCTCGAGTTTTGAGTATGAAAATGTGGCAATATCGAAACTTATCGTTGTACGCTTATACATAATCGCCTTATATATTTACGGTCTACGACTTTACGTGAGTCAAATCGGACCATACCAAACACAAAACTTACATTATTAAAACTTAATTAAAGTGAGAACAACACCACATAGTTGTGTTTTGTGCATAGGTTAGGCCGTTAGGGTAACATATAAGCGCGGGCAGGGACAAGAGTCGACCGAAGTATATAAATACTAAGCTTCACCTACAAGCCTCACTTTCTGGGCACTCTAGCCGTTATATTATAAATTTCGACTTTCATTCGTATTCAGACGGTGCTACACTTTTGCTCTTCATTCTTATTCTTCTGGGTTTGGTGAGTAATCTTTTCCTTGCTACTTTGCTAGAGAAGCTTGACGTACAATCTTTTTACTTATTTGATTAAATATTCGCTTTCGTTTCGATTTTACATGACGATTCATGTTAGCCGAACGTTGTAGTCATTGATCTTGTTATGTTAAATGCCCACTTCAAGTTTTACAGATGCCCATTATCATAAAATTGGTATTGTCATCTAATGAACGTATATATTCGTATGTGGGGTTTTAATTGAGAGATAGAAATGTTTAATCTTATTCATTTTTTTTTTTTGTGGTTTGCTATTACCCTGCTTGTGATTTTTAGATTTTACTCTGGTCATTATTTTTTGTAGGTGAATTTTTTGGTTTTGATTGTCGTAGTAATAAAACACGTTCCTTGTTTTTATCTGTGATCAGTTGTTTAATCATAATTTACCACTTGGTGAAAGGGTGAAATCAATGGATTTGATTGTTTTTGATACTTTTGATTCATTTTTACTGGAAGTAGGATTGTCACTATAGGCATCTTGTGAGGATTCGACCTAGTGGTTAGGAAACCAACCTACCTGGGGGTTGTCCCGGGTTCGACTCCTCATATCCCTAATTCCCTACCCCCGCGTAGCATTAGCTGCTCCAATGTACCAAACAAAACGATAGGCATCTTTTGCAGTTAAATGGTGTTTCGACTTTTGAACTTCGAAGCAGTTTGTTGTTTCAAATTTGTTATGCCCTAATGAACAGTTCCATTTTCACGAGCAATTTAAAGGATTCAAAAGGAGCAATCTGCTTATCTATATTGATTGAAAGGATCGTAGTATGATAGAACGTAGGAGGTATAGTGGGATAGTGTTACAGTTATGTGTTTTTGTGAAGGAAAATTACGGAAATTATTTTCTCCTTATTTTTGACAAGCCCATATGATTTTACCTTGTGATTTTATATGAGTATCCAACAATGGTACTCAATATGGTGCTATACATTCGATCAATTTGATATTTTAATATGAACTTGTACAATGGACTATTATCAAATTTCTGGATCCACTGTTGTGTGTCAAGGAAATATTCGCCTGATATTCTTCCCATTCAATTTCATGATTAATTTGCGATGAATGCTTTTTGTGTTTGCACTTGATTTGCATTAGCTTCCAAGTGTTTTCATTAACCTACTGTGGCTAACCATTCTGGGTTGGGTTCTAATATTTTAGGTTAGATAAGAAGCTTTTATTTGAATCTACGATGGATCAAGATCTTTTTGAACAAAAACCAGCTCCAAGGAAGGTTTGCATCTGATGTTTCTTCTTGCTTTGTCTCGTACTGAATTTCGTTATTGGCACCTTCTTTGTTTAATCTTTGGCCTGTTTTTTTTAGCTGAGATTCAAACCAAAACCTCAAAAGCACAGAATAACCAAGCCTGTGGCACCAAAAATGTAAGATGTGATTGCTTTTGCAAAATGTCTTCTCACTATCTCATTCTCAGGCATTAGATGTAACTCGATTTTTACAGTGAAGTGACGGAAGATGCTGAAGCTGCTGAAGCAAAAGAGTTGTTGCAACGCTTGCAGGTTTCAGTTTTTTTTTTTTCTTATCATTATTTCATTTCTTGTCTTGCTATCAATTTGTGTGGTAAACTGCAGGATGGTGTTTGGTTTCATGCCTCCTAATTTGTGTGGTAAACTGCAGGATGGTTTAGCAGCAAAGCCCAAGGTTGAGAAGAAAGGTCGGTTATTTATTATTGTCCTGTAATCTAATGCCTTGTATCCTAAGTTCAAATGATCTGTCGAAAAGTGATCAATACTATTTAAGATTACCAGCAAATGATCATCTATAAAGCAAGAAAAAAATTTCCACGTTATGTCACAAAAATGTGCGACTATTGCATGGTCTCCAGGATGTTCTTTCCTTATTTTTTTAGCTAAATAGAGGAACTAGCAAGCCAGAGAAGCACCCAAGCGAGGTACTAATTTTAGGCAAGGGGAATTGGTGAACTCCTAATTTGTTTGCTATGTGGTTATCCTTAAACACAACCATAGGCATGATTTGTTATGTTCCCATATGTCAGGAGAGCCTATATCCTTAGCTTTATGTTGTTGGCCTCTGTGTAATCCTGCTAATGAGTTGAGCCTTTGCTCTTCCCTTTGCCTTCTATTTTTTAACCTTCCCCTAACTTAAGTTTAGATAATGTTGTTTCATATGCTCAATCTTGGCCGTGGATTAAAAAATTGTTTTGACTTCAGCTTAAAACTGTCTTCTTAGAATCTTAGTTTACTCATCCCTATTTCTTCTTCATATGCAGTGGAGCCTGTGCGAGTTACCTTTGGGTATGGATCAGCAATTCCAAGTGATCAGTATAATGGGAGCATTTTTTCAAAACCAGGTATAGTCTCTGAAAGCGCAATCAGTTTAATTCTTTTAAGTTCTTGGGTCATTTTAAGAACCTTACATGAGGACTCTTGGCAACTCAGCTCGTTCCACCCTGAAAGAGGAGAAAGAATACAAAGAACCATGGGTAAGTAGTTTGATTCTGCACTTTGTAGTTTGTACAAAAGCTTCATTTTCCTAAGTCGGTTGGATTCGTTGCCCTTACCTCCCTGTTTCGTTGCTCACAAACTTGTATTTTAATTTTTGGCTCCTTCTGCAGAATTACTACAGCTATTATCCCACAACACTACCTCTTCGGAGGCCTTATTCTGGAAAACCAGGTATGTTAAAGTGCATTGTTAAATTTCTCTGCTTTGGAATATTGTCAACATTCTTTTTTGGAGCAAGTACATTTTTTTTGGAAGGGGGAGATGGGGGTGAAATTTCTTAGCAGATTGTGTGAGCATTTTGTGTCTTACTGGAAACTGCATGCAAATTGACATTTCTTAGATAATTTTCTGTTCTTATTACGTGAGACTGACATTTTACAGATAAGTTATTACTGTAAGCAAATCTAATCTTCTTGTTTTTCAATTTCAGATGTACTTGATAATGAAGAATTTGTACAAGCCTCTGCTTATGATGAAAGAAAGGTCAACCTAGCCATGGGGCTGGGTCTTATGGTAATAATTCTATCTCAAAACTAAATGGGATCTGTCTTCAAGATATGATTGACTAGGACTCTTTTGTAACTTCTAGATGTCATCCTTATGCCATGATCTTCTCTTTGCTTTAAAAAGAATGATCTATCTATATTATACGTTGGCGAAGTTTCAGCTTGTTTAACACTTCCTTATGATGTTTGTGATAGGATGAGAGTTCAGATTCAAGAATGTTGTTTTTCAAATTACCAAAAGCTTTGCCAATGATAAAACCGACAGCTTCTGCAGAAGATGAGGCATCAGGTAACGATCCAAAACCCCCAAGGGCTGAGAGGCTCTGCGGAATAAACGAGTTAAAATCAGGTTTCATGGGAAAAATGCTGGTTTACAAAAGTGGAGTCGTGAAGCTTAAGCTTGGGGATACCATCTATGACGTAAGTGCCACTATACAGGCTGTGAAGGGTTGAATTATATTATTTTTGTGTTCTGAAGTTTTTTCTTGACTGGTAACGCTACCTTTGACAAACTAAACATAGAAACTTGAGATTAAATAGTCAGAACTACTGACTATACAATGAGTGATTAGCTGGAAAGACTGGAAAGACTGGAAAATGCACCACTCTATACAATGCTCCTGACATAGAGAGAAGTCCTATATCGTTAGATTGTGAGGTACTAATAGTTTCTACCAGCACTACTGAGTTTGTTGGAGTTATACTTGTGTTTATATTCATGCTTCATCTAGTAACCACCTAGGCTTGCATATTTTATGTATTAAGAAGCCGAGGAAATGTCATCAAGATACTCAGACTTGCTCTACCATATCCCAGAGTCGAGTAAGACCTGCTGGCAGCTCAGATCTCTGTTTGACAAGGATTTACTATTTGGGACATGGGACCTTCTCTGTTGTTTAGGAGACTCAATTTTATTTTCTTAATTTTGAGAACTTTCTCCTCATCTTGTTTATCTCATCCCATGTATCAGGATTCATGATGCTTTTATAACATTGAGATCTCATGTACGACTACCATTCTGCTGCAGGTAACACCGGGTTCAGACTGTGGATTTGCTCAGGATGTTGTAGCTGTTGATGTAAGAAAAAAGAATATGTGTGCTGTTGGGGAGATCAGCAAGCACGCTGTTGTAACTCCGGATGTGCACTCAATTTTGGATAGTGTTGCTGGTTAGTCTTTTCAATTAATGAAACTTTTCCTGATGCTACGGAAGCCATAACTGTACGATGAAGAGAATATAAAGTATGGAGGTGACATTTTACCTTTAGTTACCTCTTATTTTTCCAATATAGTGAAGAAAAGTCGCAGCACATAATTGGTAGTCCAAGGAGAGAGAAAATACAGCCAGTAAAACCTATAGTCCATTACTCGATATTCCTTTTCCAAATTTATCTGCAGTAAACCAAAGTTTGAAATATGCATGGACATTTCCAGCAAAGTAGTATTGAAGTACGTTTGGTCATTCACTGTAAACTGCATGAAGTTTTCATGCCTAAGTTTTGTCAATTCGATCAAAAGATCGGCCTCCAATATCATATTTTCTTTATGCTTTTGTTTCATGTCAAAACCCCTCATGATCACTGATCAGCAAGATTATATTATAGATCTATAGTGACTGGAGATCATTCAAAGGGATTTTACCTAGCTTTTTTTCTTCCCTTTTCTCTGTTCGGGAAAGGTATCTATAGTTATTTGTGTCCATCTGAACAAGGAAATCACAACTGTTTAAGTGTTCATGCACATTAATTTTCAATCTATATGAAACATATGTGCATCTTGGGTACAATTCACTTCGCGTTCAAGGGAAATTTGATGTGAGCTTCTTGCTCAGATTGAAGTATTGTCACAAACGCACAATATGGGGAGCATGAGTGTAGGATGGTGAATCTTGAAATGAAAAAATCCTGTAAAATCACTAATAAAGCGACCTTATTAGCTTCAATAAAAGGGAAGTATGGAAGCTGGTCCTTGGTTGCTGTGGCTGCACCGTTAAAAAGTTTCTCTGGGTTGAACTCCTGAACATCATTGCTCCAGATATCGCTTGATGCATAAGTAAGATGGGAAGGTGACATTCACCGCAGCAGGTATGCCGATTTCTCCCATGTTAGTTTTCTTGTGAGCATATTGGTATTGAGCAGTCACTGAGGATATTATCTTAGGTTCTCCTGAAGTATGATTGTGCCCCAATGGACCATGAAACAAGGAAAAGATGATCAAAAACATTTCGCTGTACTAGTAGACAGTAGTGTCTTTAGTTCTTTACATTATGACAGGTTTAGAGCTAGGGTTGTAATATGAGTCACAAAAGTGTTGCCCTTCTTAGGTTGAGGTGAAGCAGAATTGCATTGTTTAGGTTCTTAATTGCTTCAACATTAATTGAATGTCTCCCACAGGCCTGTAGAGTTTCGCCTCTCAGCTCTTCCTGCCAATCAGGGTGCATGGGCCATGGCTAATATGATAACTGTCCAGGTTAGCAAGCTTGCCGGTTTTCGTTGTCCAGCTTCGTAAGCTTGCTTGCACTCCTCTATCACATCTTCAATTTGACAATTTGTCATTCTGCCAGATTTCAGGTCTGAAGACTTTACTAATTCCTTTCTTCGACGTTTAGAGTGCCAGATCAGGCCTAGCAAAGTCATTTGTCTTCATATCTTTTGTTCTGTCAGCATTCCCCCCCTTTCCTGATCAACACTGCTATAATCTTGTCGAATTCCTTTATCCTATGGTGTTTCCGAATCTGCATGAAATCATCATTATCATACTCCATAAATATTCTGCATTAAGCCCTATGATCTTTATCAAGTTCTAGGGTTTTTGTACTCTTTTTCCGGGTGTCCAGCTTGGTGCCTTAATTTATGTTGCTAAGCTTCAACAGTTTTACAGTATCACAGCCATTTGGTAGGGACTGAACTAAGAGTTGAGAACTCTCAAGTATCTGAAGCCGGGAGTGTACAAGGTTTGCATGCTTTTGGATCAAAAGGGTAAAGAGCTCCTCCTGCTGAAGCTCGAAAATCCTCCTCCCTTCTTCATAGTAACTCCCAATTCCTGTCCCCGAAAATCGAAATTTCATCTGCTGTCGTATTTCGAAATGCAGGCCATTACAGCTACCCTCACCACTAGTCGAATCCCCTATCGATCGATCAGCTGACCGATGGTCAAATTACTAAGAAAAAAGAGGAAGCAAAATTTCTGATGGAAATTGATCAATTGATGTTGAAGGGGAAAGTATTACGGAGTAAACTTTACTTTGTTTAGTGATAGGTTGTCAATATAGATTTATTCAATTAGGAGTTACTTTGTTTAGTAAACTCACTTGTTCAACTGCAATCATTTTGCCAAAGCGAGCCCCATCGAAGTTTCCACTGAATAACCCCAAATTCAAGAGTGCTAAGTTTCAATACGTCGTAGTTATCTACAATGATTATACTATGATCCCGAGATCATGCAGGTTAACCTTTTAAAGGAAGAAATCGAAACCTTTCGAGTAGATTCGTCAAATCAAACGACTTGGTCGTGTTCTGCTTAAACGCACATCAAATATTAGTTTTTCGTCAAAATACGTTTAAAATTTTCGTTACAATTCGATATAAGACCTCTACACATCAATATTCACGTGTTTAAACCTTCCGAATTTTCCGAGTCGGATCAATTCAAAATAGGTGTCCCTATCACCTCAAATCGGGAAAAAAAAGAAATAAATCACAAAATCAACTGTTACCATTAATACACACTCGCGCCCAGATGTATATATATAACGCCTAAACTTGTCCTTCACACTCCTCCTCCTCCGCTACCCTCACTAAAAAAAATCACCGCCGAGAACCACCGCAGAAAACATCGAACCCCGCCGCTTTCCACCGCCGCAGAAACGACACACTTAATTAATCGAATTCGATTATTCGGCGTATTTAATCGAAAGCGGTTCTTTTGCTTGTGTTTTTCCCCAAATTAATTGAAATTTGATGAATTAGGGTTTTGAGAAGAAGCAGCAACAATGGCGTGCGTGTATATACCGGTGCAAAACTCCGAGGAAGAAGTTCGAGTGTCGCTTGATCAGCTTCCTCGTGACGCCACCGATATTCTCGACATTCTTAAAGCCGAGCAAGCTCCTCTTGACCTCTGGCTCATCATCGCCGTTAGTTTTCTCTCTTCTCTTCCCAATGTTGATTAATTGTTTTTGAGTTTTTGATTTTATTTGGAATTTAAATTGAAATTTAGTTTGATGAAATCATGAAATTTAGGTTGGAGTTTTGTTTACTGATTGAAAGTCACTTGGTTTTGTTGTCGAAATTGTGTTGTTCAAGTTTCTGAGAGGAATTAGCTTTGTGGGTTGGGTTTTTTGTTGGTGAATTTGGAAGAAAGGTGTGAACTTTGAGGAATTTGATTTTGTGGGTTGGTTTTGTATTGGTGAATTTGGAAGAAAGGTGTGAACTTTGAGGAATTCGATTTTGTGGGTTGGTTTTATGTTGGTGAATTTGGAAGAAAGGCGCGAACTTTGATAAAAATGTGGTGTCGAAATTGGCTTGCAAATAACAGATTTCGCTTTCACGCAGCGCAGTGACTCCATCACTTGTCCCTTTGGTTATAGGTAATGGAAATAAAAAGGAAAGAAATTAGAGTGGTGCATTTGGGTTTGAACAGAGTGGATAGTTGGATAGTTGGATAGTTGAGTTGATGTGCCATATAGGTTGAACCAATGCGTGGTGAGTTTGCGTATGTTTAGTACTAGTGGAATCAGAATTGGGACACAAAGAAGTTGTGGAACCTTCTTTTTTGAAAGTTAACTACGTATTTCCATGTGACTGTCCATCCGAATGTTTTGGAGGAATTGATTTTGTAACAGGGATTTTGCCGCCAAATATGAAAGACGGTTCAACTTTTGCTGATTCTATAACTAATGTGTAATTAAGAGACTCTGAACGTAGTCTTTGCATATAACAAGTTGTCAGAATACCATTTTTCGTCCAAGATTTTGTAGAGAAATGAATTATACGACTTGCATCTTGTCTCAAATCCCATCCATACTATATAAAAAAAGAAGATTTAGATTATCTTTCCTGGTATGTACGGATGTACCTATTAGTGGGTGACAAAAAGAGAAATGAATTATATGACTTACAGTTTGTCGCCAACGCATTTATACTATTAAAGAAAAGATTTAGATTAATTTTCATGATATTTACCTAATAGTGGGTGACAAACGAATTGGTTTCATGCTGCGAATAATCACACAACTGATGTTTACACATGACGCTGAGAATCAATTTGTGGAAGAATTTGTAGGGCATCATTGTTGAATATTGAATATTAAGTTTGGTGAAAAATAATGTTGAGTCGTTTCGGAGGACCTTGCAGCCACTGCACTTATTCCTGCTTCTTGAATTAGAATAGCGAAGTATCGAATTGGAATTACCACCGATCATTTGTGGTAACTTTAACAGTCTTCGAATTAGAATATTATCAGTGCAACTAACTTTATAAATATGGTGAATGGAAGAAGAAATTCTTTTCTGTTGACAAATCATTGATAGATGTTCCGGTGTATATGCGTGCGCGCGCACACACACACACACTTCCCGTGTTTTGGGACCCTTATGTTGCGGGACAACCGGAGGCTCTTATGGTTTCAGTTTAGGGTCAAAATCCTTATTTTGATTGTAGTGGGAGAGGTAGAGCATGACTTGATTATTTTAAGGTTTATTGTTTTGATGGAACTGCTATTCTGCAGAGGGAGTACTTTAAACAAGGAAAGATTGAACAATTTACACAAATTTTGGAAGAAGGTTCTGGCGCAGGTATCTTTTCTACTGTTACTTTTTTTCGGCTGTTCACCTTGTGTGTTGAATTTCATGTAGTGGATGCACTGTGCTTTAACTAGTGATGCTGGATGTATTGATTAAACCAATGGCTTTTTATTTCAGAAATTGATGAGTATTATTCCGATGTGAAATATGAGAGGATTGCAATTTTGAATGCATTGGGGGCTTTTAATAGTTATCTCGGAAAGATTGATACTGGCTCAAAGGATAGGGAACGATATTTTATTAAAGCAACCCAGATCTACAATAAAGCCTCAAGAATTGACATGCATGAGCCATCTACTTGGGTTGGAAAAGGTAAGTATTTAACATCGTTCTCAGCATGCTGTACTGTTTAGGAAATTATTCCACAGGAAATGTCAAAACTCGATTGACATGTGAGTCAGTGAGTGTACTATCCTTTTTCGACATGCCAAGCTGTACGTCTTCTGATTGATATCCTGGCTATGGATAATACACTCAACGTGTTATTTGTTCTCTTTTGTGAAGGGGTCGTACCTGACACGCGCAAGGGGGTGGGGGAAGAGAAGGAGGGAGGGAGGGAGGGAGGCTATTTTAGGAAGAAGAAGAGGGGTAAAAATGTAAAATTTCCTGTGCAGAAGCCTTGTATCTTAATACAGGAAGAAAACTGCTACTGCCTAAGAGTCGTCTATTAAATTGTTGGTTGCTTCATCAAAGAACTCTTACCCTTTTCTATGACAAGGAAATTGTTGTACCCAGTCTGAACAGCTGACTTTTATAGATATCTTTTTCCGAGATTTGCTCATCATTGCAGCTTATAGTCTTGGAATTTTAATCCGCTAAAAGCTGCTATTGTTAAGATGGCTGATAAATGTGTATGCTTATTTGTCGTTATGGTGTATATTTGAAAAATATCTCATGGTAGTCTTTGTCCCTAATCCGATAGTGGAACCCACTATAACCACCACCCCTGCTTGTTTTTCCAGCCTGAAACCCAATGTTTGTTCTAGTAGCTCCTATTATGACTTAGCTGTAATAACCTTCTGCATTTTGCTTAATTTTGTTTCAGTGTTTTTTTGTTTTTTAAGGGCTGTCCAGCTATTACTAATCATATTAGTTTTTATGCCGAGGATATATTAAACGTGTTCCTCTGTGTGCAGGTCAGCTTTTACTTGCCAAGGGTGATGTAGAGCAGGCATTTAATTCATTTAAGATTGTATTAGATGGGTATCCTGAGAATATTCCTGCTCTTCTTGGTCAGGTATTTGATATCTAGTTTTGCAATAGAAAGATATCTTTTAGACAATATGTTAGCTACAATATTGTTTTTACACTGTTTTCTGTTAAATTTGTGATTACTATTTTTCTGTTTGTGGACTTGTTGTTTCTGCTGGGTACATCTAGGGTAGAGACAGATTAATGTCTAAGACAAAGCATGAAAATAATTGACATTATGTATGCGACACATTACCAAAAAAACCTAGACCTTAGTCTTATGTTGTGACTTGTCTTCGGACATAAATGGCCTTTTATGAGAGTCCGAGCGACATGTATGTGTCAATTAAAGTGAAAACAAAATATGTAAGATTGATGGCAATTAACTTGTCATTTCTCTCTTAAAAGAAAGAGAAAATTAAGGTAAATAAATGGCAAAGAGCCAAAATATGCTATAGACTTGGGATACAATATTCTAGTCCGACCATTTGACCTTGCGACTAGAGGCTTTCTTTCGCGCCCTTCAAACTGCCCAAAAATGAATGGTTGTTATGCCTCATAAATAATTAAGGTCATTTGTTTGAGGCTGATCAGTCATGCTGTGTGCCGGTTGTTTAATCTTGTTTTTCAGTTTGATTATTGTGAAATTGTTTTAGATATGCACTAGGATGGTTCGATGCATGCACTTCTCTCCTCAGTGCTACTACTTATTTCTGTCCTATTTTGAATCAATCATTATGCATGACAGGCGTCGGTTCAGTTTAATCGAGGACGCTATTCTGAATCCCTGGAGCTTTACAAGGTAAGTTATTAATCCTCCTTCATTGATCTTATGAGTATCCGGATTATAATATTTTATCCTCCGTCATTGTAGAAGTATAATGTTAATTTATTTATAATATATTTTTAAATTTGTTAGAGAGCCTTGCGAGTATATCCAGATTGTCCTGGAGCAGTCAGACTTGGGATAGGTCTTTGCCGCTACAAGTTAGGTCACTTTGAAAAGGCACGCCAGGCCTTTCAACGCGTGCTGCAGGTAAACATAGTCGCATTTGTACAGATTTCCATTTATTTTTGGGTGAAGCCAGATATCTTTTAAGATTATTTTCCTTGTCATGGTTGGCTTGTGAACATGCCAAGGAAAAAACTTCTCCAAAAATATAGGCTCCTATTCCGCTTATGCCTCCATTTCAAAATTAAAGACAGATTATGCCTATGCAACGATATTACACAACAAAAGTAGAGGAGAATCAAAGGAAACTCAACCGATATCATTTTTTTTTTGTTTCAAAATCAACCAATGTCATGGCTGTAAAGAGCTCTTTCATATCTTCTAAACCAGAAAGGAATCACAAATACCTAAATTCAAGTTGAGTTGCCTTTTTTATAATGGTTGTTCATTGTTCATTTGCTTGCATTTCACTAATAGATCCAGTTAAGTCCATGTAATGTGAAATTGTTGCATAATTTTTGTACGGGTGATCTCCAATTCTCCATACAATGTAATGTGATACAGATGAGTGAAAATAAGGTGAAAAATGGAAGGTAAGAATAGGTCACAGGGAGGAAAGTGTGATTGATTACATCTAAGCTTTTTTTTTCCCACGAATTTATAAGTGAAAGGGTGGAACAGTCAATTAGTCATTACATCAATCGAATGGAAATTCCAATACTTTGTAACATGAATCACCTTCAACCAAACTCTTTTTCTTCTCACCAGTGTAGATCCCATATTTGGTGCGACTTGCGAGTATCACCTCCTCCTACCAAACACGTTGTTTTTTTTTTTTTTACTTCGTGTATTGGTCTATACATGCGGCGGACTTAATCTGACTCCTTTGATTTATTTGTTTGGTTTCCCTAACTCTTTTCCCAAAACCCTTTTTTTTTTTTTTTTGTAAATGTTTTGAATTTATTTTGACGACTTTATAAAACTTCCTTTGAAAATATTTAATTACTCCAAAAAGGTTTACAACGTTTTGGAATTTCATGGCGTACACAAGACGGTTACTAGATGACGATTCATGTTAGCCGACCCCAAATCATTTTGGGAATAAGGCTTGGTTGTTGTTGTTGTTGTTGTTCGTGTATTGGTCTAACGTACATACCATTTCATATTATAATATTCAATTTGTGTCATATGAAATTGCCAAATTTTCTCTCACATCTGACATCCCTTGGTGGCTTCATATTGGGGGGAAAGCCACAGAAAGATTGTTGTCTTATTGACTTTATCAATTAATTTACCAGGAACGTCTCTTATGGATGACTATGTTATAAAACTCCACCGTCAACTTTCCTTCATGGAGTTTCTTACTGCTAACCCACACCGATTGGTGGTTTTAGGTGGTAATGGGGATCATTGAAAAGTAACGCATACTTTGTGTGGGGTCAATGTTACCATGGTCATCTGGAATTCACATCTTTTACTTGGAAATGTGTCACCATTCCCTTAAGTTATGATCACGTATCAAACAAGCTAACATTTTTTATGCTACTATCTTGATGTGACTTCTCTTTATCTGCTAACATTGATTTCTGGAATGGCAGTTAGATCCAGAGAACGTCGAAGCTCTAGTTGCTCTTGGAGTTTTGGAATTGCATGGAAGTGATGGTTAGTGAGTCATAACTGAATTAGTCCTAAGCTTTGTGATCCTAATCATTATACGTGGTACTGTGTAGTTTGAGTCCGTTTTCTTGAAATATTTTACAGCTGGTGGGATTAGAAGAGGGATGGAAAACATGAAGCGTGC
The DNA here is from genome assembly GCA_963457585.1 of Spergularia bocconei. NCBI lineage: Eukaryota > Viridiplantae > Streptophyta > Magnoliopsida > Caryophyllales > Caryophyllaceae > Spergularia > Spergularia bocconei. Next base: position 5,594,835 of record OY734953.1, on the reverse strand, counting down.
TTTTGACGTTTATCCTTATAATCCTTTGTCATTGAATTATCTGGCGAATCACTTCTTTTTCACCGGTCAACACTTTCTAGTTGAGCAATTAACAGAAACTGCCTTGGCTGTTACAAATCACGGGCCAACAAAGGCTCATTCTTACTACAATTTAGCCCGATCTTACCATAGTAAGGTAAGATCTTTATTTTGATTGATGTAATATATTCTTTCTGCAAGTACTTCAAGCTTTTGATTGTTCTGAACAATTATTATTCTAATTGATGTATAATTGAAGCCATGCTCCACTTTCAACAGAACTTGGCTTCTCCTCTTTTTGTAGATATGATTACCCGCTGATTGCTTAACCACCTTTTGTATACATGGGACACCCACTTTTAAGTTTATTCTCTAATACTTGCCAAAAAAAGGCGTGTTGAAGGGGGACAGTACAAGATCCAAAGAAGCAAGATTGTAGGGAAAAGCTATCTTTTTTTAATCACTCATCAGTTTAACCTTTCTGGTCTATCAACGGCACTTGGCTCCTCTTCTTTATGTAGATAATCTTGCCCATGATTGCTTAACCTCCTTTTATATACGGGGGTCAACTGCTTGGTGTGCGTTGGATTCTCCCCCTTCGTTTTGATTAGAAAAAAGTTCATATAAGAGGAACCGTATGTCTCATTAGAGATAAGGCTTGCATATAGCTGACCCCCCTTACCCCTCCCCCCCCCCCCCCCCCGATTGCTGTGCGTTGGATGACCTTTCTTCATCTATGCGGACACTTTTGCAATCTCAGTAGATTGAAGTGAATATTTACTTTTCAAAAAGAAAAACAGTGAAAAATGATCTTGATTGCTCTTTCCTTGGGAAATTGGACATGAAAGTCTAATATAATATTTTGCTAACTTGATCGTGAATACTTCTCTGCAGGGAGACCATGAAAAAGCAGGGAGATACTACATGGCCTCTGTTAAGGAAAGCAGCAAGCCTCAGGAGTTTGTGCTACCGTATTATGGTGTGTACTCTGTCTTGTGAGAAGCTTTTCTCATGCTTATTCGTGACTATCTATTAGTAGAAAATTGCGGTGAAATTGAGATATTTGGGTGGTGAATCTTACCAGTTTCAACTGTATTTACATCATTTTAGTAATTTAATAACTAAAAGGGACAACATCCAACCTAAGTTTAAGTATAATGTTATTCATGTCGTCAGCGCCATTTGGTTTTGGGTGGTGGATATGGAAGGAAAAAACAACCATGAACTTTGGAAAAGACCTCTTATTAGCAAGGATTTAAGTTTGACTTTTGAAGATTAGATGTAGTTGGTGTTTAGTCATTCATATGGAGTTAATGCTGTTTTTGTAGATAAATGCCTCTTGGTAGTCTGACAGCATGATTTCATTGTGCTTTTCTTTTTTAAGTGAAATGTGGTTCACCTTGTTGGTGTAAGCTAAATTTATCATTACCTTCAAAAGGAAACATAAAAAGAAAATAAAATGATTTGATGTGCCATGCTGTTAGTATTATTGTTGCTAAAGATATCAGTGTCCTGTGACTCTGTGAGGAATCTTGCTAACATAACAAGGCAATCCTGGGGAGGGATGGAATACAAGTAGATTGTAAGACATAAAATCCAGGTGCTTGTGGTAGGGGAATACCAATTTCTACCGTATTATAGCATCGTGGTCTCTTACCACCTGTATGGCAGTGGCATAGTGGCATCTTTAGTCAATTATGGTTTCAGGCAGCCATATTTGGAATGTGAATGTACAAAATTGGACTGTTTTGCAACTTAGATCTCATATAATTACAAAAGGAGTTAGCTCTGAGCCCTAATACTCTAGTGTAGGAGTTGTCGCAAAGTAGTGACTGTTGGTGACTTGGTGGTTGGATATGCTGATGTTGGACTAAAGTTATTTGCTAGCTAAGTGTGCTTGAAATTCAGGTTTTTGAGGATGTTGTATAATTGGAGTCAAGTGTTACATTCCCACCAACACTTGACGTTCATTCTTTTTGTGGATAAAATCTCTCATGATAGTCCTAAAGCTTGTGAAGCTCTCTTTTGTATATTGGCGTCACCCCTTTAGGTGTCGTTTTGTATATGTGAGTCACCCCCTTGGTGTCCTTTCGGATATATGAAATCCCATCTTACTTGTCAAAAAAAAAGTGTGCTTATAATTTTCAATGGAGCCAAAGACTACTTATTCTTTGGTTTTTGTGATATAATGGAATAAAGCAAAATGGCTCATAAAACTGTCTTTGCTTCTTATTTTGTGAAGTAGCAGTCATTTGGTGCGATTCTCGACGCAATTTTCATTTTGGGTCATCCGTGCAGCCTCTCTTTGTTTCAATAGGGGTAAGGCTTGCGTGCATCCGACCCCCCTTACCCCGCCTTATGGCGGGAGCCTTGAAGGCACTGGGGTTAAAGATGTTATTGTTGCTTATAATTTCCAACTACATGGGTTGAATTTCATGTTTTCTGCAGGTTTAGGACAAGTACAGATCAAGCTGGGAGACTACAGAAGTGCCCTTGCAAATTTTGAGAAGGTGTTAGAGGTCTACCCTGATAACTGCGAAACACTGAAGGTGAGTCTCGCCCAAGGGTTCTTGGAGGATGCCGATTCTGTGTTCTTCTGTTGTTGATGAACATGTAATTTTTATAAGTATTTGGTCGGTAAAAAATTATCCATGAGGGCCGAGCCCCTGTGGGAGAAGTAGAGGAACCCAAGCCAGAAGAAAATGGGTATGAGCCCAATAGCGCTGTTTTCTACCAAATGGGCTCCACAACTCATAGACTAAGATGCAATTCTTTTCATTTATTCACTAGTCTTAAACTTTCAATTGTTGTTATTTATTTAGGCTCTTGGACACGTTAATGGTATACTTCACCAGACGGAGGAAGCGGTGAAGGCCTTGAGGAAAGTTACTAGAATTGATCCGCGTGATGCACAGGTTAGTATTGAGTCCTACATTAAACTTCACTGAGCCTGGGTTGACTGCATTTATAGGGGTCAAGTTTTAGATATCTTTTGCTCTTTGGTAGAGGGAGAGGAATATGTATTCTTTTTAAAGTTATGCTTTCTTTGTTACATACTGGAATTTTTTTGTTCTTTCAGAAAATATTAATCATTTGAATTTCTGTTCAAATCATATTTAATGTAAGTTTGATGCAGGCATTTCTAGATCTGGGTGATTTGTTGATCTCATATGACTCTGGAGCTGCTCTTGAAGCATATAGAACTGTAAGGACAGCTTAGTTCCCTGTTCTAATCTCTGATTTCTTTTGCTATATTCACAGTTTTATACATCTTTATAGGCACGTGGTCTGCTGAGGAAATGTGGTGAGGATGTATCTGCTGAACTTCTCAACAACATTGGGACTCTTCACTTCGAAAGGGGAGAATTCGAGGTGTGCTTTTTTCTGCCATTGTGCTACTGTCCTGACTTGCTTTATCTCAACTCTTTCTTTTACTTGAGTTTGAATTCTGTAAACTTAGTGGTTCAGAGGCAAAATTTCTAAGCTGTTGGTGGATTTCTGTAGCTTGCAGAACAGACCTTCAAAGATGCTCTTGGTGATGGTGTATGGCTCTCATTAATCGACAGGAAAGGAGACAACTCTGCTTTGGATGCAGTAACAGCTTTACAACAGTACAAAGATGTACATATATTTCACCGTCTTCAGGAAAAAGGTGAATGTGTGGAATTGCCATGGAGTAAAGTTTCAGCAGTCTTTAACCTGGCCAGGTTGCTCGAGGAGTTGCATAAAATTCCAAGTGCCATTTTGTTGTACCGCTTGATTTTGTTCAAGGTACATGGTTTTATGATGATTATGTCACTTAATTGGATATATCCTGGTTTTTCCAGCTTAAAAAAGCTCTCTTATAATGCTAATTTCCGCAAGTCTTTGGTAGGGTGGGGTGAGCTCTTAAAGTTGGGGTGAGTTCCTAACATGTAATTCGAACCCCATTCCAATGATGGTTGTAATGTGGTGTGGTATAAGTATACCCTAGAAAGACTTCATTATTCAGGAATCATGTTAAGATCTTGCAAGTGCTGAGTCATGAATTTAATTCTAAACCATCAGTAGCAGCAATTTTCCAATTTGCTAAATACATTTTACAGTCTCATAATAAGCAGAGCAGTGACTTCATTTTAACCATACCCATTTTATGCCGTCGTTTGATTCAGTTAGTGGCAAGATACTTATTCTCTGAAATCTTGCTCTGAACATAGCTTTAAGTTATTTGACAGTCAAAGACAGAACCCATATTGTTCTAATGTTAGAAGACAAAGTAGCTTTAAAGATATATATCTTTTATAATATATGAATACGTCAACTGTCCCAATGGGGTTTTAAATTTGAGTACGGGGTTTCCTTTTCCATCTCTCTTTCCCACTATAATTTTATCCAAAAAGATTAAGTTTAATTTGGCTCTCCAGCTGCACTAGCTTCTCGTTCCTATTATTTGTTTCTTATTCTTTCCTTTTATGTAATAATCTTCTTGCTGGCTGACTTACTCACTGTTAATATCTGACTTGTCATGCAGTATCCGAATTATGTGGATGCGCTTATGAGGCTTGCTGCTATAGCAAAGGCTCGCAACGACATCCAACTAAGTATTGCAATGGTTAGTTTCTGGCATATGACCCTGCATGCTCTGTAAAGTAAATCCTCAAAGATCTAAACTTGATTCGTATTTTTTTTCTATATTAAATGCAAAAAGAATAAATCCGTTGAGTATTATCTGAAGTAGTATCTTTGACTCTTCTCCATTTTGTATTGTAATGTGATAATTCGATTAATTCAGATGTTCGCTAAAGGACTTACTTCCTCGTTTCACCTATCAACTTCATTGTTTCTTTTCTCTCAAGTTTACTATTTGTGATTTAGGCTATTTCTTGCTGCAGGTTGGTGAAGCATTGAAAGATAATGAGAAGTGTCCCAGTGCTCTTACGATGCTTGGATGCTTAGAGCTTAAGAATGATGAATGGGTCAAAGCTAAAGAGACTTTTCGTGCTGCTAGTGAAGCTGCTGAGGGGAAGGATTTTTATGCTTCTGTTTGTCTGGTAGGATCTTTTGGCAAGGGCTGATTTAAATTCATCGATAGGTCACGGGTTCAAGTCCTGGGAGCAGCCTCTTGTCAAATAAATTGACAAGGGAAGGCTTGCCCTCATTACACCCTTGTGGTGGGACCCTTCCCCGGACCCTCGCTTAGCGGGGACGCCAATGTGCGCTGGGCTGCCCTTTTTTTTTTTAGTAGTTTTAGCCCTGCTCACGCATTGGGTTTCATTTTACATACCAGATCAATTTATGGGTTTTCTGGGATAGCTTCTTGTTTGTTAGCTGGCATTTCTAAGATATACTTGAGGCCTATTAGATATTACTAGGTCTGTGTCTGTAGGTATGTCACTGTTGTAGACGTCCCAATCGGTACTTTCAAGTTTTAACAGTTGCATTGTTACCGGTCTTTTGCTTTAATTATGAGGCTTTTACATTTATTTATTTTGGCTTATTAGGGAAACTGGAACTACTTTGCTGCACTTGTAAGCGAGTTGAAGAAACAGGTCAAGCACATTCCTGTCCATCTGGAAAAGGCCAAGGACATTTTCTCTAATGTAAGTTTTTATCTTCCGTAAGATGCAGTTGTTTTATCTCATTTGATTACAGGTGAATGTATACAGAGCGTACATTGTCATAATTTTAGGCATTATATTCATTCTGTGTTCAGTATACTCCAATTAGTAACTGCAGGGTGTTGATGTGTTAAGGGGAAGAGGGGGGGGGGGACAATGGAGGATACTGATAATATTTCCATACAAGAAGCTAGGCACAACCGAACAAGCTTACATATATATGGAACACCTGTTTTTAAAATCTCTTATTTCTTCTTTACTTCTTTTTGTGGTAGGTTTTGAAAAAATGTAGCACAAATTTTTATGCTGCCAATGGACTGGGTATGATCCTTGCTGAAAAGGGGCAATTCGATGTCTCAAAAGAAATACTTACTCAAGTAAGGTTTTGATTGAAGTTCTCTTTTCCTTTTGGGTTCTAGTAATGGTGATGCCTCATTGTCAGTTAAACTTATTGTATCCAGGTTCAAGAAGCTGTTAGTGGAACTCTTTTTGCCCAAATGCCAGATGTTTGGATAAATTTGGCACATGTTTACTTTGCTCAGGGAAATTTTTCGCTGGCGTTGAAAATGGTTAGTGCTTGTTCATTATCATCTTTCTTGTTTTGTTTTCTTACCAAGATAACATGTTTTACTGTACTGCCTTCACTGCAGTATCAGAATTGCATGCGCAAATTTTTCTACAATACAGACAGCCAAGTTTTGCTGTATCTTGCTCGGACTTACTATGAAGCTGAACAGTGGCAAGATAGCAAGCGAGCTCTTCTTAGAGCCATTCATTTGTCACCTTCAAATTACACACTAAAATTCAATCTTGGTGTTGTAATGCAAAAGTTTTCAGCATCCTTGCTGAATAAGGAGAAGAGGTCTGCAGATGAGGTGATTTTCTTACTACTTTTATCATGTGTACATCCGTATCTAACTTTTTGGAAGCTTTTTAATGATAGTTTCTTGCGAGGTAGCGGATAGATTATCTGATCAAATGCATGTAAAAGGTGTCATTTTGCAATTGACTCTACCATTTGCTGGACAGTTTAGAGAGGTTTCAACTTATGGCTTGTGCCTGGTGGACAAACTGTAGGTGGCAAATCCTGTAGTTCTGTTTGTAACTTGCTGTAGAGAGCTGGTTAATGGGATGAGAGTATTATCTCTTTAAATCCCTTGGATTTGCTTGAAGTACTACCTCCTTACCATATTTTACATTTTTAATGGAGCTAAAGAATCCTAATACAACAAAAAAATAAGGTCATGGTTATTTGGCTTTGGAATATAGTAGAATATAACCAAATGACTTGTTAAACCTTTGCTCTTCTTAATTATTGAAAGAAGCAGTCATTAGTGCAACTTTCATTAAGGGTAATTCAACATCAGCCGCTCTAAGTTGTCAACATGGAGTAAGCCTGCGTACACCCATCCCCCTCTTACCTCACATGGGCGGGAGCCTACAAGCCCCCTACTTCTTTGTTAACGGTTATGTGATGGAGATGCATAGTGCAAGATGCATCCTTCATCTAACTTTCAATAGATCTCTCTCATCAATTGGCTTTGCATACCCTTTCTCGCAATTTTTTCATAACCGAGACTTGATACTTTTATGTTGTCAAATACTGATAAATCTCACTTGGTCTGCTCTGAGATATGTACAAACTTTACTGTGCTTTTCACTTTATGTGTTTCAATTTCAAGCTATGAGTCGTTGATCTTAATCTTATAAAGCTTCCTTCAATCAAGGCCCTTTGTTAACTCAATTTGCCAGTCCATTGGAAAAATAGAAGGAAATAACCATGACAGTATGTGGTACCAGCAGTGTCAAGATCCGCTGTCTGGTGTCCAACATTGACCTTTCTCCTGGAGGTGCTACTTGTTTCTCGCTTACATTACCCTGGCCCTCTCCAAAGGAGCCACAATGTATATACAAAAATATAAATTTTCTGAACTTGGGTAGTGGGGCTCTTTGGTCTTTGTGTGTGTACTTTTTTGATACAGCATTTAGCTTCCTCTTTCAGGTAAGAGGTAGATGTAATCTCCTTTCCTCTCTGATGTCTAATGTGGTTGTAGACTTTCGTGTCTGCAGTATCGTACTTGTCCTGGTAAACCATGACCTGATCTACATTTGCCTTCTTTGGTACATTACAGATGCGTACAACTGTTTCTGAGCTGGAGATTGCTATTAGTGTCTTTGAAAAGCTGGCTGCAGGGTTCAATCAGAACATTCATGGAATCGATGAGAAGAAAGTTGAGACACATGTTGGCTACTGTAAACACTTATTGGGTGTTGCCAAAGTTTATAAGGAGGCCGCTGAGCTGGAGGAGCAGCAGAGCCGACAGAAACAAGAACTTGCCCGTCAGGTAACATTGGCCGAGGAAGCCAGTCGCAAGGCTGAAGAGCAAAAGAAGCTCAAGGTTAGTATCCTACCATCCTTTATGCTTATGAGAATGTATATAAATTTTTTATTTATCGTTGCTAATAATGGTGATACAGATGGAAAGGAGAAAGCAAGAAGAAGAGCTGAGACGAGTGAAGGAAATGGAAGAACGATTTGAACGTGTCAAGGCAAGTATCATTTTAAAAATAGTTTCCTTTAAACTACTATCCTGCATAAGTCTTTAGATTAATTCTGCACATACACACACACACCATGTTTACTTTCTTTACCCAGCCCTTTTCTCCATTGCTTTACTTTAACTCCCTTAAAATTCCTGTATTTTATCTGGATAGCGGACACTATAGTATCTGTGGGATAGCCAAAGATAAATGGTGTGCATTTGTAGCATAGCTTTAGAAACATAGCTTAAATGTTAAAAAGGGTATTCACTGATCCCAGGATTACTTAGGTCTACTTAATTTTTGGTGGAGTGACAACTTACTACTTAATCGAGATTGACCAATGTTGTCCCTTTAATACTGAAAGAAAAATAACTGTGGTGGTTATGTGATGCCAATATCCTTTGACAATAGAGGTAATTGTACTTGGATTCTTGATTGAAAGGCATAGGACTGGGTAAGGAGCACCGCACTGATACCCAGGGGATCTCGCTCTTCTGGATCCATTTACTACTTTCCCCCTTCTGTAGTCAGAGTCCCATATATTTTTGGTTAGTTTGTATTCCTCATGAGAAGCTGTAGAGCTGACTAAAAACTGGCCTACTTTTATATATGCTAGCAAAGTAATACTGAGACAAGTATAGTGAATAGTATGCAAGTCTGAGACTTTTGATGTTTCAGGAGCAACTGAAGAGCAGCAGCCAGCCCTCAAAACGTAAGGAGAGGACTCATAGTGAAGATGAGGGCGACCACAGCGAGAAAAAGAGGAGGAAAGGGGGAAAGAAGAAGAGGAAGGATAAGAGTAGTAGATCACATTATGAGAATGAGGAGGTTGATGACAGAGGTGGATATCAGGACATGGATGAGCCACATAGTGACTATGGCGAACATACTAATCATCGCAACACAGCCTATGACATGGAGGAAGATAATCCTCAGGATCTTCTTGCAACTGCTGGGCTTGAAGATTCAGATGCAGAAGATAATATTGTAAGCTTATTGATTTCCTAGCCTGTTTAAATGCCATGCCTATGTTTCCGGTGCGTGAATTTGCTATTTATCTGCGTTCTCTGGTTCATGGCGACATGCATTCATGTGTGGTTATGTATTCTGTGTAATTGGTAAGGCATACATTATTTACTAACTGGCTTCTTTTCTCCCCTTGTCAAGGATGCTCCTACAACTGCAAGTCGAAGGAGGCAGACATGGCCGGAATCTGATGATGATGAACCGATGTATAGGCCAGAGGATTCCAGTATGTTGGAAGATAACTCTGCTCAACAGCACGATGAGAACCAACCAAATGTTGATCCTGACGATGTGTAAATTGGTCTGAAATTGCGCTGGGGTGGCAGCGTATGGTCTTCTAGAATTAGGTTGGGCTTAGCCTTGAAATGGGATATTTGCGCCCCCTGACAATTTGTACAAATTTTGATACTGATGTTTCTCAACTGAAAGTTATATATCAGTAACATTTGTCCAGGTTGCAACATGTCCGCAGTCCTATATATCTGTACTCTTCTCTCTGCTGCTGCAGAGATATAGTTTTTTTCCTTGCTACCGGGTGTTTCTTCCACTGCTGATTCTTTCACTTTTAGCAGGGCTGCTATCTCTCAGTCGTGTTGCGAATGGTAGAGTAGAAGTCAGATTTGGTGGATGTAATAAGGCTTTGTTGTATGACGACCACCAAATCGAGGTTTCGAGCACCATAGTTGACACCAATTCTTAAATTATTCAATATCAATATAAAACCAACTCATCGTAATTGGTATACATGATATACTTGACGTTAAGTATCCCCCCCTACATGATATACTTGACGTTAAGTATCCCCCCCCCCATTGTATACTTTTAAGAAGGGAAAATGATGATCGAGGTACTTACTATGCACATTTCCGTGTACAAGCGAGGACGCAAGGTCATCCTGTTTTAGCTCGGGTCATGGCCACCATCTAATCTGATCTAAATTCGAGTTGGTTAAGAAGGTTGTAATACTCACTTGTATAAGAGCATCTTTATTAGTGAGACTCACTTTAGGTGAGACTTAATTTGAGACCCTACTTTTCAATGGGGAGACTTATATTTTTGGGCCTCAAATGTTTTATTTTATAATTAATAATTGAGATCAAAATATTATAAAATTAATAGTAATTACTAGTAGCCCCCACATAATTAGTTCTTGAGACTTTTGAGACCGTCTCAATTTTTGACTCTTTCCTTTGATCTACATTGGGGGGTCTCTCATTTTGAGCCTCATTTTTTCCACTTTGGACTTATTTGAGACCCCCAATGAAGATGGTCTAATTTCATCCTAGTTTTCACTTTTTCCGTCATTTATGAATACGTTGTAGCTTATGGCATTAAAATGAGTAACTAACCTTTTTTTCTTTTTATATTTGGCAATTTACTAGCCGCAAGGCTCAATTGGACAACTGAAAAACACGTATGAGCCTGGTAGGGGTGCCCTACAAGAGGGCTTACATCACAAAGAAACTCCTTCTTACTTGGGGTTGATAAAAATCGAACCTTCAACCTCTATGTTGGGGAGTGGTTCCTATAAAAAAAACTAATTTATTCTTAAATCTCTTGCTCTCTTTTTTTTTTCCTGTTAAGTAGCACGCCCCAATCCCATCAAATCAAATTTTTGTTCGAATCACTTGAAAATATTGACTACACAAAAAGCTAGGGTTTCTAGATCAAAAAAGTCATAGCCCTATCAAAGGTTACACACTAGATTGTTTGGATTAGATGGGCTCATATTTGTAGTCGTACATAGCCTGTTAGCTGCTGGACATGATTTAACAAATAGTGATAAGCAGTCATAGCAGCATCATAGCCCGTCTTTGCTTTTACTACACTCAACAATTACCAGTCGGAAGTCTAACTAGCATTATGCTACAAAAACGGCTATTGGGCTATACTCATAATAGTCGTATTCAATCTTCAAAGTAGACGTAAACAATCTAAATACAAATGGGGTATTGCCCATGTTATTTAACTTTTTATTTGTAAGTGATGTCAAAGTTTGTATGAGATGGTCAGGTCACATGCATACGAGTGCGTTTTCGTGAATTCGACTGCACCTTGTTGTTAGCTTACAAAACTAGCCCTAACAGAAATTTCTAATTCATTTTAACATTTGGAAGTGAGATGCAAGAAAACACAATACTGATAATTTAAATGGTTTTGAATTTGGTCAGCTTGTATTTTGGACAGTGATTAATGCTCCGTAGAAATTCAATCCTGATAATGATACTTCTCCATGATTTGTAGGAGTTCTAGGACGTTGGTATAACCTTTGTAAGGTTATTAAGACATTCAAGATAGTGTTACATTACATAGTCTTGGTGATCAAGGAGAGTTACACACTTACACATCCATACCGTACCACGCATCTAAGAAGTAAATCGTCTCTAAGAAGTTAGACATAAATCTAAGTGAAGTTGTCTTAGATTCAAATCTTCTAATTATCTCCCTTATAACATACGGAGTAGTTGTCGCTAAATTAAGGAACCGATTGAGGATATCGTAGTATCTTTACAAATGAGCAAGTTACTTCACATTTACAACCCCAAATTGAGCTTTATAAAGGTAACACATTTTGCCATGATTCAAATTTAGTTCCATATGCTACTCTACCTTGGATTCCTATTAAGCTAGAATAACCCACAATAAGAATTACAAACACACTAAACACATGATAAGCCTATCATCTTGCCTGTCTTATTACAGTAACACCCTTACAAAAATATTTTATGTAGGTAACATTATGATATTATTGTTTAGTAGCAAGATTAGTATTAGCCTTTCTAACACCCATGAAGTTTAATTTGTATGAGGAAAATGCCAAAACTGGGCATTTCATCATGAGCCCACCCCACTAAAAATAATCAAACAATTCAGAACCCTTATTAAACAACAAAAGGGCTCTGAAATCTGAAAGCAAACCATAGAACAAGCCAAATGAGTTGAAGCTGTCATCTGTCTTTGAAACAAATGAAAAATGTAACATCCCCTCCAAACCTAAAACACAAACTTACATTACAAGATTCGAGTTTTAAGGTGATATTCATAATCCGAGTTTGAAAATCAATAATATGTAATTTCATCACTCAAACTCGTATCACACATTTAAACTCATTACCATGTAGTACATCATACTCCCTCCGTCTCAATTCAAACGCCCCATATTCCATTTTGGGACGTCCCACTTCAAACACCCCATCTATTTTGAGACATATTTCTCTCTCTTACTTTTATTAAATTATTACATCTTCTCTCACATTATCTCTCCTACTTTTATTAATTATCACATTCTCTCTCCTCCTTTTACCCCACTCAACTTATTATATCAATTTTTCTTATTCCACTACAAAAACGCCTTGAGGCGTTTGATCTGGGATGGAGGGAGTACATGATACACCTCGTAGACTCTACTGGACGGTCTTGTCGAAAATTTAAATGTTTAGACTAATAAGGGAAGTACATAAGCTTCAAAAACATAAGCTCCTTGCTGAGTCAGTTACAGGGAAGAAAGGGAAGAGAATCAAAAAAAGGCTAACAGAAAAAAAAAACATGGAGGTCTTTTCTTTCAGATGATATAAAGATTAAGCAGAAGTAAGAAAAAAATAAAAAAAATTGACAAGAAGAGAATAACATAGGACATAATATTGAGTCAGAAAGTCACACTTTTGCAAACAGAAACACACCAATAAAAAACCATTCTTCTTTCATTACACTCCAGTAACAAGGCCTCTCAGTCACAACATTCAAAGTTACACAAACACATAGGAGCTGTACTTTATAAACCCACAACAACATTACACTGATGCCTCAAAGGCTCTTGCGGTCTCGCCTATAGCGACTTAGGAGTAAGGGGAGTTTGTTGGATACACGCAAATCCTACCCCTATTTACGTTATAAACCCGAAGAAAACAAAATTCCAATTAAGTGGAATTTTTTATGAAATTAGATTGAAGAAAAAAAGAGCAGGCAGCAGCAAACCCCACCCATCAGGTTGTTATCAGAGGTTTCAGGAAGAGCAGCTCTCTTTTTCTGGTGACCTTTGATTCAGAGTCCCACCCTCTTGAAATACTCAATCACCTGCAAAAAGCCCCATTCATAAAACAAACCAAATATTAAAAATACAATCTAAGGACATAATATGACAAACATATATTTGTCACATTAAAAGCCAACACCATCAGCCATCACACCCACCTCATTTTCTCATAAACCCAAAATAAATACTAAAGTGTAAATGACAAGATATATGCTTGTGAAAACCCCAAGAAAACAAGAAATAATTGGTAGTGGTGATTACGATGTTATTGATGTAATAGAGCCTTAGTCTTCTAATGATCTTTAGACGTCTAACATGAATCGTCATATAAAGTCGTTATAGGACTAAACATAGTACTATATGATTATTAATAAGTTGTATAGTTGGGATAAATTAGTAGAATTACCATTAATATTCAAGGGTTTCTAAAAAAGTCATGATGATTAGAAGTAGAGCTAGGAATGGAGATGGAAAGTTGAGTAGTTGATGAAGAGTCATCTCTAAGACCAGTTCTTCCACCACCTGTTTTAATAGGCCACTCATCAAAGAAATGGTGTGTGGTTTTCTCATTTAAATTGGATCTTTCATCTTCAACCTTCATTGATAACTCACAGTTGAAATCTCTTCCCCAAATGTAGCATTGTTTCTCCTGTTGTTGTTGTTGTTGTCTTGTTGAAGAAGTATTATTATAACTGTTGTTGGAACTTTGAAGTGGTTGCAAATAATTTGGAAAACCACCACTAGTTTGTTTTTCACCAAGTTGCCAACTTTCATCCATGCCAGACCCAGAAAACCCTCTAATGCTTGATCCTGAGCTTTCTGTGAAAAAAGCATGCTCTCCCACCTCCTCCTTCAACCCTTGATAATACCTGTCCCTGCATAACATGAGAATTAAATGTTAGTGGACGCTGTGCCACGGGTGCGTGTTCAAGTATCGGACCCATTAATTAGTTTCGAGATTAAAAAAAATTCCAAACTGTGTATAATGTAGTGTTTTTTACTACTCCATGTCCGAGTGTCGAGTATCTAACACGAGTACTTGAGAGTAAGCAGCACAGGCAAACTTATTAGTGAGGGACATGACAGCTGTAGTAACATATGGTGGCACATCTACAGTTATATCACACTCATTCTAACAAAACATGCAGGAAAGACCAAAAAGTATGCAACTTTTAATCATGTCTCTCAGATTTATGCAAATTTTATTTTATTTTTTTACTTAAAAAAACAGGAAACAAACCTGTAATCCTTCTGACTGTATGATGAAGCATGAGGGTACAGAAGATTGGTGGAATTGTTGTAGGAGGAATCTGAGGAAGGAAAAGAAGAATAAAGAGAAGAATTTGAAGGGTTTTTATTACTGAGAAGTGACTGATTGGTCAAATGTGTTGCAGAAGCAGCAGCATTTAGTGAAGTTGTTGAGTTGTTTGTTGCAGAATTTGGGGAATTATTTGAAGTAGCAGTGTTGCTGTTGCTGTTGTTGTTGTTGCTGTTGTTGGTCAAAGGAGATTCCACAGGCTTTCTTGAACGGTTTTTGCCTCTGTGCATGTGCCTCTCACAGTACTTGGAATCAGGATATGCTTCTTTTGAGCATCTCCACTTCTTCCCATCTGTTCTCCTACACCTCCCTGGCTCTGGGTCTATCTTCTTTCCATACCCCATTTGGTATGGATTCCACCCCACTACCATAAAAAGAAAATCCAAACAAAAGCGCGTTAGAAAACATTATCCCAGTGTCTCAAAGGCTCCCGCCTATAGCGAGGTAAGAAGGAGTCAACTGATCATAGCCTAGCTTAAGTAGCTAGACTACTTTCGAATGACCCATAATAAAAATTGCGTTTAATACTTAGTAAAAATATTTTAACTACAAAAATTTGCTAGATGTGTTAGGTGTGACTGAAAAAAAGATCCCGACTTTAAAACAAAATGCGGGAAATATTATAAATAATAGAGAGACTGTTTACGAATATGACTCGGAAAATGGAGAGTGCTTACAAGGGGAGGATTGGTAAGGGAAGAGCTTGGAGGAGAGAGAAGAGTCAAGGCTTCTTTTGATGGAGAAGAGGAGATCAGGAGGGATAGGGATGCCAGCAGCCATGTACTTGTATATAAGTGCTTGGTGTTCCAGCTCCTGATACTGTGTTGCTGTAAATGGGAACTTGCTTCTCCCTGCTGCTACAGCTGTTGCTGTTGTTGCACTCATCATCAATAATCTTGATAAAGTTTTACAACTTTGATGTAAAAACTCAGAAAAGTTTGCAACTTTGATGAAAAAACTCAGTACCAAGCTCAGAAAACAGAGGAAAAAACAGAGGAGTTGAAGAAGATGAAGTGAAGAAAAAGAGTGTTTTGCTTTTGATTTTGTGGGTTTGAAATGTACTACCAAGTTGAGGAAAGTAGTAGTGAGTGAAGAAGTAGAGTGTAGTATACAATAGCAAGTAAGTGTAGTGTGTATAGTATTTATTTAGGAGTGGACCAGTGAGAAAGAGAGAGGTGAGGCAGAATCTTCTGTACATGGATAAAACTAATGGTTCAGATGAGCAGAGAGAGGAGAGATGAGAGAGAAAGAGAGAGAGGGGGGTGTGTTGTGTTGCAGAAGTCTTCTGCACATATTATGACTGTACCTCTGTGTTAGCTTCTGGCCTGCCTGGTGCTATGCCTGGTGCATGTGTGCAGCTATTTGTCTCTGCCCCTATCTTTTACAGAATCCCATAAAAACCCAACTACTTAATCTATAATCTAATCTAATCTTTTGGGGTTAATATGCTTTGTTTGTTTAAGTGGGAAAGATTTAGAGTGTTAATTAAACATTTTGGCCTTTTATAGATATGTGGTAGCTCATTTCGTTGACCTACCACTCTTCAAGTTTGGTGTATAACAGCAGCGAGTGCTGTGAGTGTGGAGATAAAAGGATTCGAACTAAAGACGACATTTGACATGTTGCTTTTCTAAGCGTTAGGCCAACTTTATTCCCCATACCATTCTTCAAGTTTGAGATCCAGGATTATAATTTCATTAACCCTTTAGAGAGTTCATACCTGGTTTTCAGTTTCTAGTTGAGAGTTTCTTTGTCAACTAGAAATCCCTTATCATCAATCAGGTTGATTATACCATGATTCATGACTCGTGTGAGAATATAAAGCCTCTCAATAACGCCACTAAGGAAATATCTCCTAGTGACTTAGTCGAATCCTCTTAAACTAATAACTTATCTATGTAAAAGGAAATTGTAATTCCCAATCTTCTATTGTGAGAAGGATCATCATGCTCTTCATAATCACAGATCATGGCAGTATTGAACAAATTAAAAAACATTTTGACCTTTTAGTTTGTTTGATTTACTCCATTCGCCTTATGTATTTGACATGTTATTCAATTTAAATTAGTTCAAATCCGCGTAGCATTTTAAATGCGACATGATAATATTTGGTAGCCTCTTAATCATGCATTTTAACATTGCTCCAATTTTGTGTAATCACTCTCAACCATAGGACCTTCAACATAATACTCCCTCCGTTCGCCTTAAAACGTGTAGGACCGGAACACAGTTTTTAAGAAAAATAGAATAAAGAATGAGTTTTAGGGTCCACTTGGTGTAAAATTACACTTAGGGGTATGTCTTACTTGCACTTCTAATAAAAAAGTAAGGGTGTTTTGGTCTTTATATGTACTAACAAGGAAAGATTCCAAGTAGGAAATTTAAAGATGAACATCTCTAAATAGAAAGTAGAAAGTTTATAGCCGAACGGAGGGAGTAGTAGTGAAGACCAAACTCAACACTTTTTGATTCAAAGTTAACAATCACCTCAAATGAAAAGTTTAAATACTAACAACAATTATTGAAATCATTCACTAATTTTATACCTTAACATTAGACGAGAAAAACACCACCGTTCATTATACTACCAAAATACTAGTATACGCTTTTTTTTAAGCTTTGAATTGGTCTTTGTTAGAAACCAACTGAACAAAAAGTCTAGACTGATAGTTAGGGCCCAAACAATGACTCTATATTTTAACACGCCCCTCACGTGAATGCCCTTTGGGCATGAAACGTGGACTTTACTAAACCACATACGACGAATTTTGTGTTTGATGTGCACTTGATTGGGGAGGGGGCTACGAGGATTTGAACTTGAAACCTCAGGATCGCTGAACCTCTGATACCATGTCAGAAACCAACTGAACCAAAAGTCTAGACTAATAGTTAAGGCTCAAACAATGACTTTATATTTTAACGGCCTTTGTATGTGGTTACTTGAGTACAAGATTTTGTAGGTAATTATATAGTATTGGTTCAGAGCTAGTACGTGTAAACTTATCTTTATAGAACTATTAAAAGACAAGTAAAAACGATTTTCTAAATCCACATGGCATCTCTAGGTTGTTCAAAAGCTTACTTGCTACTATCTCTTCGCTCATAAATTCGCAACTCCAACTCATCAATTGCCTAAATAAATTATTTCCACCGTTTCATGAGTGATTTGATTTACATCCTTTCCTCATCCTTCACCCCTCATCTTCCTCTACCCTTCTCCTCCCTCAAAATAAATAATCACCATCAACATAAAAGGTTCTACCAACCACATCATCTTACCATATTCAAATCGTGAGGATTGTTTCTAATTTGCTTCAAATTTTGCTTCTCAATTGCAATCCCTTTGTCCCTATTGTATTTGGATTGTTTCTTGTGTCGTATTGATTATATGTTATTTGCTTGATGATTTAGTATAATTATAAATGTTCAATTTCATACAGATTATTGGTAATTAATTTGGATTGATCATATTGCAAGTTTAGATATTATGGAAGCAAATTGGAATATATGAAGCTAAAGTATGGCAAATTTTTCTCTTCCACCGTCACTTTTTCTTTGACATTTCACTGTCTTCTTTGTTTTCGTGGTTTTGAATTTTTCTTTTTTTGCTGGATTATTGGATAACATGATCACATTTTTTTTTTGAATAAGTATTGTATTATTTTTTGGATTATTGGATAATCTTCATCCCATGGATTCCAATGCTTTATGTACCTTATAGAAATCATAACCTCACATTCTCTGTTCGATCCCCCAAACAGTTATATATGCGATGTGGAAATGTCACATTCACTTGAAGGACCGGGAAAGAGTAGGAAGACGGGAGTGGAAAGTAGTAGATACGGAGTATATGACACTAGATTTGCTAAAAATATTGTGCGCCGAGTTTTACCTAAAATTTTCACGTGCTAGGCGAACTTGCTTTAAACCTTTGTACAAATCTATGTGGACTCTATTTTGACAAGTACCTTTCTTTGTAATCTTATTTCGACAACTTTATTGAACTTTGAGTATTATTCAATTAACGGTTCACAAAACTACCCGTGAATTTCACGGGCCCTAAAACTAGTTACTTATTATTGTCCATACATGAGACAATTTGTAAGTACTAGTTTATGAATCTTATTTTTATATGAAATTTTGTAACGGGAAAGACCTTAAGTCAGGTGTTGTCCTTGAAAAATCTTTTGGTAAAATTCTAAAAACTGACCTAATAATAATAATATAAGTCGTAGCTCACGTGACATTCAAAGCCTTTTACGTAGAGTACATTATTTGTTGTTGGATCCTCTTCCCTTCAACTCCTACTGTCAAAGCCTAGTCACCCTTCTTACATGCCTCGTTATTTTTATATTTATTTATTTCAGATTGGTGTAGTAATTTTGTCACATTATTTTTCCTCCATGTGTAGGGCAAGTAAATGTACGTTACACCTCTAGGTTATAATCCACCTAGTTAACCTTTCGTATCATCAATGAGAGAAGCAACAAAGAGCTCTCAAATCACCTCATAGGAATAAGACGTTTAAGATCGATATCCACCATAAAATTCGCTGCTTTATTTACTTTTCTACAACCGTAAAAAAAAATTAATTGTGCGTTATCAGTTACAAACAAACTTATAATACTATTGCTTAATAGTGTTTAACAATTTCCTAAGAGATTCTTCAAGTTTGTTTTAGGGAAGACCTTACACAAATATTCAACTTTGTCAAATCTCATTTTCTCTGATAATATTTAACAATATCAAAGTATGCTTCTCATGTGGTTGGTTAAACTCGACTTGATAAAAACCCCTAACTCAACTTGATCTCGACCCAACTAGAATACAAGTCAGTATATTTTCACGTACTCGACCCATTTCATATAAATATAGTTGACTAGATAGATCACATAAAATGAAAATTTTAAAACCGCTCAGGGATACTTCCATCCGTAACACCTCAGTAATAACAAGAGCAGGTATTGGCAAGGTTCTCGCTAAGATAGTACCACTAAGAACTCCTCAGAATTTGATCTGTTTGGAACTAGAGAAAAGTGTGATGATATTTCAAGCAGAAAAAAACATACACCAAAAAGCTGGCCTAATCTAATTAATGAGAATGACAGACACGTTACAAATTGGTTTCGGTTGTAAGTTACGACAGATTTCAACTTCACCCGACTTCAAAACCGATTCGACCTGCCTATTGCAACCCCTAGTTGCAAGTTTTGCAACTTGCAAGGCGTACTCGTTACTCAGAGACACAGCTGTCTAGGATTGCAATTATTTTACTTAAGTGGCAAAATGTGTGTAGAGGAAGGAAGAAGTAACAAAATGAAGCCAAATGGGTGACAGAGATAACAATGTGTACGGTTTGAACTTTTACTGCCAAAAAACTGTCTTTTTTCTTTTTTACTTTATCTGTTACTTTACCTGAAACAGCAGTAGACCCACTTCCAAATTGACTTTTTTAGCAGTTTGGGAAATTCAGAGCAAAGATTGATTCAACAAAGTCAGTCTTCTCTTACTTTCTCCTTCTGCTACACTCTGCACTCTTCATGATCTTTTCTAAGTTTTGATTGGACTCAAATTATAGAGCACTTACATTTTGTGATGCTTGTTTGTCCTTTTAATCTATGTTCTTCATAATAATATGGTTTTAAGACAGTGTTAGGCATGCTATTATTAGCATTATGTCTTGTAAACATGTTTGTTCTTAACCAACTATACTTTGCAGTGCTCACTTCGGCAATGACTCGGTTCAAATAATCTTCGTAGACCCACCATAAATGGACATTCTAATATTATGGAGCAGAAGATCCGTTTTAGAAATGGACGGAATAGTATGCATGCATAACCAGTCAACCACCGATTATGATGACTCGACAAATACACATGGATTGCGAAAGTAGTACACTCGTATGGACTCTCGAGTCCCAATAGCGCCCAACCCTATTATCAGAATCCCTTGTAAGATCTCTTATGAGGAGATGACATTGAACTAGGGTTGAATAATGAGCAAGGGGAAGAACATTTTGCTGATTAAGTAAAGTTTGGCAGAGTTGAAAGTGAACAGTACCAAAGTTTGGCTGTGTTCTAATCTTCTTTCCCCTTCAACCCTTTGTCAGTTCCCTACTGATTCTGAATCACAGACACATGCAAAAGCAACATTTTCTGCACCCCCAACAAAACAAAACAAAACCCCTTTTCTAATTTTATTTTTTATTTTTAACCAAAATAAATAAATTAAAGTTGTCTATTTCCTTTAAGAATAAAGTCAGACTGAAGCCAAAAATTCTACAAAATCTTTGAATAATCTTACAGTTATTATTATTATTATTTTCATGGGTCCTTTTATTTTCACAGTACTGAGCTGATGCAGAGGGGTCAGAATGGCATTTACTACAAAGGATTCAGAGTCAGAGTCAGAAAGTCAGAAGCGCATGACACTGTTTTTTTCCCACTTCACTCCAAATACTCACTTATACTCAGATATTTCTCCATGTATTTTTCATTTATTTTCCATACTTTGTTTTCCCTTTTTGTGTTTGATCATAATAAAGTTGGTTGGTGTGAATGATTAACGGTTGTATTCTTAAGTGTCTGATTACGGATCATTGTGAATAATCCAGCTGATGTTCAAAAGGGTCTGCCTATGAAGTTGACTTTAGTACTTAAGCGAGAATGCGCATAGGATTAAATGATTGGTTGTCTCGTTGACATGAAAAAGTTTAATCAAGAACTAGTATTCCGTATTAAACTTGATTGGTGCGAGTAAACTCTCACGAACAAAGTATCTGAGTTTCGTAAGAGCATACTCCATCCCTCAAAATCGACTTTACTACTCCGAGTGAGATTGCTTACACGTTCGACACGGGATAACACCATAATATTGAATTAATAACAAAAATATGTGAAATAAATCATCTTTCTGTCGGACTCATGTGGGATCTACCAGATTTACTGAACTCTGAAGAAATCACCCCCCACCAACAACACACCTTCCTTATGACTCACTATTATGCTTATGCTGACTTTCCTAAACTTCAGAATAACTCTTCTGCTTCGATTTTACTGCTTTCTGTGACAAAATTAACTCACACGAACACATGATCCACATTATTACCCTTCTGCAACTCACATTTACTAAGTTCTTCGTGTAACCTTATTTGACTGTAGTAGATGAAGGTTTCATCTTCTGTAGCTTAAGAAACTAGTATAAGTTCAGCTTCATTGACATCAGAAAACTGTCCAGTTTTCAGCGGGGTTCAAATCGAATCATATCAAACCACACAATGAAAAAAACACCGAAATAAGGGATGTATCTCGGTTCAAGTTATTTCCCGACCCCAGAAGTTGAATCCTAACTTCGCCGATGTCAACTATGTGGGTCATTCATAGCGATTCTCTCCACATCTACTCTAGCTGTAGTGGACCTCAAGGACTTAGCAATTGGCAATTTCATAGTACTCATATAAGTTTTATGCAAAACGTGTTGTCCTAAAAAATATTTTCCTTTTGTCATTTTCTCAAGCTTCCAGACACATAAATTACATCTAGTTCACTTTTTCACCTTAGCTTAGACACACAAAAGCAAACGAAAATGTCCTGCAGATCTTACCAAATAATATGAAAGATATACCCAGCAGAGTAAAGATATAAAGAAACTGACTTAAGTAATAAATGAATGAGATTCAAGTCTACAACCATATTTTTCTTCTGGTGAAACTCAGATGTATATCAGTATAATTTGATCAAGGGTTCAGGTATACACGTGCATACAATGGCATTAACAAACACACACACGAGCGAAGACGCGACAGCGCAGCAGCAACGTTACAGAGCTGGTAAATGTGGTAATCTCTCTGCAGATGAAGACAGGTGAAGAAGAAGAAGCAGAACAGGTGGAAAAAAAAATGGTGAAAGATGAAAGCTTTAACTTTAAGACACCCACCAAAAACTTGAAACATGTATGAATGAATGAACCAACCTGTAGAAGTTACTATAGTTATCATGTTTTTGACTTAATAATGCTGCTTCTTAGAGGAAGACAACTATGAGCTTAGCAATGATGGGGGAGAAATTGTGGTCCAAAACCCCATACTAACTCAACTCATGCGCATGGACCACAGAAAACAAAACAAACTTGCTCTAGCTCACCACTAAGGAAACACGAACGCGAACACGTACACGAACTTATTCAGTGAAAGCCTAATTTATGAGCAGAAAATGATGCATCGATAAGCCCCCACAATCTGAATGCACAACTCAAAGGTACCGTACAAAGTGTTTACAAAGAGAATTTTTCAGGAGAGCTTTTTTTACATGTTCGTTGTCGGTTTAGCAGGCTTGATTGATGAAGTTTTACATAGGTTTAACACATATGTACAAAGGCGGGTGGGTGTCGCATTCTAAACCTGGCCGCAAGATGCTCAGTATACCTTTGATTGAACTTACAAGGTTACAGATTATATACAGAAGTTTGGAATTGAGTAGTAACAGAGAAGCCAACCTTTGGCGGCAACTCTTAGTCCTTCTGATAAAATGAGAGAACCAGATCTGTATGTACAGAGAACAATTGTGTATCGACAAATTGCTGCAAAACAATGAGAAACCACACATAAGTAGACTTACATAACAAGTGAAGAAAATAACAATGTAGTTATTTGCAAAGTCAAGGTGAAGTTCAATTATCGAAGCATCAGAGGCACACAAAGGGTGGAATCTAATCCACAAGATTAAATGATCCCATTAGTTGTGGCCAAGAAAGTGGGGTTATTCTTTCTGTTCTAGGTCGTCTTCAGACAACAATAAAATTACAATCACTCCTTCCATTAGACACGGGTTGGCCTTATTTTTTCAATCTGGACAGACATTAGGATAAATTCGGTAGCAGCCTATAACTTCCTGTAGCAGCTAAATTAAATAAAAAGGCAAATGAAGTTCAACTACTACAGCCGGAAAAGAGAACACCTCTCATGTGATCTCTTGTGTAATGTCTTTAACATTTCGTGTTTCAAAGAGGGGGGGGGGGGGGTAATGTTCTGGCAGCGATCGTACCAAAGTCTTGCGCCTTCAGTTTCCTTGATTGGGTTTCTCAGTTTAACCAGCTCACATTTGTCATCACTAGTCCAACAAAATCTAATGGTCAACCGAAAATTATCTAAACACAATTTAGGGCAGATACATATCCTTCGGAACAACTATACTGATACTTGAAGAAAGATGGGCGTTTTCATGTAAATTCTTGCAACCAGATGCAATTCAAACTTAGACTGCAGTATATAGTTGCTTTTCAAAGATAAATTCCAAACTGAAATGCTGGGGAAACACACCTTCATATATGGCCGCTCACGACTAGGGAACGAGTCGATGAAGCTTTCTTTTAGGAGCAATGACACCTGAAGACAATTACAAATTTTAGCATGAAGCTACGGTATAGGTAGCAGGTAGGTTATGAACCAAAAACAAGGCTGCCAAAAAGAGGCGGGGTGAAACTTTTCCTACGATAATAGTCACCTTAGGGTAATCTATCTTCCTTCAAATTCTAGGGTAAATTTAAGTAGAGCAAGAGATACCATTAAAATTTGGCAGAGGTGCAATGTCAAGCCCATACAGCAACAAGAACATTATCTAGTGCCTCGGAGGCCCCCACCAAGGGGAAGGGGTTGGTGGGGGGGGGGGGTTCAGACATAAGCAGACTTGCCCCTATGTAGAAAATAGAAATATGTTGTTTCCAGATGAAACATAATAAATATTACGTTGAGAATCGCAATAACTGCTTCTTCACAAGAAAAGAAGTGTAGATAGTTTTGTGTGCCATTCTGCTTTACCCCCTTTATATTTCAAAACCAAAAACTAGAGTCTTTGGCTCCACTGGAAATTAAAACAAATCTCAAGCCCTCAGGACCTTAAAATTGTTTCGTCTTATGACAAGGCGCCAATTTCCATGTATCTCATCCTTGCTAAGCTTGAGTTTGTTTTGTGGTAACA
This sequence comes from Spergularia bocconei, assembly GCA_963457585.1. Lineage (NCBI taxonomy): Eukaryota > Viridiplantae > Streptophyta > Magnoliopsida > Caryophyllales > Caryophyllaceae > Spergularia > Spergularia bocconei. The sequence goes on along the minus strand of OY734953.1, from coordinate 5,570,324 downwards.
CCAATTTGTTTTTCACGATGCATGTTAGGAACTCAATTACGAAATTGGAATCGTGCACTTTCTACCTACTTCTGAGCAAGTGTATAAGACTATAAGAGGTTATCTCTAAATCCCACCCTAACCCATGCCATTCCAATTTGTAGACGGTAGACCAAATAATTATCCTCTTTTCCCCCCTCCTGCCATACACACACACACACACACACACACACACACACACACACACACACACAAAAAAAAAACACCTTAGTAGCCACTACCTTAACCTGCCAACTTGACCAGTCTACGCGCACTCGTCCTGGCTCTGGACCACCCTTGATTGGGCCAGGCAACAACCCTGTAGATTGCCCCCTTCCCCTGATATGTTATGAGCTAGATTCTAGGAGTTAATCGAAGAATCGTAAAGCATAAGCCAGGATTACCATGAATAGGGAAGATAATCGAAGTCTTATTGCTGACGGTTAATTATGGAAAGATTACAGAGCGTTTGAGAGAAATGTTCTCAAATCTCAATATTACAAGATAACAGAATGAACGAAAATGAGCTAACAACCTTCTATTTATACAGCTTTGACGAACAACTTCTCTAACAAACTCTCCTGCCAAATCTGTAACAAACTTGCAACTTTTTTTTGCTGAGCTGTCACTTCTGATGTGGCCAGCCTTCATAAGTATCATAGCATCCCCCTCACCATTACAACCACCCAAGCCCTAACACAGAAAACCTTACAACCACCATCTGAATCGGCCTTACCCCAAGATGCCAGCCTCACAGAATCGCCCTCACCCCCCACCGACATCGTAATTGGGGTTGTCCTCTCTTTTAATCCCTAAAACACACCGCAACCAGTCCCTGCATCCAGACACCCCCCCCCCCCCCCCCCGGTTATGAGCTTTTTCCATTATCCAGCCTTCATGATCCCACGACCTTCGCCCCACTACCTCACATCCTACATGTCTCTCTTAATCTTGCCTTTTCATTTGCAGGGTGTTGATTGTTTGGGTTCAGTCAAAGAAGCGAGCGAAGTGGTGGGAGAGGGGTAAACCATGTTGGTCGTGATGCTGATGATGGTTAGGAAGGTGGAGAGATGGCTGATGTTTGAGGGGTGTTGAAGGAGTAATCTACAGATTATATTCCAAGTGTATCCAAAACATGATTTTGGATTTGGATTTGTTGAATCTAGTTATAATGAAATGAAATCATGAATCTGGAATCAATTCCCAGACTACCCTAGAGGATCTAATGCACTAAACATCCACTTTCATCTGTTGGTACATTTTAATTGATAACAAATGTAGAAGTACAAGTTCAGTGTATGAGGAAGCATGGTCCTCTTTGTTGACTACACCACATAAACACCCCAAATGGTCAAGAAGACTTCAACATATTAATCACATGTTCATAAGCATACCTTATCATCGTTGGATTGAACATTTGTTATTGTGTGAGAGCGGAGATTAGAGCAAAGAGAGTCTAAGTAGTCCCTCAAAACTTCCAAGAAACCTTTGGCAGCTTCGACCTACAAAAGAAATTGTTTTACAAAAACTGAGCAATTATATTAAGAGCAAGAATGGTAATACAAATTTGAAAACTTAATCTGATGGACCACAACAAGGCTCCCGCTAATGGCGGGGGGGGGGGGGAGGGGTTGTAGTTGCATGGAAACTTAACATAGAGAATTTTATGGATATACCAACTATTACGTTGCAAACTCACGGCTTTCACAATTAACCAGAATAAGAGCAATACATATAATTGACCTACTTTACTTAGCAAAATAATGATTTTGCGACTTAATTAGACTACGAGTAATAGATATATACCTGAACTTCAGTACACTCATAGAGAGGTCGCTTTTTCCCCAAATAACTTTCTCCGACAAGCTTGGAATGGTAGGGAATCAAGGCTGCTAATAGATCACTGAATTTAGGCAATTGTGGCATCGATGGTGATCTTACCTATAGTCACAAGAGAATGGAGCTTAGCCTAATTTGATTACTAAGAGATACTTTAGGGTTATCATCAAATCAAAGAAGCCATAATCACTTTGCTACGCTTCTGATCTTAGGACCTGATTCTTGCTAACATCCACCAGAATCGCACTGGACAATTTCGATTGTACTTCTGATGTTTTGTTCTGTACACCAACCTTCACATGCAAAAATCTAATTAGATAGTGGTATTAGCATTATTACCAGCGAAAATGAAATATTAACCAGCTGGGCTTCATCAAACGAGGATAAATGGACATGAAAGATCGAAGATACCAAAAAAGCCTCAGGAAAGCTCAACAAAAGAAGTTGAGAGTTTGGGATACTGCCGTTGTAATCACCCTACAAAATATGACCACTTCTTGGCACACAGTAAACAGTGTGCCTGAGATCCTACACGGAGGAGTACCTTGGTAATGGTTATTGTATCAAATGTTGGATCAAAGTCAAATTCTAAAGGAGGGGGAGAGACAGAGGGGGGAGCACTACCTAAACTCCCCAAAGAGCAGCAATAGCAAGAAGAGGATCAGAGGCATAAGGTATACGTTAGATGGTGCTGTTAAAAAAAAAAAAAAAAAAAAAAAAAAAAAACAGGATGCCACTTTTGCTTCATCATGTTGTCTTTCATCACCATCGAAGTAGCCAACTTTAAGAAAGAGGCGCAGAACGAAAACATAAGTAAATTCACTGGAAAGGAGCTTCTCCAAAGTTAAAAGCAACAGAAGCGAAGAATAAGAATACTATGGCAATGAAAAGTAGGAAAACTTAGAAGGGAAATGAGCATGTTTTTGACAAATACTGAGAAGACGAAAAACTTAGAAGGGAACAAACAGGAGGGTAGCATTCTGGAAATCACCAGTCATTGACTCCTAGTAAGCATTCTGTTAACAGAAGACTACTTACTATGTAAGGCACCGGTGCATCAAGGAAATCCAGCATATCATTGGGTAAAACCTGAATGTGAAGATCAGAGTTAACATTGAACGAAAATGTTTTAAAGATATGCTGAAAGAAGGTTGTTCATACAGATATTGAACATACAGGCATTAACAAGCTCTGCCATTGATAGGGACGTATCAAAGGAAGAAGTGATAGAACTGAGGCTGAAAGAATTCCCTGCATACAGAAAATGCAAGAGTTATAATAATTCAAGGGGATATAAACAATTGAAGATAGTATCCAAACAACACTAAGAACAAATAAAAAAAATTAAAACAAACAAGCAAATAAATCATTAAAAAAAAAAAAAAAAAAAAAAAAAAAAAAAAAAAAACCTGAGTGTATATGATATCATCATTGACTTTCTTAAAAGGAAAGTGGTACAAATCACATAAGCTAACTAAATTACAAACACAAGCATAACAGAGAAACTTCAACCTCTCCATCAAGTAAAATAGATATACAGCAGTTTACCACAGAAGTGCAAGGCTTAACCATCTTTTCAAAATTTCACTATTGTAACAATGTTCAATTCAAGGCTTGACCCACCAAGATTTGATGAAACAAGAAGATCAGATATGATACTGTAGAATAGACCAGGACTGTAAGTTTGCGCTGATATTATGAAGACAAGTTGGACAAGAATTTGCCTGACCTGGTTGTAAACATTCCTAACATCCATTTCCTATATACAAATGTGGCCATTTTACCTAACATCCATTTCCTATATACTCAGTTAATTTACAAGTAGTCAAAACCTAGAAGATCGATTCCAAGAACGTAAAAAACGATTGCAAGAACATCCAAGGCAATAGGGCACCTTCAGTGGTGACACACCAAGACACTGATCAAACAAGCTGACACCACTATATAATTGGTGCAAACTAACACATTATCTCAAAAATAAGGGAACAAGGGAAGGTAGGAAGAAATTTGATTATGAGAATACGTACCAAGTTAGAGCAAACAAACACTATTTGCTTCTCAAGAAGGGCTCCTGCAAACACTGTCAAGATCTGCACAACCACAAAGAATCAACAAACTGAAAATGATTTCTAGTTACTGTCTTAAGGCATGAAAAGTGGTAAGCTAAAACAAGAATACTAAACCTTCTCTTGCTCCACCCAAGAGGAGGCCAAGTCAAGTTTACATTAGATTTCTAGAGATACTCAAGTACCTTGTTTTAATGTTTATCTAGTAACAACACTACCCTACCAACACCTTAGGATAGGCGGGTGGAGAAACGAAGGGATGAAAGGCGAGATCCAATCATCACGGCAATTTCGGTTCTATTATTACCCAGTATATAAAAGACTGATCACATCTAATTGGTATCAGGCAAAATAGTAAAGTCAAACAACCAAATATGGTCATGAGGAACACAAGCATTAAGAAAGGCACTTTAGCTCTGTTTAGTAGAATCTTACATGCTCAAGCCTCAACGAACCACAGATGCATGCAATGGCTGCTGCTGATAAAGCTGTGGCCTCTTCCTCAGCTCCTAATGCGTTTAGTATCTGGTCCAAGGGCAAAACCATTCAGATAAATAAATGTAAAAGTCGGCTAATCGACACGGAGTAAAGTGGAATAACCATGTCAAAAGTAGAATTTAAAAAAAAAATTAGACTTTGCTAAAGGGCAAGTAACTGGACACTTATTTTAAGAGTTGATGTTAATTACATACCTCTGCTCTTTCAAGATTGGTCTTGCATGATCTTGGATCAAGTGGTGAGCCAGAAATATGCAAGATTCTTTCACCGGGTCGATGGAACTCCAAAGGGTGCAAATGCTCCAATGGATGAAAAGTGATATTTGAGCCCTTAGGTGGTGTATCTAACTTGTAATATTCACACAAAATTTGTAGTGATCCATGGCTGTTTGCCTGTTACATTTTGTTCCGCAAAACAGCAGTAAATATGGAGGCCATATAGCTTGGAAGCCACTTAAAGTATTTGAAATCTCAGATTTCAGATTATTAAAAAAAAAAAAAAAAAAAAGACCTTAGCCCACTCAAGTATGTCATTGTGGCTGCTGAATTCTTCCTGCCCAGAGATGGAAGCTTCTTCTGTATCTGCGTCATCGTTTTCGCTCCTGAAGTTTCTACTTTCAGGAGAGCCCTGGAAACTGCAGCAGACAGCTTAGAATATCCCTATTTGAGAATAAATAGGAAAACAGTCTATCTATAAATTCAATCGATCATTCAGTTTTATAAGGTCGATGTTATTTGATATCTATGAAATATGTCCTACATCAGTGACATCCGCATATGAAAACTCTGGCATGATGTCATGTCCTTCATCAAATCTAATTTTGTTTGCAAAAGAACAAAAGGCACAACTTAATTACTTAAAGCTGCGTCAATTGCAGTGGTGACTACTCTGACTAGAAGGGGCAAGAGTACAGAAAGTCCGGTCAGGAGGTAGAAAGAGGTGGAGAGGGGAAGGCGGCAGTGTGCAGAGGTGGACGATGGTGGTGGTTGCAGCTGTGGCGAGGAGAGAGAGACATTGGGGAGGGTTTCAGTTTGGTTGAGGAGAGATAAAATTCAAAGAGCATAAACAAGAGAACCTAAGTAGCATACAAACCAATCACATACCTTGACGAAGGTTCGGAACCGTCAAATTGCTGATGCCGAAGCAGTGGCCAGACAGCACCAGGAATGGACTTTTCTGTGCTTGGCTTGCTTACAACAGAGTTGTCAACGTCAAACTCATTTTGATGGGTTACACTGGGCTCTTTGTCGCATGTGAGAGTATCTCTATCATAACTCACGGATGTAGGAGTATCATCAGTTTCATATCTGAGTGAGGAAGAGTTTCCTTCAAATTCAGAGTGTGTAAGCTGACTTCCAATATCCGTTACTCTTGTAGAAGTAGCAGTTTCACTAAAACTTGATGGAGAGGTTTCAACAGTCTCATTCATCTCATCCTCTGCCACATGCTTCTGCAACAACTCGGCACCATTTTCTTCTGATTCTTCCATGCTATTAACTCCATTATGCACTTCCATATCTAGGCTACCAACACTTTTTGTCAAGCGTTCCAACCTTTCTTCCATGAATATACTGCAAGCAAAACATGAAAGTAATATGAAAGATGTAGAAAGTGAATCATAATCCAAATTCCAGGCGACTGTCAGAGCTGAGAACAGGGGAACAATCGGTCTAATAGGACAAAAAATTCCAGCTCACTAGATGTGACTGCTGTATTTCACATTTCTTTGCTCTCGCAGAAACCTTCAGCACAAACCAGACCTCAAACCCCTCCCCCTAGCTTCCGGCTCCCCCAACTCAACATTAAGCAACAAACTAAACAAGAGTAAGACAAGTACAGATTTTAAAGTTCAAGAAACTTAAAACTTTTAGGATAAGTGCTTGAAACTTTGAAGCAAGACATAACTCAGAAATTGGTCATCCAATCTTTTGAACTAAACAAGACCGGAATTGGAAAACGAGATTCGAGCCACAAAAAAAAAAAAAAAAAAAGAATTATGAAACAGAACATGATACCATTTTATTTCTATAGAGGCGTGAACAAGCGGGGATATGAAGTAGGTAAGGGTTAAGTTTTTTACTAGTACCAAGTTCCAACTACCGGATGTCCATCTCTCTCCTGGTTTTCTATCACGTATACTACACTTGTCAGAAGTAATAGAGAGAATTCCAAGTAATAACCATTACCTCCTTCCCATTTTAAACATCATACTTTCCTTTTTGGACATCACACATTAAACTTCACTTTTGGCGCAAGATTTCTCTTTTCTCTTTCCTACATGTGTGTCCCGCTCATTTCTTTTTCACTCTTCTCTCTCCTAAGTTACTTATTTCTTGTGTCCAAACACATAGGAAGGTTAAAGACAGAAGCAGGAAGGACTTTATTAGAAAGGCGAAGAGATAGCTTGGTCGACCCCCTTGACTGTCCTAAAAAACAGACAAAAGGAGTGCGACAGAAATACCTGAAGTTGTACATAAGGCACCATATGGCATCTGGGAAAGAAAAATCAGGGATATGGCTAAGGTGGGAGTTCAATAATATATTCAGGTCCTTATACGGTATGTAGTTTGAGAGGGATGGGAATAACAAGGGGTTACAGAACTATTTTATGAAAATACCCTCCGCCTACCATATTAACCAATGCCATCTATGCACTGTCAACATCAACTGTCCAAAATGACAAAAATCTACTCAGCAGAGCAGAACTCTCAGACACCTAGCACGATCGCCCAATCATTTCCTTTCTTCTCAATCTTTTTAACAACCTTCTTGTCTTCACATAGAAAAGTACCTGCCACCTAATGATAAGATCCATCACCGTCATCAAAACATTCCCCATGCACCACATCCCATCCACCAGGGCTATTCACTTTAAACAGCCACTACGCATGCCTTGCATTGATGAGCTTAGCTGGGAATGATAATAGTGAAGGTACTCCCCCGCGCATATTTACCATAAGCCAAACATGGGAATGAGAGATATAACTCCCACACATTTAGATTCCCATGAACAAACACTCCTTGCATTTTTGCTATAGAAGGGGTTTACGTCATAGAAATGGGAATGAGAGAAAGGCTGACGGCGACATGAGATTCGGCAGCAACACAGGATTCATGGTGGTGCCCACAAGGGCTTCTAGGCTTATAGAGCAAAAATTGGTGGGAGGCTTGTACTATAGTTAGGATTTCTGCAAGTATTGCTTTAAATCTTCGAGTCCACATTTCAAGACAGTTCGTAGAAGATGCAACATGTTGAAATGCGCCATAATCTTAAGATACTAAAAGAGTATCAAATAATGGAATATAGAGTACCAGATATAAGTTAAATCACACTGCAATGCCAACATGTGCCTCCTCGGCTAAGCAACATTACAAAAATCATGAACCTTGCCAGATAACTCGTTCTAAAGTTACTCAGCTATTATAACGAAAGCAACCAACATATCAAGGCCAACACCTAAGGAATGATTTAAAGACACATATAAGCCTACCTTTTCAGTACACCGAAATGCAGCTCGAAAAAAGGAAATCGTGAGAGTATGCAATAACAACGTCTTGTAGTAAATGCATAGCGTCCCAAGCATGAGCGGGCAGGCTGGGTATCCGAAATCATAGAAATTAGCCGGGAGGGTTTCTCAACAAGTTCCTCCACTAATACGCAACACCCATACAAAGTTGAATTATCAGCCACCTGTTAAACAAAGTTGCATGAGAGGATGCGCAGCAACTGCACAGGAAGATAAATACTTATAATCTCAACTAAAAAAGAAAGCATGGATCCCACATAGCTTTGGCTGAAAACACAAGCAGGCAGCAAGCAACTTCTAGGATGGGCTATCAGAATGACTCGTAGGATTATAAGCCCTAGAGGACCACTCAATAGACCACTTTGAGAAACCATCGCAGCAATTCTACAGTTATCAGTCCTATATAAATCTTAATGTTATAGATAAAGTGCATTGAGCGAGGAAAATCCCTACTGCGCCAAAGATTTAACAAGTTGTCCATTACTAATGGAGCCTTTATTATGACTCACTCTTCTTTGGTTCTAAATTAAAATGAAATAAGGCAAAATGACTCACAAAACTGTCTGCTCCTCTTGTATTGTGAAGTAGCAGTTAGTCGATGCGATTCATCCGTAAGCAGCCTCTATTATGTTTCCAACGTAGGGGTAAGGCTTGCATACATGGTACATTCCCCCCCCCCCTACCTCACCATATGGCGACCTTTGAGGCATTGGGCAATGTTGTTGTTGAAGAAACTATCCAACAAATGGTACAGAAGCGAAAATAAATAGGAGCTCTATAACAACATTTGTTCCCCTATTCCCACCTCTGTCTCCACTTGAAGTTTCTCTCCTTGGTGTTTTTAGTATTACGTTCACTTAAAAAAATATTGTATATGTATGTACTGGTAGAAAAATGGTATATAGGCAACAACCTTTCTAAAATTATTACCACCAAAAATCGCAAGAACTATGATGGCAGAAACAAGGAATAAATAAATAAAAAGGCTACCTGCTGCAAACGGAAAACAAAGGAAAGTTCACTCTGTTTAATATGGTCCTGCAAAATGATAAATAAAGATACAGAAGATTGTATCAATAATTTGACAACAAAGGAAAGGATCGGTTTCTTCCCATGCATAGTCACAGAAGTAAAAATGGAAAAAAAAAAAAAAAAAAAAAATTGGCCTCACCAGTAAACCACCCACTAACAAAATACGAAAATGAACTAAAAAGTGGTCTAGAAGAGAAACAGCATGAGTTACTTCAGCATTAAAAAAAGCAGTGTACCAACAGGATATTTACAACAACATTAAGCAACTAGTAACCCATATATTTCAAAGAAGCATTTCTCTGACTAGTCATTCTTTCTCCCAGGCCAAACCTTCATTCCTCGCCAGTGCTACATAGTATTCAAATCTTTTTCCTCTCCCCTCCTTTCACTATTCCATTATGTATTCATTCCCATACATTTCTAGTGATGTTCTTCATTATTCAATAATGGTTTATCTGGGTGTGTTAAGTCATCCCTGAAAAAGGGGTCTCTCATAATAATCCCCTCCCTGTTCCTCCTGTATTACTGCCTCCTTTTTCCCACCCTCTCCTCTTGCGGTATAGTTCTCGCTTTTAGTACACAATTCAAGAAAGAGCCATCTCTCAAAACAAAACAAAAAAAGGTCACCTAGTACATTGAATTCAAGCAAAAATACATGCAACATCATCTAGCCATGAAACCATGATTAGGGCTTTAGTTTGTATGATGTAACACAAGAAAGCTATAGAATACCTGTCCCAATAGAATCTCATTCAGCTCACTCATTGAAGAATTTTTCTCGACTGCATTAACCTGTTAACGCAATTGAAATTCATTCATATAAACCCAAACTAAGACAACGGTACAGGCAAAGCATGAACGGAAGTGGATAATTTACAACAGGAAAATAACTGGAGGGAAACAAAAGATGAAATATTAATTTTCACATGTAGACTTCAATAGAATAACTCCCAAGATAAATACCAAGGCCAACAAATATTCCTACATTCTTCCACAGTTCCACCATATATTAGCAAAATGCAATCACAAGTTGATAAATATTCCACACTTCATTAGCATTAAATCAAGATCTAAACATCAACGGAGCGGTATGATATGCTTGGGCCAAAACATCACAAAAGCCAGTACATCAAAAAAATAGGAATGGGTCTGGAACCCACCGCCTCAAGTTGACATGGGTACTCCACTTACGGACTTAATTTTGCTCAATAACCAAGAATAATCACTGCAAGTTCTGTGCATCTTGTGATTCCTACCACAGAATGATGATACATGCCTATCGAAAGAAGACTGGAGAACCACAAACACAAAATTTAAACAACCAACAGGAAACAGATACCAACCTCAACACCACCAGGAAAGCAAAATGATAAAAGATCCCTGTATTTCAGAGGCAACTGCTTTTCTGGTGGGTAAACAAATAGAACCTGAGAGCAAAGAGGGTATATAAGCTCGAGGAGATGGATTCCAAGCACATTAAACCAATTTTAACATTAAGAAATGCACCTGAGGCTCAAAGTTAGGTTCTACACGGGAACGATTGTGACCACTTAGAGCAAACCGAAATTTCCCTGTACCTTCGGACTTCCGCGCGATTAGTCTTCTTCTTAGTATTTGGGAATCAAAGCTTGGATGAAGTCCAACAACTACCATGCTCTCAAAAAGTTTTGACGGTTCTTTGAAACAACGATGTTCCTGCAAAGTCAAAGAGCTATTTACCAAATATAACAAAAACAAAGCATTCGTGACATATGTACCCAGAAAATAAAATGACCGCATGGTGGAGACAAGTACAGCAATAAAAAGGCTTTGAGTGAATCCCAAAAAGACACCAAACAAGCAAGACGTAAGCTAAATACATACACATAATTATGACACTATGCTTAGATCCCCCAAAACCAAAAGAGAACAATGCATCAGAAATAGGTAGCTTCACTTTAAAACAGGATCATACCAGAGATTGTAATTGAAAGCTTGCCCATTGACGTTTTTGCTTAGTTAAAACTTCTGGATTGTAACTGAGACCTCTTTTGTCTGAAGGCTTTGATAGGCCTTTCAACACCTTTGATACCTGGTTTTGTATTCTCTTCAACGGGGAATTACACCCATCATCATTTGAAGAGAAAACAATAGACGGGCGTGGTGAACTAACAGCAGTAGCAGCAGCTGCGACAGCCCTTGCAACATCTTCTGAAGATGGCATCGTGAGCGAAGACTTCCACCCTGGGTTGCCTGAGTGTTCAGTGTCAGCCATAACAGCGATTTCGTCAGTGATATCCTCACCTGAAAATTTATAGGAAGAGGTCCACTTAAAGTAATGAAACACCACGACAAACGGCTGCATGTACCATCCGAAAAGGTGGTTTAATTTTATCGTTCTATGGTCAAAGAAAGGGTTTAATATTATGCACAGTTCTGAACACAAGCTAACAACCAGTAAAAATATCATAAAATCCTCCAAATTCACACATACTCCACAAAATTCTAAACTGCAGAAAATGCAAATGGGGCATAGAGTAGCTTCAATGTTTTCAGTACACAAAAAGAAGGAGAAAAAGCTCCATTTAGTTCCTTTTATTCATCCCTTCTATATAACTTCATTTGTTTGGAACTCCAACTACTAGAATATTACTGTTATGGCGTGTGTGAGCTGGTCCCATATCGAAATATAAATGGGACGTTCCTACTTCCTAGCCATATAAAGAAGTAAGCTACTCGCCTACTATTGCCATTTGGCTTTAGGATGGAGCCTCGTTTGGGCCTATGCCTCATCTCCCCGCCCCCAACATACACCAACAACAAGAAAACACCCATGGAGAGCATATAAACCAACAAGGACACCCCCAATCCTCAATTCTCATAAAGCTTCACTAATCATCACAAAATTAAAAACCCCAAATAATCTCAAAGCTCAAATGAGCCTCCAATACAACAATCAACCCTTTCTTAAGCTATAAGACTATAATCTCATCAAAAGCAAACAACTTTCTCAATCATTTTCATCATTCCAAAAAAACCCAGCTCACGAAAGTCTCAAAGATTCAAACTTTATATACAAGCTTCTAATTGGGTTTTTTTTTAGCTGCATGTCAACAAACATAACCCACAATTAAACACATATAACCCAGAAAGCTGCAACCACCAAGTATCATAAAATATCATATCATAAGAACAAAGATTATATTATACTCACAAAATGATCAAACAAACAAATATGAATTGCACATGAAAATTATGAAGAAATAATGAAAAAAAAAGAGAGAGAAAATGAGAAAAATGGACCTTCTTGAGAACGACGGGAGCAGTCTGGAGGAGGAGGAGGTGGGGGATTAAGGTGAAGAGGCGCAAGATTAACTGCTGGGAAGAAAAACATGATTGCTGATGATGACTCTACCTTTTTTTATTTAATTAATTTAATCTTCTTTCCTACGTTTTATTCATCCATTCATTCACATTCATATTATTATAAAATGCTTAAATTTGATGTTAATTGCATCAATTATAATGTAAAAGAAATAAAAAAATGGGTACGATTTTTTTTTTTAAGCTGAGTTGATGGAATTAACAAATTTAATTAATTTTGATTTGAAGAAAAGGGTTAAATTAAATTTGGGGAAAATTGATTTTGGGAGATTTGGAGGAAAGATTGAAGGAAAAGACACCAAAAACCCTCTTCATTTTGTCTTCATTGATTCAAACAACACAAAGTGTTTGATGGATGAATATATTAATATTAGCATATTTTTGTTTCCTATCTTTTCCCTGGTAATAAGGAAATGATTCTTTAATGGATGAGAAGAAAATGAAAATTTTACTTGAAAAAAAAATGAAAATTGGAGTATAATTTCGAAAGATTCTTTATTTATTTATTTATCTGGGCGAGTGTATTGTAAATTCGTGATCTACATAATGAAATTTCAAGGCAAAAACAAAAATCCGTTAAAAAATACAAATTTTTGATAGTGGCAATTACCTTGCGAAACCATTTTAATTCAATTATCAAATTTAGTAAAAGAGTGTGTGGAATTTTTTGTCGGTATATTCAGCAATATGAGATATTTCTGCTAATTATGGTATCCCCCTGGTGAATGGTTAGCTTTATTAATATGTGATTCGTAATTATAAATTGCAATGTCAAAATAGTTGTTCAACTACCATAAATCATTGATATACTCCTAGAGTTCTAGGTTCAACTCTTATCATATCTATAAGTAATTAATAAAAAAAAACGTAAATTCATAATATTTTTGCTACACAAAAGTTGGCAAGAACATGAATCCAAAAGATACTTTCATGTAATGGTTTGTCCTGACATGAGACTTGCATTTTATGTACAACTACTCATTTCTATGCTCGTTTGCTAAATTTTAAAGTTTGAGAGATTAAAAAGTGGAAATTAAACTAAACTAAAATATATAAATTAAACTCTACTTTCACAAGATAATAAAAATTAACATTATAAATTTGTAACACAAGGCCACTAAGCAACAAAGTTTCAACAGGAAATATCTCAAACGAAAAGAAAACTCTCTTCGTTTCCTTTTTGTATATCCCAAACCCAAGATAACTCACTTTACAAGTGCTACTGAATTGGTGTCAGATACTTGTTCAACTATGATAATCATTCATATATGCTAGGTGTAAGCTCTTACTTTATTTATGGGTAATTAATAAAACCGTAATACCATAATATTTTTGCTACACAAAAGGCGACAGTAACACGAATTAAGAAGATGCTTTTATACAATGGTTCATCCTGACATGAAGTAGTGATTTATATGTGTGTCTAGTAAGGTCATAAGAATTAACCTCTAGTTTCAAAAGATAATAAGCTTGTAAGATTAATATCACAAATTTGTAACACAATACCACTAAGGAACAAAGTCCGAACACAGAAGACCTCATACGAAAAGAAAACTCTCTTTCTTTCCCTTTCTGTATATCTAAACATACATTATTTGAGTTAATTTTATGCGTAGGGGACTGCGCAAAAATGACAAGAAAACAACGCGAAAAGTTTTATGGAAACTCAACGGAAGAAAATCACAGGTACCGTAAGACAGTAGTCACAGACTCAGAGTACCAAGTCCTTCCACTAGCCAACAATTATCCATGGGAACAATACTACAATCCTCCGTAGGCATACTTAAGGGCAACCACAATCTCAAGATAGAAACCTTGGAACAAGCAACCACAACATTATTCACTACAAAGTGGCAAATAATCACAAATAAGACTAAACGAGATGTGAAAGAGATTACCGCTCTATAGAGGTAGTAAACACATGATCTAACCATGGAAGTCAAAATTCTTAAATGTAGGAAGCTCCACCAAAAATTTGGCGACAATCCGATGTCTATAAAGGGTATTTCTTTAGATAAACCATTGAGTAGCAAAAACTTCTATATCACTCCTTTTTTTTTTTGACAATCTACGATAAAAACAAACATTAGGTGGTATAGTACTATAGTCTGTCTATTACAACCTCCTAAGAAGGAATAAGGTTTACATTGTTGTCAAAAACTTTTTTCTCCAAGTTGCTTCTCTTTGTGTCTAACTCACGTCCTCTTTTCGGCTCTAACTCTCCCGCTCCAGTCGTTAGCTAGTCTTTACTTCTTTACCGGCCCTTCCTCGATCAACTATGAAAACGACGAAAAACTTCTTCTATCGACGAGACCCACTCACCCACACCACCTATCCGCAGGGAAAGGAGCAGCAAAACAACTGCGAGCCACTCCACCTCTGTGAATCTAGCCGTATGAACTTGATAGTCCTTCATCAAGTGTTTCTGCACAACCGTTTCTCATTTTATGCAGCGCTCTTTCAATATCTTATTGATCACTCTCTATTGATAAAGGAAAATGACTAAAGAAAAAAGAAAAAGCAAAAAAAAAAACGTGTAAAATGATGCATATTTTCAATAGTGGGAACATGACCCAGTTGAGTTGACCAATGCTCTGATCAATCAAAGCTGACGAAGACTAGACATTGAAAGCCACCAAACCACGAAGTGTACAATCCCACAAATCCCAAGTCGTAAACTACAAGCATCTTAATCTCTTCACATTCTTCTACTTTAAACTCAACAAACATCAGAGAGAGACAAAAGATCAGTAAAACTTCATATTGTTCCTTCTGATTCAAGTGTAATGACCATGTCAAGCACCAACAACAATGAATCAACTCTCTTTTCCCCTTACAAACTCGCAAGATTCAATCTTTCCCACAGGTACCCTTTGATCTCTTATCTCATATTTTTGTTGGGTCATGAAATTTTACTGATCAGTTGTTAATTTCGCGAATCTAGCACCGTCAAATCGGGGTAAAAGTTTTATATTTTGAATTCTTTTAGTTGATATGTAAAAGTACATGTTTTTTTCTGGAATGTCGGGGTAGTCCGTGCACCCCCCCTTAATTTTTACTATGAAATCATATATGATATGATATAATGATATATGATATGATATGAAATGAATATGAAAATGGTAGGGTGGTGTTGGCGCCGATGACAAGATGCAGAGCAATAAATGAGATACCAAATGAGGCGTTAGTGGAGTATTATGTACAAAGATCTACTCCTGGTGGATTGCTTATCACTGAAGGCACTCTCATTTCTCCTTCTGCTCCTGGGTATTTTATCTATACTATACTCTCTTTATGCATCTAATTTTTTTGTTATTTTCGCCTATGTATGTTGTGTACCCGATTCATGTTAGCCGACCCCAAATTAATTTGGAATTGAGATTCATGGTCGCATTTGTGGATTTTGGGGCCGTGGATTCTAATAAGATGATTTGGAGAACGGGTTCAGCAAAGTCTAAAGTTTAAGGCAAACACTGAGATGGTGTGTTTTGAGTTATTCAATTAGTGTTCATTGTTGTATGGCATGATCAACCCCTATATATCGTATCAAGGTATAATGTTGTAGTCTATGTAGTGATTCATGAGTAGAGCTGTGTGGTGAACTGAAACTGGAAGGTTTGGTTTCGGATTAGTTGAATTTGGAAATGTTCAGAGATTCGGAACCCCTACTGTCATGACTCAATTGATCAGCTTAGCCAGTCAGTTCCTGGAAGACTGTCAGTAGCTTTCAGCATTCTTAGCATTGACCAACATCAGTCTTCTGATTGAAGGATCCAACAGTTTAGCCAGAAAGATACTTCTGGTTATAATACATGGGTTTGGTGATCGTCTAACCAAGATGTTACCAGTGCAGGTTCCCACATTGCCCAGGCATTTACACAGAGGAGCAGGTCGATGTGTGGAAGAAGGTGGTTGATGCTGTTCATGCCAAAGGTGCAGTCATATTCTGTCAACTGTGGCATGTTGGACGAGCTTCTCATACAGGTTCGCTAATGATTCATCTGCCAATTGACTTTATTCTGTAACTTCTTTTGTTGTTTTAGGTCTCGGTATATCAATTGTACTGACAGTTCTCAACTTATTGTCAATTCTAGTGTACCAACCTGAAGGCGAGCCACCAATCTCATCAACAAATAAGCCTATATCAAACCGGTGGAGAATACTATTGCCGGATGGGTCTCATGGCAGATACCCTGTGCCTCGAGCTTTGGCTAAGCATGAGATATCCGAAGTTGTTGAACATTATCGGCAGGCTGCCCTGAATGCCATTCGAGCAGGTAATCTTTCCTTCTTATGACTTGCCTAGTTTTCTTTGCATGTATGCTGTGTATTTGTAGTAGCTGTAGTGTTGTGATGGAACGCATGAACATACTTTGGCAGGTTTTGACGGCGTGGAGATACATGGAGCCCATGGTTATCTGATCGACCAATTCCTGAAAGACGGCATCAATGACCGTACAGACGAGTATGGTGGGTCACTTGTAAACCGTTGCAGATTCTTGGTGCAAGTGGTTCAGTCAGTGGCCACAGCAATTGGTGCAGATAGACTAGCTGTGAGAATCTCACCAGCAATAGATCACCTTGATGCCTCAGACTCGAACCCATTAGCACTTGGCTTGGCCGTGGTTCAAAGCCTCAACAAACTACAGGCAGACTTGTGCTCGCAGCTGGCCTACCTCCATGTCACTCAGCCTAGATATGTTGCATATGGCCAAACTGAGTCAGGTAGACAAGGGAGTGAAGAAGAAGAAGCTCATCTAGTGTGGACACTCAGGAAAACATATCAAGGAACGTTTATGTGCAGTGGTGGGTACACCAGGGAACTCGGGATGGAAGCTGTGGCTCAAGGGGAGGCTGACCTAGTTTCATATGGCCGGCTTTTCATTTCGAACCCAGACTTGGTTGAAAGGTTTAAGGTTAATGCACCTTTGACAAAATATGTTAGGAAAGCATTCTATACCCAGGATCCTGTTGTTGGATACACTGATTATCCATTCCTTGGTACGGATAATTCAAGCAGCACAGTCTTATCGCGCCTGTAAATCGCAATGCTACAGCGTTATCAGCCTGTAAATCATATTGCCACAGCTTTATCAATCTGGGATATGTGCGAGCGCCAACAAAGATTTGTTGCAAGCCATGCCGGCTCCCCCAGTGGACATAAACTGCAAGCTAAGTCTGATGTGAGCTGCATATGACCAGCTTCAGTATGAATCATGTACGTAAACTGAACTTGTCTTCTAAGTTGATTTGTATAGTCTGTTTCAATAACAAATTCTATGTCTGCTCAATGCTTAATAAATGTATCAAAGAAAGTGATCTTATAAAGTCGGAACCCACACCAGTGAAATTGGCTTTTTGGAGCATTACTCTTTCGTGAGTTGCATATGGTAGAATAAAACTGCCTAAGATACAACTTTGAAATGAAACTTTGCATTCACAACTTGGGAAGATGATGAGAGGAGATTTACTAGACAAACCTTGCTTGGCCACATCTGTGTGATGCATACAAAACTTAGAACCACATAGCCCATCACCTCTCAGGAAGCGTACATATCCGGGATCATTAATCGAGCTGCATCACTTCCTGCTTCATGCCACGTCTTGCACGAAGAGCAGGGTGTACTTGCATCACCCTAATGATGTTTACTTCCATCACATGATCGGACACAAACTCAAAATTTAAAGTGTCACCATCTGAGATCTTATGGTGTCTCCAGAAAGCACTCCATCCTTGGGCTAATCCTACGCGGCCATCTGATGGTCTTGTTCTGACTTTCAGTGGCCACTGCATTCCTTCTGGATCGCAAAGCATTACTGTTTCTTGGTTCTCGAGCTTCTGCTTTACGGCAATTGGCTTAGGAATATGCTGCAAAAGTACCATAAATTCCAATTTAGTTTTATCGAAGTACCAGACAGTAGTAGGTAGAGCTATCTCTAGTTTCAGTGTCACTCAGTCCTGTCATCCCAAACGAGTTCTCACTCGGGTTTCTAGATGAAGTGTCAGTAGTAGTAGTTGTCTGAAACTGAAAGAGGAATGTTTACGAATTGAGGTTGAAGCATAAAACCACTCTTAAAACAACATTTCTGTTTGAAAGAGTAACACAAAGTTAATCTCTCGAAAACTTCGCCTTGTTGATTATCATTGCATTGAATAGAGATCATAATGATGGTAGCTAGCGTAAGAATGTTGGAGCTGAAATTAGAGAACACTCTAGCCTAGATGCTTATGAAAACAAGCATTTTTGTGAACTCATAAAGTATTGTTTTTTATTCATTATTTGCATGTTTTTAATCCAGTTTCTCCCGGAAACCTCGACCTCATAATTTCACAGCAAATAAAAATTCCAATGTGAACTACTTGTCAAAAAGAGGTAGTACAAGTTGAGAGACCATACAAGATACGTGGCTTTTTTTTTATTCTTCCAAATTGTCGAGAATGAAGAGATTTTGTCTCCAACAAAGAAAACTCCCTTTGTTTCCTCCTTAGTTTCTGGTATATTATAATTCATGGCCGTATAATTGATTGCAGGCTCCTCGGCCGTATAATTGATTGCAGGCTCCTCGCCTGCATATGTGATCTATCAAATTAGTGAAAGAGAAGAGTAATAGAATAAACATCTCAATTGCATACTTACTATTCACATGTCTAGTATTTTTGGTTCAACTTTGATAGACGCAGAAGAAAAAAAGGCTCACGTGTCATATCGAAAGATGCCATGGGTTCAGTTATATTGGCCCTTTCAGAAGGTTGATCCATTCGAGCAACCCGTTCAATGTCAACCTGTATCACCTTCTCGGATACAAACTCAAAAGTCAGTATGTCACCATCTCTTACATCAGTCTCAATCAGGAACTCCTTCCACCCTTTAGTTAAATCCACACGACCACCAGGCCGAACTCTAAGCGTCATAGGCCAAGTATTTCCCTCTTGGTCCTGGAGTATAACTGTCCCGTCACCAGATAATGTCTTTCTTGATACCATCGCCCTTGGAAATGTCTGCACCTCAAATTATGTCTTCAATTATGATCTTGGTTACTGAATTTCATCTTCAAAAACTTAACTTGATCCGTTGATGTACCATGTCAGTTTACTTTATAGGATAAAAAATATCTGTAACTGAACCTACGTACTCACTGAGTCGAAAGAGGCATTTGTGTTTGATCGAAGTGTAGATTTTTCTCAAAGCTTACAAACATTAAATTCATTAAATCAGAATTGATACCTAAAGAGGGACAGGGGGAAGGCCGAAGGAACGGGGGGGGGGGGGGGAAGGAATCAACAGTTTCAACTTTAAACTAATCATTACCAGGTAGTAGTATAAGTGGGGCGCCTTCCTCCACGTTAGAGTGAAACAAACACCCTGTTGAGTAGCTGCTACTTTGCCTGCCTTTCGTTCAATCCTGTCCATATTTTTCAGCTCCTTTTCATGCACCCTGGATTGATCATCTACCGGTTCACCTGCATCCAAAATCATTTCTAAAGAAGAAAGAGTTACAAATGACATTAATTCAGGAAGAGACATGCATGCACCCTATTTTATGGCTGAGACCGTGAGACATTACCCGTCTCTGATGCAGTCGTGACCTTATCGCCATGTTGCTGTCCATGTACCCCATAATCATAAGCTACCGACAAATAAGGACCAAAGTTTTTATTCGATTTCAAAGAATAATAGTACTGTGGGCTTATTCTGTAAATTTCAGTGCGATGACATGCGGCTCAGTATGTGACACTTGACATTTACCTGTCTC
Source organism: Spergularia bocconei (assembly GCA_963457585.1). Classification (NCBI taxonomy): domain Eukaryota; kingdom Viridiplantae; phylum Streptophyta; class Magnoliopsida; order Caryophyllales; family Caryophyllaceae; genus Spergularia; species Spergularia bocconei. The sequence continues at coordinate 5,550,226 of OY734953.1, read as the reverse complement.
CATTTCAAATTGGTTCATGGGATCATGGTGCTTCTCCTGTATTCCCCTCTGATCAGCTGAAAAGACAGACATTTCTCTCTTGAGGAATAATGTTGATGATAATCAAAAGAATAATGAAAGTGGGAGGCCTTTCTCCAGTTCAGATAGAAATGAGCCTGTGTTCTTTATCCAATACTTTACCTGTCTCTATTTCAGGCTTGTCAATAACCTCCTGCAGCTTCTCATTTCCTTCGAATCGATTAGCTAACACCATAAAAGAACCAAATTAGAGTCATTGCATCAGTTGAACAACTAAAGCTGCCTCTTAAGCTTATAATTTCAGGTGTACACATCATTCGACTTACAAGGCCTTGTAGACCATAAGTTTTCTTCTACATGATGTGTTTTCGGACTTTGTCTTCTACGCTCAGAACTTTCGACCTCATAATCCAATTCCAAATTAGCTCCAGCTATTTTTTCAGTACCATCCTTCTCGAAGATTTTCACTTGGAGAATGAATGGTTCTTCATACCCAAAGAGCAGAAAGTCTCCATTTTCTAGAGATAGCTCTTCTACAAACTCTTCCCAACCATAACCGAGAAAGTACCCACCGTTCCCATCTTCCCTTGTGTCGACTCTCCAGCCTTTTCTTGTTCCAGAAATCTCTAGGACAAACCAATCTGGTATATCTCCATTGAAGTTTGTGATAAATGCCCGGGGTATCGTCTATAAGAACAGATGTTTGTATTAGTAGACAATCAATTAAAAACGACGAAGGATGTGTGTACAATTTCAGAGTTAGATCTGGTTCAGTCAAGTAGTGATAAAAAGCCAGACGTTTTAAATGAAAGTACTTACGAACGAGATAACTTAATCGAGGATTAAACTGCACTTGCGTTGGAGCTCATATTAAAACGAAAGGAGTCAAAGGTTGCAAGCTTTTGGATTTGATTGACTCATATAGCATCTACAACTAGGGTTTTCTAACTTACAACTTCCACAAGTTACTGATCAAGCTCTGAAAACTAGCAGGGATTCGATTCATGTTTCTCTGAAGAAGATATTTCGGATTATTATATAAGACACAAACCTGAAAATGGTTTTGGATCCGCCACCACAATAATGTCATTAGTGTTTCTTAGTTCTGAACATTTTAAAAGCCAATACTCTCGGGTTTCTTAAGCAAACTTTTCTGAAAACTTTTACACGATCCAAGACTTTGATAAGATTAGCCTGGACCATAATTATAAACGCCGCTGTAGCTTTGAGCAGATTTATTGACATTTAGAATGGATAAGATCACAATATATTTAACTTTGTAAGAACCTTGGCTTATGCCTGATGCTGTTTCATCTGTTGGATCAGCAATCTCAGAACCTCTTCGATCTCTCATTTCGCGATTGAGTTGGTTAATAGAAGGTAAAATAATAATAGGAAAGATTTTTACACATTACTCACAGTTCATTATCAGATATACTATATCTTTTTGGTTTACCGGGGCCAGGTAGAGAAGCTATACTGGAACAGAAATAAAGGAAACTATATAAATAATTATCAGAGACGCACCAGCTTCTTCGAAAAGTCTCCCTCGAGAACCTTTAGAAATGATGCACTTCTACTTGAAAGTTTACGCTTGTTTCCCATGTCTGCCATGTTAACTGCAGTCTGCAGGGACCATATAGCAATACAATTTGGTATTGGTGTGTAGTATAGTACTCCAAGCAAAAGACAGTATTTTCTGCCAATTGCAAAGTATATCAGTAGAATGACTTCTTCAGCTAAGTCGTTTATAACTTTATATCTCAATTCAGTGAACATAGGGGCTCTGGCCACCCTTTATATCCGCCCTCGAGCAGGTGTCTTACATGATAGTTTAGTTTGCCAATTTTGTAGTCACATATTCAAGATCAGAATGAAATTTTTGGAAGATTTAGGCTGTCATGTTCTTTAAGAACTTTCAAAATCCTTGAAATTTAACATTTTGGACCTTCAATCCTCAGAGGCTCTGACCATCATATACACACAACTCTGTATATTCACAGAATGTAAACAACACGTTTACTCAATATTGTTAGCTCAGACAAAGGTCGTCGAAGAGTGGTACAACAACAAAAAAAAAAAGGTTAACACTTACTCAAGCATCTTAAACAAAAGCCAAAACATGCAAGATTATCGAAGAACCATCTCAATTAAAAGCCTACTAAACTTACTGTTGATACCTAGACAACGGTTTTATACCTCATCAAAGGTTGCGTAAGCATAACAGTTTACAAATTGGGACAAAGTTAAGTTAGAGTGATCACATTGGGAAAACATGATTACAGATAATTAATGATCAAAAGTATATGATCAAGCAAACAATCTAATAACATTTCTTCCACAGAAGTCTCATGCATGTCGCAGATAATGTCACACAGTCCATTTTTCTACAATGCATGTCAAAACAGAACAACAACAAAAGTTCGGGAAAGAGAATAATGAAAAAATTACCTCAATCAGCAAAGCTTGGAGAAGAAGCCAATGTGGGAGTTCTACTGATCTCACTCACTCACACTAAACACTTGGGAAATACGACAGCAGAGTGAATTGTTGGCACATTCAAGGGACAATTACTCTTTTTGTTGGGAGTACATCTTATTACACGTGGATATTTGTCTAAAGCATGGCCTAACCATATCTAACTGACTTAAAAATTATACATACTCGGATTTCGGGTTATTATAAGTTCTGAAAAGTGACGTTACATTAAGTTTGGATTTTGGGTATACCATTGTGATTCGAATGCCAATAATCGCTCTCTTTTGTAGAAGTCGGATTGAAAGTGTATCAAGCGTGCTAACAGTACTAGACTTTCTACATCAATCAGCAGTCGACACGTTCTACATCGCCTTTTCCCCTTATCTTCATCTGGCACTAGCAACATCTTAATATCCCTCAAAATTTGACAGTCCATTTTCGGTCTGTTATACTGAAAGATAGGATAGGAGTTACGTGTTTCAGACGATGGGATGGCGTAAAACCATCATCCGGCCTCTGTAAAGAGGTTCTTGCTAAGGTACATTATTCTTTGTGGCCTTCTCATGACAACAAGGTGGTTTCCGAGGAATGCCACTATAATCTGCTACTTCACTATCAACAAAGCAAAGGCAGCAACATAATGATCCGTTTTGATTTTTTTCATTATATTCCAAAGCCGAAGTATTAACTATTACATGCCGCATTATGTAAGTAACTAGTTCATGTTAACACACGCTACTCGAGTCCCAGGTGGTCATGCATGTAACAACTTCTAACATGCATATAGTTTCATACTTTCATGCTTTCCTATCATTTTATACACACATGGTATGCAAAAATCACTTGCGTCTGTCATTGCCATTGGCACATACGAGTAGGCATGAAGAGACCACAGACTAATTGAAGTCGATGGCTACTGTTGACGGGACAGAAGCGACTGTTACACCCTGAGTCATGACTGCTTTATTAGCTGGAGTTATTACTATATCTGGGTCTGTACCAGGTTCATCATCATCTGTTATGCTCAAGTAATTGACGATAGCTTCTTCATTTTCACTATGAGATTTCTGTGGCTTACCTCTGTTGATCTTAACTTGAATGAGATAATCAGAGACAAAATCAAAGTCCAAGGAGTCACCAGCTATGATGGCATGTCCTTTCCAAAAGTCTACCCAGCCTTTAGTTAAGGCCACACGACCATCACGACGTGTGCTAACTTCAAGCGGCCAGCACTTGCCCTCTGGATCACGGAGCACTACGCTATCTTTATCTTTCAGATTCTGGCCATCAGTAACGTACTTTGGGACATGCTGAAATATTGATAGGGAAGCTAAGTTAATCATTCCAGAAGCTTTTATTTAACAACTCCTGTAAGACTTCTGCAAAACAACAATTCTCCTAGTAGTACAAGCTAAATGAACACCATACAACTTCCCAGAGCTTTTGAGCACGCAGCTGCGCACACACACCACACCCACACAAGGGGGAGAAGGGCCAAACCAGCAATATGGCTTGCAGATATTCAACCAGATTGCTGCAATCATATTATGCAGGAATATCATCCACGCAACATGCATCTAAGGGACTTTCAGACACATAATGGGATAAAAGGTTAATACATTTACCAGGTAAGTGCCAACAGTGGTTGGTCTCCACAAGAAAGAAAAACAAGAGCTAGGAGACTCCGGGGAACGACCTCCCTTTTTACTCTTCCTGGTGATGATTGAAGCTTCACCTGGATTGACATCGGCAGTACAAGCATCCAGCGTATCAAGTTCACCTGCATAAATGAATGGTTTCATAATACATTCGACGAGACGATCACATAAACGGTAAACCATCTCAAATAAACAAATTTGGCCTAGACATCCTGCTAAAATCCAGTGATGCACAACAACTTACAACTCATATTCGGTGCTGTGGTTGCTCCATTTGGGGACTTCGCTTCATCAGTTTTCTGTTCAACCTGAGAAGCTCTTTTAACATGAACGTTTACTACATCATCTGAAACAAACTCGAAACTTAATAAGTCTCCAGCTGAAACTTCATTATCTTTCACAAATGCCTTCCATCCATTAGTTAAAATTGCACGACCATCTGTTCTATGTGCAAGTGTAACTGGCCAGCGATTGCCCATAGCATCCTGAAGTATAACTTCATCTTTGATTGTCAACTTCTTTGCTAATGAGATTGACTTTGGAATGGTCTGCATATAGTATCATCTCTCGACAATTATCAACCTTTAAATCACTTAAAATCTTTCACAATGTATGCGTCAACTGATGACAATCAAGGAACGCTGATATATATATATGACCTTAATTTTCTTGCGTTTGTTCACGTAGAGTGAACAAAAACTCTCGAGTAATTACAAATCAAGTTAGTATATATTGGGAGTCACACTCAACCATGCAGCGCAAAGTTATAATTACAGAAACATTCTAGCAAGATGATTTGTTAAATTTATCAATGCACATATTTCATCAGATAGTATGGAAGGGGTAGGGGGAGTGGGAAGTTGTGTAGAAAAAGATTTACCAGCTGCTTAAACTGGTGCATCTTAGATTTGTGGATCGTCACAGAGAAAGCCATGGTGTTTCCTGTCAACGATACCTTTGCTGTTCTTGTATATTTCCCTTGAACTGCATGCTTTTTCTTGTATATCATCCCATTACCATCTAAACATGTAAACTTATTTCAAATTATCTCATAAAACTATCAATAAAGAAACAGATCAGTTGATTGTTTTCATACATTAACTACATCGACTTACATTTTCTTATGGGTAATCTTCTTGGTTTTTGCTGATAAGCACGACTTGTCTTGAGTTTTTTTGGTTCACATTCTAATGCTTCACTCTCTTCTTGTTCTTCGAAGTCAACAACCTTTACAGGGTTATTTTTCCCCCCTCGAGCATCTTCGACCAATTTTTGACATCCATTTCTGTTGTATATCTTCACTTGGAAAATCGATTGTTCCTCATACTCAAAGAGCAGGAAGTTTCCAACTTCTAAAGGATGTGCTTCCACAAAATCAGTCCAACCTTCCCGAAAATAGATTGCCCCGTCCCCTTCCTCTTCCACTTCTACTCTCCAGCATTTCTTTGTCATAGCACTCTCGATGATAAATCGATGAGGTATGTACCCATTGAAGATCATGGTAAATTCATGGGGTATTTGCTATCAAATCATGCACCCGTAAACTTATTATAACAGGTCATACTACAAAGCTAAGGGAAGTCACAATCATAACCACATATAATCACCACTATATATGAAGCTAAATGTAGTGTGTAAATGACCACTGTTCCATCCAATACCCTGAAACTATGCGTGCTAACATGCAGATGCCAAGTCAGGTGGTTGAATCCATTATCGAACGAGAGAACCTTATTTGTGAGCACAGGAATGGACTCTGCTTAGTCGTATTAATTACCGACATCTTTTACTAGAACGAGGAAGGGGTCAGGGGCATGCATATATGTCAATACCGACAATACGTGCTTATTTCATCAAAACGACAAAACTAATAGCGTACAGAATCTAAGCAAAGAAAAGGAAACAACGATAATATCGACGAATACCCTAAAAAAACTAAAGGAGGATTGAAGGATGACAAATATGCTTATGCAAGAGATTACCAATTGTTTGCGGAAGTCACTCCCTAGAAGCTTTATGAAAGAGGCTCCTTTACTACAACTCTTTGGCTGGTCATCAAATTCGACTTTCTTGGTCACTGCATTGAAAGTAACAAAGCCTATTGAGCACAAATTTGTTCAAGATTATGTCACAATGTAAATCAGCAATCACAATGTAGGCTCATAGCAGATTTTTGTAAAGTATAATCTAAAATAAGATAAGGTAAAGGTATATCTCATCAAAATGCGGCAGATCCATCCATAGAAGAGAAGTAGATCAGCTCACAAACATAAAAGGATAGCTAATGTCTTGTCATTTTCAAACAAATTGGCAATAGGAAGAGTAATAATCCACTATCTTAATTATAAACGGGTATCATCGGGGCCTCAACTATCAGCTTAGGCTTTCGGAATTGAGTTGGTTCTTTTATAAGATGATGGTTAACAAAAATCACCGTATGTAATTCTCAAGTCATCATGCATGTCATTGCATGTCAAAATCTTAATTAACCAAATTAGTTCGAATATCTTTCTTTATTTGAACATTCAGTCTACATAATCATAAGCATTCACTTCAATTCTTCAAACAATAAAGATTTAACATGCATGCAATGCAAAATGTGCCAACAAACTTGCTTGAATAATAATCAAAATAAATAAAACATTTTTTGGGTTGTTGAATTGGTTGTACTAAACATAATAATAAGAGAAATTGGATAATCACCGGAGTTTAATTTATGCAGGCGCCTGGTAGAGCGGTTGGAAGATTCAGGTTCCATCACGATTCTTTCTGATGATCTCGTGCATGCAACTCAAGTGAGCAGAGTTAAAAGATTCTGTGTCACTGTGTGTTAAAGCTTCAAAGAGAAGCAAAAAAGTTACGGTATGTTTTTTTTTTTTTTTTTTTTTTGGTACAGTATGTTAAATAATGGTAATCCACGTGGTAATGTTGTTGCCTGAAATATGTCCACCATGCATGTGAAATTAAGTTTAACCAATTCAATAAATTTTTTTTTTCAAAAATACGGAGTACTAGTAAATTAATGTAGACAAGTCAAAAGAAGTGTCTGCCTAATTTGTAGTAAATATAATTAAAGGTGTACTCCCTCCATTTCAAAATATATGACGTTTTCGAGTTAGGAGACACTTTTTAACCTTTGATATCTCTAAAAAATATAAGGGTAAAAATTATGAAATTATGATCATGTGAAAGTGTATTTCATAACGAATCCAACGGTATAATTTTTATAATTTTTGACAAGATATTTTTTCATGAAATTGAAAGTCAAAACTTGTCTCGTAACTTGAAAACGTCATATATATTGAAATGGAGGGAGTAGTAAATTTTGTTGTATAATTTTGCAAATGATGGATTGTAAGGAAAGAGAGACAATCAAATATCCTTGATTTTGGAAATAAATCAATTCAAATTTGAATCTATTATTAGATCTGTAACAATAATGATTCTACTATTAACGTCATAAATTTACTGAAAACTAGTTCACTGCCCGGGCTACGTCCGGAATAGATTTTATCATTTTATTTCTTTGTGAACAAATAATTTTATCAATAAATTACCATTTATAGAACTTTCACTTTTAATATAGATGATGTGATTTTTCAAATAAATAATAAGGAAGGTACAAAATAATAAGGCAAAGATGAATTCAATTAATAGTAAACATTGATTTTTTATAATAAAAAATTATTGTGAATTTTTTGATATGGAAAACGTCGCTATACTATTTACCATAAAACATATTTCAAATGAACTTTTATAATGAGATTTATTATCACTAAAAATCAATTATAATTTACAAGAAAATTGAAGAGACATGTCACGTGGCATTGAAGAGACATGACACGTGGCTTTGCAAATGGCCTAACTGAAGCCGGTGAACGTGGTCGTTGCCTCTAACACAACTTTTAATATATAGTACTCCGTATAAGATACGTTAAATTTACTACACAACCATGTTTTTTTTACTGCTTGTCATCTTTAATTTATCACACTTGAATATGCTATAGACAATTTTTCTATTGTCTACGTATAGACTCCTTCACTCCTAGGATTATCCCAATGCTAGAGGTCTATAGTGTAGAAACTCAAAAGTGTTTACAATCAACAATAATTTTACTTCACTATCAAAATTTTACTACTCACACAATTAATTTTACTACCTAAATTTTTCATTACAATTAATTTTACTACTCTGATCTCAATTTTACTGCTATTAACTCAAATTTATATTGTAGATAAATTAATTGTGTCTACACTGTAAACCTCTAGCAATTTGTTTTTTTTTTTTAAGGTAAGAAAGGAAATGCATTAATCAAAAGTGGACAAATAATAGTCTGATAATATTACATCATGGAGACCACACGGGTCGGTTCCGAGCCAAACTCTAACAAAAAAAAAAAACTACAAGATCCAGATGGGCCAACAAGTAGGCTGCCTGATTCCCTTCTCTACGAACATGAGAAAACAAAACTCTAGTAAACGTTGTAACAACAATATCTAATTCTCTACCTACATTATCGAGATAAGTATTTGAAAAGATTCTGAAATTCATCATAGTGACTAATTGAAGGCAGTTAGATTCCATCACCACATTAAGTAAGCCTTGTTGGACAACAATTTTGGCTCCCAAAATCGATAATGGCTTTAGCCTTAACTATGACTGGAATCTCGAATAGAGAGAGTTCAAGCTCGCTCCCAGGTCGATACTTCTAGCGGGTAAGTGGGCAGCTCCTGGAGCCAATGTTGACGGGGCAGACTTAGTGAACGGGGTTGAGGCTTGGGTGTGGTAATTAGGGGCATTAAGGGCAGGGTGATTGTGGTGGCTTGTGAACAATTGTAGAGCTGTGGGATCCAGTCTAGAGTTGGCATTTCGTTGGCATTTCGTGGTGTCGAGCGCGGACTGGCACGAGCATGGAAGGGGCACGAGACGAGACGAGCGTTGAGCGGGCCGACACGACCCGTTGCACGCCGGGCTCACCTTGTGCCACGGCTACGAAATCATACTTTGGTTGTGCCTTGGGACGATCCGGCACGAGGCACGCCTGGTTCGGCCCGCTACATACGGCACGCTAAAACACGATATTTACTTAAAAAAAAAAGAAAAATAAGGAAAAATGTCAAAAAAATAGCAATTGACACGCTGACACGATTTGGCACGACACGACACAACACGCCGTGTCAGCGTGCCATGCGAGATTTTGAATTTTCGGCACGACACGACATGAGCACGCTGACATGAGGACAGTGTCCGGGTCGTGCCAAGTTGGCCTTCTAGCATGCTGTGTCGGCACGAAGCACGGCACGACACGACACGTGTCCAAATCTAATCTAAGCTTGGTCTCGAGCTCAAATTGAGTCATTGACTTGTATGCCTGTAAATAGGACCGTACTCCATCGACCACGACCTTGGCATTAGGACATTGTAACCTATGGAGCCGAGCATTATTCCTAATGTTCCAAGAGCACCACACCAGCATAACGAGATCCTCGTCTACACAAATTATCAAACTAGTCCAAGAGACTACCGTAGCAGACCCACTCCTCATCCACCTCCACCCCTCTAACCCCAACAAGTCTCCACAACTCCATAGCTTCCGGACAGAATAAACAGCATGGAGCTCTGTTTCAATTCAATAACATATTGATAGAATGATATATAGTAGCGGGTGATTAACAAAGGGTTAGATTAATAATTTTAAATGGGGCGAGGATGGTGTAGCAATTCTAGGGCGACAAATAACACTCCACTTGTTTTACCATATGCCGAAAAATGCTATTCATACATTTAGTATATGCAAACATCAGAAATTTTCAAAGAATTCCAATAAATCGTATTGCATTGCAAGCTAATCACATATAGTGTTCTACTATCTATTAGAAAAAAGGTTATATGTATATCCATATACGGAGTACACTTTTAAATGTATACGGATCATATTTCTTGCACATGTCTCACTAAATTTTCATTTCTCTCTTCTAAATTTCACCACACATAAGCAAAGAAAATACCCGAATTACCCCTCATATATGTTTGATGATGTATATGACATATACTGATATACAAATAGGCTTACTCTATTTATTGGTTGTTAGGATTCTAGGTGTCACAATATAAGTGGTGGTGTATGTGGTCCAACAGTCCAAGTGTATGGAGTATATAATTTTCCCCATATGCCTTAATTAGTTTGTGAATCGCCGTCTCACACACTAATCTCTACAGGTGCCTATAGTAGGCTGGCCGCCCTACTCGCCCATCGCCTTCTCGACGAGGTGGCGCCTCGTTTTAAAATTGCCCTCCAAATTAAACAACGTTAGTTCCAAGTCACCACATTACCAAAATGTGAGTTTCAGTGTTCTTTCCTTCTTTCATTATTGTTCTGTTGACCACCAACCAGTGGACTAGTGGAGAAGTCCAAGATGTGCTTACGCTGTATATATATAAATAATTCGCACATTATTAATTAGCATAAGTTAACGTCATGCTTTTCTAACGCGTACTTCATTGAAAACAAATATAATTCGCACATTTCTCAAATTGCATTGTTTTTACTTTTTATGTTAGACCGTCCAACTTTTTCAAAGCTTATATAAACCCCCTTGATTCTTCATTTCATTATAACACATACTTTCTGAAATAACGTACTACGCACCTTAAGAAGTTTGAAAGGAGTAATAAACACGTTCCTTATTTTCTCTCTATCTTTTAATCAAATTTTGCAACGAAATTAAAGATGGTTGTGGCTAGCATGAACATGTCTATGGAAGTTGCAACCAAGATTGCTGAGGCTGCTGATCTTTTCTCTCCTTTTCAGTTGGGCAAATTCAACCTCTCTCACAGGTTTGTCATTTTTTCATATCAATTGCGGTACTCAATTTGCGCACTGATATATATTAACTTACCAATTTATAATGTACGAGTTTTGAGTAATTGACTCTCTATTTCATCGTGTTATTGCAGCGTGTTCATTAAAGTACTGAATAAGGGATTTGAGGCAATTCTAAGCCATATTTATGTGCCCTTTAGATCGATAGTTTAACATGAGGACTCTGTCAATGAAACTTGGTTCATACGAATTAGTTATTAGCCCAATTGTGCAACTACATTCATAATATCAACCAAGTTGATAATCTTCTTATATTTATTATTATAGGAATACGAAAATGCTGGCGAAAATAATGTAGTTTGTCGTTAAAAGTTAGTTTACTCGTATGTAAAATGATCACATTGCATGCTCTAAAGAATGAAATATATTCGTATGATTTCATAGTTGAAATTAAAGTTATATTGCTAAAATTTTGCTTTATGATTGCTTCTTGTCAAAAGGAAATAAAGTTATACAATAATAGCCATCATTTAGTGGAGACTGTGACAGAGAGCCACTATAATATAGTCCGATTAACATGTGCTGCGATTATGATGAAGTTAACTTTTGCTAAGGATTGTTTTTTGGGTAACAAGAACGTCAACCTGAAGTCAACTGAATAACGTTATTTTGTACCTCACAAGTCATAAATTTGATGGGGTGTTTAAAACTTGACAAAAACAAAAAGAGCGTGAACCAGCTGAATTCAGCGTCGCGTTATGAACTCCCTTTTTCTAGTATTGTCTCTTAATTATTACACCGTAGTATGCTTAAAGTTTTTTTTTTTTTTTTTTTTTTTTTGCTTTTGGAAATGAGCTTAAAGGTGGAAAATTGTTACTTTGTTAAGAGTTAATTTTAACATTTTATGAGAAAAATTAAGAAGGTGATTAATCTTCAAGGATACGTATCCGTGTTTTACAGGATAGTATTGGCACCCATGACTAGGTGCCGGGCTATAAACGAGTTACCAAATGAAGCCCTGGTCAAGTATTACACCCAACGGTCCACTCCAGGTGGCTTGCTCATCACTGAAGGCTCCCTCATCTCCCAAACTGCTTCAGGGTAATTACTTGACTTTTTTGTTCAATTTTGAACATAGTTTTATCACATTGTGTCCACATACACTACCTCACTCATATTCCGTTATACGGACTTTTGCGCCTAGAAATGTCAAATTCTCCTCCCTCGACTGTTTTTTTCTTAGTGTAAATTTATTATCACAAGTTACAATCAATAGAAGCACAGACTTTTATAAGAATGCTCTTAATTAATTTCATGTAATTAATTTCATGTTATAGGTTTCCGCATTGCGCTGGAATCTACAAAGATGAACAAGTAGAAGAATGGAAGAAAGTGGTGGATTCTGTTCATGCTAAGGGTGCTATCATTTTCTGTCAATTGTGGCACGTTGGCCGTGTATCCCATAATGGTACGTCAAATTAACGATTTTACATATATTTTGTATCCTCAACCCAACATGACTCGACTCACTCATATGTTAACCCTTTTAAATAATGGTAACGCGAAAATTGAACTGACATTACGTTTATGTATGATTATTTGCATATGTACAGAGTACCAACCTGACGGTGGTGCACCAATATCATCAACAAACAACGCTGTTTCGAATAAATGGAGCTTGTTGAAGCCGGATAGTTCACACGCTCACTGTTCTGTTCCGCGAGCCTTGACTGTACCTCAAATATATGAGGTCGTTGGTGACTATTGCCGAGCTGCTCTCAATGCAATGCGTGCTGGTACACTTTCGATTTTGCATCAACATTATTTTCAACTGTTGCATTAGATATAACATTAATTAACAAGTAAGCTTGTTGTAAACGTTACGCAGGTTTTGATGGAGTAGAAATCCATGGTGCTCACGGCTACTTAATCGACCAGTTCCTTAAGGAAGCGATTAATGATCGTACAGACGAGTATGGTGGATCACTCGAGAACAGATGCAGGTTCTTAATTCAGGTGGTTCAAGCTGTTGCAGAAGCTGTAGGGCCTGAAAATGTAGCAGTACGAATGTCACCTGCAATAGACCACTTTGACGCAACAGACCCTAACCCGTTATCACTAGGTCTAGGAGTTGTGGAAAGGTTAAACAAGCTGCAAGCCAAACTAGGGTCCAAGCTCGCGTACCTCCATGTAACACAGCCTAGGTTCACGGGCGCAGGGACACTGGAAAAATCTGCTGAAGAGGCAAATGCTGATGCTGAACTACTGATGAAATTCAGGGAAGCGTATGATGGGGCATTTGTGAGCAGTGGTGGATACACCAAGGAGCTTGGAATGCAAGATATCGCGCAAGGGAAGGCCGATTTGGTTGCTTATGGACGACAATTTATCTCGAATCCTGATTTAGTACATAGGTTTAGGATTGGTGCACCCTTGAACAAGTATAACCGGGCAACTTTCTATACTCATGATCCTGTTGTTGGTTATACTGATTATCCTTTCCTGGTTGATGCAATTAGTCCTAGTCAGTAGATCATGGCGTAAGTGTTACGACCATATAAACTCGTGTTAGTGTGTTGTATGAGACATGCACTCTGTAGTGTGTAGCTTCAAATATTTTGGAGCGTATTATTTCGTACTCTAATAAAAGACATGGTTAGAATTTGTGGATGGTGTGAAATGGTAGAGAAATTAAAGTTCTGAGAAGTCCAATTAAACCACAGTGACATTCATGTATTAGGCTATTAGCAGTAGACAAAAAATGAGGTAAAAGCGTGGACGGCAGGATTCGAACCTGCGCGGGCAAAGCCCACATGATTTCTAGTCATGCCCGATAACCACTCCGGCACGTCCACTTTGATGTATACTAATTGTGAGAAAATGTACTTAATGTAAATATGCCCTTTTTTTAAAAGTAAAAAAAAAGTATTACTATTTTCTAGGCTTTTATATTCATTTCAAATCGAATAAAATGTACTAGTACATTGTATCCTTCAGATATTGTAAGACTCCTCAAAAGTAAAAAAAAAAAAAAAAAACAACTTTGGAAAACATTCTACAGAATTCTGAGTCTTGGTAATGCAAGAGTCCTTCCCATAATTCCGAAAATGTGACTCGTATTATTAAATACTGAGCAAAATATTATGTAGAGATTATCTCAAACTTATTTTTTTTTATTAGTTTGTCGGCCGTAAAAGTCATGTTTGGAACAATTCGGCTCCCGACTAAGCCCATAAAGGTTCACACTAACAAATCGAAGGAAAACGGAAACACAAACTTTCACAAAGAAAATGACTTAACATCTGTAATCTTTCCAATACAGATATCAGCTAATAATGTCATTATTAAAGGGTACTAAAGACCTAAGTACGAAATCAATCTATATGGAAATACAAACTTCACTTGCACCAAACGCAATTAAAAAATTAAGAACATAGGGCATTTGACTTCATTTCGCTGGAGATATCGAACTCAAGCCCTAATATTGACTTTTCATTATATACAAAAAGTCAAAAACCTCTTCCGTGACTAGCGGATAGTCTGAAATATTCGCTTACCATTGCGTAGTGAATGACATGGATTAAGTTTAGATGTAGTTTAAACAAAACTCCGTCGAACTTGTTATTCATTACGGAGTAGTCATAACTCATAACTAGCGTTTCACACATTGATTGTGTCACTAATGCTACAATAGGTACCATCCCTTACTAATACGGAGTAGTCCATTGGTCCTACATCATAAGTCCCATTCCGCCAAGGTGGTCAATTGTAATGGGCACAAATGGAGGTAAGGTCTATTTAAGTCGACCAAAACAGGCCAAGCTAGAACTTGAACAGAAAGATCACAGGTGTAGGAAATAGAGCCCACATGTATCGTGCGCAACAAACCAGTACCTTCTTCGGCGAAAGGTCCGACCCTACCTTACCAAATTATTAGGGGTGCCCTTAACATTCCCAGATTCGTTAGGTAACTCCCTTTTCAGTGCTACAACTTAATTGCCATCACATTTCAACATTTACTGCATGAGCTCTCTTGAGTTGGGACTGCAAATTTGCAATAAACCCTTTTGCCTAAAATAAACTACACTCCTTTGGGAAAGAGACATGCCATTCGTACCATAATTCATACCTTTTTCTTGCAATGTCCACACTCCACAATATTTGACATTTGCGTTTTTTACAAGCGTAAGTGTATAACGTCTATTCAAATTCTTAGTTGTTTACTAGTACTCGTGAGATGACAGTCATTTTTATATTATAATTCCTTGTAGTTTCCTCAAGGAGGTCAAGGAAAGTGAATTGATTCAACGTCCGTATCCCTAATATGATTTTCACAACAAAATATATATTAACATGGTTAGACCTATTAATGTAAAGTTTTGTTTTAATATTGGTACCTAAAACCAGTACTCCGTATTTAACTTCAAATCCCATATGTAAAGTAATTATTATGCATTCCTTCTTATAACTTAACTTTACATATATAGAATCCAAGGGAAAGCACAAAAATAAAAATGATTGTGGTACAAGTGAAGCAAAGAGCCTCTTATTGTCCTAGGAACGTATCTTTACAAAATTTTCATTCATAATTTCTATGGAGAAGCACAACAATGATGATTCATAAGAAAACTTAGCTATGAAATTAGTAACATGTAAGTAAGAATGAACAAATAAGGCACATAAAGACAACTAAACTTTACATTAGTAGGCCTAATCATAATAAATTTCAAAGCATAATTATGGACCCATCTATATTGATTTTTACCCACCACCATTGTATGATTTCCCATCAATTATAATCATATAAAAGCCAAATCCCTTTAACTTGTTGCCCCTCATCATAACTTCAGCTAATTATGCAACATTGTCCATCCTCAGCCCCATGTTCAGGCCCCCTAAAGGCCAAATTCATGCCTAATACAGCCATGTTTGTGGGTGTCATGAGGGGTGCTGGTAAGTTCCCAGAGTTTCACGTTCGAATTGCTTGATCGTGTCGGTGAGTTTCTTCATGTTGTCATCGTAAACGTATGGGAGTTTCTCGAACCAAGTAATACCCTTCTTGGCCGAAGGTGGGAGGAAAACGCGACATACCTCTTCCTTGACTTGGATCGTGTTGTGGTAGTGGTAGTAACGGATTTTTGACTCCGTGCTGTGGACCGTCTTTCCAACTACATTCTCGGACATGTGAACCCCGGTAGCGTGCACATTCCTGGCTTGTATTGCGTACTTTCTGTCTCTCCGAATCCTGGTTCTCGAGTCCCTAAAGAGCAGCTTCTCGAATCCCCATTGGCTGAGAAATAAAATTTGGATTAAACATAATTAATTGTGGGCAAAGTGAAACTTTAGCGAGCTTCAGAATGAAGACAGGGGTAAATTAAAGTAACAGCATTCAACACTAAATTACTCTCAAATTATCATATTACGCAAAGCTAAATGTGATTTTCAATGACAGCAGATCAAGGACAAAATACAGAGGGAAGTAACATTGTACACTGTATGATATAGCTGTTAAAGCCGTTTCCCTAGCAGGTAAACATCTCTGTATACATTACACTCGATGAAGTCAGATCCGACTTCTGCTGTCTTAGATCGACCTCACCGTTTTTCATTCATGAAATCATACAGGACGATTAAGAGGAAAAGGAAAGCAGACATAAAACACGAACAGACTGTGAGTTGTGACCACGGAGAATAAACGAATCAAAGAATCTCAAAAATCGAAAGTTATTTGACGTTAACCCGTACGTCTAGAGGCATCCTCAGCTCAAAAAAAGAAAACATTAGATTAGCTGTATCAGCCATATCTTTCCTACTATTCTCAGCATTAAAAGAATTAAAACACAATCATAGTAGAATAGAATCTCATTTTCACTCATTCCACATCTTTCTTCTCTACACATTTCCACCACCATGAGCATTTTGCTTTCCACACTTTCTCTTGACCAACCATTTCTTTTCTTCTTTATTATGTAAAAGGCATTTGCCTCTTCTTTCCTCTTTTAACATTTTATACCCAATTTCTATGGCAAAAGTGGTGGCAACAAAGGAAAAGCAGGGCTGCAAGTTCCATAGCAGCACATGGGTTTACACTCAATTCTCCCATAAACTCCCAACATTCGGATCCCGGACACGAAATTATTGGATCAAGCGTGACTGTGTGGGCATAATGTACAAGTTTAATCAAACACTCGAAATTATTTCTTTCTTCACTAGTCAGTAGTCACCCCTCCAACCCTGCATAGCACCCCCGGCTCTGCCTATTCACAAGGACTTGATTGTATTGGTTTCACGAGTTCAGATTCAATGTAAAAACCGAAATACTGTCATTTCTTTTCTTCAAAGAAAGAACCCAACTATACAATGCTTTCTAGAGAAGACACTGATCTAATAATACCGATTGGCTATCCCCCTCCTTTTCACTTTCTAGTAAAAAAAACATCAATGTGTTTCGGATTCTAAGTTAATTTAATCAAACAATAGAAGAAAAATGCTGGAGAAAGGAAGAAATGCCGACAACTAATGAAGTTCAGGTTGTTAAAGTTCAGAAAATGGATATAGAAAACAGGCATACAGCTAGAAGAACAGAATGTCAGCAACACCCACACACAACAATATTCTAAATTCGTGATCCGTCCACCACTACACCCTGATGAAATTCATCACCCTTGGAACATATCAAGCGATGAACCTAACAAATTCCTCGAGACAGAACCGTCTTGCACAAGACTTACATACGCGAATTGTAGCCACTCATATATTGGCATTCTCCATACAATATTCTCAATCAGTGCATTATTAATAAGAGAATGTTGGTTTCATTAGTCAAATACACCAGCTCAACAGAGAACCTTAAACTTAAAATAACACAAGATTTAAGCCCTTCTTCCACCAAATCTGGACTTTTATATTAGTACTTAATCACCCTTTTGGATCTTAATCTCCTAGATTTCTTACCCATAATTCCACATATCATATTGAAACAAGAACATAAAAAAACCAACAACATACATAAATAATAACATGACCCACATTCCAAATTCAAATCAAACAAGAGAAACAAAACAACAATTCAAGTATTCAACCAACCATTCCACAGTATTGACCGTTACGCCTCATTATAGTAACAGACGAACAATAACAATAACAACAACAACTAAACAGTTAAAAAAATTACCAAGTTAATAAAAATTTTTTTACCTGGGGTAATCTTGGGAAGAATCATTGAAGCAGAGCTTACTATTCATAGGATTTTGCTCAATAGTAAACTGAGAAAACCCATCAAACTCCTTAATAACAGTGTCCAATTTTTGCCCATTAGGCAAGAAAATATACTCATCAACATCATAAAAAAAGGTCCACTTTGCATCAAACTTATACCTATGCAAACAGTCATTCACCACTAAAAACTGATTATAATAATACCCATCATATTTCTCCTGCTCTCTTATATCTTGCAATGTCACCCTCCCTAACTTAATCCACGGCTCTAACACTCCCCTCACCTCATCCGTCACCCCACCCGCGTCATGGAACACGAAATGCGACTTCGCCCCGTAAAACCACGCGTGGTACGCTATCCATTCTCGTATCCTTGACGCGCTCAAGTTCCCATACAGTGATGATCCGCAGTATAAGTAGTCCAATTTCGGCGGTGTCGTGTACTTTACTTCATTGTATTCTCCAGGAAGCTCTTCCATCACCGCGAACTTCTCGTAAGTTCGCGGTGAGGTAGAGTAGTAAGCGTAAAGGTGAAGTTTCCCACCGGAATTGTCCGCGTTAGGGTTGGTGGAGAAGGTACAATTGACAACCACGACTGTGTAGACACGGCCGTATCCCCAGTCTGGGAGTATCTTATACGCTTTCGCTCGAACCGGAAGTGAATTATTACCGTTGGGAATCCACTCACATTTGTACCACGGTTTACCGTACACGTGGATTGGTTTCGACGCTAGGCCCACCACCGAGAAGGTTTTTACTCCGCCGCGGTAAGCGCCCATGGTTACGAACAACGCCGCCGCGTTTCCGTACGGTTTGAACTCCCGCTTGTTCGGGTCCCGCGGCGGCGGTGGTTGTTTTCTCGGTGTGACAGCTTCGCCGATTTTTCTGACGGCGGTGGAGTTGCGGGAGGTGGAGGCGACGGAGGAGAGAGAGAGGAAGGCGGAGGAGGTGGAGTTGAGGAGGCGGTGGAGAGGGGTGCAGTTGCAGGAGGACGACGGCGAAGGCGGTGGAGAGAGAATGGTGTCGTAATAAGGCTGAAACGTCCAGATGAAGATAACGAGGGAAAGGGCTAAGACGGTGGCGAGGAGGGGTTTGGTTTCGAAGCAAAGGAAGAATTTGTGAAGTGGGTTTCCGGTGACGCCTCCGGTAACCGGTCCCCCTTCCTTCCTCATTGTTTTGGGATGCTTTCTATTTTTGGGAATTTTGAGAGATTTTGGTGTGGGAGAGAGTCAAGAGGTGGGAAGGGAGTGATTGAGTTGTGTGTATGCAACACACTAATACTAATGTGGTCTTTGTATGTTGTTGTGGTGTGTCTGTGTGAGGCTAAAAGAAAAGTGAATTGGAAGGTTAGCTGGCATAAAGAGGTGCGACCGACATAGCCACCTCAGGTCTTTCTCCCCTTTTACAGTTTTGTCCGAATCATTGCATTTAGTTCAGGTTCGAGTTAGATCTGTTACTTTAGTTAGTCGTGGGGTATATTTTAATGATAAGATGTAAAATCTCAAAGTAAATTGATCTAAATATATAATGGAGAAATCTAATCTTATCACGTTAAAGTAGTAGAACCATTTAACGTATTCGAAATTGCTCAACATATATATGTATTCGGACAATTCGGAATCCATTCACGCAGTGTATAATTACTAGTGTAAAGTCTTTTGAAATTGCTCAACGTATATATGTATTCGGACAATTCGGAATAGTTGGTACACTAGATACACAGTCTAGTCCCCCGTACGGCGGGTCGGCGGTACATATCAAATAGTCATGGACACAGACTCAGACTGTGAGAGGGATGGGAACCGCATAAGATTTGCTGGCAAATAATCATTTATATTCTTCTTCTGTGATTGTGAGTCTTAAATTCTGTTTTCCTTGTTTTGTTGATATGTGGCTAATGTTGCTAACTTGCTACAAGCCTACAATTACATGAAAATGAAAATTGTTTGATTGATTATACTAATAATTGATTTTTGTTTAGATTTTGCTTTTTGTTTTATTTCATTTTTAACTTTGCTTTGTCAAAAAGAAGCTGGATTGATAGGTGGCAACTGGAAAGTGGTAGAATTTGGACTCATTTTTTGTTTGTGGTGTCGGTTGTATTGTATGATAACATAACCAAATGTCTAGTACAAAGTACCATCTAATGAAGATGGATTGGGTGCAAAGTCTTAAGAGTTGAGCTAATATCATGGCTTGTAAAACACTGGTCGATTGAGTTTCGAATTCAAGTAGATAAGATCAACATTTAAATTCTGAACAATCTCTTCAAACAATGGTTTCACTTAAAAGATCATTGAATAACATTGACATAATAGTGTCATTTGAAATTTTGAACTAATGAGCTTATGAACAGATACCGTCATAGTAACAGACTAACAGTCGACCTTTCCAATTTTTACTCGAAATGACTAATTACCAATGTTTTAAAAACCGAACCGGACGTCGAACCGGTAACCTCGGGGGTTCGATGGGTCAAGGGGTTCGACCGGTTCAACCGGATCAAAAAACCGGATGACGTCGTAATAATAAAAATATAAAATAATTAAATTTTTGCCAAAAATATTAAAAAAGATACGAAAAGAACCAAAATCGGTCAAATCCGGTCAAACTCGGTCAAAACCGGGGTTGAACCGGCCGGTTCTTGACCGGTTTTGACCAACCGGTTTTATGACCTAATCGGCCCGGACCACTGACCAGTTCCCGGTTGAACCGGCCGGTCCGGTCCGGTTTTTTAAACATTGCTAATTACCTACTTAAATTAAAATCATTAGTTTTCAACCGGAGAGAAATACATGATAGAGATACGGCCCAATACGCGTGGTGATGGTGAGTAAAAATTATGGGAGTGAAAAAATATTGTACATGCCAAACCAAGTTTTACTGCGTACTCTGTATTAGAAATGTAAAAAGCTACGCGTATTTTCAGCCAAACGGTATAAGATAGTGGAAAATTACTTAAATGCCCATGTTGGAGTGACAAACATGTAAATGGCTGAGGTCCATGACGGCATGACCAAATGGGCTGTGGGCCTTATTTCAGTACCAAATTGGCCATTTAAGGCCCTGGCAATCGACCATACTTCTACCCAGCAATGCAAGATTAGCAACACTTGCCAATTTGCACAAGTACATTATTTCTTTCTACGAGACATGTCACGTTTTAGTATGTACGGAGTAATGCTCAAAGTTTAAACAAAATAAAAACGACAATGTGAATGTTCGAATTTTGATTCGACAAATAATCAAGTCTTATGAGTACAAAGAAATTGGCCTCCTCAATCAAACAAACTGAAATCCAAAAGAAGAAACCACAACCTGGTTTGATGAGCATCAGCATAGAGCCACAGCAACAAGAATCAGCACACAAAAGGAGCTTCAACATAGTCATCAGAACAGTACAATCCCGGCTTTTGGGTAAAGCCTTGACGCTTGAGCAGCTTCCTGGCTTTCATCACAAGGTCTTGGTTACTGACCTCTCCACCAGACTGCTCAAGAATACTCTGAACTGCATTGCTAAAAGCTCCATAAGCCTCGCTAGCATTGCCAGAAGGACTAGCATCAGCTGATGTCTGATCAGTCTGACATCCACTCAGAAGAATTCCATTTCTTGGCAAGGATCGCCTGTCTGCACCAGCATATACCTCCTCTTTGCTTCCAACCTCTGTATCCATTGCGGGTTTTGTGTAGTCCTCGTCATTGTTGTCAATCTTATGCTTTAAGAACTCCATAGCAAGACCGCCAACAGCAGATAGTAGCCCCCCGGAACCTTCACCATCTTCACCACCATCACCATGGAGGTGAAGTTTATTCAGTATGACTTTCATGAACTTCTTAACCTTAGGACTTGAATCCTCTCCAAAAATGTCAAAGAGGGTAGGCCGGATTTTGCCAACATCAATGTCTTCCTTGCCTGTCTGCTCTTTGAGCATGTCAATGAGGGTTGACAGGGGAAGGGATTTGCTCTTGACATAGCCTCGGTGACCCTGGTAATTCTCCTCGTCGATGACACTGTATTCAGGCTCATGGTGCCTACTGTGGCTTGAAGGGATGTGGATTCCACGAGACTCAAAAGTCTCCCTGAAAGTTTCCTTGACAGCCGTCTTAAAGAAGCCTGATAAGCTCGATCCTGATGATGAGCTGTGATGGCCTTGCTGATTGGAAGAAGTTGTGCTTTCGCCTATCTGCTCTTTGGCTCCACTGATCAGGCCACCACTGTGACAGGAATCTGAGACTATTGTGATGCGGCAACCATCAGTGACTTGGCAGACCAGTTCCTTGAAATCTTCATCTGTTACAGGAACCACGTTGAATATACAGTATAACTAAATAAACATTGTCAAAATTGAATGAACAGGTTTAGCACAGAACAAAGTAGACATGATTTGCACATGAATGAATACGAGTTACATCCTCCAGTGTTCTATCTGATGCTATCCAATGAAATTTACAACCAAAAAAAGAGAAAGTTATCTGAAAGCTCCTGTCAAATTATCAGAAATGCAGGAAAACAGGTTATTAGGTCTACTGGTTGATCATCTAGGATTAAACTATGACACCTTGTATCAAGCTTATGCGACACCATCAACACATTTCGTAGAAATGACCACAAATAAAATGGGGACAATAAGAGTAGAATCGGAGGGAGTACTAGGTTGTCAAAATTGTGCAGCGCGCACACAACCTGGCAACCTGCACACAATGACTGAATCACTGTAGCAACACCATCCATTCACAATCCAAAAACTTCTGATTGAAAGTTCTAATAACCCGACTTTATCCAACTGCGTACTGAAATCTGATCAGGTCCAAATTAATATAATAACACCACCATAGCTACTAACAACTTAGCCATCAGTCCATCACCACAAATCCACAATACAAGAGAAACAAGTTCATAATCACATCAATTAGATCAATAATAACTAGTACACAAATTCTAAGGAAAAATAAAGTACTGTCATATCGGAAACTTACTCTAGTCATATCGCAATTTTCAGATAACACGACATGAACCTAACCCCAAAAATCAAACCCAAATGACATAAACACGATCAACCTGATTCTAAACACGATTTCACAAAAATCGAGGTTATAATCTAACACGAGCACGACCCATTAACCTGAATTGCCCCCACACGTATTGAAAATTGTTCATCAGCCAATTATCATTTCAATAATTAAATGATCAAAAAGTTCATAAAAAGGTCAACGCAAAATAACACACGCACATTTTTTCATTTTGTTACAAATCCCAAGATCATATCATATACAAATCCGAAAAATTACTTAAATTTATATAAAATAAAAAATAAAATAAAAATGAGAGTTTAGGAAATGAACCAGTAATAAGGTTCATGTCACAGGGGACAATGCACTCATCATAACCAGTGTCATCATGTTCCCCAGTCTCAGCAGGCAAGCGTGTGCCATGACCACTGTAATGAACAAAAAGCTCGTCACCGGGTTTGGCAGACCGAACCAACTTGTCCAGGGCTCGACGGATGTTCTTGCCAGTGGGTTTGGTGTATGATGGGTCCGTGTCGATAAGTATAGTGATGTCTTCTTCTTCGAAACCGTAACGTTCAAGTAAGCATTTGTGCATACGTTTTACGTCGTTGATGCATCCTTTTAGCTCTGCTTTTGTTCCTGGGTAGTTTATTCCTATTAACACTGCCTTCTTCCCCATTTTTTTCACAGGATTTTTTTTTTTTTTTTTTTTTTGGGTTGATTTTCTGTGTTTGATTTGATAGAGAATTGGGATGGTCTATGAAATGTGGTATTGTATGACTTTTTGTTTTTGTGATTGGGTTTGGTGAGGATTATTATTGGGTGAGGGGTATTTTCGGTATTTAGAAATAGTGAGCTCGTGAGTTTTAATTAGACTGGTTGACGGTCGTGTCAACTCGACTGTTATTGGGTTAGGTCGTGAGCTCGTGATTTTTAATTAGACTAATTCGACCGAACTCTGATCTTATAACTGTTTGGTCGGTTGTAAAAGAAAAAAAAAATGTATGTTTTTCAAAATTACCTAAAGATTTTGGTGAGAAAATGTGGATAACAACCTCTCATAACATCAAAGTAATTAATCAATCTACCTTTACCTCCACAAATTGTAAAATCAAAAGGTGGTGACCTCTTTTGGAACAACATCCATATTTTCCAAAGCAAAAAGATCTCCATTATCAAGTAATAAATGTTTGATAATTGCCTCAAAAACCCAAATATTAAATAAAAAAGAAAATAAATAAAAGCCAATTAATCTGGCTTACAGATCTCAAAAAAAAAATCTGGCTTATAGATCAAACCATTTATCTGAAGATTGGAAATGACAATTACACCCTCGGCTTTCCCACCAATCAGGCCCAGCCTGTAACATCAAATTGACCCAATAATTCTAGCTCTTGCCATGTGGATCTGGCCATTAAAAACAAACAACTCAAAACATTTTGATTCTAATTTAATTTAGTTAAATACATAGTTAAGACCGTTCGGATCATCTGTCCCATTATTTTATATTTCAAAAATAATATTTTTTTTTAAAAGATATAAGAAATGCTAAGAAATAATGGGTGGGGTATAGGGCATGAGACAGGAAAATGGGTCAGGTTATCTACACCGCAATTAGGAGGGCATGTCCTAGACTCCTAGCTGTAGTAATTGGTGTGATTAAAATGAGTCAATTATTCCTCGAGTGGGCAAAAACATGATCATTATAAGGACAATGCTAAAAGTATACAGTGTAGACAACCAAAAGTGTTTACAATCAGCAATAGTTTTACTACACATCAAAATTTTACTACTCACACAATTAATTTTACTACCTGAAATTTTCATTATAATTAATTTTACTGTTTCGATCTCAATTTTACTACTACTAACTCAATTTTGCATTGTAGACAAATTAATTGTGTCTACATTGTAGACCTCTAGCAATTTGCTATAATTAATCACAAAAAAATGTATAGTAATTTCGCATATCAGATTGTTAGCGTGAAAATAAGTTATTTCGCATAGATGCATATGAAAATGTGACTACAATGAGATTGGCCTCCTCGTGAGTTGTACAAAGCAAAATCCGAATGAAGAAACACAACCTGGTTTTGATGAGCATCACCATAGAGCCACACACCAAGAAGAAACTTGCAAGACACGACTCAAACCGGCCATAATCAGCACACGAAAGGAGCTTCAACATATTCATCAGAACAGTACAGACCCGGCTTTTGCGTAAAGCCTTTACGCTGAAGCATCTTCCTAGCTTTCATGACAATCTCTTGGTTACTGATATCTCCACTAGACTTCTCTAGTATAGTCTGTATCGCGTTGCTGAATGCTCCATACGCCCTGCTAGCATCGCCAGAAGGGCTAGCATCAGCTGATGTCTGATCAGTCTGACATCCACTTAGAAGAATGCCATTTCTTGGTAAGATTTGGTTGTCTGTACCAGCATACGCGTCCTGTGCGCTCTCCACATGTGTGTCCATTGCGGGTTTTGTGTAGCCCTCGTCATTGTTCTCAATCTTGTGCTGTAAGAATTCCATAGCTAGGCTACCAACAACAGATAGTAACCCCCCGCCGGAACCTCCACCATCGTGCATGTTTAGTTTATTCAGTATGACTTTCATGAATTTCTTGACCTTAGGACTTGAATCTTCACCAAAAACATCGAAGAGGGTAGGCCGGATTTTGCCAACATCGATATCCTCCTTGCCCGTCTGCTCCTTGAGCATGTCAATGAGAATGGACAGGGGAAGGGATTTGCTCTTGACATAGCCTGGATGCCCCTCGTAACGCTCCTCATCTATTGGACTGTAGTCAGGCTCTGGCTCATAGTGCCTGCTCCTGCGTGAAGGGATGTGGATTCCACGAGAAGCGAAAGCGTCCCTGAAAGTTTCCTTGACAGCAGACTTAAAGAAGCCTGAGAAGCTGCTGGATCCTGATGATGAGCTACTGCTGTCTTCTCTTTCGATTTGGGATTGAGTGAAGCTTTCACCTATCTGCTCTTTGGCTCCACTGATTAGGCCACCGCTGTGGCATGAGTCTGAAACTATTGTGATGCGGCATCCATCAGTGACTTGGCACACCAGTTCCTTGAAATCTTCATCTGTGACATGAACCACATGAAACTTGAGGATAAAGCTAACTTCTGACTGAAAATGTTGAATGATATAGTTTACTAGCTAGTACAACAATAACAACAACTCCTTATCCCAAATTGATATGGAATCCGGTAACATGAATCATCCTTTGAAATTGTCACACGTATAATTTGAGCCTAATTCAGTAGTACGATGTTTTGATCTGGCATTATCCAGTGGAACATACACACACAAACAAGGAAAAAAAAAGTTATCTAAAGCACCTGACAGCCGAGCTTTAATCATTTCGAGACTAAAGCTTTGTTGTTGTTGTTGTAAACTAACGCTGCTAATGCGAAATGATCAGCAATACAGAACAACAGTCCACAATTTGAACCTTTTAGGATTAAGCTATGACTCCTAGAGTCCAAATAACGATGCTACTCTTTATTTTTGACACATTTCGTAGGAATGACCACTAATAAAATGCGCACACAGTATGCATATATACACAATCAAATGTAGGCTTGTGATGACTAAGAATTGTGATTGTGACAACTTTTTTTTTTTTTTTGACAGAGTAATTGTGACAACTTTATCCATTTACAAAACGTGTACTCTTCTAATTAATAGACACTTCATTTGTGGAGTTGTGGTATATAATTCTAACTAAGTTGATCATATTACTACAGATTAAATTTCAGTCTACTTTTAACACGAAAAATGTCATGACAAAAATTAAGCTACAAGCAAAGCGCACAGATGAAGTAGCAGAAGGCGAAACCGATTGCATTTAGCTCATCCTCAATCTGCTTACAATCTTATGTTATCTGTTAGCGTACAAAGATCAGATCAAGCCCACCAATAAATAGGGCTGACCATCGGTCCAGGACCGAGGACCGAGACTCAGAGAATTGTGGACCGAGACTCAGAAAATTGTGGACCGAGGATCGGACCGAATCCCCCTCGATCCGGTCCGGTCCCTTGGACCGAACTAAATTTGCCCAAAAAACCTGGACCAAGGTTCGGACCGAGTTTTTACTCTCCCCTATATAACATACTCAATGATAACACCACCAATAACTAATACCATTATTAGTCATGAGCACAACACAAGAGAAACAAGTTCATAATCATATCAGTTAGAAACAATTTAGTACTAGGCCTAATACACTAATTCTAGAAAATGAGATACTGTCGTATCGCAACCACGTGACAACATGATACAAATTAAAGCTTAGGTAGCGTTTGAAAACAAGAATTTGAAAATTTGTAATCATTTCAATTCCATCATTTGAGAATGTGGAATTCAAATATAAATCAAATGTTTAGGGAGGGTGGAATTTCAAAATGACACCTTGAGGTGTCATTTGTTTTTGGTCTAATTGGATTTGATACAAATTCGGAAAGATTTGACACAAATCCAAATTCTCAAATTCTTAAGTTCCCAAACATGTGATTTGTGTCAAATTTGGATTTGAGAATCAAATCCTTGTTTCCAAACACTCTCTTAACCCAATTATTCAAAAACCCGAAAAATCAAACCTCGTACTAACACGAATACACGATTTCATCCAATCTGAGATTGCAACTAATAACACGGTAACACGACATGACGCGACACATTAACCTGAATTGCCCATTTACCCTCCCCATCCATATTGTCCAAGTTTATAAAGGTCAACGCATAAACACAGACCATATTGTAAAAAAAAAAAAAAAAAAAAAACTTGTACTAACGCATTTTTTTTGTCATTATTCACATACTGTACAACTCCTCTAGATCATATGAAACAAATCCAAAAAAAAAAAAAAAAAAAAAGTTGACTAGAAATGAATAAAACTCAAACCAAAAATAAAAATGAGAGTTTAGGAAATGAACCAGTAATAAGGTTCATGTCACAGGGGACAATGCACTCATCATAACCAGTGTCATCATGTTCCCCAGTCTCAGCAGGCAAGCGTGTGCCATGACCACTGTAATGAACAAAAAGCTCGTCACCGGGTTTGGCAGACCGAACCAACTTGTCCAGGGCTCGACGGATGTTCTTGCCAGTGGGTTTGGTGTATGATGGGTCCGTGTCGATAAGTATAGTGATGTCTTCTTCTTCGAAACCGTAACGTTCAAGTAAGCATTTGTGCATACGTTTTACGTCGTTGATGCATCCTTTTAGCTCTGCTTTTGTTCCTGGGTAGTTTATTCCTATTAACACTGCCTTCTTCCCCATTTTTTTCACAGGATTTTTTTTTTTTGGTGTTGTTTTTGTGTATGTGTTTGGTTTGCTTGAGAAATGAGAATTGTGATGACTTTTTATTTGGTTTTGTGAGAAGTGTTTGGTGAGGATTATTGGGTTTTGGGGGGGGGGGTATTTTGGTATTGTTATATGAGTGGCCAAGTGATGCTGGTTGACCTGTTTATTTTCGCGTGTTTGAGTCGGGTAGAATTATGTAGGACATTAAAGCCGATTTATCTCATTGTTTTAGCCCTTGTGCTCTTAATGTCGATCTTAAAGTTTATTACTATCTGTAATTTTATTGTTTTGTTCGGCTTGTTGAGTCTAGGGATGTCAATGTATTGCGTCGGGTTTGGATTCTTCGGGTGCCTTCCCAAATTCAAATTCAAACAAAAGTAGGAGTAATTCAATTAATCTGGAGTCCGGACTGCGGATCAGTCAAAGCAAATAATCTGAATTGGAGAGTAGATTGACGATTACAACACATTTACACCCTCTGCTTTCCCACCAATAAGGACCCAGCCTGTACCATCCAATTGACCCAAATGATTCCAGTACTTTGCCATGTGTGTGTTGGAAAAAAAAAAACGTTTTATAACGAGTCTTAATTTACTTTAATGCAAAAGGTACACAACTAGTACCAGGTGAGAATGTCCTTGACGCAATTTCTAATCAAGCTAAAAGACTTTGAGACAAAAATTTGGTGATGTAAGGATAAAAAATCATATGGAGTACTCTGCATCATTTATCAATGTGATTAAGTCGTAAATTAAATTAAAGAGGTGATATTTTATTCATTTCTCGTATTTGAGTGGGTGGGATTTGGGAACTAGGAAATGACTCCCAAAAGTAGTTTGGAATTTGCATAAAGGAAGATGCTCGTTAGCAACTTCAATTCGTTTTTCTTAGACTTTATTCCGTATTTAGTACATTTTACCACGGATCAGACTCATGATCGAATTTTTAACTCATCATTATTTATCTTATCAGTACTACTTGATGGTAAACGCCAAAAGAAAGGTGATACTCCAAAAACGTGCTAGGTCATAGGTTGTTTAGAGAAACATGCATGATAAGACTTTATCAAAAGGTTAGCATAATTTAGCAAAATTTTAGGACGACTCATTTTCCATTTTCTATATGTCTATTATATAACAATAACTAATTTAAAATTAATTTTATTAGTTAATCATTTAGCTAAAGTTTTAAATGCAAAAAAAAAAAGGAACGGAGTTATGGCCATGTTGATTGTTCAAGCTATCTAGCGATAGCTTGGGGAGGCTACATAGGCCACCAAGCTATGTTCAAGCAACTATAAGATTTTTTTTTTTTTTTTTTTTTGCAAACTACAGTTATTGTTCAACTCGGTCTTTGGATAATTTTTCATCATCTCATTGTCGTTCCACAGACTTGGATATCAATTTTGAGGCTATAAATACATACAAAACTCACTACTTTTTATATTAATGCACAAATACATAAAAAAATAGAATTAGCCAATAAATCGATCAATAAACTATTATTTCAGTGCACAAAAAAACCAGGAAGACCCAAATTAAATAGCAATTATGGACTTTGACCAGCTGAGCATCGAGCATACCCTCCAACCTCGAATGCTCCTCCAAGCCACATTCGCACTGAAAGACACCTTAGAGTTCTGGAGAACCACCCTCTGCCCGAATGCATTCTCATTAACTCGGAGAATCTCCCGCATACACTGCGATCCCCTTCCATAGCCCGACAAAATATGATACTATCATCGGCGAAGAATAGGTAGGATATGAGTGGTGCACGCTTGCATATGCGGACTCAATACATCGCCTTCCTCCCTATTGCCTTGGCTATCAAGCCCAACAGAGCCTCCACTCACAAGAATAGATGCAGATGACATTCCTAAAAGGTTAAATCCAATGTTTTCATAGGCCAAAAGGTTTGACCGGACCAGAAAAACGGATGACATCATAACTATAAAAACATAATATAATAAAAATATTTCTAAAAGTATAAAATATATATGGATAAGGGTTCAAACTCGGTCAAAATCGGGTTGAACTGGCCGTTTCTCCGGATCACCACTGGTTCTTGTAGTTTAACCGGTGGTTTGGTCCGGTTCATCCCGTTTTTTATTGGGTTGACCATAGCCGGTTTTGTAAGCTAATCAAACCGGACCACTGACTGGCTCCTGATTGAACTTTCAACCGGCCGATCTCGTCTAGTTTCTAAATCATTGGTTGAATCATTGAATCTCCAAATCAAGACTAGATTGCATACATAACATGGGATCAGCCAACTAGCAAGCAAAGGGATTTAGTGTTTTTTTCCCCTTAAGTGGAGCCGTGGAGGTTGATTTGGTAAATTGTTATTAATTGATATTATATTTATTATTTAAGGAATTGTACCAGGTTAAAAGTAGCCTTATGTTAGAAGGTCAAAAGTAATCAGAGTCACACATTTTGATACTCCACTAATTTTCATAAGTTCAGTTGTTCTGTAACTCTATTAACTATAACACATAACTCCAATAACTTTACAACTCTAATTTAAAAATATCAACTGTCATACGTAATTTCAACTTAACTCCAATAATTTCAACAATTAAAATACGTATTTTAATATAACTTTACTAAATAAAACACGTAAGTATAATAACTTCACACGCTAAAACACATAACTATAATAACTTCACACCCTAAAACACTAAATAAAACACGTAACTATAATAACTCCGGTCCGACGATCCCACGCGGTAGGCCTCTCCCTGCGCCACCGCCTCTTTCGTCCTCCACGCCTCATTTTTCTCTCTCCTCTCTTACTCCCTTCCCCAGCCCCTATCCTCAACCGCCGCCCCTCCCCCGACGTTTGCTTCCCCGCCCCGATGTTCGCCACCCCTCCTGGCCTTGTTGCTTGCCATCTCTTCCCCAATTTTCGAAGTGGAAGAAGGAGAAAATGCGGGAGAAGTAAGGGGTTGCGACGTATGGTAACGACGGAGGGGAGGTCAGGGTAGGTCGTTGATCACGGTGGGCGGTGGCTGGGTCAGAGCCAGTGTGGGTGGTGGTCGGCGACGACCTCTGGGGCTGGAGTGGTCTCGGGTGGGTAAGGGGGTGGGTGTTTTAACTATTTTTTTTGTTTTATTTGGTTTAATTTCATTCATTGATTTAGGATGGATGTGGGGCGCAGACTACTTCTGATTTTCTGACATAAGGTTACTTCTGACCGAATACAACCCCTATTATTTAGATTTATTTTATGTTGCATTGGTGCGTTTAGATGTTCTTTTGTGTTGCGTTGATCGTCTTCGTAAATAAATCATGTAATCTCAATTGTAATTAGAAAAATTATATTATACTCGGGGTATATTGAGTTTCTGAGTTAAGGGTGAGTTGAGGGATCAACGTTTCCATTTTTTTTCGGTTCAGGGATCAACGTTTTTTTTTTGTTCATTTCAGGACCTCACTTCCATTTAAGTTAGAATTTTCGTTAAAATCCTATATTTTCTTTTATTTTACTTTCTTTCAACCCAGTATCTCAGTTTTCTCTCTCTTCTCTCACGGCATCTTCATCTTCATGTATCTACCATATCTTCATCATCATCCATAGTAATACACACCAACCTTCATATTTTTCTCCCCCCATAATTTTACTATTGTCATCATCAAACAAACCAAACAAAAAAATCACCCAAAAGTAAAATAAAAAAGTTATGGAGGTTCACCAAAATTAAAATCCCATCAAAAGAATCAAATTAATTTCTGGGTTCATTGGGGAAGAAGGTTTCCACCTTTTCTTAATCAAATTAATTTATCAAAAAAGGTGGAGAATCTCCAAACCCAGAAAATCAAATTTTCACAATAAAATGGGGAAATTTAGGACGAAATCCGGACTAATTTCTGGGTTCATCAAGGAAGACGATTTTGTGGGTTTGATGGGAAAATGAAGGACGATTTTGTGATGTTTGGAGGTACCCCGGATTGATTCCAATGCGTTATTGATTTGGGCTTTTTAGAAAGAAATTGAATTTCGAAATTTGTATACAAGTTTTGTTTTGATGTAGAACAAGTCAGGAGTAGAGTTGTTTTAGTTAATAAAAAAGTTGCAGAATGAAGATGGATGAAGATGAAGATTGTCAGAACTCAGTGCATGAAGATGAAGATGCAGTGAGGAGAGAAGAGAGAGAGTTTTGATTGACAGTGTGTAACGGAAATTCTAACTGAAATGAACAAAAAAAAAAAAACGTTGATCCTTGAACTGAAAAAAAATGGAAACGTTGATCCCTCAACTCACACTTAACTCTTGAGTTTCTATACCCCACTAACTGGATTAGTGAGCAATGAGTGTGATATGATGCGTAACATGTCAACAACTACTATTGACTATTGAGCATCCATATACAAATCGATTATAACTTATATTTTCAATGTTATTGGGTAAATCAACCAACTCATATTCAATGTTACACGTCAAAAAAACCGCACCTTATAAAATAAGTTTTTGGCGAGATCGCACCTTTTATGTTAAATTTTGCGAAACAATACCTTTTAAGTCTACTCCCTCCGTCCCCCTTTAAACACCCCGCTTCTTTTTTCACGTCGATTAAGGTGGTGTGGGTTGTTTATTATTGTTGGAGATAGTGGGTTGTTTGTTTATTATTGTTGGAGATAGTGGGTGATTTGTTTATTATTTTTGGAGATAATGAGTGATTTGTTTATTGTTTTTGGAAATAGTGAGGGTTGATGTGTGGTGAAAACTTACCCCATTTAGAAAGTTTTGAAATGAGGTGTTTAAAAAGAGACACCCCAAAAAGGAAAGTGGGGTGTTTAAAGGGGGACGGAGGGAGTATTTCTTTGCGAAGCAGCACATTTTTTCACTTTCGACCAATTTTGACTTCTCTCCAAAGTTGACCCGACGTTGACTTGTTCTAACAATTTGGGGTTGTTTAATTTGGGGGGAAAAAGGGGGCGAATTTGGAGGGAAATTGAAGAGGAAGATTAAGGTCGGGTCAACGTTGGAGAGTGGTCAAAATTAACCAAAAATGAAAAAGGGTGCTGCTTCGCAAAGAAATAGACTTAAAAGGCGTTGTTTCGTAAAATTTAATATAAAAGATACAGTCTCACAAAAAAGTTATTTTATAAGGTGCGATCTCGCAAATTAATCTTGTAATTAACACGTGAGATTTCTTACCCAAAAAGCAGATACTCCCAACTTCTTTTACGAGCTCGTGCAATTGAAGTTAGTATCTTGGAATGAAATCATTGTCCATGAATCATGATAGTTCTCACATTTCCCATCTTGTGTGATCCACCAAGACAACAAAACCCGGCAAAGTTGAAGTGGAGTTCTCTCGGATCTGACTTTCTGATGTGAAACAAGGTTGGTTGTCTCTCCTCTCTCTCTTGTCTTCTTATCATCTTCTCCTTCTCATGTTTTGTTTTTCCTGTATCTTCTAATACTGTCTTAGGTTCAATATCTCCAATGGATGTCTCGTGTTCACAAGAAGAATCAGAGGTATTTCGTCATTCCTTGAATTTTCCGACCTAAAAACCTTTGATTAACCAGTATTTAGTTTTATCTTAGTAAATCATTTGACTACATAGTAAAAATCATATCCTAGTGTAATTTTATTCACTCTCGTTTGGCAAATGCAATGAGATTAATTAAAGGGTTAATCCCTCAAAATTTATAGGAATTTCATTTTCTTACGAGTTGGATTACCATGAATTGTTTCGTGTGTAGAAATTGGAGATTCCTAGGCATTTCCAATTTCCAATTCCCATAGGAATTGCTAATTCCCTTGTTCATCGAAACAAATTTCCTAGTATTTGCAGTTTCGATTTCCTAAGGGTATCCAATTGAGACCTTAGGGCATGTGCAAATGTGCAATGATGGTTCATTCACCTCGAGTTCTTAAATAAGAACCATAAAATGCAAGTTCTTTTCATTGTGGGAGGTGTAAAATAATAACCGAGTTCTGATTTAAGAACCCAGTTCCTGCAGAAAACTAGGAGAGAGAAAGAGTGAATATAATTAAAAAATATTAGTTAAGAACCAAGAAAGATAGTTAATCCATTGTAGGTGTAGGTTCATATGCATTGAGTTTGCAAAAATATGAGATGGCATGAGAAAAACTCAAATGTAAGTTCTTCCATTGCTAATGATCTTAGTTGGCTATTATTTGACAACATTGTCCCCCAGTAATAATATTTTATTTCTTACTTTAGTAAT
Organism: Spergularia bocconei; assembly: GCA_963457585.1. Taxonomy (NCBI): domain Eukaryota; kingdom Viridiplantae; phylum Streptophyta; class Magnoliopsida; order Caryophyllales; family Caryophyllaceae; genus Spergularia; species Spergularia bocconei. Next base: position 5,515,496 of record OY734953.1, on the reverse strand, counting down.
GAGAAATGTGTCATTTCAATTAGTTTTAATAGCTAGTTTTAATGTCGATGTTTTTATGTGACGTCTTTTCATGACTCCAGTCGTTTTATATTTTGTTTTGAAACTTTATAGTTTTTGGTGATTTGCAGCATATACTGCTTTTGTTTTTTTTACATGAGATTGATCGGAATTCAAACATTATGCAACTTTTGCCATCTCAGGATAGGATTAGTGAGCTCCCAGATGATATTCTGTTTGGTTGTTTATCTTTATTAGAGATGAAAAATGCAGCCCAAACTAGTATTATTTCTAGAAGGTGGAGGCATTTGTGGACTCATTGGACTCATTTGGACTTTGATCCGAAAAAAATGTTCTCAGAAGATCTCATATGGTGGTCACCTACGGAATATGCACGTGTTGCTGCTTCTAGATACATTGCTTGGGTTAATCAAGTGGTTAGTGTGCATCGAGGTTCGTCGATTGATATATTGAGACTTTGTGTCCGTTATTTTTCAGAGGATGTTACTCATCTTGATGAATGGGTTAAGTTTGCCTTGTCTAGAAGAGTCAAGGAGTTAGTCTTGGATTTGTTTGGTGTTGGCTACTTATGTGGTGGCCGATCTCAAAAGGGTTATCCTTTAGGATTTGAAATTTTAAAGCACTCTCCTTGTTGTAGCGGCGTCACTGCCCTTAAATCGCTTCATCTCAGTTACGTCAGTGTAAGTGGCAGATTCCTGGAATTCCTTTTGTTATGCTGCCCCGACTTGGAACGACTATATGTGGAGAATTCAGACCAACTGACTCATTTTCGAGTCAAGTCGGCCAAGTTGAAGCACCTGACTATCCTTCAAGGATTTTTCCCTTTGGAAGAACTTGAGATTGATGCACGGAATCTATCCTACTTCCGATATTTAAATAGAAAACATGATGATAGTATTGTGTTCAAGACTTTGCCGATGCTTGTTGAAATGGATTTTGCTGGTTCATCTTGCCGATGTCCATTTCCAATCTTTCAGCAATATTTCTCTTTGGGCAATACATCTTTGCAAACTCTCCCTTGAAATAGATATTATGGTTAGTAACGCAAATGAGATTAGTGATTTATTTCTCTTTTTTTGAATGCTTTCAACACTTTCTCTTGCTTTCTTAATGTTGGGTCTGAAATGAACATATCACTTCACAGATTGAATTTTGTGCTGTTTTGGAGATTCCTGATGGAGTAATTCCGATGTTTCCCAATGTGAAGCATTTCACTTGTTCATGTGATAGTTCACCATTTGAATCCATCCTTTTATTGAAACGCTTTGTAGAGGCATGTCCAGTGCTCCAGGTATTCAAGTTGCAGGTAATCGATCGATTCTACCTCTTAATCTTCGTGTTACATGCTATCAGAACATCAAACATTAACATCAAGCATTGAAAGATGTCCCAGGGCATCATTATCTCAATTTCTCAATCATGTTCCCATATCATAAGTAATGATTGTCTGGGAATTGGCGTGTTGCATAGGAAATTAGATTGTGGAAAAAAATGAAAATGAAGTTGAACTGGACGTTGCATTCAAATACGATCTATTTATTCATGATTTGCAGGCTGTAGACTAGGCTGACTGGCAGGATTGCACTCTTATCTTGTACTGTTGCAGGTACAGTTTCTTGGGGATGGTGAAGAGGCTGAAGAGTTGCAAGGAATTGATGTTGGAGATGAAAACGTGGATGTCGAAGCCAGTGAGGTATTGGAAAGGAGAGTTGGTTTCAACTACGATAACAACTTAGGTAATCCACGTACAAGATCTGAAGTCAAGGATGAGTGTAAGCATAGTCACCGGAACCTGAGGATTCTGGAACTTGTTGGTTTCTGGGGAGTTCTTACTGATGTTAAGTTTGCACTATCCGTTGAGAGTTATGCTAGCTCTCTTGACACAATCATATGTGATACATTGGGAACTAGGTATACTGGCCGTCTGTCCTTTTTTGGTTCAGAAGATGTGCGTGAGTACGATGTTGCTAAAAGGCGAGCTCGTAAACTTGCCAAAATTGTCGCACCAAAAGTTAAGGTAATAATAATCTGATAGCTCAACCAAAATCAAATCTCTTGGAACATCAATCTAAGTTAGCTTTTTTACACCATTGCGCGCGTATTCAGTCTCTTATAGAGATGACTTTAATTTGTTGGAGCATGGAGCCTATGTTACTCCGACTCTTCATTTGACCTCACGTACCCGTGTCAGACACCTGACACTCGAACATGGGTGTAACACTTGGCTCCTTCACTTTAGGCCAAAAACAAGCGGTTTTTTTTCATAAAGGACGAGTCCAACACTTGGATCCGTAGTCTGAGTATGGAGCTTTGTTTGGTATAAATGTTAGCGCTGCGAATAAGTTAGGATCTTTAACATAGACACATTTACTAGCCCGAATAAGAAGAAGTTACATTTACCGGGCCCTCAAAAGAAACGTTTCATGTTTCTTTCCTGTCCTTTTATCTTGTACTGATCTGATTTTCTTAGGCTTTGTAGTTTTGTTTTAATAGTGAGGAAAAATTTACATTTGAAGTCGTTCGTTTTATTTGGAAAATTGAACAAAAATGCATTAAGCTATTAGGTGAATGTTCTGATAAAAGATTATATTTTGTAATGTGGTCTCTCAATTTGTTGAGAACGCAACATTTTTCGAATATTAGTAGTCAGTAGATACATATCACAATAACCAACTGGAAGTCTGGAACGATGTTATTACCTAGAGAAACCGACTTTTTTCTAATGCTATCAATAGCCCCAAATGTGGGCTTATTGATCGCCCCAAAGTGTCCGGAACTACATATTAGCCATGTTTTGATATCTCTTGAGTCTTGACCCTGTCGTATCCTCAACCTCCTTCCCATATTCATTCCATTCGGTTGTTGTGGAGTTCCTTCCTCGGTACGCTTCAATTTCTTCTGTTTCTGTCCCAGGCTCCCAGCTCACTTAATTGGGCAATACCACCAAAATCATTTGCTTTAAACTACTAATTTTGTAGATAACTTTAATGAATAAGAGTAGCCAGTAGATGTCACTTTTAAGAAGCTGAAGTACCCTTGACCTGAGAATCTGCCGGAAAACGTGATCATACATTCATACGCAACCAGGCGTAAGCATTGATCCGCCAGACATCTTGACTAATGCCTTGAAACAATTTCGACTGAAACCACTAGACGGGAATTACATTTACATCGTAACTAGGTTAATAATCAATAATCATACAATACATACGTTAAGATGCATGCATAATACACCGTATTAGTCAAGTCCTGATGAATCATTCGCCAAAACAATCCCCGGGAAGGGTAAGCCCTTCGAGTACTATACCAGAGACAAACTTGAAGCAGAAGTCGTGAGCTATAAACTCGTATGTGCTGATTCTGATCTTTTATGTTGAGCAAAACCTGCAGGTTTCTTGCACAAACAAAAATGATTCTGAAAAAAAACAAAACAGATTCTACAATGCTACTTTCCTGGCTGTTGCAGTGAATGGCAGAAAATAGCAAATCTTAACCCCCAACACCACATTCAGTATGTCGATCTCTTTTTGGCTTTCTATTTCTTGCTTTGCCTTTTTTGTTTTTTCTTTTAAAACTTAGGCATAACATCATGGGCAAAACATTTAGAGGCAAATACTAAAACTACTGTATGTGTAGCTTGTGGAGATATCCAATTTTCTGACTTTTAACCCTCTCTTTTTCTATATATATATACGGAGTATGAAATTAAAAGAGTAATAGAATACTTCTTATAATATAAAATGGAATGCTAATAGAATACAACCCTCGGCCGCCCCCAGGGGATTACTTATATGCATTGTAATAAATAAAGAGTACTATGTGTACTGGAGAATACTCCCCTTGAATTTTATATGAAATGAGAAAAAAGAATACTTTATAAATACTATATGTTGAATTGTACGTAAATTGTACAAGAAGTTTTTCGATCAGGAATCGAATTCATCCACAATACATAGATTTTACATGAGCATTTGAATTATTGTTGATTTGCTATACAACTGAAGATTCTAGCACAAATAATGGGTTTACATTGAACTGATATATTTTGAATTGAACTAAATTTAAAAGTATGTTCGAGAGGCTACAATACACGGACATAACCAAAGCCATTTAGGTTTATCACTAATTGGGTTATATATATGTCTCTTATGCATTTCCGAATTTCTTTTGATGTATAATATTATTTCGATATTTGACAACATGTCGCATTTATTTATCAAACATAAATTTTTGAATTTGATTTTATCAAGAGTAATATAGTACAATATTAATAGACCCGTGCAACGCATGCACGGGCTTTCATTCTAGTAATAACAATAATGATTTTACTAAGAAAAAATATTATAGTTAGGTTCTAAAGTAGGCTTAAACATTCCAAAGTTTTGCTCAACACCAGGTGGCTTCAAATCCTCATCAACCATAGCAAATATAAACCCTTCAATATATGCACCAGGCCTCTTAGGCGTTCCAACATTGCTCAATATATGGTTCATAAAATTACGGTTGTAAGTCTGAGCTAGATCGACCGTCGTAAAGTCACCATTCCCGTCGTGCGGCCACCCGCTTTCGGACACGACAAGACCCACGTCGGGAAAGCCAACTTTCTGCATAGCCCAAATAAATGAGTCGACCATGGCATCAAACAAGTTCATGTAGGATAAGTCGCCGTCTATCACCGGTGCGCCAGTGTTGGTGAACTGAGCGTAATCTAGACGTACTTCCCTAGGGTTTGATGTGTAGGCGAAGTATGGGTACACATTGATAAGTAGAGGAGCACCTGTTGCTGACAATTGTGCCAATATTTTAGTCATGACGAGTGAAGATGTTAGGGCAAATGTGCTTGCTGAGGGTGGATATGTTGATGTTAGTACGGCCATGCTTACTACTGTTGTTGCTCTTATACCCTGCGTAATATATACAATGAAAAATGTTATTAGAAGTATATAAAGAGACTAGCTACCTAGTATGATTTTAGTATAAATGTATAATTATCATTATTCTAGTACGTTATGAGATCACTTATCAAAAGTAACATAATTCCCAAAAGTAACATAAGTAAAAACAAAGTATCAATTTCCAAAAGTAATTAAATTAATTTTCAAAAGTAACATAACAGAAATCAAATAATAATTTTCAAAACAAATTTAATCAATTGTAACATATCGATCCTTCAAAATTAAAGTACTCCGTAACTCATTAGGCATAATTAACTTGGAAAAAAAAATATTGACAAATAAACACAAAATATCTTTGCAAAATGTATTTTTATGGCCTTGATTCTTTTCTGATACGAAAATATGATTTTGAGATTTTCAGAGATCATACTCGGTAAAGAAATTTTTTTTTAACCTAAATCAGAAAATTTGGACCGTAAGTCATAATCGGAGCATAAGCTAATAATGTTTATTAGTTGTACAGTTAAGATAGGTTTAAATTTAAAACTCGAAGGTCACAAGTTCAACGCTCAATCTAACCTCAAACTCCCACGTGTTGCGTAGAGGAAAAAAAATCATACCTGAGCACCGTGTGTTTGTAAAACAATGTGTAGATTTTGCAAAGCCGAGACAATATATTCACTAAACTCACCCGGAACAACTTCATTTCCCACAGAAATATAAGGAATGTTGATGTCATTAAGATACGGCTCAACATTGGTGGCAAACCATAGCGTCGCCGCCTCGACGCTGGCGGCTAAGGTTGGTATGTCCTGGTTCCTAACACCAAGGACGAGATCGATGTCGCTACCTCTAAGTGCGTCCATCATTTCATTGTTTGGTTCGAACAGCCTAATTTTGCCTATACCATATTGCTTGTAAGCCTTGACTGCATCAACTGGAGATGGTAAGTTGTCTCCATTGAACCCGTAACATACCCCAATGTCTCGGGAATCGTCTCCCCTAACGTACGAGATTGCGAAGCATGACAGAACAAGTAGTAGAAGCGAAAACCACGACATAATAGTTCGTTGTGACGTATCTAGCTAAATCAAAGTTATATATACCTGCACAAATGAAAAATTCGAGTTAATATTTTTTTGAAGTGTCTAAAACAAATATTTTGTCGGAACTTTACCTTTTCAATGAAACTGTTGCAATAAAAAAAAGTCGTGTGCAACGGTTATATATAAAAGTGTGATTTTTCTATACGTGAGTAAATCGTGACTTGCATTTAATGTTATAATTCTTCTTAACATACTCCTCCGTATGTGTATATATACGACTTAATGACACATTCATTTTGGGTTAAGTTATCCACTAAAAACACTTTTGAACGATCCCATAAAAAAAAAAGCTAAGGATTTATATAGGAACAATATGTTATAATAAGGAAAAATGGAAGAGCAAAGAACTATTAACACGTACTCGACTTACTATTTGGCACAGTGAAGATAACACCAAACTAGCTTTATTACCGCAACACAAGAATTTTTTGGGTGGATTGTTGGGTTGACCAAAGAAGAGTGAAACATAAGTTAAATATAGGCCTTTGATTTTAGAGAAATCTGTGAATTGAAGATATCGCTTTATAGATGTTCTTGTATGTTTACAGGGTTGTTCAAGATGATAATGTATAATGATAATGATCATTTTTATACGTGTACTTTAGATTGTTCAAAGTAAATGTGAAAGGATATAATTAATGTGATAATTTTCATTTAATTTGGTTGTCCCTCCAAAATTATCTTTGCATATCTGGGGTAATGAGGTTAGGTTGTCCTGTGTTATTCGTCGCCCGCCCTTTTACTAATCTCGCCCAACATATTTCCAAAATACCCTTTTAAAATTAAAATATCCACTTTATTAACCTTTAATTTGATTCTCATGGTTGCCTAAAATTTAAACTCATTCTGACGACTCTCTTGTGTTACAGCGGACATGCGGTCAACACGTCTCGACGTTTGAATAACACGTTTGATGCATGGATGCGTACCACAAAAACGGTGGCGCATCTTATTTCGATTATCGGTTGAATAAATTAGATTCTTTCAAATTAATTTTGGTTTTGTATAACTGTTGACTAGATGATGAATTTTCAAATCAATTTTGGTCTTGAATAAATGATGAATTTTCTCCTTTCATGGTGTTGTTATGAAGTTGTATCGAGAAGGCGTGGTGGTTGTAGTGGTAGAGATGTTGATGGTTGGAATTAAAGAGTTATGACTTCTACTCGTATAATATAAAACTTAGTTGGGATGATGAGACTCACAAACGGGGAGCAATCAAAGAGTTCATTATTTGACGGAATATGAGTATATGACCATAGGGGTATCATTGGAAAATTTGTCAAAAAATTGGGCGATATTAGTAAAACAAGGGCGGCGAATAGCTTTTCACTAATGATATTACCTTGCTTAATTAGCTATGTTTATGTATACTAGTTGTTGGACCGCGCACGTTGCGCACGGTTCCCCAACATGAGGCGTCAGTAGGCGATATTCGGCAGACTTTGTTTTTTTACGAAGCGACATTAGGCGATACCCGATAAATATCGTTAATTTGCGAAACCATCGAAAACTTGGCATGCACATATACATAATTGGGATCCCTGGTTGTAATTTATTGGCGATCACACTGAATGTTCATGTGCTCGAATATATAGTGTGATTCATATGCCCGAACACACCGAATGTTCATATGCTCGAATATAGTCGCCCATATATAGTTAGAAAACTACAAAACATATCGTAGAGACAATAATGACAACAATCATAAGCGCACAAAAACCATTAGGCTATTTGGGATTCGAACCCAAAACTATGTGCCCGATTGCACATTGCTCTACCATTGAGCATTTAATAGCCTATAAAGAAGATTGGTCAAATAAGCAATCGATTTCCTCAGAATTACAAAATAAGTTAGAAGGGGATGTGAAGACAAAGAGCCTAAGAGAAGTTGTCAGAGCAAATGTGAAGACAAAGGGCAGTTAGTCACAGCCAGGACCTGGGCTTGAACAAAGAGTAATGTAAGCAATGAACCAGCAAATGTATACCCTCTTCCATCTTGGCCGCACTTAATCTTGAAAGGAATACCCTTGTCTCCACTTCAATCAAGCATAGCATACCGCAATGGCGCAATGTCTGCACATAATGACGTGCCAGAAAAATAACCAAAAGCAGATTAACCAAGTTCCTCAGTTAACACTGATTACCCAAATCTTTAACAATAAAATGCCACCCCCACAGACTACAAATAAGAGCAGGACCCGCGTTTTGATGGATATACATCTAAAATCATGATGAGGAAAGCTAACATGGCTCGACATGGACCACACATTTCAACTGAATACATATAAAGAAACCCTAACATATTACTGAGGCCAATTTGCATGGAGACACCACATAAGCCGATAGGCTGATAGGAGCAAAACTGTATGGCCCGATATCCCTCAAAGATCGAGATAGCGAGCCACACAAACAAAAAAGATTTTCAATTAAACAAAATATAGTTCAGAATTGCAATAAAAAAGTCCACTTCAAATTTATCAAATGTTGAATGCAAGGATAGAGCATGCACCAATTATTGATCAAATTTGGTTAATAGTCACGTAAAGAAGCCGAATTAATATAAAAGTACCGTATGTAAACCATTGTATGACAACCTTGAATTTCAAGCCATACAATTCCAGAATTGTAGATAAAGCATGTAACGAGAATCCAGGCCTCTATGTCCCATGTGATACATCTATGACCCGAATAATTGTGCGAAACTTAAGATATCAGAGGTATAGAAGGTTATGGACAATAAGGGTATAATAAACTGTTTAAGTTGCAGCTACAATCAGTGTCCAAAATAAAGTTCAAAATCATAGTTGAAGGTCCAATTTAGTGTTCAAGACTTGATTGAACTATGACTTACTCCTTCCCAACAACATGTGCAGAAGATAAATTAGTACACTACATTGATTAAGAAAACAAACCTTGAGAAAACATTGTCGTGTATCCACTTCCTCTCCACAAGGGAACGACAAAATATTGACTACAAGAAAAGTAAAGAAAGTGAGAGAAATAGAATAGAAGCTAATAGAAAGCATACTAACTGAGCAATGTTACGAAGGGTATACCAATCCAGTGCTCTGTGCTCAAACAATCGATACATAATTAGACCAGCATGCTGCAGAATCAACGAAAATTAAGAGGGCATACTAAACTAAATTAGAAGAACAAAAAAATCAGATTATTTTACCAGTTCAAACAAATAAATCACAAATTAAACAAAAAATAGAACATTACAACATGAAAATTGAGTAAAATTAAGAAGGAAAATTCATGAACTCTATAATCAAAACATCAGCAACAAAAATACCGAGAAATATGAACAAAAGAGGGGGGGAATCGAACCTTTTAAACCTGGGTGCGATTTCTTTCATATTTTTCTTCCTGTACAACCAACGGGCCAGATTCGAGCTTCAAACGAGGCCAGCCCACAGCCGTCCGATTTGGCACTGTTCCAATGAACACTTAACTTGCCTTAGAAATTTTTAGAAGGTGTATGTATAGATTTGCCCAATTGCTCCTAGCTGTAAGTGATCCTGTAATCTTATGGTGTTCATACTTGTATTAACCAATATTTTTTTTTTTTGGTAAACATGAGCAACTAACGAGGTGTGTATGACTGTATATGATCCAGGAACGTAATCAAATTCGAGATACTCCATGTATAGGTTGATTTCTTAACCAATAAACCAAATCTTAATCTATATAGAACTATTAAAAGCCAAGCAAAACTAATTCCACATGGCAATTAAGGAGAGAAAAATGGAGAGAATTTGTAGTCAAACATTCAATGATCAAGTCATCAACCCAGGAAATCAAACAAGCACCTCATCAACTTCTTCTCAATTTATTGACCGTTTTCAATTATCACTTCAATAACCATTTCTATAAAAAGTTTTTTAATTACTAAGCTTATTAAACAATGTGACATTTGGCTCTTGGTTTGCCAAGTTTGCGGTTATAAGGTGATTTAAGATAGTATATATACGTGTCGTTGTGGCGAGAAATACATACATACACTTCACATATATTCTAAGCTTGGGAAATGACATAGAGATAGAATGTAGAATGCTTTTCAATCAATATTTCAAGAGGTATTAGATACCTATTAGTTTTAGGAATCCCTCATAGTAATGTGATCCCAAGTTTGTAGTATTCATCTCATAGTTATCATTTGTTTGTGGAGGCGTTTCCTGTGAGCTCGCCATGTGGAAATCCGTATCGACACGTGACGATAAAACCTAGCATCGCGACATATGTCAATGGGGACGTCTTTAGTTAAATATATAGATACTAAAACAAAAATCAGGCTGAATTTTGCTGCGCCGGATCCGTCCCCACACTGCCGGAGAATAAAATGGCGAGGTTACTAGCGTACCGCCGGACCACCACCGCTTCCGCCGCATCAACCACCGATGCCCTCCGTTCCATGTGCGTACGATTCTACTCCTCTGCGTTTCGCGAAGAACGCGACACTTTCGGTCCTATTCAAGTCCCCTCTGACAAGTCCGTCTCTAACTTTCTCTCTCTCTCTCTCTCTCTCTTTTTTTTTTTTTCTTGATTATTGTTCCTCTTAATTTCGTTTATTATACTGTTCTTTCGTTGTTCTAGACTTCTAGTATGTGAATGTGATTCTTTTTTTTGTGCAAATGTTAGAAATTAAGTTAGGATTTAAGTTTGTTAAACGCTAATTTGATTGATGATGGAAATATGGATCGTTAGCCCTATGAACACGCCTTTAGAGAGCTCTCAGTTTTGATTCGCCATCACCGACTCGAAAAACTCGACTAATTATTCTTTGTCTTTGGGATATAATGGAATAAAAGCAAAATGGCTCAAAAAATTGTCTTTGCTTCTTATATTGTGAAGTAGCCGTCAGTCTTTGAGTACATACGACCCCCCCTTCTTACCCCGCCTTATGGCGGGAACCTTTTAAGGCGCTGGGGTAATGATGTTGATGTTGTATTGAATAGCAGAGAGGTGTTTGGGTTAGTGCATAGGAGTAGGAAATTCTCGGCCGAAATTGGGATGAGAATGGGGTTTGTTTTGTCTAATGGTTTGTTTGGTATGAGGTTATGAAATGTTAGGAAATTAGGAATGGAGATGAGAATTATGTGTGATTGAGTTGAAATGCTCATCCATGAGTTCTTATTTCACACTCGGTGAGGGATGTTGGCGTGTTGGAAAACATTTGTGACCGCTCCATGTGAGTAGAGAGGTTGTTGTAATTAATACATAAAAAAGGGAAGCCTCGGCCCAAATGGGGATGGGTTGCTAGAATTTTGTCCATGTGAACTTCTGTATGATGGTATAGCAACTGTCACATAAGTAACGTAACTTGACTGAATTCGGTTGAATTAATTCGAGGTGAGTGTGACATGATATATTTGTGTAATCTGTCCTGGCATCTGTTTTCTGTTGATGGTTTCTACTCCCTTATCATTACAGCTTTGTGTTGGTTGTTTGGAATTTTAGGTTGTGGGGAGCTCAAACTCAAAGATCTCTCCAGAACTTCGATATTGGTGGGGAACGTGAACGCATGCCTGAGCCGATTATACGAGCCTTTGGTATTTTGAAGAAATGTGCTGCCAGGGTACGTTGTCTTCCATTCTTTCGTAGTGTTTAACTCTTAGGAATGTAGAAATGACTGATTTGGTGAAAATGTGTGTAATTAAACCGTGAAAGAGTCTTTCTTTAGATGGAGCTATTAGTATGAGAATATTATCGTTTGAGAAACCCTGTCATCCACTCATGTCCTTAAACATGGCTTGTTTGGGATAATGTTCACTTAATGACTTACTTGCATTCTAGTTCAGATTTGAGATTAAATTTTTAGTCAATTGATTGATGTAGGTGAACATGGACTATGGCCTTGATCCAACGATCGGTAAAGCAATAATGCAGGCTGCACAAGAAGTGGCTGAGGGAAAGTTAAATGATCATTTCCCGCTTGTTGTTTGGCAAACTGGCAGTGGCACACAAAGCAACATGAATGCAAATGAGGTTATCCCCTTTACATTTCTTTCGGGCTTTATACATTTTTGCAGGCAGTTCAAAGCTGCACTATATGTTTTCCTCAAGTGGAGCTATCATTTCTTCATTTTTACTTTCCTTTGGATCTGTGTGGTTAGTTTTGTTGCTGACTGATGATATAGGTCATAGCAAATAGGGCAGCTGAGATTCTTGGTCATAAGAGGGGTGATAAGTTTGTGCATCCAAATGACCATGTCAACAGGTCTCAGTCTTCCAACGATACTTTTCCAACAGTAAGTTCTTGTCTTTGATTCTGTATATCTCAATTAGCGTAGAGACTGCACTCCAATTTCATGTAAATCCTCAAAAAAAAAAAAAAGAGGCTAGCATTGATGAATCACTCTCTTTCTAGGTGATGCATATTGCTGCAGCTATGGAAGTGAACTCAAGATTCTTACCGAGCCTGAAAACCTTACATTCTACTCTCAATGCTAAGGTAAATGTCATTTATTTGACAGTCAGCATATGCTTCTATAGTTTCTTGATGTAATTATTAATAACCTGCTACCTTGTAATCTAGTCAGGTAAACTCTTCTGTCAAACAAGTACAGATGGCCTATGACTCAAATTAGTTCTATTGTACTTAAATAATTGAATAGTATACATTGAGTAATGTGGTTACTTCAATGACTTGTTGTTGGTTTCTGCAGTCTGATGAATTTAAAGATATAATTAAGATTGGACGTACTCATACGCAAGATGCAACACCTTTGACTCTTGGTCAAGAGTTCAGCGGCTATACCACCCAAGTAAGCTTTGTGTTCTTAACAAGTTTTTTCTTTGATTGGGAACCCATCTAGAAATCACCTGGCCCAAACAGCTATGACCACTTCTTAATATCAAAGAAAAGACATAATATTCATAATATATCTGCCTACGTTTATTCTGTCTTTCCCATATCAATGCTTAAATTAGGCTTCTTTAGTGAAGTAAGGCAAATACAAGGTGTAATAAGATCCTGTAGGATGGAACGGGGTAAATTTTGGCCAGTGCAACGCTTTCTCTTTTGAGCTGCAGTTCTTAGTTGAAGTCAATTTACTAAGGGTCTATTCTGTACCTTACTGTGGACCGTCTGATTTTTCTTTCTTTCCAGAAAAAAAAGTATCAAGAAACTTTTCTCTTTTTTTTTTTTTTTTTTTTTTTTTGAGACCTAAGTTGGGAATAGTTTTTCTTAAATAGATTAAAAATAGAGGTATAATCCTATTTGACAGTTTCATGCACATGATGTAGGACATCTTAGATGTTGTATGTTCTCTACTGGCATGGTTTCCATCTAATATTAGTTTAGATCTGATTTAAAGTAACTTATGAGATAGTATATTATTAAGGATGATTCAATGGAGTGTCAATAAATTTACGTTTTGGTATTTGGCATATGCAATTGCGAGTCCTCTGACTTGTATTGTGGTTCAGGTGAAGTATGGACTCGATAGAGTTGTATGCACTCTACCTCGGATGTATCAGGTAGGACTTTAGGAGCCCTCGGCTATCACTTTTCTCCTATTTGAACTTCTTCTGATGAGTTTATGAATTCGCGTTTTTTTTTCCTAGCTTGCACAAGGTGGTACTGCTGTGGGAACTGGATTAAATACAAAGAAAGGGTAAGTTAGCCATTGGTGCCACATTATCATTTCATATAGTCCTTCACATATGACTATTGACAGTTCCAGTCTCCTTTCTATAGCATACTCCCTCTTTTTTCTCTTTGGACTATTCCTTGCAATTCCTTACATTTCCTTATTTGACATCGTTTTGTGCTGTTAATTTACTTTTTTTGCCTTTGTTTTCTTTTTCCACACTCCACACATTTTCTCTCATGAAAAGTGCCGCCCTGTGGCATTTTAACTCTCTCCTAAAAATTTATGCCAAAAGCATATGTAAAAACTCAAAGAAATGGAGGGAGTGCACTGTACTATTTCATTGCTTTCATATGTGAAGTATAATGACAATTGACAACAGCGTATAAGTGCAGAAATTTATTGGAGTTGTGGGCAGATAGCAGGTGGTATACTGCATAAGTGAACATTTAAATTCATTATTACACTTGTCAAAGAAGGTGCTCCCGTGTGCTTTATGTGTCGTTAGATCTTGTCTGTTAATATCTTATTATGGTTTGCAATTCACCTTTAAAGCCTGTAGTTTTATTGCTGTATGAGAAGCTTAAAGAAAGAATCTGTATGCAACTGATACGAGCAACAAGTAAATGAGAGAATATTGTTACCCCAAGGAATAGTCAACAATGATAAATTATATATGATACAAGATCTGAGGTTTCTTTACTCTTTAGTTACGTCATGAGATGGGTTGGATAGCTTTTTCATTGTGTATTTCCCGGATGTTGTTTAAAGTGTCTTGTGTTATGTTTGCTCAGTACATATTTTGGTAGATCATCATTAATTTCTCTTTATCTTCGTAGATTAACATCTCGGTGTTCTTTATGATACCTTTCAGGTTTGATGTGAAGATTGCTGCAGCAGTTGCAGATGAAACTAACTTACCATTTTTGACTGCTGGAAATAAATTCGAAGCATTGGTCAGTTTCATACTTTCTTTTAGTTGATTTTCCTTCTCTTTGTGCACTTGGTTTTTTAATTGAAGAAGTGATTGTCATCATGGTTTCCTTGGGGCTCCTCAGGCTGCACATGATGCTTTTGTGGAAACAAGTGGTGCTCTCAATACTGTGGCTGCTTCTTTAATGAAGATTGCTAATGATATCCGGTTCTTAGGAAGGTAACATTGCTTGGGCTACGATACCTGCTTATTTGATTGTAACCTATACTGGCATTTGGTAACTGCTCACTTGCTGTTCAGTGGTCCCCGATGTGGTCTTGGTGAACTAATTCTTCCAGAAAACGAACCAGGGAGCAGTATCATGCCTGTTAAGTTCTATTTTATAATTTAAGATCTTATTGCAGGGTCTACTTTGTTTATGAATGCTGACACATCACTGAAAAATATTCAGGGGAAGGTTAATCCTACACAGTGTGAAGCTTTAACTATGGTCTGTGCTCAGGTAAGCTTCCGATGTTGCAATGCTTTTGCTGCATGATTGTTCTCATATGGGCACGCCATCGTTGGATTCTATGGAGTTCCAACTGGACTGCTTACCATATGAAAGATTGCCTAGAAAACATATTTAATATATACTGGAAGAAAGTATATTGAGGTAGTTGTTAGACTAATTGAAACCACTGGAGAGATTCTGTGACATAAAGTTTAAAGTGGTTATCCACAAAGGATGGGAAAAGATAGGGTGGGAATGCATCTCTCAGTTATGACGGCATATGATTTATCTGACATTTTTTGCTTAACACACTTGAAATGATATTCTGTCAATAGTAGATGTGTAGAGCTAGTAGATCTTATTATTGATATATTATGTGTTTACGTTGTAGGTAATGGGCAACCATGTAGCCGTTACTGTTGGTGGATCCAATGGTCACTTCGAGCTAAATGTGTTCAAGCCTCTTATTGCAAATGCCCTCCTCCATGTATGTAACAGGCTACCTTGTTAGTGTGTGTTTTTTTTACACGTCATCTGCGCTAGGTTCTGAAAGTATTTATTCCAACTTTTATTTTTTCACTATTTCCTCCAGTCATTGAGATTACTTGGAGATGCATCTGCTTCGTTTGAAAAGAACTGTGTAAGGGGAATTCAAGCCAACACAGAGAGAATTACGAAGTTGCTAAATGAGGTGAGTGTGTTACACTTATGTTGGAATTGATTGTTCTTGCCTAATATAGTAAGGTTAACTCATCTTGTTTTTTCTGGCACTTGCAGTCACTTATGCTTGTGACAGCTTTGAACCCCGTAAGTTACTGTTGACCTATAAACTTGTATCTGTTGTTATATCCTGCTTCGTAGTGACTAAGTTCTCCGCTATTTTTCAGAAAATTGGATATGACAATGCTGCAGCAGTGGCAAAGAAAGCACACAAAGAAGGAACCACATTGAAGGTTTGAATCATTTTTGTCGATTTTAGTTGTATTTTTCTTGTATGTGAGGGATAGATTTTAATAGTTTGGTATGCTATAATTTCTAGACTACCGATTTCATCTTTTGTTTGTCTGTCATTTCTTTGATTTGACCATCAGAACTTTGTTTTTCTCCTGCCATGTAAATTGATTGCTCATGAATTTGAATTTGCAGGACGCGGCGCTGAAGCTTGGAGTTCTTACTGAGGAAGAGTTCCACCAGAATGTGGTACCAGCAAAAATGATTGGTCCCACTGACTAAAGGCCAAGAGTTCTCTTAGATCATAGCATGATAGACTAAATCACATACAGTAACATTTGCCAGTGTCTCTGTCCTCACTGGAGTTGGATGAAGAACTGTAATCCAACAATTTTTGTATACCATATTGTCGAGGCTTTCTTAGCGAGTTTCTGTTATTTGAAGCAGGTGCTTAACTCTGAACAGTGTCATTAAGGAGAAAGCCTCGCCCATTGTTTTGGAAGGAACACGATAGCTTGTCATCGATCTACGAACGTTATGCCATTGAATATCATTATCGTAGAGTTTCCTGGTGGTTTGTTAACTGTGATGTCTGAGGTACATTACACATGTATCATTGTATGATTTGTATGTATGTTTGCGGTTGCGCCATAAATTGAGAAATTCCCGGATTGCAGGGATTTTGTTGTGTTTTCAAGGTTTTAGTTGGAATAAGTTGTGCAGGCCTTTGTGTAAGAGAGGAACAAGAGGACAAATTGAGATTACGACAACTTCGCCGGAGACCAAATGCAATGGGCTTGTGTTGAGATGAATCATTTGCCGAAGTCCATTGCATCACACTCGAAAAAATTGTTTTATAAAGTATTAAAGTTATCCACATGAAAAATAACATAATACTGCCTCCGACCCAAAGAAATTTTCCTCTTTATTTTCGCAGTTTTGAGGTGCCATGTTCGGAAATAGTTTTAGACCAAATGAATCGTTTACTTGTGGAAAAAATTAGTACATATTTTGTTCTGTGTTGCAGTCTACCAAATCCATTTGATTTTAAGGCAAACGCATTTTTCATTTGGTCTACAAGTACTCTCTAACATGGCAACTCAAAACTGTAAAAAGAAAGAGAAAAGTTTCTATGAATCGGAGGGCGTATGTTATAACTTTGGCGATGTATATATTGTTATGATACATGTACCATTAACTACAGTTCATGTTGAAATGTACTTCAATATAAGATCTATTTATACATACTTTTGAAAAGTTATTTGGTTGAGAAATGTCGACAAATTTAAAACTTTGTGAAAATGCTTTGAAAAAAAAAAGTATTATCTAAAGATAAAGTAATACTTCGTACAATGACACACCTTCGATTTGGTGAGATTAGAAGAGATTTTAACTTAACATTTAATTAATTATCATGATTTATTTATTTTGAGATTAACTAATTAATAAATAAGAATATGATAACGTGTCTCGTGCAGCTCATGGGCTTCCCATCTAGTGTTTTCAGTAATTTGGTGGGAGATTCACACAAAGAACCAAGAATCCTCTCATCGATCACCTAAATAAATTGTAGTTAGGCTTTAATGTAGGTGACTGAACAATTCCCCAATGTTGCTCCACACCTAAAGGCTTAAGATTCTCATCAGTGAAAGAAAATATGTACCCTGAAATATTAGGTCTACCCTTCCTCTTAGGGGTACCTTCTTTTTTCAACATATGGTTAATGAAGTTCTTGTTGTATGTCCTAGCTAGAGCCGGGGTGGTGAAATCTCCATTTCCGGCGTGGGGCCACCCGGTCTCGGTCACCACAAGATCGACATTAGGAAATCCCACTTTCTCCATTGCCCAAACAAACGAGTCTACCATAGAATCAAATAAGTTGGTGTAGCTCAATTCGCAGTCATGGACCACTGGCTCGGTCGCAGTGAATAAGGCGTAGTCTAGCCGTACTTGAGCTGGGTTCGAGGCGTAGGCGAAGTATGGGTAGACGTTGATCAGAAGGGGTGAGCCGTGGTACGATAAAAATTTCACAATTGGGACCATGAATGGCTTGGCTTGGTCCGTAAACACTGCTGCCGAGGGTGGGTACGTCGATGTTAATACGTCCATGTGCACAACGGTCGATACTTTTGTTGCCTACATATCAACATGTTATACTATTAATAGCGTAACTAGAAATAAATAAAGCATATATATAATATCGAATTTCTAAACTAAATTTAGGAGCGTTATTACGTCAAAAGATCATATTGTAATGAAAAATATTGTCATTCGAATATGTAACAAGTTAATTAATCATCTCCACATTTTGTCAATTTTATAAAATTATCTTAGAAGATATGCATGTTCTAGATAAAAAGTTATATAAGACATATTTTGCATTAGAAGGTCGATCGAGTCTTACCACGAGACCATGTTTATTAAGAACGTTTTGCAAATTGATCATGGCCGGGAGAATGGAGTCACTAAATTGACCGGGAATAACTTCGTTTCCCATGGCAATGTATGGAATGGTAACGTTACAAACATAGGGCTTAACGTTTTTGTTGAACCATTGCTCAGCCGCGGCTTCACTACTAGCTAACATCGGTATATCTTGATTGACCACGCCTAAGGTGACGTCCACACCACTTCCTTTAAGGTGTCGGAGCATGCTCGGGTTTGGTTCGAATAGTCGCATTTTACCTATACCATATAATTGGTATAGTCTTACAACCTTCCCCGGCCATGGTAGCCTATCGCCGTTGAAGCCGTAACATACTCCAATCCCTCCAAAATTAGGACTTCCTTCAACATTAGTGTATAAGATGGCTGTTAGGGAGAGAATTAGTAGCATATAATAAAGTGGGGGTGATATGGTCATTTTGCTCTAAATAAATGAAACCAATAATATATTGCGATGTAGTTGATTAAACTCGATAAAACGTAGTTCGGAACAGATGAAAATAATGTGAATATTGTGAATGAAGTTTTCAATTAAATGGTTATATCTTTGGTTGATCTGGTTTTTATATTAAAATGTGTAACAACTTCTCTAACATAAAGCTAACATTGGCAACGAATTACAACTCATTAGTCATTTATTACGTACAGTAACATAACTTACTATTAACAACCTTTCCCGCCAATTTCCTAATTTTAGTGAATTGACAGTAACTTAATTGACTAATAACTATGAGATCCTATTCAATTCATCTGTTGAAATAATTTGTTGAGAATCATGGTTTGACCATTGAACAAGCCAAATGGTTCTTTTTTTTTTTTTTTGGTTTCTTACATATATATTTAGATCATGTGATGGAAATTGGCAAAATGATTATTTCAAGTTGCTAAACTCGATCAATAACTTACATGAAATACATATAATTATAACTTTACGTGCGCTTTGCACCGATTTTAGACTAGTACTTAATCTTAGATAATTTTCTAAACATAACCTTACTTAATAAGAATCTATTGGCGTAACCATAAGACCGTAACTAAACTACCTCTTATGTCCAGTTATAACAATTTTTTTAGCGCCTACGTCCAATAAATTTGGAGTATCTATCAGCTATGTCAAATGTGCATTTCCGGTTGCATTCTTATGTTTAATGAGACATGAGTATTCTGTGTTTATCCAATCACATTAATTCATACATCAATGAAATCAATTTATCTTCCTCTATATTTCATCATGAACTTAGGGTACTAGTGTTGTTTGCAATTATATGTTTATCAATGGTGCCATAAATTCATGGCACCACAATATAAAATAGATTTCTCTCTTCTCTTTTGGTCCACGACACTTAACCTGAATTTGAAGGGTTTATTGGTGGCACCTTCATAACACTAGTTATTTAATTTTATAGTTACTTTTTTTTTTTTACTTAAAAAACAATGTACATATACATACTCCGTATTCACCCTATCGTCTACATTCATACTCTATCATATACATTACAAGTTTGTGGTTTAGCCTTATTCATATTTGTGTTTGGGAGAGTAAAAATAGTTGAGTTACTTCTATCACTACTAGTCATGCCTGAGTTCGGGGCCGGGTGATCATGAATGAATTAGGGGATTGTGACCTGCTTTGAGACAAAGATGAGAATCTCATTTGCAGTGTTTTGGATAATGCCACGCTACGGCTTCAAATACCATGCACGCTCCGGCTTTTGTGAGTAGATCACTCAATCTTTGAACTACTCCTTAGGTTAGAGAGTTGTTAGCTCTGTAACTTGATCTTAAATAAATAAAAGATATTAAATCATAGAAACAATTTTATTTCATTAATTAATTTTAAAAAAAAGGTGTACTCAGCCGTAGTTAAAAAAAATAGATTAAAAAAATGGAGTAAGTCTACCTTGGTCAGTTGGCTTATCAATTATCTCTGAATAAGGGTGATTACTTATTGTAAGCGTTTAACCGTCCAAGATTAGGCTAAATCATTTTAATCTAGTCCTTCTATACTATTAAAGGAGGCTTTTTTAGAGCTCTCACAATGACCGGAGGTTATTAGAGAGTTTTGGCAATTTTTTAATATTATTTAGTTATCAAGCTTATGTGAAATTCTTTTAATTAATTAGACAATCTTCTAATAATAATAATCTAGACAATCCTACTAATAATCCTACTAATACGTAGTTTACAAAAACCTATGTCATAGAATTGTTATAATACGATAATACACATTCTAATTAGGAGTTAATGTTAACTATATTCATCTAAAAATCAAGTGAAGGTTGCTAAATGTGATTGGTGGTTTTTTTTTTTTTTTTTTTTTTGCTGAAATGTAAATTTTATTGCAAAAGATTGGTGGGTTTTCATGTGGAAACTTTGTGATGATCTTGAATTCGTCAATTTTCATGTCTTTTGATAAGTTGATAATAAATGGTTCCAATATGATTTTCATCTCAAAAAGTATTTAGAACCCCTATATAACTTCCATTATTGCCGG
The DNA here is from genome assembly GCA_963457585.1 of Spergularia bocconei. Taxonomy (NCBI): domain Eukaryota; kingdom Viridiplantae; phylum Streptophyta; class Magnoliopsida; order Caryophyllales; family Caryophyllaceae; genus Spergularia; species Spergularia bocconei. Next base: position 5,494,559 of record OY734953.1, on the reverse strand, counting down.
TTAATATGTAGTATTAGATTGTTGTTAGCCTTCTTCATTTGTTAGGATTAGCGTACAATATGCGTTAGTGTAGAAGGTGTTTCCAATCACAATTACAGTACTAAACGCAAGACATACACTACGTACTTATCTTAGCTCAACGAAATACGTTATAATCCTACGTACTTTGTGCATGAGTTTTTAATAAGTGTGTCCAATATCTAGCCTATAGGTTGTATAAATATAATTGTATAAGCTTTGCTTCTTCTTCTTCTTCTTTGTTTGTTTTTTTTCAAAAGAATTAGTTGATATATTTATCATCCGAAAGAACATTTCGAAGAGACTTACAAAAGTATAGCTAGCCACTAACAACCTATTGGTTGTATAATTTTAATCTAATTGTCTAATATAACCTGTAGTGTCTGTCAAAACTCAAACTACTCCCTCCATTCATTTCCAAGTTTCACGTTGCCTTTTGCACAAAGTTTTAGGAATGGATTAAAAAGTATTAAAAGCAACCGGGAAAGGAACATCCACCACTCATGAGCGAGGCCTCTCATTGGCTTAGAAGTTATAACAAGTGGAAACATGAAGCTTGGTAGTGAAGTCCCCTAAAAGAAAAATAGGAAGCTTGAAAATGAATGGAGGGAGTGTCATTCATTGTAAAAAAAAAAAAAAAGAGCTTAACTTTCGTGACACTCCTTTAGCGTTAATATCTCTCAAAATACAATGGTTGGATTATAATATTATACACTCGTGAAATTAATTTTCACCAAGAATCTAACGAGAAGTTTCATAATCGTTTTGAAATATTTTTTCGTCAAGCCCTGACCATCAAACCCCTAACTCGAAAAACAAATACGTTATACAATGTATAAAAAAAACTATACATATAAATATGAAAAAATGTTTATTAAATGGAGATTTTATCACACAATATCTATATCCAAACATAAATTACAAATTTCAGTTTTAATAAGTTTAATAGAAATCATTATTAAGAAATCCGTGCAACGCACGGGCTTTCATCTTAGTAAAAGTTAATTTTCGAAGTTTTCGTAACATTAAAATAACCCGTACATCAGCCTCTTTTGGACAAAAGTCGGTTAAACTTAAGTCGGCTAAACCAACAGCTATAAAAACCTCCCTAAAACACTTCCTATTTTATTTCTCATGATTTTGATGTTTTGCTTAAACGCTACTGTATTTCAAAATCAAGAATCCCAGAAAAACCTTCGTATCTTCTTTCTTACATTTCAATTTTCAAAACCTTTAATTCTTCTTCTTCAAAAACAGAAAAAACATTTGATTCATTTACAATTTGTTTGATCCTTGAAATCAACTCCATTCTTCTCTGTCACGCTTCCTTTTTCGTTTTCTTGAATTTGACTAACGTTTGTTGAAGTTGTTTAAACTTTTATAATTCTTGCTCATTTCCATAAGATTTCTGATAACATTTGCAATTTCAATTGTAATTATATAATCTAGGATTTATGCGATACGATATAATATGGGTCAATTTTTGATTTTTTTCCTTGCAATTTGGGGGTAAAACTTCCCAGGTATGTAATTTTCCCTTACTTAGTAAATTAATTTCTTTCTTTAATTTTTAGGGTTTTGAGATTGTTTTTGCTGTGGTTTGTGAAGATCGGGTTCTTGTTATTGTTTACAACTTTGAATAGAATTTTCCCGCTAATGTTGGCTTCCATTACACGATTCATCAGTTGCGAAACCGATTACCAATGTTTGTTGCTTTTGATTGATTGTCCCTTTTAATGCCAGTTTTTCGAAAAAGAAAGAAGTGATTTAATTTGCAAGATTGTGGCATACGATTTGTCCCTTTTATTTGATTGTTGAGCATCAAAATTTGGGTTTTTTTTTACAACGTGGATACTGTGTCAAATTGGTTTCATTTGAATTCCATCGTCCCCGAGATTACTTGCCCTTAGTCGGAAATCTGTTTTTGATTGGATTCAATTGTTCGGTACATGTCTTTTACTCAAAAGTCTGTTTTGATTGGATTCAATTGTCCCTTATTGTCCCATACTCGGAAGTCGGTTTTGATTTGCTATCAGTTGTCCCTTGTCTTCCCTTACTCAGAAGTCATGTCCCTTACTCGGAAGTTGGTTTGTTTTGAATTCGATTGTCCCTTATTGTCACGTACACGGAAGCCCGTTTTAAATTGAATTTAACTGTCCCTTACTCGGAAGTTGGTTTGATTTGAATTCGATTGTCCCTTATTGTCCCGTACATGGAAGCCGGTTTTGAATTGAATTCAACTGTCCCTTATCGTCCCTTTCTCGGAAACTGGTTTTGAATTGAATTCAACTGTCCCTTATCGTCCCTTACTCGGAAGTCGGTTTTCAATTGAATTCAACTGTCCCTTATCGTCCCTTACTCGGAAGTCGGTTTTGAATTGAATTCAATTGTCCCTTATCGTCCCTTTCTCGGAAGTTGGTTTTGAATTGAATTCAACTGTCCCTTATCGTCCCTTACTCGGAAGCCGGTTTTGAATTGAATTCAACTGTCCCTTATCGTCCCTTTCTCGGAAGTTGGTTTTGAATTGAATTCAACTGTCCCTTATCGTCCCTTACTCGGAATTCTGGTTTGATTTGAATTCAATTGTCCCTTACTTTGGAAGGTGGTTTGATTTGAAGTCGATTGTCCCTTTTTTGGAAGTTGGCGTGATCTAAATTTATTTGTCCCTTACTCGGAAGTGAGATTGATATAATTTCCGTTGTCCCTTACTCGGAAGTTGGTTTGGTCTTGCATTCTGTTGCCCCTTGCTCGTTATCCCCTGGTCTAATTGTTGAGCATAAAAATTTGGCTTTTGCGATTTTCGTAATTGTTTTCTTTTTCCTACAAGGTGAATCCTGTGTCAATTTCTGTTGTTGTATTACTCCCTTTGTGTTTTTTTTTTTTAACTTTTGGTTTGAATTCCCATCACATACTGAAACCAAAAGTTAAAAAATCCAAAAGAACGGAGGGGGAGTACAATTGATAGAAATATACTTTGTCTTTTGACCATCTTGGTTTCATTTGAATTCAATCATCCCTTGCTTGCCCCTTATTCTGTTTGATTTGATTCAATTGTCCCTTACTCGAAAGTCGGTTCTGATTTGAATTCAACTATCCCTTATCGTTCCTTACTTGGAGTCAATTTTGATTCGATTCGATTGTCCCTTATCGTCCCTTACTCGGAAGTCGTTTTGAATTGAATTCAACTGGCCCTAGTCTTCTCTTACTTTGAAGTCGGTTCTGATTCAAAATCAACTGTCCCTTGTCGCTCCTTACTTGGGAAGTTGTTTTGATTCGAAATCATTTGTCCCTTATTGTCCTATACTCGGAAGTTGGTTTGATTTGAGCTCAGTTGCCCTTGGTCGGAAGATGGTTTGATTTGAACTCAGTTGCCCTTGGTCGGAAGATGGTTTGATTTGAACTCAGTTGTGCCTTATCATCCCTTGTCGGAGTTGGTTTGATTTGAATTCAGTTGTCCCTTATTTGGAAGTTGATGTGGTCTAAACTTATTTGTCCCTTACTCGGAAGTGGGATTGTTATAATTTCAATTGTCCCTTACTCGAAAGTGGGATTGTTAAAATTTAACTCCTATTATTCTGGATATCAAGGCTCTAACCCCTATTATTGACTTTGTAAGTTGAAACTAGATCTTTAAGGTATTACCTAGCTTCTTGGGATAGCCTATTAACTTGTAACCATTCTTGTCCCCTGTTTAATGACATAGATTCACAAGGATGGTTTTGCTTCTTGGAGTATCTAACAAAGTGGATCATGCTTTTAGTTTAGATTTGACCTACATAACTGACATATATTGCCTCATTTCCTGTGGGTGTCGAAGTCTTTCTTTTCATTTTGATCTGACATTCTGAAACTCTTATGACCACTATCCCATGTTTCAGCTTGATGGTACATCTTCTATTTGATTTACTGGATCTTAAGTTGTGTGGTAGGTTTCTTATTTCCATGTTTGTAACACTTCCCATGTTCCCGCAAAGTTGGTTGAATAAAAAAAGAGGACTAGCCATGAGTTTTCAGGTTTTTCTTTTTTTCATACTGTTATCGTGAAAATATCCTTCTCTGTTGTTATTGCTGCTGTTGAATTTTTGCTTTGTTTTTCTTTACGCCATCATTTTCTTCTTCTCATCTAGGCATATGCAGGTGGATTTTAATATAGCTCGTAGATAGCATTAGGTGGTGAACAGGATGTGCCCCTTGTTTGCATGTTCAACATCAGTTGTGAATCTTGTGGGGCTTAAGAAGAATGGGCGTTGTCATGTGTCTTGTAGTGTGTTTTTCGCTCGTATCTTTTGATGTTAAGCTTAAAGGTAAAGCAGTATTCCGATTCATCTGTGCTGTTTAGGTTTTCGAATATGGTTTGCTGCTTTGCTTATGCTTATGGTTCGGTGTTACTTTCGAAAATTTGTTTGTTGCCAAGTGGGTTTGGAGGTGATGTTTATGACTGCCAGCTTTTAGTATTTTGTAAGCGTTTGTCATTGAGAGATTACTTTTTTTTTTTTTTTTGCTGCCCCTCGGAACATTTCATTGAGGAATATGATGCCTTTTGTATGATTATAAGTGCTTAATTGTTTTCAACTTTCACAAGGTAGATAGTGTGTTAAGTTCGGTGAGTGTATTTGCCTATCTGGGTTGAGGGAAATTCAGTTGTCCTATAATCAAAGTTGGTTTTATGGGGCTTTATTTGGAAGTTAGTTGCCCCTTATTCAGAAGGTGAATACTTGATCTGAATTGTGTTATCTTTTACTTGGAAGTTGCTTTGATCTAAATTCTAAATTCAGCTGCTCCTTATCCGAGGTTTATTTCATCTGAATTTGGTTGTCCCTTACTATGTACTTGGTATGATCGATATCCTAAACGCAGCTGCCCGTTACCCGGAAATTGGTTTGATCTAAGTTCAGTTGTCCCTTACTTGGAAGTTGATTTGATCTGGATGTAATTGTCCCTTGCTCGGAAGCTGGAAATTGAATGATCTAATTCGGAAGCTGGAAGTTGATTTGATCCGAATTAGACTATAAAATTGTTCCGGCCTTTGTCATGTATCTTGTGTTATGAAATAAACAACTGCACCTGTGTAACATTTGGATGATGTTAGCTAAATAGTATTATTATGGTACGGAGTTCTTTGCTTGTATTGTTCGTGAGCACTTGATGTTGTAAACTATGAAATATGTATGCTAAGTTATCCGAGTTTCAGCAATCCTGATTAATGTTGATCTTGTAACTTTGGAAGTGCTAATTTTGACGACTTTTGTAGTCTATTGCACACAAAGCCAAGCTTTTTAGGTGGAAATGGTGTGTGATGAGAAAGGGTGGACTAGTATTTAAAGCATTCATCATAGTAGTAGCCTAATGGTTTTCCCGTTTTCGGTTGCTCTAGGTAGAGATCTTGTGTTGTTTGTTACCTTCGATAACTGAGAATGGGTCGCCATTGATGTTTAACAGTTGTGTGTCTTTGAATTAAGCTAGTGACTGATTGTACCCATGTGATTCATTTTATTGTGGATTTGTGGCACATGAACTGTTTTGATCCCTCATTTTGTATAGTTGCTGCAGCTTTTGAAAATATTGTGTGTGGTAGAGTCGGGAAATTTAGAGCTTCAATATGGTAGTTGAAACGAACGTATTGTTGCTACGTTATTGCGTTCTTGGTAGGAGTTTGATGTGATTTTATGTGTAAAGGGTGCCTCTGATGCTACAACTGTGGTTGAGGTATTTTTAAAAGCTTTGGAACTTCTCCTTGGGATGTGAATGGTATCTAGACTTTTTCTTTATATTCTGTATCACTTGAATTGTTTCTTCGTAAAAGCTTTGCCTATGCTTATTCTTGTCATTGATTTAGAACAGATTGTTGTGGAGTGTGATTTATTGTTTGTTGTTGGTTGGCGTGATGTTGTGGTGAATAATTCTTGCAATATTCTTACTTGGACAATTGTGTAGTCGTTGTGAGCATTGACGTAAATTTTAGGCATAACTTTGAATGACTGGGGTGTTGGGGTGAGTTCGATTTGGGGGGAAGGACCGGGATCAACCTTGGTTTCCTGCGCGCACAAACAAACGGTCAAGGGGGGCCCGACTTTCACCAAGCCATGCCTCTCCGACGCTCAAGTCAGTGTTGAGTACGAAGGATGGGGTAGTCACAAAATAAGATAATAGTAGAGTAATATAGATATTGTGTGTGTCAAGTCCTTTGATTATGGCAAATGAGGGGGTATATATAGGGAATGTCAAGAGTCCTAGGAAATAAACAAGATACTCCTAATCAATCAGTGACCCTTCATTCAGCCAAGACCTAAAGGCTAATACCTTTTGGGCTTTGAAAGTATCACATGGGCCTGTTCTAAGGAGCACCATCCTAACGGATGTGGCCCATTAATGAAATGGTACTAACTGACTCCCTCGGAGTTGGGTCGGACTCGCCAATCATTGCGCCTCGCTGTCACCGAGGGTGACCGGACTACGCATCCCCCGGCCACCCTTTGCCATGGCTCACATAGTGGGCCTTGGAAAAGCCATGTGATGCTCAATAACTGTGTCGCATCATCTTCACCTTGGTAGGTCGTGGGGCTCGTATTTTCGATTTTAATCGAAACTTCGCCCCTTGCAAGCTTCATGGCCGTTGCAATCAAACTTCACCCCTCTCATGTAAGAGAAAGGAGACCGAGTCGAGACTCGCCCCTGAGATTGGGTGCGATCTCGGCGCGATCAAACTTCGCCCTAATACGTAGGGAAAGTAGACGCAACCGAGACTCGTCCCTGGGACTGGGTGCGATCACGGCGCAATCAAACTTCGCCCCTTACACGCAAGGAAAGTAGGTGCAGCCGAGACTCGCCCCTGGGATTAACTGTTATCACGACGCGATCAAACTACGCCCCTGACATGTAAGGAACACTGCGGTTCATGTATTCTTGCTTTATCCAATCCACGTCGCACTTGAAACTTCGCCCCTAGAACCGGGTACGATTTCGAGTGAACACAAAATCTTCGCCCCTGGGATTGAGCTCGAAGTCGCAATCGAAATTCGCCCCAAGAGTTGGGTGCGATTTCGAGTTAACAAAAATCTTCTGTTTAACTTATAATAATTTCCTTAAAATGATACCCGCAAAAGAACATCAAACACCAACTAAATTATTAGGTGTGCCCCTCGGAGTTTCACTCCGATGGTGGAATTTTAAGGCTCCACTCGCACTTGCGGGTGATTAATCCAGCGAGGGTCGACCCCAAGATGTCGTGGCCAGTTGGCGTCGTTCAACTATCCTTGCCCAAGAGATCCAGGGGTCTACGTCTCGCTTACCTAAGCATCACAGTTCGCTTATGGAATGTGACCCCTGATTACTTGGCGCGTAAATCGCAGGCGACACTTATCCATAATGGAACTTTGTCGCTAAAAACAATACGGTGATCGGGCTTGATCGCAGGGCGGGTGATCTCTACCCTTTTCAGCATGCACCCAATACGTGGACGATTGACATTAGCCCGGATCGAGCAATATTTAAACCAATCGCGACTGAATGCCAATTGCATTCGTAGTCCGACTACTATGGTCGACGCGTTACGACCAGCGGTATTGAGGTGGCAATATTCCACCTCTGCCTTTCCGCGAATATTTATCTAGCGAGACCGGTAAATTTCCGGGCTCGGTTCAGCTTTTGTCGCGGCACTTGTTGAAGTGGCAAGTATCCACCTGTCGAGGCCGGCGAAATCCCGGGCTCGGCTCGGCTCGACTTTCCTTGTCGCAACTTGGCAACTTAGCAAGTATCCACCTGTCGAGGTCGGTAAAAGTCCGGACCCGGCTTGGCTTTCCTTATTGCACTTTGACAACTCAGCAAGTATCCACCTGCCGAGGCCGATGTGAAATTCCGGACTCGACTCGGCTTTCCTTGCTACTCTTAGAAGTTATCCTCTTATGAGACACAATTAGGAGACTGAAGTCGCAACTGAAATTCGCCCCGGGAGTCGGGTGCGATTTCGAGTCGACAAAAAACTTCGCCCATTGTCATGAGACCGAAGTCGCAACCGAAATTTGCCCGAAGAGTTGGGTGCGATTTCGAGTGGACAAAAAACTTCGCCCCTTGTCCGGAGACCGAAGTCGCAACCGCAATTTCGCCCGCGAAAAAAACTTCACCCCTTAACCGGAGATCGAAGTCGCAACCGAAATTTTGAGTTCGACTCGACTTTCGTTGTTGGAGAACTTGACCACCTCTAATAAAATAGTGAGCTCTCGACAATGGTCAGCATCTCAAATAAAGAGAAACCATCTCAAATCTGATGTCGATTGGAATCTTCTATGCCGAAGCCGAGGACCCGTTATCACGCGCCCCGATCCTCCCTTAGAGAGTGTCGTAGCGTCAATGCGGTATATCTACAATGTCCTGGCAAATAAATTCGATGGTCGAAAATGAAGGCCGAATGCATGAACTGACCTAGATCACAGGCTTGCCGCCACCCGTGGGCGAAGGCCTTGCCAAACCTAAGTTTTAGCTCGAACTCATTCTTCTCCATGTATCTCGATGTAGAACCAACAAAAGACTGATCTCGGGAGAAGGATGTTCAGGTGGTTGACCCCCAAGCGCCTAAGCAAAGTCGATAGTCGAGCTCCTCAAGCCTAGTCGAGCTCAACAACTTCGATAACCGACTTTCACAAATCAAGATACGCTCTAAGTCGAGGACGATGACGAGGTTCTCGAAATCGAGGTTGAGTACCTCTTCCACATCGAGGCCGATATCATATTCTCAAGCTCCTCCTCAAGTCGAGCTATGCTCAAGGCGAGATCATTAGTGAGGTTCTTGAAACGAGGTTGAGGACCTAAGACCGATGGCAAAGTCCTCGTAACCAGGGTTGAGTGCTTCTTCCGCATCGAAACCGATGGCGAAGTCCTCAAAACCGAGGTTGAGTAGTTCTGCTGTATCGAGGCCGATATCATATCTCAAACTCCTCCTCAAGCCGAGCTATGCTCAAGGCGAGGTCGATATTCGAGCTCCTCAAGGCTCGGAGGCCAAGTGTAGGGTCTTCGAAAACGATGTTAAGAAGCCCTTCCAAGTCGAGGCGGGTGAAGGATTCTGAAAAACGATGTTAAGAAATCCTTCAGAGTCGAGCCCTACATTGAGGTCCTCGAAACCGAAGTTGAGAACCTTTACCAAATTCATGCTGATATATAACTTTGAACATCTTGTTTGTCTGCGACAATTAGAACTTTGTTGAGCCGATGATCGTTACCCAAATAAAGGGTAATAGTTGCGAGAACATTTGCACCGATATAGAATGAAGCTTGCCGACTCGACCAACTTTGGTTGATCATTCTTCGAAACCCGGAGATATAAATTTGGTTATATCCTTTGTGGAGTAGATAGGATGATAATAATAAATATGGCTCGAATAAAAAGCTGATAGATTGATGAGAAATAATCATTCGCCTCCTTGTAAAATAAATAGGTATATTCAATTCCCAGAATAAAGGAATTGAGTTGCTAGCTTGCTCACATAAAGAGAAGAGGTGCGTGCATGTTTGTCTTTCCAAACATCCGCATATGACGTAACATCTCCACCAATATGGGTTTCACCCATGTCCATTTTGGTAGAGAATATAAAATTTTCACGTGATCAATTAATCATGCAACACACCACCTTGCCGCCACTCTCGAGTTTGAGTTGGAGTAAATCAACCGAGCTCGAGAGCACGAACGCATGCAATTGCAAAAAATTCAAATTGAAATGCACATAGTTCATGTTTTGCGCTCAATAAGCCTCTCGGCTAACAATTTGATTATGACACGTGATAAACATTATTCTCGTCATACAAATAATTAACATGCTTGCTAATTAGTGCTCGTAAACTTTGAGTTTATCGGGATTCGAATTAAAAGTCATATATATCTCAACAATTTTCTCACGTTATCCGTTATGATATTCGGCATACATTTTAAGTGCAAACATATAACATGCTTTGCAATTCGACATATAATTATATGTGGAAAGACCACTGAACCTATACTCCATGCATACGTAGCAAGTTCGTGCAACCAGCATAGCATTTTTCAGGACATACATACGAATAATTACCAATTTGATGTAACAAACACCAATAATTTTTTTTGGTACTCGACGAAGAAAAAAAAACTACTACTACTAGTTATTACAGCCTCCCATGGAGGCACGAGATTTTCATTCTGATCGAACAAAGCAGCTAGCCCCACACCATCCCGGAGCTCAATCATCATCGGGGCATTACCCTTGACGAGATCTTGTGGTATAGCCCACCATGCTTACGCGGCCAAACGATCGGCGTTGTTGTTCCAGGCTCGTGTAATTTGAACCACATTCATATGTAGGGCTCTTGAGAGCTCCCTGCAAATGTCATAAATATTGCTCAACCTATCCACATGGTGACACATTATTAATTCCATTCACATCAATTTCACAGTCCAAATAGAGGTCCAGATGACTCATCCCACGCCCTTGGAGCCATTGAAGCCCCATCATGATCGCGAGACATTCTGCCTCACAAGCTCCACGAGCAAAGGTGTGGACCATAAAACCATGTCTCCATCGACCATTCGGCCCTAGGACACCCACCAATCCCCGCAGATAAGCAAGTCGCAACAAATGACGCATCAACAAACAAGGACGAGCGGGATCGGATGTCAGGGGGGCCGAAAATGTCTAGAAAAAGGGGGGGCATTCCGCCTCTTCCAAATGAGCCAACAAGTGATAGAAAAGGTAACAGTCCAGTCAAGGTCATTCCCAGTTGCGAGGTACAGGTGAATCCAATCCCCAGGGTCATAAGAGGAGGACCAGTCAGTAGGGGTGCTTAAAGAAGACCACACTTCAGTAGCAGGGACAATCCCGAAGAACGTGGATCACAGTCTCATTAACAAACGGGCAAAAGGTACAACAAGGGGAAATGGGGTTACCTCGCTTTACAAGAAGTGTATTAATCGGAAGACGGTTCCAGGCTGGAGTCCAAAGGAAGAACTTGATGCGGGGGGAGACAGAGAGGTCATGGATAAGGGCCCAGTCTTTCTTTTTGGTCACCCTATGGTTTGTCTCTATGCTAGAGGTAATCGTACACTACTCCGGAGTCAAAGAATCTACCTAAAGCCATATCACAACACACTCTATCCACCCCAACCCCGGGAATGAAGGTAGATGGAATATCACGATGAGTGTCCTGGTCAAAGAGATCATTCAGGGGGACCCCCACACCACCATGGTCAAAGTCGAAAACCGTCTTTGAAGCAAGGTCAGAAGGGAGGGGCCTATGAACCGTCTACGAAGAGATCCTCCAACGCACCACTTGTCATCCCAGAAATTAATGTTTCGGCCATCCCCAACTGACCATGAGGTATGTGCTAGGAAAGCATCCCAACCTTTCCCCATCCCCTGCCAGATATGGGAGCCTCTCTTAAACGGAGTTGGCCACTCCTTCCTACCCATATACTTCTCACGAAGAATAGTCGACGCAAGGTTGTCCTGACTATGAACTCGCCACGCGAGCTTCATCATGTGGAGTTCATTCATAATGGTTGTGGAACGGATACCAAGCCCCCCCACTTCCAAAGGCCTGTAGTCCGCTTCCAGGACAATAAGGCCATCTTTCGTGGTTTCACACCAGTTCCCTAGAGGAAACGGTCGCAAATCTTATCAATACTAGTGAGGAGCCAAGTTGGAAGGCAGATAGCCTGCATAAGGTACCAAGGGATAGTCGAAAGGGTAGAACGAATCAAAACCACCTTACCGGCTCTGGAGAGAGTGCTGCTCTTCCATTTACTAAGTTTAGCTTTGGTCTTATCAAGGATGAAGGTGAGCTTATTTTTGGTAGGGCGCTTATCTCCAAGAGGGTAACCACTTCGGGCTCGATTTAACATCAAGAGTAGACTCAAACACGGCACGAAGGTGGTCAGAAATATTCCTAGAAAAGTACAATTTGCTTTTGTATGGATTCATTTTCTGGCCCGAGGAAGCAAAAAAAACGGAGAGGGTGGAGGTAAGTTAATGGAGGGTAGTCGGATCAGCTTCCCCAAACAAGAGCACGTCATCCGCAAAGAAAAGGTGCGAGAAGGGCGTACCATCCCCGCCACCTTAAAGGGGGACCACTCATGATTCTCACACGCCTTATGAATCAGGCGAGAAAGTAACTCCATGCAGATGATAAAGAGATACGGGAAAAGTGGATCACCTTGTGTAATACCTCTAGAGGTAGTGAACGACTCAGTGTTGACTCCATTAACACTAACCATGAAGGAGGGAGTGGAGACACAGCTCATGATGAGCCTGATGGTATTTGGATCAAGACCCATAACTCCTAAGGCATATTCTATAAAGCTCCATTCAAGTCTATCATAGGCCTTTTCAAGGTCAAGTTTGAGGGCAAACCACCCTTTCTTACCACGCTTCTTTTTCACATGGTGGAGAATTTCCGTAGCCACAATGTTGTTAGAGAAACACCGATAATTCATTAAAGAATGTTTACAAAAGAGAAACGCCAGGTTATCGAAATCAATTTCTACGCATGCCTTACTGTAGGAAAACCAATCTGTATTATAAGAGCCACGCCAGGTCTAGTCTAGCCTAGGGGGGGACAACAAACACCAATTTCAATGCATGCTTTTTTGAAAGTAGTTGCACATCATGTTTACTCAACATGCAAGATGCAACATTTACGTGGGAATGGCCACTTAGCCGCATTCAACATAATTTTTCTAGGAACAAATGAACATGCTTTTTACAACACTCCGCCAAACCCAACAAAATGATTCATAAAGCCAGTACTTATCTGGTGAGTGGACTGATGTATAATAGAAGTCGACTGGTAAATAAATGGAGGTGTTTTACTCAAATAAAGAGGTCATTTCGCCTCCAGTTCAAATAGAGAGCAAATAATAATCTTCACCACTAGCATCCTTCTAGCATTCCCTGAGGTGTATCCTTTCTGACCATGAGGATATCCAAGTAATATGCATTTCCTGGACTTTGCTTCAGACTTATCTCTGCTGGTTTGGATTAGGAGAGAGTAGCAAAAACACCTTATGACTCGAAGGTGATCATAAGTTGGAGATTTCCCAGTCAGAAACTCAGTAGAAGATTTCCATTGTAAAACCTCTCATGGCATAAGATTGATACAATGGGTATCTGCCGACATAAGTTCTCCCCAGAATCTTGCAGGTAAACCAGCATACAATTTCAATGCTCTTCCAGTCTCCACTAAATGTTTGTGCTTTCTTTCCACTCGACCATTTTGTTGTGGCACTCCTAGAATACTTTTCTGGAAAATACCTTTCTGCTGGAAAAAAATCTTCACATTATCAGACCTGATTGTCTTGACAGTAGTAGAAAACTGATTTTCAACAAATGCAACAAAAGCTTGAATAAAGCTGGGGGCCTGAGTTTTATCAGGCATCAAGAATTTCCAAACACTTCTGATGTGATCATCAAGAATAGTCAAAAGGTATCGAGCCCTTGATATATTTTTAACTTTATACGGTCCCATCCATATGTATAAGATCAAAGAGATGATGAGCTTGAGAAAAACTTTTAGGAAAAGAAAGCTTATATTGTTTGGCAAGAATACAAGCTTTACAGACAAAAAGGAATAGTTTTATTCATAGAGAGACTAGGTACGTGTATTATCTTAGACATTGAGGGATGTCCTAACCTTGCATGGAACAAATACAGGTGTCTTAAATGCCTGATTACATGTAGCCTTAGCCGTATTGGAATCTATCACAGTAGTAGAAGCATTATTTACCTGAAATTTATTGCTTCTAGAACTACTTAACTGCAGATGACTTTGCACTCTATAAACTCCAGATTCCTTCTGCCATGAAGTATTATTTGCTTAGAGCATGGATCCCGAAATTGACAGCCATTATTGTTAACCTTAGCAGGGAAACAAAGCTGTTGCACAAGCTTGAACCCAGATATATAAAACACCTATTTGAGAGTAACAAGGTCATTGATATAGACCATTCCAATATGAGTAACCAATTGAGTTAGGGACCTTCAAAGGTCTAATACTTGTGAAAAATTGGATATGAAGACGCATGTGATCAGTATCATGTGTCTATTATCCAGGTGATGGTTGACAACATAATATCACCAAGTAGAGAAGATGCAGAGAGAGTTACCTGCAAAGTGAGCATAATTTGCCATACTTCCAGATTCAGGTGTATAGCTTGAGGAAGAAGCCTAATTCTGCTGTTAGGTGTTGAAAAAGAGAGCAGGAGTGTGAGTGGTGGAGTCCATGTTCCCAGGTATTCCCAGCATTTGATCCAGGGGTGAAGCTTTGTAGGTTTGTTCAATGTCCACCATATTTGCCACAGACTGCTGCTTTCTCTGCTCAGCCAAACTAGTATACCAGTCACGAATCTTGTTAAGTCTCTTGAAGCATTGATCATATGTGTGCCTTTCTTTTGTTGTAGTGAGTGCATGTTGTCATCTTCTTATACTCTTGGTAAGCTTCAGGGTCCGTGGGTAATGACTTCTGAGACTGTGGCTTGCTGATTTCAGGTGTGGGCTTCTTATTCTTGTGAAAAGGCCAGTATGCATTGAGGACATGGATTTTTGCCTCTCAACTCAAAGTAGCTGGCGGAAAATCAGATTCAGAGGAAGTAGTGGTTTTGTGGTCAAGATGTTGGTTCTCACTGTCTCGTAATCATATTGTCCATATCTTTCCTTAATATCATCCCACAACTCCTTTAAAGTTTGAGCATATTGCGTGTACTAGAATTAATAGGGATGATGGCATTAAGAATCCAACATTTCACCAGATAATCAACAAAGACCCATTTCTGAAGTCCAGGACTGTCTAAGCCAGGCTTTGCCAATGTACCACTGATGAAACCTATCTTGTTCTTAGCAATCGATGACATCTTAACTGCGCTACACCAGTACAGGTAATTTCCTGTAGATAGAGGTACAACAACAATAGGAAGAGAGGAGTTGACATCACCTGAGTTGAGGTAATACGGATCAGTGTAGTAATTGACATAACCAGAACCTCTGTCATTGTTGTTATCATTAACCATTGTTGATAAGATGAAACTTTAACCTGAAGATTCAAAAACAAAGGATTGTAACTGATTCGTCGTCGAATACTTGGAATACTCCAGAAATCCTCAGAAAATAGCAGAATCAACCAAAAACTGCCAAAAAATCACTACATACTCCAAAGATTCACATAACACCAAAAAAACTCACTGAATGCCGAGCTTCTTCAACAAGAAACATGAAATTCTAATTGCAAGAGTATCAAACATTATCAACTAGGATCATATACTAAATAATATGGTGAATTTTGATCAAATTATGATTAAACTTCGAAGTTATAGCAAATGTGATCGGATTATGATCAAACTTGCAGATTCATGTCAGGAAATATGACGCAAATCAAGTCGTTAAAATTCTGATCGATTAGCGTATATCAACCTGAAACTCCAGCAAGAATTTTGGATTGCAGTACAAATCAAAGGTATGTACGTAATCAGGACGTTAAAGTGAAAGCGAGAAAAGTATTGATGTTGTTTGTGCGAAAGTGTGTGTAAGAAGGATCTTGTTTAGGCTGATACCATGAAGAAAGCTCAAGATGAAGCTAACTTCCTGAGTAAGCTAAACAAAAAGTAGAGAAAAATAATCATAACGGGAAATTAAATTGACCAGTTTTCATTAGAATTAAGCAAATGGCTTACAATGGGTTTACATACTCCGAATTGCAGTCAACAGAAGCTTTTCTAATGGCGCGCCCCCCTTCTCCTCCTCCTCTCTCAAAAACCCTAACTTTTAAATCTAAATCTAGGGGCTACCAGCTATGAATTAAATGGTGGTAAGCCCCAATTTTTCTTATTATTCACCCTAATTAATTACTTATCACTAGTTATTATTAATAATAAATCGTTCTATCTCCTCGAAAGGGTATCTCTACCACTATATAGGTAGGTGGTTTATGCTGAGATTTGCGAGATTTCTACAAGGATCTGATGTTCACTAATTTGCCATGACGTTGCGACGGATGCTGAATTCTCTTTTACTAGCTAACAGATCTGCTCGTCCTTTGGCAAACTACAGGAGATCAATAGGTCCACTCGGGTCAAGCTGTATCATGAAACAACATTATTATTGAGGGTTTTCAGATCAGGAGTCATCTAATGATCGTAGTTTTTTTGTGGTTTGGGTTTAGTTTGATGTTATCTCTGTATTTTGATAATTTCAGTACTCGTTGTAAATGCCATAATGCTGTATGCCTAATTATTACAATGAATTTCCATCTTTTCAAAAAAAAAATTACAGTCAACAGCAAGTTGGTTGTAACCAACTCTTTACAACAACCTTTCCCACCAATTATAACAGAATTCTGTAACAGTTAGCAGGGGAAATGATATTATCAAAACCTTAATAACGATTCATGATGAGCTAGTTATTTATCTGAATATATTGTAGTTGGGTTTTAAACTTGGTGACTGTACCATTCCCCAAGACTGCTCTACTCCTTCAGGCTTGCGATTCTCATCGGTGAACGAGAAAATGTACCCTGAAACAATAGAGGTACCCTTCTTTTTAGGGGTACCTTTACTTCGTAAGATATGGTTCATGAAATTCTTGTTGTATGTCTTAGCAAGTTCGGGGGTTGTGTAGTTGCCGTTTCCGGCATGGGGCCACCCGGTCTCGGTCACGACGAGATCGACGTTAGGAAACCCGGCTTTCTCCATGGCCCAAACAAAGGAGTCGACCATAGCATCAAACAAGTTGGTGTAACTTAAGAAACCGTCATGAACCACGGGTTTTGTCGCGGTGAACAAAGCGTAATCTTGACGTATTTGATCAGGGTTCGAGGCGTAGGCGAAGTATGGGTAGACGTTGATGAAGAGCGGCGAACCGTGGTCTGATAAGTACTTCACGATTGGGACCATGAAGGGCTTAGCTTGGTCCGTAAAAACGCTTGTTGAGGGTGGGTACGTTGATGTTAATGTGCCCATGTGCACTACCGTGGATACCCTTGTTGTCTGTGAATGAACATGGACACATGGTAAATGTGAAAGTTATTAAAAAGTCAAAACGTAAAAGTCAACAATCTTAATGTATTATTTAAAAAGTAATGATAATGCCATGTAATGAAACAACTTATCCACGCTCATATGTGTCTGGCGAGTTATAAATCATTGTTGATCTATGACTTGCAAGACATAAAAGAACGTGGATCGATCAGTTGAGTCATACCATGACGTTATAATCACCCTTTAAAAAGGTACACATCACACACGTAAATTAAGGATGGATTTAGAATCAAAATCTTGATGTATTAAAGATCGACTTACATCAAGGCCATGTTTATTGAGGACGTTTTGTAAATTTATCATGGCAGGAAGAATGGACTCGCTGTATTGGTTTGGAATAACTTCATTTCCCATGGCAATGTAGGGAATGGTCAGGTTAGACACGTACGGCTTGACGTTGGTCTTGAACCATTTCTCGGCCGCGGCTTCGCCGCTAGCCAATGTGGGTATGTCTTGATTGACTACACCGAGAGTGACCTCCACACCACTTCCTTTAAGGTGATGGAGCATGCTCCGGTTTGGTTCGAATAATCGCATTTTTCCAATACCGTATAATTGGTAGAGTCTCACAATTTTCCCTGGCCATGCTAACTTAGCTCCGTTGAATCCATAACATACTCCAATGTCGAACTTAGGACTTCCTTCAACGTTAGTGTATACGATGGTGGTGACGTAGAGAATGAATAGAAAACAAGATGTTAGCGACGTCGTCATTATTGTTGTACGTGCTCCTACAAAAATAAACATATGCATGGATAATAAGTAGCGATAACATACATTAATTTTGTAACAAACAATTATTAAAAAGATCTAATGAATATTGAAACATCGAGATCAATTTAAATGTTAATAGTTCATCGACATAATCCAGAAGAGATTTGATGTCACAACAACATCACATTAGCAATGTTACCCCCACACATTCACCTTAATCAACCAAAAAAGATAGGAATTGGAAATTCTAGAGCTTAAGATAAATAACCAAAAATATGAATTGATTATTTTGTTTGGCTGAATGATGGAGGTAACATTACGTCAACTTTGTTCTATTATACAAGAAATTTTATGTATTTTAGTAGTTGTGGATCGGAACAAGGTGCTTACTCTGGAAAACTTGCTATAGTCAAGAACTCAAGACTCCAGACTGGTGGATTATTTGAGTTTTAAGTATGAAGTTATCCCCATTGGGGGTACTTTATACTTAATATAATAATTTTATTAATAATTTTATTAGCAAGATCTTAATAAATTGGGAATATATCATTCATGATAATGAGTAAATCATGCATTTTTGTTATAATTTTGACTTGGTGTGCATGCATGGTTGTAAATAATTGGATCTCATTGGATGTACAATGCATAATCTATCCAAATTCCAAGAACACATAAAAGGGGGAAGATTCTGTATTTTGATTTGTTTTCTAGAAAAGGTAGGTAATATCATTCATTTAGGTATCAAATTACAAAGATAATTTTGGATAGTGTATCAAAACCTTCACTAGATAGAGATGAAATAATGTTTTACATGCACGTCATAATTTTAACATCCAACCATTAGCCACCCCATTATCCTTCAATTATTAACAACTTTAACACTTCAACCACCAAGACAACTGGTTTTTTTGATACTTTTATTAACAAAGTTATATATAAATGATTTGAGATTTTGGGAGATAATTTCGGAAACAACTTTGGACAAGATAATCTAAATCATATCAAATCATTTTATTTTTGGGGATAATTTAGGAAGTAATATATATATATATATATATATATATATATATATATATATATATATATATATATATATATATATATAGGCGAGATCAGGTGCGAACTCCTGCTCGCGTGAGAACTGCGCACCGCCATGGAGTGACACACAGTGTCACATAGAGTGACACTCGCATATAATGACACAAAATATCCATAGAATGACACTTACATACAATGACACAGAAAGTATATAGAGTGACATGAAAATTAGAGCTCATGTAGGAATTGAACCTACGACATTCGTGTATGTACACAAATGCTTTACCAAATAAGCTATCAAAACCACAATTCATACAATGAACCGAACAATAACACCGCGTGTCCATAGTGTCATTCTATGGACAAACCCGTGTCATTCTATTGACAAACCCGTGTCATTCTATTGACAAACCCGTGTCACTCTATGGGCAAACCACCGATAACACCGAAGTGCGCGTAGTGTCATTGTATTGACAAACACATGTCATTCTATTGACAAACTCGTGTCATTCTATGGCACCCGCACCCACACCCACACCCTCACCCGCACCCGCACCCGCACCCACACCCACACCCACACCCCCACCCACACCCACACCCACAACCACAACCACAACATGTGCCATTCTATGCACAACCCCGTGCTATTCTATGTACAACCCCGTGTCATTGTATGCACAACCCCGTGTCACTGTATGGACACCCAGTGCCACCGCCACCACAACCAGTGACCGCCACCACCGCCTCCACAGATAACAACAACAACAACCGCAAAAACAACAAATAAATCTTCAATCAAATCATCATATCTAATTATCTACAAATAAAAATCCTCAAAAATAAATTAGAAACCCTAGATTTTGATCTAAACAGAAAAAATTCGATCGAATCATCATCTCGAATCTAAAGTTCGATCGAAATTAAAGGAGAGTACAAAAATCGAAGCATCATCTCGAATCAAAACAAATGCTGTTGATTTCGACAAAGCAGAAAGCAAATAAACGAGCGAATCAAAGTGAATTACAACGGCGTGGAAATGAAGCATCTCATACCTCGCCATCGCCGGAGTCTAGCCATCGCCGGCGATTAAAAAGATCGGATCTGGAGAAGAAGAAGAAAACTTACATCGAAAATCGATGATTTCGTTTCAAAAAATTCATCGATGAAGCGTGCACCTGACGCGACGGAGGTGGCGGTGGCTGCGATGACGATGGCGGTTGGAGGAAGTGGCGACAGAGAAGATCAAGAGAAAATGAGGAAAGAGGATGAAGAGAGAGAAACCGACGGCGAAAAAGGAGAGAGAAAAAGACGGTGACGAGGAGAGAGAGTGACGCTGAGAAGAAAGAGAGATCGCGCCGGAGTAGAGGAAGGAGATTGAAAATGTAACGGCGTAGACGCGACGGAGGTGGCGGCGGCGGCGAATAAGATGGCGGCGAGGAAGGCGAGATGAGAGCGTGGGAGAGGAGAGGGAAAATGTCGAGGGGAGGGAGAATTGGAGGAGAGAGAAACAAAAAAAACCGAAAATGGTAGGAATTGGGTAAAAATTGGAGACCAGATTCTTTTCTAGTGGAAGACAGGTGGCATAATCAGGGGCGTCGAAATTGCTAAATTGTACGGCTGATAATTGGTGCGCAGTACTCACCTAAGGAGGGGTACTCTTATGATCCTCACTATATATATATATATATATATGTTTGGAAATAACACATCTTGGGTTTGTTTCGTTTTAACTCAAAATACGGGTCAACGGGTAGGGTAAGAGTTAAAAAAAGTTGTGTTAAAAAGTAGTCATGGTTAATATGAATTGCAGTTCAAAAAAACGGGACCCGAAAATAGTGGGTCACTGGTCATAAATTAATTCGTACATATATACATAAAGTACTGAAATACATTCTCTATACTTATTAAATTGTTTTCATTGAATCAAACATAACTTCTCAATTTTAACCCAAAAGAATATTAAAACGGGTTCGAGTTATATATGGCCAAAATTTGATTAGGAAAAAGAATGGGTATAAACCTTGAACGACGGGTCACATCTGGTCGATTAAGTTTTTTATAACCAAGTTCATATAACAACCCGTGCAATTTTGCACGGGCCAATAAACTAGTATTAATTTAACCATTAGCCACCCTATTAGCCTTCAATTACACTATCCACATCAGCAGTGATGTCATCGATGACATCAGCACTCATTTAATGAAACACTTGCATGTGTTTCACACACATAAAAAGTGAGCTTGTGAAGGTTTGAACCTGTAACCTCAGGGTTACAAGTTTAACACTTCAACCACCATGGCAACTGATTTTTTTGATATTGTTATTAACAAAGCTATATATAAAGGATTTGAGATTTTAGGAGATAGTTTCGCTAACAACTTTGGACGAAATAATCTGAATCAAATCAAATCATTTCATTTTTGGAGATAATTTGTGAAGTAATATATATAGGCTCAATATATTAGGAAATAACACATCTTGCGTGTGTTTTGTTTTAACTCAAAATACGGGTCAACGGGTGGGGTCAGAGTTAAAAAAGAAAGTGTGTTAAAAAGTAGTCGGGGTTAATATGAATTACAGTTCATAAAATCGGGACCCGAAAATAACGGGCCATGGGTCAAAAATTGTAATTCGTACATAAACATAAAGTACTGATAATATAAATTCGTTATACTTACTAAATTGTTTTCATTAATCAAACATAACTTTTCTAAGATGATACCAAATTAAATATGTTTTTTTTCGTCTTAATTATAGAAAAATTGGGATAACGGGTCATCTCAAGTTTAACCCAAAAGAATACTGGTCTAAACGGGTTCGAATTATTTATGGCCAGAACTTGATCAGAGAAAAAAATGGGCTATTAACCTTGAACAACGGGTAACATCTGGTCGGTTAAATTTTTTACAATTCTAATATTTTGCGTTAAGTATGAGTAGTAAAATAGAGTTATAACCAAGTTCATATAACAACCCGTGCAATTTTGCACGGGCTAATAAACTAGTATTAATTTAACCAGTAGCCACCCCATTAGCAATCAATTAGACTATCCACGTCAGCAATGATGTCATCGATGGTGAAGTTTGAACAAAAAACGTGGGGGGGTAAGAGTTGAACCCTTGACCTATTGTTCACATTTTACTTATCCAACCAATAGGCTATCCTATTTTTCATGACAAGTTATAACAACAACTATTACATGAAAGTATTTCAAAATTCAAGGGGCATGGCCCGGCCCAACAACTCTAAGATTCGTCTCTGCGTGAATATAGCCCAATAATATAATTTCCTAATAATCAAGGATTCTTATGACCGAACTTTTTCAAAAAAAAAAAAAAAGTACAAAATGGAAACAAAGTCACTTTACCAAGAATACATATATTTCTTTACACGGACTGCAATCTTAAAGAATTTTTGACTCCATTTTATCTTAACTCAATTAGTGGTCCGTGGGTCGAGTCAAATATGAATCAAAGATATGTGTGTCAAAATGGGTTCAGATTAACAAGGGTTACTAGAGAGGTTCATGACTCAAACATATGATGTTCATGACAGAAAAATAACGGGTCACGACTCTTAAAACCGATTTAAGATTAAGATTTTTTTTACATATGCCTAACGTTATGTCTATATTTTTTTAATGTACATCTATTAATTATTTTAATACTTGAATAAACGAATCATTACGAACATTAGATAACAACCCGTGCAATTTTGCACGGGTACATAAGCTAGTATATATATAAAGTTGGATGGAAATCGTGTGGGCGCGACACGTCATCCTCCACCTCACGTGCCACATAGGTGACAGGCAAACGTGCATGTCACACATGCGAATCCACCTCATCAGCCACATAAACAAATCCACCGCAAAAATGAGATTGCAAATACTTGAACCTGTGACCTCCATGTGGAACTGCAACACATTAACCACTATGCCAATTGTTTTTGTTGATGATTTTATTAACATAATTATATATAAAGGGCATTAATGTTGTGGTTATAAATAAATATACATACATAAAAATCAAAATATTTAGTGGTGATTGATATAATAGTGGAATATGATATCGTTCAAAATTATGGTAAGAATAAAGATTGAAATAACAATAAAGTGGAGAGGGAAGTTAGAGACTTAGTATTATGCGATTCGGAGAATATTGAAGACGTCGATAACTAATATTGTAAAATTTCTATTTTACTATTTTACGAATAATATCAAACATGCTAATCAATGAAGACCGTGCGTAGCACGGTGTAAAGACTAGTATGTAATTAAGATAAGGATTCCCAAAGCTTGATCCAGAAGAAAAACAGGTTTTCAAAGGGTAATGATCCTCTAGACTTTGTTTTTGGTAGAGTTAGTAGAGTTTATCAAAACAAGTAATAAGACAAAAAATAAAGAATTTTGAGGGTCACAAATAAATTGTTAAAAAATGTATTCTTGCCTTTTTAGGCAAACTCTACCAAGTACAGTTCATTTTCAATTGTAGAGGATCCCAACACGTTTTCAAAACATATTTATGTAGATTGGCCGGGTTTATCCGTTTCTTTTAATTTTTTGCGCTTTGGTATGAGTTCCTCCTACATAAATTAAATTAGACTTAAGAATAATTCATTAATTCAATGAAACTAATAGTGTGATAGTATCCGTGTAGTTATAAATTGAACGAAAAAATCATAATATATATTTCTCACTCGTACATATCATTCTTTCATCGTATAAAAGAAAGTACGGGACATAATTTTTTAAATGAGAAATAATTCATAATGCACGTACATCTAAACTGTGAATGCACACAAAGCGGCATGTAAAATTTCAATTTCATATTATAATTTGTTAAAATGTTCATACATTTCACAGCCAGAGGTTTGAAAGTGTGACTACCCTGAAAGTGTCCGTAAACTTAATTTGGGAGGAAGCGATTAATATTCACGAATATGGAGACGAATTCATATATTATACGGATTATTATATCTTTAACCACATCAATACATGGTTTGAATCCTAAGGTTTCCATTATTTTTTATCGTCGAACAATTAAACAAAATTGAATAATCGAGCTACAGTGCGCCGTGTAGCATGCCTCTCCTCAAACCATCATCTTTAAAGCTCAGCTGCTGAAGCACCCAAAACAGAAAGTTTTTTTTTTTGTCTTCCCAGTTTCATTCAGATTGTCAACACCTTACAAAATCCGAGTTACTCCACTTAATTTTTTGACCCAATTTGGAAAACTTGACTCTTACTCTTCTTCAAGAAGATAAAGAATACTTTCTTCTCAGAGAAATTTTCTTTTAGGTAGTCCTAATTAGTGCACTCTACGTGTTCGACCAATTGCCTGACTGAACTTGCATCGCAAAAACTTACATTTTAAACATTCTGCAACTTGGTTCCATACAAATTTAGGGAAATCCGGGTGAAAATTCTAAGTGGGTATTGTGTGGTAGAGCTAAATGGAGTGTCTTTCATCTGCATTGGCTTCAACAACACGTTGGTTTGAGCGTTCATCTATAAATTGTCACCCTATTTTTATGGTACCTTCAGCTAGTGTTTCAACTCATTGTCCTGCTTCTTTTTCTGCTCGGTTTCGCGGTACTCGTACTTTCAGAAGAGTTCAGCCTGCTGCAGCTGCTGCTGTAACTGATGCTGCTACAGCTGACCCAACGTTAGCCATTTCTGTCCCTGCTAAGAAGGTTGCTTATTTATATGCTTATGCTTACAATTACACCATTCTGATATGTTACAGTGTTTTTCTACAATGGTTGCCATCTGTTTTGAACTTAGAATGTTATGGTGAAATGACCTTCTGTAGGCGGTTTCCCTTTTCGCTCATGTGCTAGTATATTGTCATTCTATTTATATAGTATGGGGGTAATTCTACTAATACGTGAGGTGGTCTGATAATTTTTTTTATTGTGAGACGGGTTCATATGAGACTGTTAACTGTAGGAGGGTAAATGGTTATGCCTCCTTGAAGATTGGTATGTTCGTGCTTGTGTTTAGTATTCTGTTGCTCTGATTGCCTTGGAGGGTAAATGGTAGAATGAAGATTTTTTTTTTTTTTTTTTGCTGCTTATGGGGATGGGGTATGTTTTTCTGTGAGTGAATTATTGTTATTATATGTCATGGCAGGTGTTAGTTCCAGTAGGATTTGGGACAGAAGAAATTGAAGCTGTGACACTTGTCCACGTATTACGTCAGGCTGGTGCTCATGTGACTCTGGCTTCTGTTGAGCCGCAGCTTGAGGTTGAAACTTCTAATGGCCTGAAACTTGTAGCTGATACCTTAATTAGCTCTTGTGCTGATGAGATATACGATCTTATTGCCTTACCTGTGAGTTTCTGAAACTTTTTTTTTTTGTTTGCTGAGAAAGGTAGCGTAATTTAATAAAGTCAACTTACAAGCTAAGCGTTTAGATCTCAAGGATACATGTTAAACAGAATTAGAGGAGACCCCCCCCCCCTTCCAATATCTGCTCCATGGTGCAGGCAGGGGGTATAAACAGGTTTACTTTTGAAGTGTTCCCTAACATTAGGCCGGTTACAAAACAAATATGCGCCTTCAAATCACTCCTTGTTAAGTTTACATACAGTCAGCAGCTCTGTTCCAATCTTTTGGGATTTAGATTTTGTCTATCTTATCTTCTGTTCCTATAAGAGCATTTAAACTAGTATAAGCAATGTGCTTTAGGAGTGCTTCTCTGCTAGATGCTGGTTTAGAGACTTTGTTTGTGCTTCAAATTAGTGCCGGCTTGGTCTAATGACATGTGGCACCCTCGGGCCTTGGTAGATATGGCATATGCAACCTCACCTCCCATATCCGTTGGAACTTGGATTGAAGTTGCATCAGCTGATCAAGTAATTCACCGCAGATAAGAACAGTGGCCAAAGGATAACCGATGATCATTTAAATAGGCATATATGAGAAGAACCAATGTTGTAGATTTTGACCTGTTGATTCGAACTTTGAACATAAAGCTATTTGATTAATTCCTTGTTTTATCTATTATTTGTGTTCAAAATCTGCATCATTGTCCTTATGTGTAATTAAAGTAGTTAAAAGGAATAAATGCAGGGAGGCATGCCTGGTTCCGTACGACTGAGGGATTCTGAAGTTCTTCGCAGAATCACAAGCAAACATGCTGAGGAGAAAAGGTTATATGGAGCTATATGTGCTGCTCCAGCTGTTACGCTCCTACCCTGGGGGCTACTGAGGAGAAAGCAGGTATTGACGTGCCTTGCCTCCTCCTTTTTGTCTTTCAAAGTTACACTTTGGTAGATTGTCTTTATTGATTAACAACATCCATTGCTTTTTGCAACCAGGCCACTTGTCATCCTGCATTCATGGACAAACTTTCAAGTTTTTGGGCGGTAAAATCCAGTATCCAAGTGTCTGGTGAGCTTACAACGAGCCGTGGACCAGGAACTAGCTTTGAGTTTGCTCTCTCATTAGTAGAACAATTATGTGGTGATTCTGTTGCCGAGGAAGTCAAAAAATTGCTAGTAAGTTTTTCTGGATAAGGTCTCTATCTCCTACTGCATCCTCAATTTTACTCCGTCTGCAGTTTTTACCAATTTATCTTCCTTTATACGAAGTCTGTTATCTTTGCTTTTGGCCTTTGTCCATGTATAATATGACAAACAAGAATTTCAAAGTCAATAGTGTTTTTTGAGGATTGCATGATCAAGTCTTGAAAGAGGATTCATGAAGGGAACTTTATTAATTATGATCATGCGTAGGCCCATAGAAGCAAGTGGGATAGATTTGCCACAAGCCCAGTGATATTCCATCCTAAAGGCTAAAACCATGGTTATAGGAGAAGTAGCGAACTAGTTTACAAACTAGTCTCCTCTTCCTTACTTCTATTAATGTGAGACAGTACTCCCCACACACTTGGAAATTCTCAAGAATCTCCTCACATGTGCATGGAATCCAAACTTTATAGAATCCGCACTTGGAAATTCTCGTTCAAGTGTCTTTAGTCCTGGTTTGTTGAATGAGATTTTACCTATGTTTTACGTGTCAAAATTGCAAATGCTCATTCCTTGGTCAGTATGCATAACACTGACACAAGTAACAGAGGAACCTATAAGTCGGTTCACATCCGTCACATACGCGTTCTGTGGCCTACCGTCATTTTTATTTCACCTTAACCATCCTTGATGATTTGACAACATTAGTTGAAAACTCAAAAAACTTTGTTGCTAGAGTCTCCTGTATATTTTGCTTCAAATTGTGCACAAAAGCATATTATCAATGGAATGTGTGTGAGTCTTACCAACCTTTCAATTGCAGTGATGTTACCCTGTATTTTGTCTCTAAACGTCATGCACTATTTTCAATGGCTGTTAGTAAGACAATATTTCATGAGCAGCCTCTTTTCTAGGTTCCACTGGCTGGATCCTCATGTTGGCCTGCAAATATCAATTTTCTTTTTTTTTTTAATTTAGGAACCTACACAAGATTGAACCCCCCATTACCCGACCTACCTATGATTATGCATCAGCTCTTTAAGTAATTGGTTGACCGATATGCTTTCTTTTCTGAAATCCTCTCACTGGGGTCTGATCTGTACATGTGACTGTACCATGTGCTAAAGTTTGAGCGATCTTAACTTGTGTTCTGCTGATCACTTCACGTTGGATTATCAGCGTTTCTCTTCCCACGCAATTACTTTTGACAATTAGGGTATCTAATTCTACTGGTGATTGTATTACTTTTGCAGTTGCTAGATACAGAAGATTGTCTCAGAATAGAAGAAATCAATGGAGTAGAATGGGCATCCGATCAACCACCTCAGGTAAGCAGTTTCTCTATGCAGTGATAGTTTTCTTTATGGATTCCAGTAATGACGCTTGTTCTTTGGTAGGTGTTGTCTGACCTAAGTGTTCAAAGAAAGGTTAACGTATCCATAAGTAGTTACCATGGGATCTACAGTCAGCTTTGTTTTGGCCAAGTGTAGTCAATATGGATCTGCTTTCAGGGACACCATTCTTAGGTATTTGGTCTCAGTCTTAGTGCCATACATCTCCTCAGTCTCCTGAAATGCATTTCCAAGCTAAATAATATCTTCCATAGGCAAGTATTCCTAAGTCCTACCACTCTTTTGATGAAATCTTTAGATGACACCTGACAGAGAAAGCGCCCTCATCTCTTTCTTTCATTTCTTCACCTATGTATCACAGCCCTGCTGATTAAAATAAACCAGGGTCTTTAATCTTGGCCGCCAAACTGGATTGCAATTGCTGGGTAAAGGGTTCAAGGTCACTGTGACCCGAGTATGAGGTTTGTGGAGCTGTACGTTACCCCAGCTGTAATCATGATTCATGACCACAAAAGGCACAAATGGGTTCTTCACTTTTTTATATTTTTTGGGAATCTTAAATGAGCTTAACTCTCTAATATGTTCGTATTTTTTTTTTTGGCGAAGACTCTAATGTGTTCGTTAATGATCTATA
Source organism: Spergularia bocconei (assembly GCA_963457585.1). Taxonomy (NCBI): domain Eukaryota; kingdom Viridiplantae; phylum Streptophyta; class Magnoliopsida; order Caryophyllales; family Caryophyllaceae; genus Spergularia; species Spergularia bocconei. Next base: position 5,466,288 of record OY734953.1, on the reverse strand, counting down.
TTGATGGACTTTTGTATCCTCTCTATTCTTACCACAAAAATCATGAATGTTCAATTGATCTTGTTTCTCAGGAATAATTATATTGTCATCTGTGTACCAACAGGTGCTCATTCCTGTGGCAGATGGATGTGAGGAGATAGAGATTGTAACAATAGTTAATGTTCTCAGGAGAGCGAAAGTCAATGTTGTAGTTGCCTCAGTTGAGAAGACCCAAAAAATTGTGGGATCTCAAGGAATCAGAATTATGGCTGACAAGTTTATCAATATAGCAGCTGAGACAATTTATGACTTGATTGTTCTGCCGGTAAGATTAAAGATACCTCTACACCTGTTGCTGTACTGATATGCTTCTGTCAAATATTTTGTTCTTAGTTCTTACCCAAACGAATAGCTTGTCTTAGGAACGCTTTTTTTTTTTTGGGAGTTGGTAGAGATAGAAACTTGTTGCTGGGTATGGAAGCACTGAATAGAGGTTCTGTGTTTAAAAGCATGTTGGGTGATGATTTTGCACCATTTGTTGCTGTAACTAATTTGAGATGTTCCCAAAAAGACAGGCGTGGAGAGGAAAACGGTTTGGATTTGTGATTATGTTTCATAAGTGATAACTAAGGAAGAAAATTCGGTATAGTTATTGACGCTTAATGTCCACTTATAGCTTAATCCATTGTGATGAAACCTGTTTCATAAGTGGTGGGCAATGGCTTGATGTTAGTGGTTACAGCTTATTCCTGATAAAATTACTGTTTACAGAGTGGGCTCAAAGGTACGAAGCAGCTAAGTAAGTCGAGGATTCTTAAGAAGTTGCTGAAAGAACAGGCAGCAGGTGGTAGAATGTATGGGTCAACATGCTCCTCGTCAGCACTTCTTGAGAAACACGGTCTACTTAAGGTAACTACACCTTTTCTGACTTATTTTGTTTGAATGAGGTTTTAAATATAAATAACAACATTAAGAAAAAAATTGAAGACAAGGTGGACAACGTGTTCGAAAATGTACAGTTATATCTTCACTCATCCATCCATGTGTTGGTGATCACAGGACAAGTCAATTGCAGCCTGTTCCTCTATGTCTGATAAGTCAGCAGGCAAGGTGGTTGATGGCGTGAAAGTAGTGATTGACGGCCAACTTATTACATCAAAAGGACTCGCTACTACAATAGATTTTGCCCTAGCTATTGTGAGGAAGCTTTTTGGGCATGCTAGGGCAAGAAGTGTTGCAGAAGGTCTCGTTTTTGAATTCCCCAGAAGCTAGGGCTCTAGAATCTCTCGCCTAAAGATTGCAGTCTCTTCCCTCTCTCTCCCTCGAAATTAACTCAACGGAGATGAGCCTATACATCATGTTTCAAGGCCCTCCGAGGATTCCGGTTCAATCGTCCTTAAAAGTAACTCAAGGTCCTCACCTGTTCCAATTAAGCTATTCTTACATGAGATTGTTTTCGAGTCAACTTGTTTGTCTGAGTCTTGAATGTCTTTCGATATGCTGATAGATCATTACGTCATATATCTTCTGAATCTGTGCAGAGCTCTGGTAGTGTGAAGCTTACTTCCGGAATCAGTGAGTGAATAGTATGTGTCAGAGACTAAATCTGCAGCAAGTGCGCTGATTTACTGATGTCACATTGTTCTGAAGTCTCCAGGCCCTAAAGTGAGATACTAAGAACTGATCTTCCGCAAGTCGCCACGCTGTTCCAGTCCCTGTAATCACGATCATGCACTTATTTGAGGGAAACCTCTACTGTATATTACTCTTGCCTTTTCCTCTAGAGAATGAGATACTGTAAATGACGCTTTTCTGTAGACTGTAGTCTGTTTAGTCATGAAATTGTTTCCTTTCAAATTGATTTTATGATAGAATCTGGCAAAGCTTATGAATGTGACCATCCGCATTTCTTAATTTTCCTGGTGTGCTTGAACATCAAGCTTCTTTTCGGTATGCATAAACTCAAACCTCAAGGCACTGGAGTCTGAAAGTGAGAATTATCCAAAAATAGAACTTAGCAAAAGATGAATCTCAAGGGGACAATTAGCAAATGCCAAAATGGCGAGTAAATTTTCTGTCTCACTCTACGCCCTTCTAAAAGAATTCATTGCGATAAACATCATAAACCATAATTCGAGTTAGAACATTATGAATTTGGATCAGATCACAATCTAAAATCGAAACTAACAAACACCATTAGTGATCATAATAGACTAACTAATCCAATCCATGTAATTGACAGAATTCTTCCACAATCTTCCCTAAGAACAACCCTCTCTTCTTCATCTCCTCGACCACCATTTTCGCCTCGTCCAACCTCCCGAGCTTAATCAAATCATTCGCCAATACATTAAAGCTTTCACCATCCAACCTCTTGTTCTTCCCTGCAAAACACAGCAAAAACTTCAACCCCTGCTCGTAAAACCCGGCCTTGAGCAACGCCTTAACAACAAGCTCATACGTACTCTGCATTATAGCCACACCATCATCCACCGCAGCCCTCAGAATCGCAATCATACCCTCCACGCTCCCCGCCCTACACACGCCAATCACCATCGCCTCGTAAGTCCTCGAGTCACCCTTCACACCCTTCTCCTTCTTCATCATTTTCAGCACCTCATTTGCACGAACCAACTCCCTTTTCATGCAATGCTGCATCAACAAGTAATTATACGTCGTCGTATCGAGAACAATCCGATTCCTCCGCATCCCCTGCATCACCTTAAGCGCCTTCGCAACGTCGTTCCTCGTAGTCGTAAGCGTCTTTATAACCGGGTGATAAGTAGTCGCGTTCAGCTCCAATTTTCTCTTGCGCATTTTGTCGAGCACCTGGAGTGCATTCTCAAGGAGGCCGAGTGTGCAAAGCCGCTTGACGAAGCTTGCGTAAGCGCTTCTACGAGGGGAGCCTTTCGGGAGACCGGCGAGGCATTCGAAGACTTCGTCGAGGCTTGTGATTGAAGATTCTGTTTTAGTGATAAAATTGAAGGTGTCTCTGCTGTTGAAAGAGTTGTGATTTATACGCTCTATTAGGAGGTGGCGGAGGCGGGGGAAGTTTCGCGCTTTCCCTGCCTCCGCAATGAGGGTGTCGTAGTGGGAAGTGTTCGGATCGCGGCGGGTGGGAGAGTGGTGTTGATCGGGTGCGGATGTGTGGAGAAGGGAGAGTGTGAGGGAGGTGGAGTTTTTCCGTTTGATGATTCTGCCGAGAGACAACATTTTTGGGATCACGGTTTTGCGAGGGAAAAAATGTAGCTCGGCTCATAAGTAGACCTGACAAAACTGACCCAGACCCCAATATCCGACCCGAATTACTTGAACCGCACATCCGAACTTGACCCGAATTTCTAATTTGAATTCAACCCGAAACCCGAATTGACCCGACCCGAACGTGACTCGAACTGAAATGAACCAAACCCGATTAACCAGACGTTCTAATGATTCGGTTGAGCAAAAATGACTTAGATTAGATATATTACATCTTCAATCACTCAAATTACCAGCAAAACTTCAAATTAAGATAATATTAGACAAAATTTTAAGAAATATATCATTAATATGATCAGATTTGAACAAATTGAAATCATCCGGTCCGGATTTGACCCGACCCGAATTTGACCCGTAGTTGGCACACCCGAACTAGACCCGACCCGATCCGAAATAGACCCGAGATACATGACCCGACCCGGATCCGACCCGAATGACCCGTTTGCCAGGTCTTCTCATAAGAGAATGGGCGAAGTCAATATAGGTTGCAGAAAAAGGTCTGATATGACTTGAATAAATTTGATATAATTTGAATGGACAATGCTAGAGATCTAAAGTATAGACACCCAAAAGTTTCTACAATCCGTAATAATTTTACTACACTATTAAAATTTTACTACTCACACAATTAATTTTACTACATACCTGAATTTTTTACTACAATTAATTTTACTATTCCGATCTCAATTTTACTACTACTAGCTCAATTTTACATTATAGACAAATTAATTGTGTCTAAACTATAGAACTCTATCAATTTGCAATTTGAATATAGTGACAAATTAGTTGAATAATTAAGGTGAATTGATACGAACAAATAAACAAAATTTATTAATTGTTATGATCTGAGTTATTTTGGTTTAATTTGACATGAAAGCCCATTCATTATTTAAGTTACTTATTAGCCATGAAATATGTTAAAATAATTAAATCGCTTAAAACAAACAATTTAAGTTACTTATAAGTCACTAGAATTCTAGAAATGTTATGTTTTTGTGTGAATTGAGACGACTTAGTGACATGGCCGGCTATTAGGCTGTGCGAGCGGCAGGGCCTCACGATAACAGTGCCCAAAACATAATATTTCTGCTAAATGCTTACACATGTAGATGGTAGCCCAGCGGAAGACCTTTTTATGCATTTGCTAGTGCCAATTTGATTCTGTCCGAGTTCGAATCCGTGTGGGATGAATTTGGAGATGAATAGCTTTTTATTTGATTTTCCTTCCTTTTTTAGTATTTCTTATACCATTTTCACCTTTTTTTCATTTATTTCTCCTACTTTCTTGTTACGGTTTGTTTTCTTTAGCCTTGCACTTTGTTTGTTCCTCCTAAGCATGCACTAGCAAACTAAGTTAACAACTCACCTTATTGTTCGACTTCTAATATAAGTTTAAAATTAATTCCGCAATTGAACCAAAGTTAAATTTAGATCTTTGTATCATATAGCTCGACAGACCTAATTTTATCTGCTCCTCTTTGGCACAATTTTGACCATCAATAATCTATGTCTCTACGACTATGTATCTTTTAACAACTAAATCACCTTAACGGTTTATCTCTTAGGGCCCCAGATATGCTTTTCGCACAGGGCCCCCAAAAACTGCGAGATTAGTGATGGTATATATCACTCCCTCCCAGCTTACTGTATGAATGAAACAATGCCTAATTGAGGATATCACTATCCAATATTACTTTATTTGCCTCCTCTCGACGAAACCAAACAAAAAAAAAAAAAAAAAAAAAAAACTTTAAAACTGACAATAAAATTGACTCATGATATATAGCGAGTGCTGCTGGTTCAATAAAATTGAAATTGAAATAGGCTTTTGATAATTTAATTTTGATTGAAACGATCCCTTCATATAATCATGCGTAAATTAAAATCCAACACACAGCGACGTAACAATCAAGTTGTAATAATAGCCCAGCTGATGCCCTCACTTCCATCGTAAAAACTAAACAGCTAGAGTTCAGTTATAATGTACCAACTGAAACAAACATCATATAAATTGAAAATTTTCTCATGCAGAAACCTCAATTTGTATGTCATGCGAACATGCTACATCCCTCAGTTTCTGACGCAGAACCAAACCCTTTGCAATCATCTCATCAATCACCATTTTCGCCTCGTCGAATCGTTTCCGCAATATCAACCCAACTGCCAGGAAATCAAAGATTTCATTGTCCAATCTCTTATCCACCCCTGCAACAAGCCTGACAAGCTTAATAGCTTGCTCATAAAACCCGTCCTCGAGCAGCGCCCCGATAACACGCTCATACGTAATATGTAGCGGCTTCACCCCGTCATCCAACGCCGCCCTCACCACCGCCAACGCCCCCTCCACCTTCCCAGTCTTGCACGCCATCAGCACCATGGCATTGTACGTCCACGCGTCCCCCTTCAGGCCTTCCTCGTGCACCATCTTCCTCAGCAAGTTAACTGCATGGATCACGTCCCCTTTCATGCAATACTCCTTCAAAACGACGTTGTAGTACGACGCGTCCGCTGCCACTCCGAACTCTTTCATCGCCTTGATTAGACCGACCGCCTTCTCCACGTCGGGTTTCCTCATAACTGCCTCAAGGATCGGGCGGAAGGAATGAGACGTAATCTCCAAGTTTCTCTCACGCATTTGGTCGAGCACCTGGAGTGCGTTGTCCGTGAGCCGGATTTTGCAGAGCCGGCGAACTAGGGCGTCGAAGGCGTTCTTCCTCGGAGATCCTTCCGGCAAGGTGGCGAGACAATCGAGGAGGTTTCCGAGCATTTTGACGGCGGAGGGGGAGGTGGTGATGAAGCGGAAAGTGTCGTTGGTGTTGAGACATCCGTCGTTGATGCGGCGGATGAGGAGGCTGTGGAGACGGCGGAAGTTTTGGGATTGGCCGGCTTCGTATATTTGTTCATCGTAGTATGCGGAGGTGGTGGTGGCGGCGGTGGTGGGGTTTGGTGGTTGTTGCGGAGGAGATAGAGTGGATGTGTGACGGAGGAAAGTGAGGGTGGAGTTTCTGATTGGTTTGATGATTTTGGAAAGGGTTTGCATTTTTTTTTTTTTTGTGTAATTTGGGTTGATTTTTCAAGAATCAATAAATCATAGCAATAATATAGATCAAGGATGATTCTAGGCTGAAAGTTGAATGAAATATTGAAATGGAATTAACCTCAAAAAAAAAAATATTGAAATGGAATTGGGGAGGTGTGTTCATATATCATTGATATACTATGTTTATAATCAATAAATCGGATGCGACGCAATAACACAACACGAAGTTTTAGAAAATTTTGGCTTAAATGTGGCAAAAATGTATACCAACAAGATACAAACGGGAGTCAAATTTATTGAGTTAGTGTCGATGGGTGAGTTTGATTTGTTTAAGTAAACGAGTTGATCGATTAACTAACACGAACGTCAAATATTTTAAAACCAGTTAATTTTCTTACACAAACACGGATTTTATCTAAATTTAATTCCAACGTTTAGCGTTTAGAAATCAAAGTTGTCGTTTTTGTTTAATACGAAGTAGATGATAAATAGTTAAAAACAGTTTGGTTTTGCGATTGATTAGTAATATCTTGAAATAGTTCGTCAAAACTAGAATGATACATAGTATGAGACCACAAGTACTTAATAATTAAAAGCAAAAAGAGAGGATTGAATCACATATTTTGACATCCAACAAGTCATATGGTAAAGATCGCATCATGATTTGTGATAAGGCGCACAAAACATACAAGAACCTAGAAAAAGAAAAGTTCTAACGCCGTCTGTGGAGATCGAACCCACGACCACGTGGTTAAAAGCCACGCGCTCTACCACTGAGCTAAGACGGCAGATGCATCAACAAACTGCGCATCCGGGGAATCGAACCCCGGTCAGTACCGTGGGAGGGTACTATGATACCACTACACTAGATGCGCTTCTGTGATTGTTTGTATATTCGATATAAATAAATTTAAAAACTTGCACGTTATGGGTACACAAAACCACATATAAGAATTTATTCACTATACGAGAATTCTTAATGGGTTAATTGTATGATAAATGTGAAAATTGAAGAAAAACTTATTGCAACCTTATTGATAATTACTAGTTTGCATGCCCGGTCCATTCGCGGGCTGTACATCTACTAGTATATTGTATACTTATTTTATGAAATTGTCAGTTTATCTTTGTTATAATATTATTAACACTATTATTTTCCATGAATTAGCTTACCACCATACTCCCTCCTACCCAAAGAGATTTTCCTGTTTCGTTTTGTAGTTTTGAGTTGCCATGTTGGGAGTTATATTTAGACCAAATGAATCGTTCACTTGCTTTAAAAATTAGTTAGTATTTCATTCTGCATTGCAGTCAACTAACTCTACTTGATTTCAAGATAAACGGGTATTTCATTTAGTCTACAAATAGTTGCCAACATGGCAACTCAAAACTGCAAAACGAAACAGGAAAATCTCTTTGGGTAGGAGTAGTAAATATTATTATTTTCCATAAATTAGCTAATAATTTCCTTCTTATTTAATTACTTAGTGCTATCCAATTCATGAATGTCAAGTGTTCTTTTAGGAAAGACTTGGTTTCAGGTTTTAATATAATCTCCCTCCATTCAAGTCCACTCTTCCTATCACTTTTCGGCACGCACTTTAAGGTGCAATTCTAACTATGTTTGACTTTATGTAAAATTCTAAATTTTTTTAAAAATCACTATTGACATTTAATCTTGTTTGTCTAAAATTTTTGGAATTTTACGTAATCTCTAAGATAGAGAAAACCGCGCTTTAAACTGCGTACCGAATAGTGTTAGGAAGAGTGGACTTGAATGGAGGGAGTAATAACTAGTTTGTGTGCCCGTGCCGCGCCCGGGCTCCCTATATGTATCAATCATACTTGTTTCAGACAAAAAAAACATTGTTAGATAATTATACTTTACACATTGGATATCCCTTATAATAATGTTGATTACTACCACCTTCATAAAAGTATAGATAATGGGTTGATCGAATAAATAATGAAATGCACATCGTGAGATTCGTATCGAAAAGTACTTTCACATATAATAAATTATGAAAAAATACAATTTCATCCGGGCCTAACATGACACAAACTCAATATAGCCCAACTCACTCTGAGCATACGTATCTGACCCTCCTAATTTCCAACTCTATTTCCATTATTCATTTATTGTTATCTTTGTTGAGATTACAAAGAAACCTATAATTCTACACATATGTAATCATCTTACCAAGAGAAACATATTTCGCTGAGTAATTCATTTACATCATTATCTTTATATAATTTATTGACCGTCTTTAAAAAACAAGTCATTGACTATATATACATAATTATGTTAATAAGTGTCATGTTCCTGATTATAACTTTTAATCCGGTTGAAGTTTTTAAAATATAACTTTTTCAACAATAAATTATCACACTGAATAGTAAGTAGTAAATAGAGAACTTTATAATCAATGTCAAGATAATAACTAACTTAAAGACTTATACTCCCTCCAATTTTGATGATGATGTTGCATTATAAATGTTGGAAAAAAAAGACAGTTTAGTTATGACATTATAAATGTAAATAAATATTTTCAGAGCCAATTATTTGGTCATCATTTCAAAGTATTGTTTTTTTTTGTACAAAGGAGTAGCATAGCTGCGGGGGTAGGGGTATGAGGATTTAAACACTCGGACAATCCCCAGGCAGGTTGAATTCCTAACCACTAGGCCAACCTTAATTCTCTCATTTCAAAGTATTATATAGTCTAATTGTTTGCATCAAAGGTGACATTATGCGATTAATAAAAAAAAGTCAATCCTATTCATGAACCTCTATTCATGAACCAATGCCATATAACGAAATAATATTAAACCTGAGCTTGATTTCGATTCTTATAAAAGAATGATGCTTTTGAAAATTATGAATCAATAGTAGTCAAGAAGAAAAAACAGAATAAAGAAGATAAAAGAACACATTGTATAAACAAATTCATGAACCAATGCTACATAACACAATAATGTCCAATCTTATTCATGATATGGAAGAGTGGAATGGAAAAATTACAATAACATATAAATTGTAAACTGATAACTTTATGGGTAATCACTTTTTATAATAATAAGTCACATTTGTTTGCATCAAATGTGCCACGATCCGAGAAATCCAATAACTCGACGTGGTGGAATTTGACTCAACCAAACTCTATTCATGAACTATTGCTACAAAACACATTAATGTCCAACCCAAACTTGACTGTGATAATAATATGAAACAATGGTACTCAAGAAGCCACAAAAAAAAAAAACAAATTTTATAGACAAATTCATGAACCAATGCTACATAGCAAAATACATTATGCCCAACCTTATTAATGACCCAATTACTAACTCTTTGTATAGACTAATAAGAATTCTTTATATCATTTTTTTAAACTAATAATAATTCACCTTCACCTTAAGGCTTATACTTATCTCAATTCTCTATGATTTGCACTTTCTTTTTGGACCAGTTTTTTTTAAGAGATGTGTTGCAAAATTAAAATTCGTCACAAATATTATGATCATGATTACACAAATTGGTAAAGATTCATATATACTTTGTATAAAATTGGAAATCATTTTTATTACACTGTTTCAACCATTTAATATTTTCAACATTTAATAGATTTTAAAACTTTCATTTCTTCTATTTAAGTTAATATTTAAATGTTCAACTGATTATAATTTTAATTGTTTATTAATTTTCCTTATTACTTTTTTAATATTTATATGTATTTCCATAATCTAATAATCAACAATATTTTTTTAATTCCATCGAATAGGATTGTGCCAATTGTCCATCAATGAAGGGATGTACTCGGCTTTTATAATAGATACTAGTTTTAAGCCCGTGCGTTGAACGGTTCAAATATTATATCCTTCTTAATGATGTTTATGTTTATAACCATCTATGCTATCATTTCAATAAAAGTAATTCATACCAATTGTTGTGATGTTGCTTACATGTATTTTAAAATCTTGATCAATTCAAAAAAAAAAAAATACAAAGATGTCTAGATTGTTCATGTTTAAATTATACAAACAACATTTCTTGTCAATACTCCTCAAAAACACCCTTTTTTAATAGATATAGTATATAAAGTCGATTGTACTCATTAAACATTACTTATCGGAAAATGTATAAATGGATCTCAAATTGAAATTCATTTCAAATCAAATAAAATGATATAGTTTTCAAAATTTTCTGATACACATAACCAATTGTATGCCAGAAATATGGGTCCAATTCAGGAAACAGAACCCAGAAAGGGATATGTATTAATCATACCGTGTTTCTATAATATAGTGTGAATGGTTAATAATTAACTATATGTGGAATTTATCCTCTCATTTTTTGCTCTTTTACCATACACTAAACTCTTCGTTTTTGCTCTCTCATCATACGCTAAAATCTTTGACTAATTCTTAAATGTTGGACTCTTCTTTTTGATCTTTCACCAATCACCATACACTAAACTCTCTTTGAGTTATTTTGTAATGACTGACTCTTCTTCTTTTGCTCTTTCACCATGGACTAACCTCTTTGAGTATAACTCAAATAATGGACTCTTAAATTGTTTTGCATATCGTAAAAATGCATAGATAGATTTCAAATTGAGATACATTTTGAAACAAATCTAAAGATATATATGTTTTGAAATTTTCTGATACACGTAACCAATGTTATAAGTGATTGTGTCGCAAATCTATCAAATACATTTATTCAAGAGTCTCACAAAAATAAGGATTTTATATGTGGATTATTAATAATTGTGTGAGTTGTTAATAATAAAATGTGAGTATTTCTCATTTTTTAAACTCTTGTAGTATTTCTCTTTTGTTTGACTCTCTCTATGATCTTTCAAACAAAAATCTAATTGTGTGAGTTGTTAATAATAAAATGTGGGTATTTCTCATTTTTTTATACTCTCATAGTATTTCTCTTTTGTTGGTCTATATATTAGATTAGATTAGATATTAGATTAGATTAGATTGATTGATCTCCAAGTTTCGGTTTTGTTGACCGCTGATTTTTCTACTAAAATATAAATATCAACTTCATGTATATACGTTAACAAATCGTTACTCTAATCAGTTTACTTTAGTTCATCAGTTGATCTCGGACAAAGTTGAGCTAAAATTCTCTCATGGGCGAGAGTCGGTATGGTGATTCCATGATTAGAATACAACTGGTTATGAATTTTGATTATTAAAAAATTTAATTCAATGTTATTGATGCTCAAGTTAAAGTTGATGAAAATAAATAAGTGATGTACAATCATGGTTGTTATCTAGCTGTCTGGGAGCAGGCCCGTCTAAGAGCAACTTCAACATGAGCCTCCAAATTTGGGGGCCCCAAAATGACGTTATGTCAATATATATACCAAATAAGACAGAAAATTTCATCAAGAATTCAGTGGAGCAGTGGTTCGTGATATGACTCCTCGGTCCATAGATAAGAAGGAGTAATTATTACTACAAATTAATTACATAGGTTGTGGGTGTAAGACGTATTGCGTATGAGTATTATTACGTACTAGTATTTAAAGGGCCTCACATTCTATTTCCGCCTAGAGCCCCCAAGGCCCTGTCTAAGAGACATATATGGCATGTGCGAAACTTAATAACAGCTGTATAGACATATCTTCGAAATTAATAAAACTCAACATAGTCATCAATGGGGGATTTGAATCCATGCCTCTTACTGTCTTACACAATTGTAGAATTACTTGAAAAACTATTGGAATCATTCTATTAATCTTAATTACAATCACACCATAGACCAATCCGCATAACTTTCATCTGATTCCTCTTTAGCGATGAAGGTGGTTCTGATGGACATGTTCGGGCTGTTGGAGCAGATGGTCGAGGTGGAGCGCCTGCCGGAGGTGCTGGTCGAGGTGGAGGCCAGAATACCATTCCCAAAAGCATGCTGCCCCCACACATGTGTAGATTTAATGTTCGGACATCAGCATTAAATATACTCCCATGGTCCTTTTTAAACTTCTAACGGTTTATATACACTTTTTGTTTGTTCATAATCAAAATCATTTAGACCTATGCTACGTATATTCATGTCTTGCTATGCTACGTAAAAATACATTATGTATGTGAATTTGGTCTAAAACTTTGGGATCCTGGACGGTAGTCGAGCTCGCCCAAGTTACCTCTATCAGGTTAAGAATGATGTTAAGCTGGATTCTTTAAGTGACATATACTGATATACCTAATGCTAAAGAGGTTCTATGACGTGTAGTGTGTTTACAGATTCTATGTTTTAAACAGTGTAAGAACATTAAACATCTCAAGTTTAAGTAACAAGATCATGAGATTCATTATAGTTCGCAATATTTATTAGTCCCGTTGGAAGCAAGTATGTGTAGGCAAGAGAACATTATCCGGAATAACTAGTCACATCAACATCAAACGGTAATTAGACACACTTGAATTTTTCAACACGACAGCATATATAGAATATTTTATTTTCTTATCTTCAACCAACTCACTAATTAGATGATTATGGTGTAAAATTACAGATGTGGAATTGAGCTTTCGGGCTTAAATTCTTAACGCGTATTAGTTTGGTCAAAGATTTGTTCATTATGTCCGAGCATCACATACTTAACGAGACATGAATGCAGGAAACATGTAACCATGATGATATCTGGATTACTGGTGGCTGAACATGTAGCCAATTCACTTGCGTTATCCCACGATTTTGGCATAAGAGATGTACATCAGTTTGGGTACATTTGAGATATTAAAAGGAAACTCTAGGCTCCTTCAACTTGCAACTGTTGCAACTAGACTACCGGTGTCGAAGCGTTTACGCTTATTTGATCTTTAGGCTAAGGAACAAATGTATACACCAAAACCCTATTAAAAGTCATGTGACAAGAGTAGTGACATCTCGTCTTCATATTCTTCACTGCAGATGATAAGTTCACAGGTTTACTCTGCCATGCGACCATACATTGGCTCCAATTACTTATCACCTTATCCTCAGCTGTTCCTACATGTCACAACATACACCTCCATTTGATCATCTATTTTTGTTTTTTAAGCATATCCGCGCCAAATTACTTACATTAGTTGCACTAACAAATCTTGATGTACACGATATCTTGACATCTTAGTAATCAAGAAGGTTTATTTCATATAAAATTACTATAGTGCATCTTATGTGTTAGGGTATACATTTATGTTGTATAAATATGATGTTTAAGGATCGGAATGACCAAGTTCTGAGTAATCAGGCTGTAAAATGCATAATCTTATGAACACAAAAGAAGAGACAGTAACATGCTTTATATTTCATTCTTGTTTTTCGCCTTTTTTCGTGCAATGAAAAGATGAATTAAGGATGCAAACAATGAACATTGTCTGGAGATGATTAGATATGAACCTGTAAGATAGGTAATTCATCAGATCCACACAATTCTGCATGGTTGCATTTTGGAAGCTTAGGGAAGACTGGCAGAGAGACTTCTTCAGAGCTGTCATTAGAACGCTTCTTCAACTTTATTGGCAAGCCATGTGATTATGGACCACTCTTTAATTTTGACAATATCTTCTCTAAGAATTAATTCGTCATCATCAATCATCAGGATCGTTTCCAATTTCAGTGATGTGTAAGTTCCTAAATAGAGATGAGAATCGCCCCCTCGACTTACTCGAATATGCTTATACATTCCCCGTTCAATCTACACAGCATTAAGCCAGAGTTTATTCAGAAAACCTAGTAATGGTATTAGTAGTAGTTAGATTTAAGACAGGGGATGAGAGGAGAAGTCTATGACAGCGCACCCGAACATGAGTATGCATGGACACTTATTTAGAACGGAAAACATGACCAATTTTCATAAAAACAGCCAAGTCGGACACTTAAACATGCACCTATGTCGAATTCATTAAGCTGACAATTTATATGATACCAAAAAAAAAGAACCCAAAAACTAAAATGTATGCCTATGAAGAAATTTAGCAGGAAGTGGAACAATTGTTACTGTTATAATCAACAATAGTGATCTTTCATAGGCATGAGCGCAGCTGCGCAATTTGTAATGTACTACACTTCTACATACCCCTTACTGCCAAAACAGAATTATCAACTGTAAACATCAGTGAAACTAATTCGAGAGCGAGAAACAAAGAGCATGAACTGTTTATAGAACATCATAATTCAATCAATGACCTATTAAACGAAATAAAACTGTCAGGATATAAGCCGTAATCAATCAATTATAATTATGCCTAGGAATAAGTTAAAGTTAGTAGCAAATGATTAGTGCAGTGATACAAAATCTGCAGTAATGAACTGATCTTTTGCGTTGACATTCAGACAAAAAGATGTCTCTTGTTGTTACTCGGAGAATAAGAACAAATGATCACATGCATAACAAATTCGCGTACAACCCCATCTTCCATAGCTGTCTCTTGCTCACTGAGCTAGGCACGGCCAAGCAAGCGGGCCAGCTTCTGAAACAAGTGAACCATACTAAGAATAGCTCTGCACAAGTTGATGATAAGTATCCATGCTATATATAGGGTCTCAAATTCTATGATAAGGTACACCAACCACTCAACAGAAAATAACTGTAAGAAATTCTGCCACACATATATAAAACTGCAAAGATGATGCTTCCTATCTTCATCTTTTCCCTGCTGTTTACCGTCTCCCATGCTAGCGTGGGTGACTTCTGTGTGGCGGATATAAGCATGCCTGACACCCCATCAGGCTACCCTTGCAAAGCTGTAACTAAGGTGACTGTGAAGGACTTTGTTTACTCTGGCCTAGGTGTTTCTGGTAACACCACAAACATCATCAGTGCTGCTGTCACTCCAGCTTTTGATGCTCAGTTCCCTGGACTGAATGGCCTCGGCATTTCCATGGCGCGGCTAGACATTGCCATGGGTGGTGTCATCCCAATGCACACTCACCCTGGTGCCTCAGAAGTACTCGTTGTCATCCAAGGCACAATCTGTGCTGGTTTCGTATCATCTGCTAATGGCGTATACTTTAAGACTCTTAACAAGGGTGACATTATGGTTTTCCCACAGGGTCTGCTCCATTTCCAGATTAACTCAGGGAAAGGATCTGCGCTCGCTTTTGTGAGCTTCAGCAGCCAATACCCTGGACTTCAAATCCTCGACTATGCCCTCTTCGCGAACTCTCTGCCATCTGCATTGGTTGAGAAGACAACTTTCTTGGATGATGCCACTGTCAAGAAGCTCAAGGGTGTTCTTGGTGGCACTAATTAATTTTTTTCTGACATCGATTGAATTCGTTAGCTAAAGCGAATTTGGTTTTTTTCATTTCATTGTGATTGTGTTGTTTGTTCTTTGTATTCCATTATTGTTATCTGCAATATATCTTCCTTTCTGATTGAGAATACACCCTTGACTCCTTTAGGTAGCTTATAGCACACACACAAAAACATCTACATACTCTATTAGGTCTACTGACTACTCTTACGCAATGTTTTAAAGTCGCTATTATGTTACTGGTTACTCTCTTCGTCCGTGTGAATGGTCAGTATATGTTAAGATATAACCAATTATTAGGCCCCAACCATCAGTCTAGACTTTTAGTTGAGTTGCCTCTTTAACATGGATTTTTGGTTGAGTTGGCTCTTTAACATGGTATCAGAGCCTCAGTGACCCTGATGTCTCAAGTTTAAATCTTGGGAGCTCCCTCCTTTTCAAGTGAAATTTCAGCAGCATTTATCATCCACATTTCAAGTGGTTTCAGTCCACGTTTCAAGCCCAAAGGCCTTTCACGTGAGGGAGAGTTAATATATAACCAATTATTGGATCTCAACCATCAGTCTAGACTTTTGGTTGAGTTGGCTTTTTAACAGTATACGTATGTATTATCTCAAAGTCACACCATTTTACTGGTGTAAGACTGTAAGGCGTACAATTAAGTCTAGTATGTAGCACAAGCACTTTCATCGTAGACAACTAAACATGGAACGGAAAAACCGATCGAGACACCGAGTCTCGGGTAAGTATACCCTGCCCTCATAGAGTCATTGTATAGACATTTACGCAAGTTTAGAAAAACAGATGACCGAATACGTACATGTTACATTGTTAGTTGCATACAATATTAGAATAAAAATTATGGAACATATAAGTAAGTGTAACAAAGAATAATAATTGATTATTCTCTCAATTATGTTAATATATGTGATGGGATGTTCATAACACATGAAACACAAGAAAAGTATGTAGTTCAATGGCAGGGGAACGTACGTATGTAAATTAATGTAGTAGCTTGCTTTGTTAGTCATATAAAAACTCGTTTTACTTCAATTTGGTCGTCACATTAAAACCACCCCTCTAAGTTACTACTAACATTGTATTTGACGTGTAATATACTCTAGATAGAGAGCCAAAAGAATGAAAATTCTGTTAAGTTTCCCCTTAGAAACCCTACGCTAGTTTTTAGTTCACATGAAGACGCGTGAGGCCATTTGTCAAATTAAAAGTTCTCTAAACAAGTTATTGTGGAATTTTAACTCTTATTTGATGTGTCAATGCAAGCTCATATAATCTCATTATTTTTTCATTTATTAATGTTTGGTTTAATTTGAATACGAGAAAAAATTTAACAAAATGATTTAAATAAGGGAGCGGATTCGATATCCGCTAAGCTATGTATGTGAACTCTGTTCATGATAGGCACATCAACAATGATTTTTGGTCCACGTCTTTATTTTTCATGCAAGACATAATTGTATCATACATAGTATTCCCAATTTCCCTTTGGAGATGCGCTCAAGAGCATTGTATTAGTCATTAGAAGATCGAGGATACAATATTAGTACAGTATATAGTTCTAGGCTATGTTGCACGAGTACGGACACCGACACGGGCACCGGGACTCCTCAATTTCAAAATTTAGAACACCGACACCGCTATTATTTTTTAATATAAATATATTAAAATAAAATAAATATTATATTTTTAATAAAAACAATAAGAATTTATAACTTTAGAACTTAAAACAATTTCAAAATGAAGATATTACACACATGATCATTGAATATGTTAAGGGAACCGCTAAGGAATTCGAGATTAAGAATGTTATTTCGCATAAATGTTTGCTTAATGTTTGTTTTTTGTGTCCTAGAGGTGTCCGAGAGGTGTCCAACCGGTGTCCTGTGTGTAAAAAACCGAGTTTTGTGTCCGAGTTAAAAAGAATAAACCGGACACCGGACCGACCGTGTCCGACACGTGTCCTCCCGGTGTCCGTGTCCGACACCGTATTGGACACGGACACGTCACTTGGGAGAGGTGTCCCTGCTTCATAGGGAGTTCTAGGGTGCTTGATAACTACCGCAAAACATTATAATAAATTTAAATAATTGAATAAATTTTTCTAAAAGGAAAAAAATTTATCAAATTATATTTGATATAGTTTGTACAATGTATACATAATCATAAAAGATTAAAGAAATGCAATTAATCTTTTTTTTCAATTTTTTTGTTTATATACAATATAATTTATAAAATATACTTAAAGAAAAATAATGGATAGGGTAGATTGATTTTTAATATTATTATGAACGATTAAGATGAACGTTATTATGATGTTTTGCGGTACTTGTCAAGTAACTTAAAATTAATCTAGACTAACGCATTTGAGGAACTCCATTCAGACATACTTTATGTGGTCAAAGTTACGAAGGTTGTAACTTTTAGAAAAAAAATTAAAGGATCGGATTTGGTGAAACAGTGTTCAACAAAAATGTGCTCAATTTTCGTAAGCTCACACTACTATGAATGTCACACATACATGGTACTTTAGAAATTGATTCTAAAGATTAGTGTTGAAAAAAACAATCACTAGTCTTGAGCAATAGGAATAATCAATATTTAGACTCATATAATTGATACAAAATTCCGAAAGGTGGGTACGATGGTAGACTTATGTATAATTAATATTTAGACAAAATACTTTGTCCAATACTAAGTTTGTAGTAAACTTGATAGATGCAATGGTAGTAAACTAAGAAAGAGTCAGTAGTAAACATAAAATTCCATAGATGAAAACAAAAAATTGGTGGTAAATTTGAATTATGAGGTAGTAAATTTTAGTTAATACTAGTAAAGTTTAGTTGGTAGGATAGTAGCTAGACTAGAATAGCTGGTAAACTTAATTTGCAATTAAAATATTAGCAGCCATAAAATTATGTTGGTAAAATCAACTTACCAACTGTTGCTAGTAAAATTTGGTTGGTGTTGTACGTCGCCCGCCCATTTACTAATTCCGCCCACCATATTCCCAAAATGCCTCTTTTTAAAAATTAAAATACCCATTTTACAATATATCTTTAATCTGATTTTCATGGTTGACGAAAATTTTAAACTCATTCCGACGCTTGAGTAAAGCACACCTCTGTTCATGACAAATGTTATTCCTCTTTAAGAGGAAAGACACACATTCAGATTCTAAGGAAGCGAACATGTAGTCAACACGTCCCTTATGTTACATCGGACATGCGGTCAACACGTCTGTGATGGGTTGAAGACGTTTAAAGAACATGTTTGATGGATGCGTAGGCTTAGCTTATTCCGATTATCGGTTGAATAAATTAGACTCTTTCAAATCAATATAGGTTTTGTAACTGTTGACCGTTGACTATATCTGTTGAATAGATGATGAATTGTCTTCTTTCATGGTGATGTTAAGAAGTTGTATCGAGAAACAGTGGTGGTTGTAGTGGTGGAGATGCTGGTGGTGGGAATTAGAGAGGAGTGGTGACTTATGACTTTCATGATATTAATCTCAGTTGGGATGAGACTCACGGATGGGGAGTAATGAAAGATTATTCAGTATTTGAGAGAATATGGCCATAGGGGTATCAATGGAAAATTTGTAAAAAAATTGGGCGACAGTAGTAAAACAAGGACGACGAATAGCTCTTCACTAAAAGTAATGTTAACTATATTTATAGACAATTTTAAATGAATTAAAATCCACTGGAATTGAAAAATAACTTTATACGGTAGATTTACTTAAAAAGGAAATTTAACTTTACAATATGCATTTATCTCTTATTTTCCTAAATACATTTTCAAATACATTTTCCACTTATAGTAAACTTTATCAACACTATGAAAAAATAATAACTCTAGGAGATCTGAATTCATTTTAAATCAATGCAGTGTGAACTCTATTATGTGGAGCGATTAACTAGGGTATGTGAACTATCAATACTTAGGTGAAGCCTCACCTGAATAATCGTCAATATCTTCACTCGCTATCTAGTTG
Organism: Spergularia bocconei; assembly: GCA_963457585.1. Taxonomy (NCBI): domain Eukaryota; kingdom Viridiplantae; phylum Streptophyta; class Magnoliopsida; order Caryophyllales; family Caryophyllaceae; genus Spergularia; species Spergularia bocconei. The sequence goes on along the minus strand of OY734953.1, from coordinate 5,446,729 downwards.
ACAAAGAGCACATATCGGAGAATCATATCAAAGTCGTCCTCATTATCTTTAATTTCGTGAATTCGATTACAATCCAAAAATATGATAATGTCATCATTAGCCATCGGAAATTAAAGTTCAAGGTAATAATAACTTTTAATATATTCACTTTTAACAATGAAAATTGGACAATGCTAGATGTCTAAAGTGTAGACACGCAAAAGTGTCTACAATCCGTAATAATTTTACTACACTATTAAAATTTTACTACTCACACAATTAATTTTACTACCTGAATTTTTTACTACAATTAATTTTACTATTCCGATCTCAATTTTACTACTACTAGCTCAATTTTACATTGTAAACAAATTAATTGTGTCTAAACTATATACCTCTATCAATTTGCATGAAAATTAAAGGCTAAAAATCAAACAAAAGCTCATGCATGCATGCCATACACCACCCTATATATAAGGGCAAGGTCACACCCATATGGCCATATTAACACAAACTAAATAAATCGGAGCCAAATACATAATACACACATACTACTTAAGTTACTCACTGTACTGCTAGACTATACTCCCTCCGTTCGGCTATAAAACGCGTAGGGTCGAAACACAGTTTTTAAGAAAAGTAGAATAAAGAATGAGTTTTAGGGTCCACTTGGTGTAAAATTACACATAGGGGTATGTCTCACTTGCACTTTTAATAAAAAAGTAAGGGTGTTTTGGTATTTATATGTACAAATAAGGAAAGATTTCAAATATGAAGTTTAAAGATGAACACCCCTAAATAGAAAGTAGGAAGTTTAAAACCGAACGGAGGGAGTAGTCAAACTACAAAGAGCAAATAGAAATATAACTTGGAAAATTCTACGTTATACATTCGAAATTTGTCTGCATCAAAACATTTGAAATATCGATTTGTTGTTATATTCTATATAATATGAAAATTTCAGGAGCAATCGTTATATTGTCTCTCCTAGTCCTTGTTACAATATCAACTGCCTCCGTGGTCGATTTCTGCGTAGCAGACCTTAGTTTTCCAGGCGGTCCAGCAGGGTACCCGTGCAAGAACCCTGCTAATGTGACCGTGGATGACTTTGCCTTTTCCGGGCTGGGTGTGTGGCAGGGGACACATCAAATACATTCAAGGTTAGTCAAAGGGCCGCAGTCGACACAACGTTACCTGGATTAAACGGGATGGGCATTGCGATGGCACGACTAGACATCGGTGTGGGTGGAGTCGTACCGCTCCACACACACCGAGTCTCGGAACTTATCTTGGTTATTGATGGTCCGATTATTGCAGGATTCATTGCCGAAGATAGTACCCCCTACTTTAAGACATTGAACAAGGGTGACATTATGATTTTCCCAGCAACTTTGTTGCATTTTCAAGTCAATATTGGTGACACTCCTGGTCTTGCTTTTGTTAGTTTCAACAGTGCTAATCCTGGCTTCCAAGTTACGACAACTGCTATTTCTTGTAACAGTTTACCATCTGATGTGATTAAGAGGGTCACTTTAATTGATTCTTATGAGGTGAAGAAATTGAAGAAAATCTTTGGTGGTACTAATTAATCTTATATATATTATTATTGTTGTAACTTTGTAATAAGAAGGGTTAGACATCACAAAAATAAGGAAAATTTAACAAGAATAATCTCAACTTTCATTTGTCTTCCCAAAATAATTCCAACTTCTTAGTATTTCAAAATAATCTCAACTATCAACTTTATTTCTGAAAACAGTCCCAATATTCCCGAACCTATTTATATCCATGATAAGTTTACTCATAACCTACTTTATTTACTAAACGAATCTATATCCAAACCGGATTAGGTTCAAATAAGAGCTCCTCCTCTCATGAGAGCCATGAGAACCCTTTTAAACCATCAGATTTAGAAATGTATGGTTGAGATTAAATTACTATTAATTTCTTCATTTTATTTTCACATTAATATTTTCTCTCTCCTCACCCTTCACCCACCCACCTGAGCCGCCACCAAGCCACCGCCTCTACACACCACCTGGATCCGACCGTCCACGCCACGCCACCATCTTGATCGCAGCCATCTCGCGACCCATTAACCGCTACCCATCGTCGTCGGCATCATGTGAACACCATCCAATAACCCCCCTTAATTTGCATTGTCTCTCTCCCCTTTCCATTCACACCACCACCCATTCCCCTGCCCCACAACCCTCGAAAGACACCTCGTCGACCATTGTTGGACCGCCGGAGTCGACCATTGTTGCCGAAGAAAGAGAAAAACGAAGAGAGAGAAAGAAGAGAAAAAGAGAAACTGGAGGAGGAGGAGGTGGTGGATTTGGCCGCGATAGGGTGGATGTATTGGGTCACGGGAGAATGCTGATCAGGTTGGTGGTGGCCGCACCGGTGGAGGTGGTGGTTAGGTCTGGCAGCGGTGAGGGTGTGGTGGTTCGGGGTGGGGTCGGGTGGAGGAAGGGGGAGGGGAGGGGGAGGAGAGAGAAATTGGTTTTGTTTGTAGGTGTGGAAAATTAGGACCATTTTCAGAAATAAAGTTGAAAGTTGAGATTATTTTGAAATAGTTGGAAGTTGGCATTATTTTGGGAAGACAAATGAAAGTTGAGATTATTCTTGTTAAAATTTCCCAAAAATAAAATCTTGTAATAAGGTATTAAGGTAATGTTATTGTATCTACGGAATCACGCCCCATTATACAGTATAAAAATAGAGGGTAGGTTTCATATATATATTCATTACTGTACTTGTTTTGTGTACATACCCACAAGATTATTGATATATTGTAATATACACCGTATATAACACGTAAGGAACGACAACATTAAAACCTTTGTACTCGTAAATCTTATTCACATTGATTATTGCTACCAAAGGCCTTTCTAAGCTTCATAACTTCTTCATGGTCAAGGAGTGTAGTCTTCTCGGCTAGGTTAGCCGGTAAATTTCCCGCGAATAAAGAACTGGAGATAACTTGAATTCCGGGGTTAGCGTTGTTCAAGCTAACAAATGCAAGAGCAGGAATTTCCCCAACATTAACCTGAAAGTGCAACAATCCTTGGGGAAATATCATAACATCATTGACCTCCAAAGTCTTATAATATGCAACATTATTTGTGTCAATAAACCCTGCAATTATTCTCCCTTTGATAACAATTATAACTTCCGATGATCGGTGCGTGTGCAAAGGCACGACTCCGTTGACACCGATATCTAACCTAATCATTGAAATGCCTAAGCCATTGAAGCCAGGGAACGCAGCCGCAAATGCAATTGTTGGGTTAAATTTGAAGATGTTACCAGAAGTCGGTCCCTGGTTCGAAAACCGGTGTAAACAAAATCATCGAGGGTAACGTTACTAGGGTCCTTGCAAGCGTACCCTGCTGGCCCCAAAGGGAGATCAAGGTCTCCGACGCAGAAATCCGATACAATTGCTTTGGATACCGAAGCTAGAAGCGAGAAAGTTAAAACAAATGCAATATCATTATTCATTTTGTAACATAAATACATCTACATATAGCGTAGCAAATAATTATAGTAAATTGTAAATTTTCAAATTAAGGATGAGTTTTTTTTTTTTTTTTAATTTGTAGCAAGTTTATATAATAGTAATTGTGATTAAGGATGAGTTTATGTTGTACTTCATTCTCTATACTAATCTCGGTAGGTGGTGCCTTTTATACTTGTATGGGTAGTAATAATAATGACTGATTAGCTATGACTTTTCATGTAATTACGTAATGAACTTATTTGTTTGGGAAAGAATTTCGTACTAAACTTTTATTTACCCGTTTAATCATTAAGATTAAAATTGTCTGGCTAGGATGAATATATATATCACTATCTCAAACAACTTAAGGATTTGACATTCATGCGTTCTCGATATATTTTACATGTCCGGATTAGTTAGCTAGCTTGAGAAATTATTGTTATGCATGCACATGCCTGTACTCGATCATCCCCCTCAATCCTCATGTAGAAATTTCGTAACCAAGTCATATTCTGCTAGGTACTGAAGTCACGTAAGTGTATTTTGTACCAATAAGGGCCATATATATAGCTGGCTAAGGTAGGGTTTTGATGAAGTTGCAAGCTAATTAAGTGACTTGATTTCAGTATTTGTATTTCAATATTATATAAAGGGTTATAGTAGTAGTTAATATACTTTTTATATTCCGGGACTCACCTAGCAGTGCGGATCACCTGTCCCATTTTCCTGTCCCACTTCATGTACCCCACCAATCACATGATAGAATTCCATTGTTTTATATTTTAAAGATTATATTTTTTGGAAGGATATAAGAAATGGTAGCATATAATTAGTGGGGTACAGGGAATGGGACAGGTGATCCGCACTGCTCACCTAGAGGCTAGAGCATTAGCAATGGATTGATTGAGGAGAGAGAGAAAGTAACGAGAGTCAAAATATTGCAAGAAACAAAACGTTAGACCCTCACGATAACTTGAAAAATTAACAGAGGTCCTTAACTAAACAAAAAAAAAAAAAAAAAACAACGTTAGTCCCTCAACTAACACTTAACTCCTCAAAAAAGTTTATTTGACTAGTTTTTTAAGCTTTTGGTCAAATAAGTTGGTTTGGTAACATCACTAGATTAAATAATAAAGTACTTTATTGAATAATTACCCAATGTAACTTATTAAAATTTAAGCTACTTATGATAATTTTATACCTAATAAACCCTCATTTCTTTCATTTCTTTCATAAATAAAATTACATTAAAAATAAATAATGCATTTTTATGTAGTTTTTGTATACATCAGTTACTATATCATCAGATAATTATGTCAAACACTCCTATGTTTATCAACTAAAAACTTTCAGCAACTATTGCAACTACTATTTCAGCTTTCGGCCCGGCTACCATATTAGATTATCAGCATTCAAAAACTATTTCATTGTTCAACTATGTACTATTTAAACTAGTTTTACCAAATATAGCCTTTAACTATCTACAGTGACCTCTAAAGGATCTTAAAGCATATACTCCCTCTTGCTAGTGTCTTTTCACCGTTCTTATTGTGTTGTTTTGGCTAGTTACATTAGGAGCTACTTTTAGACAAAATAAAAGACCCGTTTTTCTTTAAGTTAAGTGATGTTTTGTCTAATAATACTAAACAAAATATTTACTAATTTTTACAAAAAGTAAAAAAAAAAAATGTTTATTTGGTATGAAGATAGCTGCCAACATGGCCACGCCAATCAAGACAGGAAAACATGATGGGAGAAAACCGTGAATCCGTGGCTACGAGAGATCAATGTGTATGTATAGAGTAATATAAGTAAAGGATTAATATTGATCTACTAATTGAATTGAAGTTAAAGATGGTAGTGATATACAAACTATTTATACAACATTTATATATCATACATGAATATTGAACTTAAGTGTCCATTATTATTTGTTGTACCAGGCCACTAAGCTTATTATTGTAGTATAACATACGTGAATGAGAAACAACATCATTCAAACCTTTGTACATCTTAACATTGATTATTATTATTGCTGCCGAACACCTTCTTGAGCTTCATAACTTCTTCATGGTCAAGAAGCGTAGTCTTCTCAACTAGTTTAGCTGGTAAATTTCCCGCGAATAAAGATCCGGAAGTGACTTGAAATCCAGGATTAGCACTGTTCAAGCTAACAAATGCAAGTGCCGGAATTTTCCCAACATTGACTTGAAAGTGCAACAATCCTTGGGGAAAGATCATAACATCGCCAACTTCCAAAGTCTTATAATAAGCAACATTACTTGTGTCAATAAACCCTGCAATTATGCTCCCTTTGATAAGAACTATAACCTCCGATGACCGGTGAGTGTGCAAAGGCACAACTCCGCCGACGCCGAAATCTAACCTAGCCATGGAAATGCCTAAGCCATTCAACCCAGGGAACTCTTCCGCAGATGCAAGTTTTGCATTGTGTTTGAAGATACTGGTGGTCGGTCCACCGGTTCGGAAACCGGTGTAAATAAAATCGTCGAGGGTAACGTTACTAGGGTCCTTGCAAGCGTACCCTGCTGGTCCTAAAGGTAGATCAAGGTCTCCGACGCAGAAATCCGATACAATGGCTTTGGATACCGAAGCTAGAAGCGCGAAAGTTAAGAGAAATGCAAGATTAGTATTCATGTAGTAATTGTGATTTTCTCTTTCTTTTAGCAAGTCTATAGTACGAATTGGTGGTTAAGGATGAGTTTATGTTGTGCTTCTTCTATACGAATTGTTGCCTTGTTGGTGCTTTTATAGTACGGAGAGAAATGATCGACTCGGATATTCATGGAGCGATATAATTAACTGAAAACTGATAATTAATTACGTCTTTTCATGTAATTACATACTAGACCTTTAATTTTGTTTGCAATTGGCAAAGAATTTCGTGCGAAACTTTTATTTGCTTGCCCGTACCCATAATTTTGAAATTGCCTGGTTAAGAAATATCATAGCTTGAGATGGGTAGATGAATTTCTCGATCAATTATTCAACGGTCTCAAATTTTAATTTCAAGATACTTAAAATCTATTTTACTTGCGTACTTTTTTTTTCCCTTTTGGGCGTATGATCATTAGAATTTCTAAGAACCAAAACATATCATGATTAGTGTTAAAACACAAACGGGCCTGGACTACACGCACGGAGGAGAGAGAGTCCACTTCATAAAGCCACTGAACTATCATCTTAAAACCAATTGCCAATAGAAGAAGTATCTCCTTGGTTGATATACGACTCAACTTTATCATCTTTATCCAATGTAGTCACCAAGTCATATTCTAGTAGGTGATAAGTACTGATGTCACTATAGATGTGACTTTACACTCTTATGTGATTGTAAGCTGGTAGTCCATGGTATTGGCCATATCGACCAACATATGAATAGATTAAAAAACATTTATTTGAACTCCGTGTGAGTGTGGAGGCTATTAACATGAAGCATAACAAGGTGGTGGATCACATGGCAAGGGAAGCGAGCATGATTCTTCCTCAGACATCTTTGCAGATCAGAGTATTGAAGAATTTGATCAAGTAGTGGAAGTCGATATCTCAGGGAATACTGGATTGACAAATTTCTTTGATGATGACAAACTTATTATTTAAATTTGTCTCCTTTGAGGATGCAATAGACATTAGTTAAATTTCGTATTTTCGTGGTTCTACCAAAAAATACATAGGCATTGATGTCACGCAAGTGTATATTGTATTTTTTGTGCCAATAGCCGGCTAGGTAGAGTTTCGAATAGAGTAGACTTGCAAAACTGACCAAGATAGACCCAAACACTACTTAATCCCATTAGTTGACTCCAATATTCAAATTTGACCCGAATTCCAAAATTCAAATTCTACTCGAAACTCGAAATAACCGAACCAAGATATACTTTTGTTTTTTTTTAAATGTAAGAATATGATCGATTTATGCGGTGTATTGCATGAAACAAAGCTAATAATGATGGGTGCTTGTACTCCTTTTTCATTGACTAATGAAATTTCTTGCATTTCCAAAAAAAAAAAAAAATACATGTACTTTTTCAATTTAACCAATATATAAAGGAGCATATATACAAAATTCTTTACATAGGAGTATAATTTTATTTATTTATGTGGTGTCTCAAGTCTCAACGTACACGGTATATATGTACTCCATACAATGATATAGCATGAATACATCTTACGTTCTTAATAACTATATAAATGATGACATGCATCATACATTAAGGAGATGGATGGGACCATACTAATACGTAGTATGTAAGATTAATTAATTAGTACCACCAAAGATTTTCTTGAACTTCGTCACCTCATAATCATCCAGCAAAGTGATCTTCTTAACCACATCAGATGGAATATTGTTAGCAGAGATAGAAGTCGTAGTAACTTGGAAACCAGGATTAGCACTGTTCAAGCTAACAAAAGCAAGAGCAGGAGTTTCATTTCACCAACATTAACTTGAAAATGCAACAAACTTGCTGGGAAAACCATAATACACATTGTATATATAGAATATAAATTAAAAGTTTTGTATTTCAAATGTTAAAGATATCTCTGTCAATTTTGATTAGTAGTACGTGTGTTTTAATGTGTTTGGCTCGCAGATTTCAGATTTGGTTTAATTTGTGTTAATATGGGTGTGACCTTTGCCCTTACATATAGGGTTGTGTTCTTGTGTATGCATCGGTATGCATGCATGCGCGTTTTTGTTTGATCTAGCCTTCGATTGTTTAAGTCATCGATCGATAATGTATTGAAAGTTACTTGAGGTTTCCAATTGACATTATTTTATTGGATTTTATACATGATTATTGGATCATGAAAAATAATAGATCGAGGACCTTGATATATATATATGATTCTTGGGTATGTGGTTTTTTTTTTTTTTTTTTTGTTCAACTTGATAGTGAGTAAACGATATCGATTATCACTTATTAGGTGAAATAATTCTAAGTATGACATTTCCACGATTCAAATCAAAACATTTTATTGGTAATCGTAAGTGGACTTCAAGCACCAAAGTCAATCACCCTTGGAGCTATTGATTTGAGGTGCCATTTCATGTTGTCCTTATCTTTTCAAGCTCCACAATCTTCCCTTCAGATCATAAAGTCGTTATTTATCTCTTTATGTAATGACTAGAAGTATATATATATAAGCTTATAATGTCAAAAGAATAGTGACATTTTCGTTGTATAATACCATGTTGTGTAGTATATATTCATAGTTTTTTGTTTTGGTACATTGTGTAGTATTCATAGTATCTTCTTAATAATTGGGGCCTCTTGGACATTTTCGTTGAATACCGTTACATCAAAAGCAATGGTAATTGACTTATCGTAAAATTAAAACTTATCGTAAACTTTGACCTCCAAATTTCTCAAAGTATATAGTACGCCCTCCGGACCCAAAACAATTTCCTATTTCGTTTATTTGCTACTTTTGATTGCCCATGTTGGGAGTTGTACTAGACCAAGCTACTTGCCTTGAATATCAAGTTGAGTTGATTGAATGTAAGACAAAGTAAAATGTGTACGTACTAGCTAATTAATCTTCACATTAAGTCGTTATACATCTATATATACGATCTAATTGGTGTAGAATTGTAGAAATAGCTCCAAACATGGTCAGTTGAAAGCTACAAACAAATGGGAATTTGTCTTTTGATCCGAGGAGTGTATGTGTGAATCTGAACAAAGCTCATACACTGATTTGCAAAAATACGTTGATCAAATATCATATACTAGAAAGTATCTCGTGCTTCGCACGATAAGATTCTATATTTAGGTCTAAAAACTTGGGGTAGTTTAAAAGTTTCTTTGCACCGTTTATAACAATAATGTCACCAAATAATGATTCAGTTAAATCAAGCATAAGAATGATTGTGTAGAAACTTTGATTGAATAATATAATGCATGCATTCATGTTTAAGTGAAAATTAAAACACAACTAATCATTCATACACCAAATAGAAATCGATAACTAACATAAATATTATTTCTCTTTCAAACACTAACCTAATATCAACTACACGTCACAAAGTGAATACTCGTCACAAAAGTGCATTATCTTCGTGCTAGTATAAGTAAATTAATAGGTAACATATATTTTATGAGAGCATACAAATTAAAAGTTTGTTTGTTATGCAATTGTGAAAAAACACGAAATACATAATGTAAGTTTGAGAGGGTAAGACTCGTGTATTTATACTTGTATTGCATGTATACTTTAATTCATATACTTTGACTATATATATCTCAAACTACATACATTCATGCAATTAAAAAGGTACTATGAACATCTCAAACTAAATAAATTCATGTTTAAAGTTATTCATGTACTATATACTATGTACTCCATATAATGTGGACAACTGAAAATTAAATCTAGAGCGGATATATTCAAACTTAGAAAAAACTCATTGTATTATATGCTAACTTTATGTTTTTGATTTCATAATATGATTAATATATTTATAGTTTATATATATGTTCGTTTAATCTGAATTTGACCTTCATTCTATTTATCTAGTTCACTTATACCCTAAGTGCATGTCCCGTGGAGGTTTATTGGTAAGGGTTTAAATACGTTATACGTGTAATTTTCTCAACAACATTGTACTTAGAACATGTATATGTTGATAACGATTGAAATACGATGAACCTGACCAATATTAGTAAAGGTTAAAATACAATGTACAAATATGCAAGTTTATAACCAATAAAAACTCGCCAAGTGTCTTCACCACACCGCTTAAACTCACTTTTATATATAGATATATAGATATAAGATATAAGATATAAGATATAAGATGGCGTGCATACAATTGTTGGGTCCATTTGCCATCTTCATTTAAATACACGTTAATCATTCAAACAAATCGAGGGTGTAAAGTTATCTGAGCCCGAAAATACATTCTAGGATAGTCATCTTACGTCTACATGTGAACAACACATGGATATGCATCCTAGCTATTGGGAAATATACCGAGACTACTTATTATTCATTTGCCTCGTTCTTTAACAGTTTAACCATAAGCCCATAATCAATTTTATCAGATCACTGATCGATCACCACCATAACCCCAGCCAACCCAACATCCACGGGTACGTCCACGTCGGGCAGTGAACCACCGCCGCACTGGCGACACCATGCAACCCAAAACACACTGCCGCCAAGGAAAAAACGAAGCTCTTGATCGAAAAGGGATATATTTGGTGAACCCTTTTTAATTTAAAGTGTCGTGTTGAACAAGCTCAAATTACAAACTCTAGGAAAACTGCAACATACGACGAAAATGCGACGAAGATGGCATGTTCAGAAGTCAGAACACGAGAGAAAAATAGTTCAAGCAATTAAGCTCGTTTTATTTTGGTCATACGTATTACGTATATACTAAACCCACCCCTCTAAGTCTCGGTAATTAAATTAAGCCCCGTTTGATAGGACTACATCTTTGTGAATAAACTTCCCTGATCTGATCTGAATTTGTTGAAAATTTGATTGAATTTCACCGAATTAGTATCAATTATGGACCAAATAAGTACATTGATAGTTATTTGAATATATCTGATCTTATCTCATCTGATTTGAGTGACTCTGATCTGATCTTATTTGAATGACTCTGAACTTATATGAATACTGCTTTTATTAAATCCTATCAAACAACGTCTTAATAAGTTTGCCATTAGTAGATCATTAAAACATTGCTAATAGATACGTGTTTCGAACTCTGAGAAACTCTATCTTAGAATGTACTTTCAGGCTCAAATAACTTTACACACTCGGTTTGTTTGAACTGTTTACATGTGGTATAATCTAAATCTGACAATTTAACTCAATAATTATATGCACGTCATTTACAATATTTGATCAATGTCTTTTTAATTTGCAAGACATAGTATATTAATTCACATATCAACATCATTCTGATCTACATCATGGTCATTAAACTTCCCTTTGGAAATGCTCATCAAAAGAGGACGATCTTGTGAGAAGAATAGTCTATGAGCTCCATTCAGACATATGGATAGGAATACTATATATTTCGAGTGGTCAAAGTTTACAATTAAGTTTTAATTTTAAAATGTCCACAATTATTAAACAGACACTATGAATACTACACATACATGGTATTATAGAACGAAAGTGTCACTCTTCTCTTGACATTATAAGCTTAATTAGCCATGTTGGAAGTTATTACAATCAATTCAAGTGGAGAGGTTAATTAAAATGTAATGCAGAATAGAATTGAATAAGTACTAATTTTACCAATAAGTGAACGATTCATTTGATCTAAAAGTAGTTATGGACATTGCATATCTGCAAACAATTTTCAAAGTGAGAAAATCAAAGTAGTAGTATATCATACGGAGTATAATTATCGTTACATAAAGAGATAAATGACGACTTTATGATTTAGTTAAGATTGTGGAGCTTGTCTCATTGGTAAAGGTAAGGGCAGCATTAAATTATGCAAATTGATAGAGGTCTATAGTTTAGACACAATTAATTTGTCTACAATGTAAAATTGAGCTAGTAGTAGTAAAATTGAGATCGGAATAGTAAAATTAATTGTAGTAAAAAATTCAGGTAGTAAAATTAATTGTGTGAGTAGTAATTGATAGTGTAGTAAAATTATTACGGATTGTAGATACTTTTGGGTGTCTATACTTTAGACCTCTAGCATTGTCCATTTCAATAATACATTGTTAAAAAAAAAGCTCATGCATGTAAATGCCATGCATACACAACCCTATATATAAGGGCAAGGTCACACCCATATTAATTAGCACAACTTAAACTAATAAATCCGAGCCAAACAAAACTGTTATATTCTATACACTATGGAATTATCTCTCCTAGTCTTTGTTACAATGTCATCGGCCTCGGTGGTCGATTTCTGCGTAGCAGACTTTCGATTCCCGGTCGGGCCAGCAGGGTATCCTTGTAAGAACCCTACTAACGTGACCGTGGACGACTTTGTATTTTCGGGGTTGGGTGTAGCAGGGGACACATCCAACAAGTTCAAGGCTAGTGTAACGGCTGCATTCGACACAACGTTACCCGGATTGAACGGGTTGGGCATCTCGATGGCGCGACTAGACATCGGTGTGGGTGGAGTCATTGCACTCCACACGCACCGAGTCTCAGAACTTATCTTGGTTATTGATGGTCCGATTATTGCCGGATTCATTGCCGGAGACAATACCGCGTATGTTAAGAAGTTGAACAAGGGTGACATTATGGTTTTCCCAGCAAGTTTGTTGCATTTTCAAGTTAATGTTGGTGAAACTCCTGCTCTTGCTTTTGTTAGCTTAAACAGTGCTAATCCTGGCTTCCAAGTTACTACAACTTCTATCTCTGCTAACAATATTCCATCTGATGTGATTGAGAAGATCACTTTGCTCGATGATTATGAAGTGATGAAGTTGAAGAAAATCTTTGGTGGTACTAATTAATAAATCTTATATGATCATATGTTCAAAATCCATAATCTTTAATATAATTTAAATATCATTGTAAGGACTAAAGCCCTAAGGAGTGTTGATCAGATACCACACAAAAAAACATTATGTACGTAAGGAAATTAAAGTTGTATGCATTCCTTTTTATGTTGGGTAAAAAACCAAAAATAAATAAAGGTGTATATATAAAACTGTAAAAGTACTTGTTTAATTCATACTCGCAGATCTAATACTCCCTCCATTTCATTAGGTTCTTTGCATTTGGTTTGAATCTGTGAGAGGAATTCAAACACAATGCAAAGAACCTAATAAAATGTAGGGAGTACTATGGTAATTTAGTCCTGAGTATAAAATCTAATTATCAATGTATACAAGTTTCTTGGTAGTTAGGTATGTACTGTTAATAAATCTTAAAAACGTTACGATCTAAGATATAGTTTATATTGTTGGGGAAGAAATTTCCAATAGTTATGTCTACTTCAGATCTAGAACGAACTTGGAACCACTCCGCAGAAAAGAGGGATCACCCTGCAGAGTTACAGGGGAACTACGTCTATTTCTGCATCGTAAACTAAAGACCTTAAACCTTTAAATGAGTCAACAACGGCTAATGCAATTAATTCTCCATCAATTGTGAAGATAAAGGCAGCAATGATGAAAATGTTACACAATTAAGAAAGCCAATGTAACATGACAATATGAAGATGATAAATTCTGCAATGATGAGAATTAATGATGCACTTATAACAATAAATGTTGTACAATAATGAGCGGAATTAATTACTACTAAGGGAGCATGTATAAAAGGACACTCGAAGGCAAAGAAAGATGATAACAATAAATGGTATAGTGAAGGGTTTTTTCCCGGGAAAAAGTGGGGTTAGGCAAGGAGATCCAATCTCCCTTTACCTGTTTGTAATGAGTATGGAGATCCTCTCTAGGCTCCTCAGAAAGCTGCCAAGTTATCCAAACTTCTCATTTCACCCAAAATGTGCCAAACTGAAACTTACTCATCTTATCTTTGCGGATGATCTAATGATCTTCACGAGAGGCGATGTCCCTTCAGTGAAAGCAGTGGTGGATTATTGTTTGAGTAATTTTGCTGGTATTTCAGGATTAAAAGCAAACCCAAGCAAGACAGAAGTGTACTTTGGGGGAATAGAAAATGATCTAAGGACAATGATATTGCAGGATTCTGGGTTTGCTGAAGGCTCTCTACCTTTTAGGTATCTTGGAGTGCCTTTGAACTCATCAAGATTGGTGAAGGAAATGTATAACTCATTGTTGATGAAGATCAAAACAAAAATTATGCACTGGACAAATCAAATGCTGTCATATGCGGGTAAATGCTTACTCATAAATTCTGTAGTCTTTGGTTAGCAGAACTTTTGGTGTGCGAGTATCCTTCTTCCTAAGGGCATTTCTAAGATGATCAACAAGATTTGCAAAGATTTTATGTGGGGTATTAGCCCGGGTCAGAGAAAAATTCTCTTCAAGAACTGGAAGAGTTCTTGTGCGCCGAGAAGTGAGGGGGGATTTTACATAAAGGAAATACTGGGATGGAATAAGGCATTGATTTCTAAGTGGCTGTGGTATATTCAATCTAATAAGAGAAGTCTCTGGTGTGATTGGCCTGGGTTCGATGCTATTTGTTGAAGAACGAGTCAATATGGGATATTCGAGCAAAGCAGCAGAATTCTGAACCGTGCAGAAGTATTGTAGCTGTGAAAGATGAAATTATAGCAAGAGCAGGCTCAAGTGATGAAGCAAAGGAGATACTGATGTCTTGGGAGAAAGGAGGGAAATTCAGAGTGGGAAATGCGTATGACTTTTTTCGACAGAAGTACAGGGAGGGCAGGAAATACAAACTGATCTGGGATTCTGTCAGTGTTCCTAAACAATGTTTTATAGCTAATCTTACAGTTCAGAATTCTCTGGCAACCACTGATAACATTACAAGCAGAGGGATGGTAATTATGAATAGATGCTGCCTATGTAAAGCAGATACAGAACCTCATACTCATTTGTTTTTCCAATGTGACTTTGCTGGAGAAATTTGGAGGAGTATCAGATTATGGTTGCACATCAGCTCTGATGCCAGAAGGTTAAGTGGCATTCTGAAATGGTACGGGAGAAATGTTAAGAAACGGCACTGGAGGAGTAAATGCGCTAAGTGTAGTCTTGTGACAACGGTTTACATGGTGTGGTTTGAAAGGAACAACAAATTATTTAGAGATGAAGAGCATAGCATATATTCGATAGTGAATAGAATTAAGTACTATGTGTGTGTTAGAATAAGTAGTTATCTTAATGGTCTAGAGAATGAGGAAGAGATAGACCTCCTTAATGCATAATCTAGTGGTCTTTTTTTGTAAGCTTTAATGGCTTTTTTCTACCCCAAATCCGGGATGAATAAAATGCTCTAACTTTTGCTTGCCAAAAAAAAAAAAAAAAAAAAAAAAAGAGGATATTTAACACCCAAAATCAGATTACTATACTTAGATTCGAGTTCCTACATATCTATCCTTGTATAACTAGCCTAGAAACTTACATAGCAATTGTACGCTACCTACAACAGTACTAGTGGAATACTTGATGGGACACAACCTTCTTCCGGTGGTTTTTCCCTTATTTACAAGGGTTTTCCACCTACAAAACTCTCTTGTCTTATTTGTTGTTTATCTCTCTTATTTCTAGTACTTCCCGTCTTCTATATTCCTTCCCCAGAACTGCAATCTACTTCCCCCAGAACTACATCCTACTTCCCTTGATCCCTGATCTGTAATCAACATCCCACGATCCGGAACTTGTACCCTAAACCTGCGGCGAGTAGAAGTTCCCTATAGTAGTAAGGTGATGACTAGATAACCCTTAAGTCGAAAGTAGGTCCTATACTAGTGCATATTTTTTACCAAAACATATATGTTAAGTAACCGCGCGCTTAGCTAATTTTATTAGATTGTAATTCAATAAAATGTGAATGATAGTAAAGTTGTATGGATTTGACTTCTCAATAATGACGTGTAAATGGTAATTTAATTAACTAACAGAAGCCGCTATATATGTAAACGGGATTGGGGTGTCTCATGCTAAGTGGGAATTGAGGTATATATACGCGTGCATGCAATACAATCATCAGCTAGATCGGAAATTAATCATCAAAGAACATTTGAACATCAATATAATATGTGCGTCATATTTCTTATAGAACAACTTTTTCTTTAAAACAGTCTATTATTACCGTGTTAGTGTAGAAGACAAAATATCAAAGACACCAAGGATATCACAAAATGTTTGTTTATGCATGAAGCATTACACTACACTCATTAAAAAGCACGTGATGGGAGAGGTAAAGGGAGTAGGCTAGGAAAATGGGACAGGTGATCCGCATTGCCCTTCACCAGTGGGTTTGGCTCCTCCTCATCCTTCGTTCTCATTTGACCGTGTAAAGCTCTAATGCATCCAATCACCACATCCCGACAAGCTAGTTGGCTTATGGTTAATATGTGATGGTTGTACTTGGAGACCTTCTCCATGAGAAATCCACTCAAAATACTCCACATCAAAACCTTTCTTATAAAGGTGCACCTTAATTTCATCAACATTATAATGCTTTGTATTTTTGCATTTCATACAAGGGCATCTAATTCGCTTTTCATCAAACGTATGTCGCTTCGCAAATTCAATAAATTCCTCCACCCCACAATACTACAAAACAAGATATAGACGTCAGTTTATAGACATCGGACATATATATAACCGATGTGTATCAGAGTGCGGTGGCAATTTTGTAATTAAGATGAAATAATAGACGTGAGCTTTTTGAAAAAATCCGATGTCTAATAATAGACGTCGGTTTTTTAGAAAAATCTGATGTGTATTATTCTTCCATAGGCATCATATTTTTGAAAAAACTCATGTCTATTATTGTTAACCTAGAACAAAAAAAATATGAAATTAAAAACCCATGTGCATTCTAATACGGAGTACTACCAATCTACCACCTTACTTAACATTTAGCTTTATAGTCTCTCATATCCCAAAACCAGATCTAGTTGTGCACTCGTTTTCTCTCAAATCTTAATCCCAGTTTTTTCATTCATCCCTTACTTTTCTTCTCTCTTCTATCAATCCCCAAATCTCTTTCTTTCCCTCCTCCACTATATCTTATCACTCCCAAACTCTAATATAATCAAAATCGAAAATCGTTTCTACAGATCTTCAAGGATCAAAGATTAAACTTTTTGAGGTAATCCGTTTTTGTAATGAATTTAAGCAATGCAACTTTCTTTTTTTCTTTCTTATGTTATGTATCTTTATTAATTCGAATTTTCGTGGAAATATGCACAAATCTACTTCTATCGAGATTGATAAGTGAGGGTTCTTCGTTTATATAGTTACTGTTGATTAAAATTAAGTTTTTCTTCTCCATCTTGTTAGTAGCCGTTCTAAACTTTATAAATTTCTTGTTTCTTTTGGTTTGCAGGTAAAGATCGTCGTCATCTCAAGTGGTCCGTAGGAATGTCTGTTTTCTCGTTTGCTCAAGATCTATAATTTTTGTTTAATGATTCGAAGTGTTCCAGAATTGTAAGAGGTCTTTTTTTTAGTTGTACTCTTAAGGGAAAAGTCAAAGGGTTTGTTCTTAGTTCCTTGTTCCAGATCTATAATTTTGTTGTCATGACCATATTTTTATTTGTTGAAGATTTGTAATATGTTATTAGATTATGCAATTAATTTTGTTGTAGCTAGTTAGACATAACGCTTAATTTGTAATACTGAAAGTTTCTTAATTAATAAAGCGCAAGATATATAACATCTTCAATTTTGGGCATATTATGATTTTGTTCATATGCAATTCCTTTCATTCATATTCTGAGTTTGTTCATTCGAACAAATTTCGCATGGGTAATTTTTTTTTTTTTTTGGGTTAGAGCAATAGACATGGGTTTTTACAAAACACTGATGTCTAAACTAAGTTATAGACATCAGTTTTTTCAATAATCTCATGTCTATTTTCTAAATAGACATCAGATTTTATGAAAAATCCCATGTCTATCCTACAAATAGACATCGGATTTTTCAAAAAAACCGATGTCTAAAAAAGTGATAGATATCGGACGAAAATCCGATGTCTATTCTATTATAATAGACGTCACCCAACTTAACTTCGACCGGGAATCCTATGTATATATCAAAAAAAGTCCGATGTGTACGTAGGATTCTGTAGTAGTGCCATCGATGAACTCAATCCTAAGACCATTATTGCCCCATCTCTCATACATCCACTTTCGCTCTTCCCTCTTCAAACTCATGGTTTAATTACAATGAAACACCTATTTTTAGAACACAAAACATGTAAACATCAGACTATAGAAAACCCATAGTTGACTAGTTGACTACTGAAGAGTGAAGAGGACGATTACACATAAGATCCTGAAAAACCTAGCAGACTATAGATGAGGACAACGCATAATACAAACTACCATTAATTCCATTCAGAATAAAAAAAAATAAAAAATAAAAAAGAAAGAAATTACCACTACTAGGGTTTTGTTCTTGCAGTAGATGGATACACGAAATTCTGTAGGTCTTCTGCAGTTACACGAATAACCTAGCTAATTTCCGGGTAGGGATACACGTTATTATTTTTATCCAACCGTCGAATTTACCAAAAAAAAAAAAAGAATAATATAACCTAGCTAATTGTAAACAACACCATAAAATTCACAACGAAGAAGGCTTGCCGTACCGGTGATTTGTGAATTGTGATCGCGATCGCGACGTCGCGTTGGCCGGGGAACTTTCAATGATACGGCGGCAGTAGTGAGGCAGTGAAATTTTTGATGAGGCGGAAGAATAATTAAGTCGATGGTTCAAGGTTTGAGTATATGTAGGGTTTGGTTTGTGGGTTATTTACGAAAATGATTATTTCGTTAAGCTATTTACATAAATGACCATTTCTAAACTAAAAAATTGTCAGAAGGATATTTAAATTTTAGGATTTTAATAATTAGCACATTTTATGTTGAATTTGCCAGTTCATACAGATTATCCGCAAATTATACTATGCACCCCGAACCACAACAAACATCATGGTCTGAAGGGCAAAAATGATTTTTTTTTTTTTTTTTTTTTTTTTTTTTTTTGTAAAACGACCAATTTTGGCTTAACTATAGGCCAAAATGATCCTAATTCTATCTTGCAAACTTGTTATTAACTTCGCAACATTATTTTAAGGTTGCAAATATACGGCAGATTTGTGACCCATTAGGCCATTATATACAGTCATTGGCCACTAAACGTTATCATTGTAAATTCAGTCGCATAAAGCTAGTATCATTGTGACTAATCTGTGAACGATCGTAATATCTATTGAAATTTGCCTATCTTCTTGTAGTGTTATTTCCCGAGCCAATTGTAACCAAGTATCCATTATTATCTTGTGCATTACAATAAATTTTACAATACAAAAGTAACTTAAAGTAGTGTGTCTCTAGTCTCTAGCTACTAGACTAGTATCGACCACTAAACTTATTGTACGTAAGAATGTATGATACATGAGAAACAACAAACAACATTGTTCAAACCTTTTGTACTACTACTTCACATTATTAATTATTGCCAAAGGCCTTTCTAAGCTTCATAACTTGTTCATGGTTCAAGAGCGTAGTCTTCTCAACTAGCTTAGCTGGTAAATTTCCCGCGAATAGAGCACTAGAAGTAACTTGAAATCCAGGATTAGCACTGTTCAAGCTTACAAATGCAAGAGCAGGAGTTTTCCCAATATTGACTTGAAAGTGCAACAATCCTTGAGGAAATATCATAACATCACCAACCTCCAAAGTCTTATAATAAGCAACATCATTTGTGTCAATAAACCCTGCAATTATTCTCCCCTTAACAACAATAATAACTTCCGATGACCGGTGAGTGTGCAAAGGCACAACTCCGTCGACACCGAAATCTAACCTAGCCATGGAAATGCCTAAGCCATTCAGCCCTGGGTACTCATCCACAAAACCAAGTTTCACGTTGTTTTTGAACATATCTATAGTCGGTCCACTGGTTCGAAAACCAGTGAAGATAAAATCATCGACCGTAACGTTATTAGGGTTCTTGCAAGGGTACCCTGATGGCCCCAATGGGAGATTAAGGTCTCCGACGCAGAAATCCGACACAATAGCTTTGGATACCGAAGCTAGAAGCGTGAAAGTTAAGAGAAATGCAAGATTAGTATTCATCATCTTGTAATGCAGGAAGATGTAGGAGTTATTGTATTGTATTAATAAGTATATATGTTTTGTATGTGATTTCTTTGGTAGTGTATGTATGTTATTTCGGATATGTTGTGCTGCTCTACAAAAGTTGGGTGCTATTTATAGTACCATTTGGAATGTCGTGGAAATTTACCGAGCAATTTTAATATTGTATCGATCAAGACTTTTCATATAAGATACGAATTCGAACTAATCTTTCACATATTTTTGAGAATCTGTATGATCGTAAGAAAACTGACTGGTCATTAAGTAGACTTTTCAGATGGGTACGATAACTTTTTCATTAATTTAAAAGGTTGGATCAACTAAAATAAAATTTTGTACTAAACTTTAATTTGATTTTGCGTATGAAGCTTCAACCTCGCTCGTACGATCACTACAACTTCCTAGAGATAACCCCGGCGTGCGCCAGTCGAGGAACCAGGATCAGTCACCTGGGCAAACCAACCTTCCTCCAGGAAGAATTGTGCTATGCCCCCTCGACCCCGATTGATGGGAATGCATGGTGCCAATATAGATTTATAGCTAATAAGTGTTCAACATTTTAAAGTTCTAGGTTTATCGAAAGCTAAAAATATACGTTAGATTTGATGATTAGTCAATCGACCACTGCAGATTTGTATGGAATCTAGATATAATCAGAGCGAATCACGCTGAATTAGGTGGTGATGACTGATGAGACATCGAAATTAAATCATCACCAAAGTGCTATTCATCATTTAATAATTTATACAAAAAAAAATATATATAAGTACATAACATTATTAAAAAAAAAAATTGATTTTCTAGGTACAACTGTTTTTATATTGAAACGAAAGTGGCCAATTTAACAAAGTCCGCCACCTATAACTATGGGAGCCAGCATTACTGAAAGCTAATTACTTACCGTGATTTTCTTTAATATTTGGTGATATATTGTAACATGTCGAAATAACATCATTTACTATTATTATTAACTCGTTATATTTAATGCATTTACTACCTACATTTCAAAATATATAACATTTTCGATCATCAAGAGGACTAAACCAAATACTTGTGGCCTTGCCAAAAACCTGCATGTGCATGCATGGTTGCTTCGCTGAGCAATTATATTTTAATTTTTCTTGAGGTCATTCGCTGAGCAAATATAAATAACTCTGAATGTGAACAAAAACATTAGAAATTGAAGTTATGATCACCTCATCTGATAAACCAAGTTAAAATAAACTATACTAGCTAAGAATAAAAAAAGCGATCGTGTTCTCCAACAAAGACCAAAGAAAAGGGATGTGGAGAGCGGGACAATAATGACGTTTGTGCTTACCTACTTCTCGGACCCTTGCGAAATTTCCCAAAGGTTTTCATCGCATTATTCTCATGAAATTTCGTTCTTAATTAAAGGTTATCCAATAATGTAAATATAGGCATCTATGTCAGAGTCGTCATGATCAATATCGGCCTCTTTGTAGAAGACTACCTCACAAGTTAGTGGGAATTTATCCTACAATCAATTGGCAATAGGATGAGTAATTCACCATGTTATGAATTAGTCCCCAGTCTTCTATTCCCTTCGTTCGCCTATAATATTCCTACTTTCTATCTAAAACTTATTATTTATTCTAAGATTCTTAAAAACTGTGTCTCAGCCTCCTACACGTTTTATAGACGAACGGAGGGAATATTTCTTATGAATAATAGGAATGGTACGGAATAATTGCATCACACACACGATTGTGGAGAAGAATTTCTGTGTTGTTATTGCCGTAGAATAGCCAACCATATATACAGAGAGTTCTCCCTAGGGTTACAAAGTGTTCACACCTATACACACGTATTTACCTAAAATACAGGAGAGTATATCGGAAACAAATCAGAACAAAATGATATACAAAAATATATTTACCAAAATATAGCCTAATACCCCCCCCCTCCAAGTTGGAGCATGTAACGAAGTAGTGCCCAACTTGCCCAACAGTGTATCAAACGGGCCCTTGTTAAGAGATTTGGTAAAGATATCGGCAAGCTGAAGATGAGTGGGGACGTATTGAGGAGCAATGATGTCGGCTTGAAAAGCATCACGAACAGAGTGACAATCAATCTCAATATGCTTTGTCCGTTCATGAAAAACAGGATTACGAACTATATGAAGTGCAGCCTGGCTATCACAATGTAGCTAAACGGGTTGTGTAACAGAAACATCCAAAGTAGATAAAATCTGTCGCAACCATTTGACCTCCCGAGTAGTATAAGACATAGCACGGTATTCGGCCTCAGCGGAAGAGTGAGAGACCGTTGTCTGCTTCTTGGATTTCCAGGAAATAGGAGAGTCACCGAGAAAGACAATGTAAGCAGTAAGGGACCGACGACTCACAGGACAACTGGCCCAATCAGCGTCACAATAAGCAGTAAGAGCCAAAGCAGAGTCAGCGCGCAGAAGTATACCTCGACCAGGATCACCCTTCAAGTAGCGAACAACGTGAAGAGCAGTCGTCCAATGATCTGAACGCGGGGCCGACATAAATTGAGCGAGAAGGTTAACCGCATAAGACAGCTCTGGACGTGTATGAACAAGATAAACCAGGCGACCCACCAACCGACGATAAGGAAGAGGGTCAGCTAATAACTCACCAGAGGCGGTTGCAAGTTGATGATTCGGCTCAATAGGCGTGGCAACCGGACGAGCACCGAGGAGACCTGTCTCACTAAGAATATCCAGCACATACTTACGCTGTGAAAGAAAAATGCCAGTGGGATTGCGAGCAACCTCAATACCAAGAAAATATTTTAAGACACCTAAGTCTTTCATATGAAAACATTCTCCCAAATAAGCCTTGAAACGAGCAATAGCCATCGTATCGTCCCCCGTAATAACCAAATCATCAACATATACAAGAACATGTAAACGAACGCCATCACGACCATAAATAAACAAAGAATGATCAGAAATACACTGAGTGAAACCATACCGAATGAGAGCCGAAGCAAGTTTAGCATACCAGCACCTGGGAGCTTGCTTAAGACCATAAAGTGACTTCTGTAAATGGCAGACTTTACCGGGAACCTTATGCTTGAAACCAGGAGGAAAACGCATATAAACTTCTTCGGAAAGATCACCATGTAAAATGCATTATGAACATCCATTTGATGAAGTTCCCAACCACGAACTACGACCACAGCTAACAAGGTGCGAATAGTGACCATTTTGACAGTCTGAGCAAAAGTGTCGGTATAGTCGATACCCTCAACCTGTCGATCGCCCCGAATTACCAATCTAGCCTTGTACCGCTCAATGGTCCCGTCAGACTTGTATTTGATGCGAAAAACCCACATACAGTCAATAGCCTTCTTGCCGGGAGGCAAAGATTCAACAGTCCAAGTATTGTTGCGTTCCAGAGCCGAAATTTCCTCACTCATAGCATGTTGCCAACGAGGACCCGACATAGCTTCACGAAAAGTGGTGGGCTCGCTACCACTAGTAATACCTGCAAGAAAACATCGATGGGTCTCCGAAAAACGATTATAACGAACAAAATGTGCAATGGGATAGGGCGTACCCGAGGAGGCGACGGAAAGAGCGGAGCGAGGATTACACAAGTCCTTAAGAGTTACAAAGTCCTTCAATCGTACGTTTTCGAACTTGGTCCGATGACCACGACCCAATTGCTCCGTTTCCTGTACAACCAATTCATCCCCCGAACCATTCGCGCTAGGAATAACCGTCGTCGGTGAACCCCCTAAACTCGCCTCACCCGTGATGTCCTGTATCGGAGAGATAGTCGCACCATCAGAAACCGAGACCCTATCTGGGCTCGGCATCTCCTCTGCATCCGTGGCTGAGGCCTCTAGAACCGAGCCCGACCCTCCTGTAAGCTGAGACCAACAGTTACGGGCAATATGCCCTGTTTTCCCACACCTGAAACACTTGATTGGAGCCCGCTGCCCCCCTTTGTCACTGAACCCACCACTGCTCTTCTCCCCTGAACCACCACGGCCCCCTCCCCGGCCCTCAGCAGGCGAAGAGTGAGCGGCAAAGGCGACTGCAGGCGCGGATTGATCGGTCTTGGCAGTCGTCGTAGTAACACCTCATCAAGAATGAGGCGTGAATACACCTGTTTGGGAGATAGCAATGGCTCGACAC
Source organism: Spergularia bocconei (assembly GCA_963457585.1). Lineage (NCBI taxonomy): Eukaryota > Viridiplantae > Streptophyta > Magnoliopsida > Caryophyllales > Caryophyllaceae > Spergularia > Spergularia bocconei. Next base: position 5,422,375 of record OY734953.1, on the reverse strand, counting down.
CCAGCAAATTAGAACGCACAGTTGCGTAAGACGCATCAAGACCCATAAGTAATTCAAACACACACTCATTATCCCTAATTTTCTGTAATTTGCTATCAATATCACAGGTACAACGGGAACAAGTGCAAGTCGGGTATCGAAAAACATAGTTAAAATCTGGCCAAAGTTTATTCAAACGCCCATAGTATTGCATAATAGATTCATTAGGACTTTGGCGGCAAGCAACAATATCCGACTTAATTTGATAGAGACGAGAACCATTATTAACAGAAAATTGAGATTCGAGTTCGTCCCACAATACCTTGGCATTCTCACGATAGGTGATGGAATCACGCAGCTTCGGATCGATTGTTGCGAAAATCCATGACACGACCATAGCATTCATCTGCCTCCACCGAGGTAAGTCCTCGGATCCCTTTGCTGGTTCGGGAATCGAACCGTCAACAAACCCCAATTTGTCCTTGGCAATCAAGGACACACGCATAGCACGAGCCCAGTCATAGTAATTCGCCCCTTTGAAATCCACAGGAGAAATTTTAACACCGAGATTGTCATTGCCCAATACGGTATATGGGCTGACTTTCGGAGTAGCATCTGGCATGGTGGATGGAGAAGAGACGCACGCAAGGAATTCGTCGAAAAGAAGACGCAAAAGAATCTCGTCAGCGACGAGATCAGTCATAAACCAAACCCCAAAAACCTAGACTCTTGATACCATAATAGGAATGGTACAGAATAATTGCATCACACACACGATTGTGGAGAAGAATTTCTGTGTTGTTATTGCCGTAGAATAGCCAACCATATATACAGAGAGTTCTCCCTAGGGTTACAAAGTGTTCACACCTATACACACGTATTTACCTAAAATACAGGAGAGTATATCGGAAACAAATCAGAACAAAATGATAAACAAAAATATATTTACCAAAATATAGCCTAATAATGAATTAGTCCACAGTCTTCTATTTCTCCAATGTGGGATATTATCCCAGATCTTACATACATGTGGGTCGTTGTCCCTCCAACACCCCCTCCCCACGTGAGCACATTAAATTCGTCACACTCAAATTCTTCAAACGCTCTTGCTCGGGTCAGGTTAATTCCAAAAGTCCCTATCTAGTGTCAAACCTCAATCAAATTCGTTGGCTTCCAAATTAAACTGGGTATATCCATGGACCAGATCGTCAAATCCAAGACCCACCTTGGGCTTTGATACCATGTCAGAGTCGTCATGAGTCAATATCGCTCCCCTCGTGGAACACTAGCTCACAATCTGGTGGGGTTCCATCCTAAAACCAATTGGTAATTAATAGGAGTAACCCACCACTTTAATTATAAACTAGTCTCGGTCTTCTATTTCTCCAATACATTTCACAAGTCGGCCGTTGTCACTCCAACAGTCTAATATTAATAAGCGGGTCAATAAACATCAATTGAAGATCTTCATTATTTTTGTACAATGAGTCGAAGATTACAAAGTACAAACTTCTAAAGATGATTCCGTTTGATATTATTATTAGATCCTTGTGTTCTTCGGATCGTATATATGAATCTTTCATAGATTTTCCTTTAATAGTGTAATACCTCAGGGAGGTCAGGAGGTGTGTTTCGTTAACCAAATACAATACTGGTACGTTAAATCAATTTGGTTAACCTATAACCCGATTTGTTCAAAAATGTTCCCTTTGGTTCATTAACTCTTTTCTATTAACCATTTGAAATCGTTTAATCAAACGGTTGACGTAAAGATAAGGATGAAAAGGTAACGACTCATCCAATCAAAACCATTATAACTCTCTAAAAAGACTAATCGAATAAGAAAATTAGACTGAACGACCAAACCAAACTGATCTGAACCGAACTTGATCGGGAATCGACCAAAGGAAGATCGAATGTATCTCCACTAGGAAAAAAAAACATTTCCCACCAATTTTAATTGTTTTGGGGGGGAAGGTGTGTGTGTGTGTGTGCGAGCAACACTTTGGAACTCATGTTACCTAACTTAACGGGTCAAAAAAATCATTAAAATTAGACAAATTTTCGATCTGTACCCCCAATTTTCAACACCATTATTTCTCCTATTACATGCCAAAATCTTGCAGAATAAGTTTCATCAAATCCCACATTTGGGTTTCTTAATTTCAATCTCAATTCGTTTTATAATTTCGGTAAGAATTAATTCAATCAAATTCTGGGTTATTATTTCTTTTTCCCCCCTGATTTATAACAAAAGATGTAATCTTTGTTTTTGCTTGCAGAAAATTGAATTGAAGGTTCGATTTTGTTGTTTTTTTTTTTTAATCAGCGAAATGGGTTCTATTCTTTCCCACGTAAGAATTTCTCACATTGCACTTTTACAAGATCTTTAATTTTGATTGTTTATGTTGATTTTGATTGAGAATTTGGGTATTCTTCTTTTTGAAGGGAAGAAATTGGGTAATAATTGTTCTTTCATTTTGCCATATAAATTATTTTTAAGTCAAATGTTATAAAATGTTGATATCATTTACAATTTGGAAGTAAAAATTGGACTTTAGACTATAGTTTCTAGTAATTATCATGGATTTTGGAGAAAGTTTGGAAATTGGAATGATAGATGGCATATGAATGTTGAAAGGTCTGATAAGTTGGGAGGAACATTTGGGAAACGTTGTGTGATCTTTTGGTGGTCGTATTGTTTGTATTATAGATTCGATTTCTGGTGTAAATTCGCGGTCATCTATTCGGGTAGACTGTATTTGTGGTCTTTTGCATTTGTAGATTGTTGGAGAAGCATGATTTAGGTAGGGAGTCCTCCATCTAATATGGTTATCAGTGATGCATGAATCTTGTTCTCATTTGAGTGATGCCATATTTCGCTCCAAAGCTGAAGTATTGGACACTTGGACCTCCTGTTGATTTAGGTAGGGAGTCCTCTAATATATGGTTATGAGAGTTGCACGATCTTATTCTCGTATGAGAGTTAGAAAATCTCGCTCTAAAGCTGAAGTATTGGATACTTGGACCTCCTGTTGATATGTAGACAGAAAGAAGTGATGATCTGCTAGCAATGTATCATCTCCTGCACTATGTTTTGTCTGTTTCGGTTATTCCATCCACATAATTTGATATTGTCGAGTTAAAGCCTTCATTTGCTGCAGATAGTTTTTCAGTCTAGCAGAGGTTACTGGTTTTTTGCTTCTAAACGAGGATGCTAGTCTTATTATCCCTGAAACCTTTGTTCTTTTTATACGCAGGATCTATTATTATGATTTGTGTTTGAAAGCGATCAACCTTGAGAAGGATCTGTTAAAATAATTTCTACTGTCGGGTTTTTGGTCTAGTTATTATGGAACCAGATACAGCTTTCACTGAGGTTGATCTTAAACAAGAGAAATTTGAAGATGTAAGGGATGAGGGTGAGAAATTCTACTGTGATCTATGCGATAAGGAAATGGTTCACAAGATGGCTCTTGTCTTACTTGAAGGTTTGTCAACCGCTTGTGTTGATAACACGACAGGGGATATCTTTAGGAGTCCTGGCACAGTGGCTGCTGAGATAAGAAAAGAAATGTTGGAGTATCTCACAGAGAGAAGTCAGTCCTTCGTTGTAGAGACTCTTATCTTAGAAGGTCGTCCTGAGGAGCAACTATCAGACCAGCCTTCTGACATAATTTCTGATATCATTGAGGATTTCTCGGGTCTCAAGAGGAATTTACTCAGCAGGGTTTCTGGATGGCTTCTTAGTGAAACGAGAGAAGACAAAATTGATGACTTTGTGCAGGAAATGGAGCTTAACAGCTTTTGGTTGTTGGACAGGAGAGAAGCTATTGCACAAAATCTGCTAAAAAATGTTGATTTTAAGAATGAGTTCCACTGTAACATGAAGTTTAAGTCTGAGGTTGAACTAGAACACCATCGCCTTCAATGCGGGTTTAGAACTTTGTTGTGTGAAAATGAGGGCTGCAGTGCCACCTACAGCGCTGCTCATGCAGAAAAGCATGACTCCATCTGCCCTTTCAAGATGCTTCCGTGTGAGCAAAAGTGTTCTGAGATCCTCATCAGGCAAGAAATGGACAAGCACTGTATTACAGTCTGCCCGATGAAACCTGTAAATTGTCCGTTCTACTCAATCGGCTGTAAAGCTACTGTTCCTAATTGCAATATCAAACAGCATTTCTCAGATGATGTCCGTTCTCACTTGCTATTAGCTTTAATGTATTTTCACAAGGGAGCATCAGCGGAGGACTTGGCACCCAGAGCTGAACAGATCGATCAGGTCAGTCCTCAGGAAACTTTTTTTTTTTTTTTGGTATCTAAGTATTATGGGGATAATTGGATGGCTAATCCTGTTTTAAAGTTAGGACACATAGACCTTGCATCCTGTTGGCTGATTAATATTGGATTCTTTGGTACGGGCCTATGACTTTAATTTTCTTCTATGATTTATCAAGTTGCTTTCGAATTGTCTACACAACAGACTGACCACGGCACTGTTTAGTCGCTCGGTACCTTTTCAAGGGTTGAGTTCTTTCACATTTGAACCTTTGGATCAGACAACTCTTTTTCTTTTTTCTTTTTTTTTTTTTTGGCATCTGCTGTTTGAAGTTGGCGATTGATCTTGCAATTTGACATTATTTTGTCCAATTCGTTTATGTCAATATATGTGCCTTTCTAGAGCTTTATTTTATCGATGCAATGGTACATGATAGGAACTAGGAAGACCCTTGATATCCCATCTACTTTGAAGGATATCTTGCTCTGTTTAAGACTAAATTCTTTTACTAGTCACACATACTCATCCCTAAATGGAGTAGTTTCTTTATCATCTTATTAAGTTTTTGATGTTTACTTTCTGCCAACATGGTTGTACTTTAGGGTTGAAAAAAATTAGTGAGTTGCTCTTTTGATGAACAAATGCGCTAGGCATCCAAACATCTCTGCTTGACACAATAGTTGATATTTCATCACAATATGGTTGATTTTTGCGAAACAGCGTGCTCTTAAAAAGTTAACATGTGTATGTTAATGAATTATCTTTAACCTTGATGTTTATCACCTGCAAGTTTTCCTTGCCTGCTTGTTTTTTCTGTGTCGTTTCGTAAACTTATCACACACCGTATCAGAAGAATTTCAGAAGTCTTAACCACTCTGGCATAGCAGGAACATCACTTGTCATCATACTCATCTGGTGGTTAACATTTTACTTTATCCTTGTAAGTCATAACTTTAACGTACATATAAACTCAGGAGTTGTCTAAATACGCCAGACTGTAACGCTGAGTCGAGCAAGGATGCTTGAAAGAATTTGAACATTACAACACGAAAGAAATTTAAATGAGATAATGTGGAAGCTGTATGCTTGAAAGTTGATTCTATCATTTTTATGAACTCTGGATCTGGCTTTTTCGGGGTTGTTGTACTTAATCTGATATGTTTATTTCTGTCGCCCATTAAATGTAAATGCTGCGTCACAGGGAGTTCAATTGACAAGCGTTGGTGTGTGGTAGCAGGAATCTAAATGTTAAAAATTTCTTTCTAGCAGGTATCTGTTGACCGGCTAACAGGAATGCAAGGCGTGAGAGCTTTCACAAATGCAGTCAAGGACCTTGACTCAAGGCTTGGGCCGTTTAAGGTTAAGAAGAAGAAACAACCGGTTGTGGAGGACACAATGAAATCAGATTCCGCAGAAAAGCAAAATGTATCTAAAACTGAAGAGTGTCCGCCCAGAAACACAGAACAAGTAGGATTTACAGAGCCTCCTGCAGTAGGATTACAGAAATTAGATTCTGGAGAGTCTTTAGAACAAGATGCAACAAAATCTATTTCCGTAAAGTCTCCAGCAGTGAGCACTGTGAATTCAGATTCTAGAGGGTCTCCAGCAACAGAGGAAAGCAAATTTGATTCCAGAGAGCATTCTGCAGAAGAAACACAGAAGTTTACCGAGTCTCTGGCTGAAGACACTAAGAAATCATATATTCAAGAGCCTGTAGTTGAAAACACGAAGAAATCAGAATTTTCAGATCCCCCGGCACCAAACTCATGGAAATCTAATTCTGAAGAGCCTGCAGCAGAAGACGCAAAGGAATCCGATCTTAAGCAACCAGCAGAGAATACAAGGGAATTAGTTTCTGTACAGCTTTCAACAGAAAACCCAATAGAATCTGAAGGACCGACAGTGAAAGACTCGACTAATAAAGATTCTGAAGAGCCTCAAGCAGAACGCACTAGGAAATCAGATTTGAAAGAGCCTCTGGAAGAACAGCATGGAAGCTGATATGGCACTTTCTTTGGCCAAGATTTCAAACACAGGTCAATTTTGACATACTTCTGGACTTGAGACTATCCTAGGCTGGCGGGTATGCCTGATTCTCATTGTTCATATGAATAGCACCTGCTTTCTTGCTTCTTTTTTCTTTTTTCATTTTTTTTAAATATAATACCTCCATAGGCAGGAGCTTTTGAGGCACTGTGTTAACGTTGTTATTCATATAGTTTCTTTTTGCGGCTCCATATTTCTTATAGCGTACCGAGGGTCAAACAACGACCTAAATATAGAGATGACACAATTGAGTAAAAATACCAATCTGTTTGTTACAAAACAGTATATACTATATGTATACACAGTTGCACAGTTCTTTGTGTTGTAGAGGCTTATTTGCTTAATGAAACATAGATCAATTATTAAGCTCAGCTTACGTTCTTACACTGATCTTATTGCAGAGGATATATTGTTTTTGCATTTCTTACATAAGCTTCCCTTTACTGGCACATTAGTAGGGTATGCTCAGCGGGACTAAAACACGAGAAGGCGAGTATACATCGAGGTACATACACCATGAAATGTGAAACACACGGTCTTGTGAACAGTTATTTGGATAAAGATCCTAATTAGTACCACCAAGGGCCTTTTTGAGTTTCTTCACCTGCTCTGGATCTAGCAGCGTGATTTTCTCAGCAAGCTTTGAGGGTAAGTTGCCTGCGAATAAGGAGTCGCTGACAACCTGAAGGCCGGGGTTTGGGCTGTTCAAGCTCACGAAAGCAAGAGCAGGAGTTTCCCCAGCATTCACCTGAAAGTGTAATAATGCTTCAGGAAATATCATAACATCACCTACCTCTAGTGTTTTATAGTATGCTGTATTGTTTGTGTCGATTATTCCAGCAATTATTTTCCCTCTAACACAAAGGAAAACCTCTGATGTTCTATGGATGTGTATAGGGACAACTCCACCCACACCGATGTCGATACGTGCAATGGAAATGCCTAGGCCATTTAAACCGGGGAATGCGTTAGAAAATGCTAGGTTTAGATGGTTTTTGTAGATGTTTGTGGTTGCTCCGGCAACACGAAAGCCAGTGAAAATAAAGTCATCTAGAGTGACTTTGCTAGGATCTTTGCAAGCGTACCTTGCTGGCGTCTTGGGGAGAGTAAGATCTCCCACGCAATAGTCCTCGACTATCGCGTGGGAGATGGAAACGAGTAAAAATAAGAAGACAATGACGATATTCATTGTGTAAGAATACAAGGTTAGTAAATATATAAAATAAAGTTAGTTTTATTCGCTTTGGTTTTTTCAGAATGCCATAGTTGTTGTAGTTACACATATTTATAGGGGGAGGAGGGTAATGGTCTAATGGATGAAGCTTATGAAGCAAATTTTGTGGTTGCTTATTAGTATTAATCAGAAAAGGATATTAGATTATACTATCGGATTTTGGACTTGGTACAACACTTTCTTCATGCAATGCAAAAGAGTACGTTTACACTTTTGCTGAATCAACCATCAACATGACAACATTGTTTATCCATCTATTCTTTTCTTTGGGTATGTAGAAAATGAGTAGCTAATGTTGTGGCCGCGACCTAGGATAATCTTGCGTAGGTTAAAGTTTCTAATCACGAGACCAACTTTGATTCTCTTTATCTGTCAATCCATATAGTTATATGTAACTATGAGCAATTGGTTAACCTGGAATGGAGGCTAATTAGCTTTGCTGCGCTACACTTGTGGAGTCTCAGCCATGAGAAAGCATATATTTGCGAGAGTTTTACTCTGCCTTTTATTTGTGTACATCTACGTGGGTTGAATTTGGGCTTAAATCCGGATTAAATAGGATTACAACCAAAAAAATATCATTGTTCAATATTATTGAAAAAGTTGATGCAATAAAGCATTGCTAGCTAGCATGGTAAGGGTGATGTACTTATAAATCTATGGCCTATGAGTCATCCATATGCCAGAATTAGGGCTGGCAAACCCGACCCGACCCGATTCGTTGACCCGAATATCTGATCCGACAAGACCCGAAATTGTGGTCAACAAAACCCGACCAGACCCGACCCGATGATGACCCGAACCGACACAACTCGACCCGAAACCGACCCGACCTCCTGTTATCCGACAATGACCCGACTCATAATGCCAAAAATTGAACTGACGCCCATAAATGGCCATAAGTAAGTAAAACCGATTGTGACCCGACCCGATCCGACACAAAATTTTCTCGATAAAACCGACCCAAAACCGACCCGACCCAACCCGAAACCGACCCAAAGGTTCATCTGACCCGTTATGACCCGACCCAATACGAACCGACCCGACATAACCCGACCCGAAACCGACCCGACGACCCATTTGCCACCCCTAGCCAGAATCTATTGGAAATATTAAGTTTAAACCTTTTATCGAGTTTTAATGTCATCCATAGTCTGGAAAATTGGTGACAAAATTTGGAACGGATAACTGTATATTACACGATAAACTATTGTGAAATCGCATCGAAAGTTTGCTACAAGATAAAATCGGATCATACTTTGTTTTGTATAAGGTACTCCAAAAACCCTCAATCTTAGCCATCGATTTCAACACAACGGAGTTTTTTTTTTTTTTTGAAAGCCAACACAACAGATCGAGTTTAGACACTGAAGATATATACTCCCTCCATTTCAATATATATGATGTTTTCAAGTTATGAGACACTTCTTTGACCTTCGATATCTCTCAACACATAAGGGTAAAAATTATGAAATTATGATCTTGTGAAAGTATATTTCATAACGAATTCAATGGTATAATATTTATAATTTTTTACTAGATATTTTTTTATGAAATTGGAAATCAAAATTTATATATTGGAATGGAGGGAGTACATTGCATGCACTTGGTCAATAATGAACAACCACGTTGTAAATGAACTACTCCGTAATCATATTTTGCTCAGTTGCCCAAGTCTTCCGGACTATCCTGGATTCAGGCCCCTTGCTTGTAAAACATATAAATCATTAGTCGACAATTTACCTACACCGCTGAAAAAATTACCTACACATCATTGTCGTTTCGAAATTTTATAATACCGGTCAGGTGCGTGTTACAAAAATAACATTCATTTGAAATGTATTTTGTAACGTTATTGTCTTATGTAATTTTTATCCTTACAGAGGGAGCTGATCATGAGTGACGATAAGGGCTCGAATTTGGGACAAACTCATGTAAATTTCGTTGTTAACTAGTAGGTCAACATTGATCCTCAAGTTATTGTTCATGTGACTATATATCATAACTTTCCTCCTCGTTTGGATAGCACGGGCTGCACGAGAATTCAATACCTATTGCTAAGTTCTAACTTAGGTGTTCGGATGGGATCTAGTAATTAAGAATTTCTTGGAATTTATTTCCTATGTGTTGATTTTGAAGGTTATGGTTTTTAAAGGTACAAAAGTATTATATCTATCACTCTATAAAGCATGAGAATTGAGAAGTACCAATGGGGCGTAAGAAAATTCGTTCCCATCGTATATTTTTTTTTTTTTGGTACAAAGACGAAAAGAAAACAACTAGCTAACGTCTATTACATCCTCCGACGGAGGCAAAATAACAAAATTATCATCAAAGAAGGAAGAGGTTCCAGGGACCTCCATGATCCCCACTTCACTAAATTCAAAGTCATCTGTCGTCCGGAAGGTAGTCCGTGAAAGAGTCGCTCTCGCTTCCCTTGCCATATGATCCGCTACCTTGTTGTTCCTTCTGTTGACAGTCTCTACACTCGCATGTAGTTCTAGACCAATCTCTCTACATTTCAAGTACACATTAGTTAGCACATCCATGGGATTCCTCCTATCCATAATCACATGAACCACCAGTTCACAATCACAAAGGATGATAAAATCTTGACAGTTCTGCCTTTTCAACCAAATCAAACCCAAAAGAACCGCCATGGTTTCCGCTAAGGTAGCATCAATAGCATAGACATGCGCAATAATCCTTGCGTTCCACCTGCCATCACCATCTAGTACACAAATAGCTAGACCTGCAGAATTCTCAGGTTTAACAAATGAAGCATCATCAGTAAAGACCAAACTAGTAGATGAAGGGAAGGAAGGTAGTGTGTTTTTTAGAGGAGTGAAGGTTAACTGTTGAAGAACAGTTGGAGGAATTAGAAATTTCCCACACTTTTGTAAATTGATCATACAATTCCTATGGTTTTGAGGGTTACCAATTGCAAGCAACACCTTAGAATGATAGTACCCCTCTAAAAAATGATGGGGTGATAAACCTAACCAATATGTTCGATGTCAATGAAAATGACGACTGAAGTCTGAATGAGTCTTAATCAAGAAGCTAAGTGAAATGATAGCCTAAACAGACCGTTGATGGCTTCAAGCCTTCAACACACCATTATTCTAGGTAGTTCTAGTTATATATAATTTGTGTTCAACCTCACTTAATAACAATATAGAAAATCGGAAAAATGCATGTTACTCCACATTGATCATTTATACACAATATATTCAACCGGTGCTAAAACATTATCATTTTATCCTTCCATTTTTCTAGTAGCTAGGTATAAAAGATCGAATAAGCATAATAACAAGTCAAAATAAGCATATTAGCGTACGGTTAAATTATATGTTAATATGTATTTTAACAAAGTTGGACATAATCAAATTCTATATACCCCCTCCATTTCATTAGGTTCCTTGCATTTAGTTCGCATTTTTAGATAAATAATTCAAACTAAATGCAAAGAACCTAATGAAATGGAGGAATCTGAGTATAATATATAATTGCATGTATCAATATACCTACCAACCAACCTACAAGAATCACCCAAATTAGAAACTTATATTTGGATTTTGCAATATCATTTCGTATATACAAATACCTTGAACATGATAAACAAAAATCACCTAGTAATCTCCCAACATCTACGATAATGTACACGTACGATAGATCATCGATAAATCAAGAATCTTATGATCACCATGATCTCTTTCCATTTACAACGAAAACTAAATTATCGAACACTGTATATTTATAGGGTCTCATCCAATGGAACAATCACAAAGAAACATTCCACATTAACACACATCTATCTTCCCTAGTAAAACTTCAAGATGAAGCTTTTCTCAATCTTCTTGGCCGTGTTTGCCCTAATTTCAACCACGAACGCCATAGTCGAAGACTTTTGTGTAGCAGACTACACCCTCCCAAACGGACCAATGGGCTACTCATGCAAAGATCCTTCAAAAGTCACATTTCACGACTTTGTTTTCCACGGTCTAAGCAAGCCAGGAAACACCTCAAACATCTTCAAAAGCGCGGTAACTCCTGCGTTTTCCTCCGAGTTCCCCGCCTTCAACGGTCTAGGTCTCGCCATGGCGAGGCTAGACTTCGATGTAGATGGGGTTGTCGCGCTCCACTCACATCGAACAACAGAAGTTCTTATTCTGCTAAAAGGTGAAATTGTTGCTGGCTTCATTTCGACGAATAATACTGCTTACTATAAGAAGCTTCATGTTGGAGATGTCATCGTTTTTCCACAGTCGATGTTGCATTTTCAAGTTAATGTTGGTAAGAAGAAAGCTCTTGCTATGGTGAGCTTGGACAGTGCCAAGCCTGGTCTTCAGTTTACTTCTAATTCACTCTTTGCTGGGAATATGCCTACTAAACTTGTTCACAAGACTACGCTTCTTGATGTTAGTCAGATTAAGAAGCTTAAGAAGGCTTTTGGTGGCACTAATTAAATTCTTAATTGGAAGATTATGAATGTTTAATGATTGGTGATATCGTTATTATATGAAGTTTTTTTTAATTGTGATGTACATTTGCTAATAATTATACTCAATGATTTTATTATGAATGAATTATTTAATACAAAATGAATCCATGTATGTGTTGGGTTGTTTTAAACTTTTAATTGTGTTTTTTGTATGTATGGAGTATTTCGTTTGCAATTGGTATATGGTACCCCGGGGGTACGCAGCTCTAGGTACCCCCGGTTCAAGTGATATATAATGAGTGAAAATTGAAAACTAATGAGTGGAATTCGAGAAATAATGATTAGAATAAAGTTGTATATAATGATTGGAAATTCAGAAATAATGACTTAATTAAAATAAATAATGACTACAATGTTATATATAATGAGTGAAAATCGGAAGATAATGAGTGAAAGTTGAGAAATAATGAGTAAAAATTGTAAAATAATGAGTGAAATTGAGAAATAACGAGTGAAAGTATATAATGACTATAATGTGGTATATAATGAGTGAACAGTTAACTGGGGGTACGTAGCTCTGGGTACCCCCGGGGTACCTAATAATTTGTGTTTCGGTTGAATTAGTTTCCGAAAAACGGTAAGTATGCATGTCAAGTTTAGCTGTTCATAGTCAGACTTTTAACATTTGAAATGAAGTGTTTAGTATTTGAGAAATGATTATTGTTGTACACTTTACATTAGTTTTTAAATAAGAAGAAAATCCATTAATATAATCATCGAACGGTACTTATATCAAAGATTATAGCAATATAAATATCATCGAAGACATCCACTTCACACAATTCTTCATGAATTAACGAAACTGATCTCTTACATAATATGAAATTTTTGTGTCTTTCATTGGCAGGGTATATTAATCCGTTGTACAATATGACGAAGAAAAAAATACAAAGGACATAACCATCGATATTTGAAGCCAAGCCAAATCCATTGGTTATACGGTATGTACACCAATGTAGGAACAATTTCCGTTTTGAACAAATGAAAAACTACAAGTTTATCACCAACGTATGGTATTAGGACCGATGACAGCCCCAAATCTAAACTAAAAGAGAAATAAGAGAGGCCATGAAGAAGGATTTTTTTTTTTAATTAGAGGGGAGAAGAGAAAACAACTTTACAATTTACATTTGTTGGACCTCGGATATTTCACTATTATCATTAATCGTCTCTTGAACGAAATTCTCGTAAACCGTGATACTAGTACCAAATGACGAACGTATTACTTGTCATGAACGGTATTTTGGAAACAAAAGAAGAATTTTAATCAAGGAGTTCATGCTTGGGGGAGGGCAATGCAAAACGGGAAAATTTTGCACGGTGAATTTGAAGCAATGTTTTAAAAATCGGACCGGACCGGCCGGTTCAACCGGGAACCGGTCAGTGGTCCGGGCCGATTAGGTCATAAAACCGGGGGTGGTCAAAACCGGTCAAACCCGGTCAAGAACCGGCCGGTTCAACCCGGTTAATGACCAGGTTTGGTTCTTTTCGTATGTATTTTAATATTTTTGGCAAAAAATTAATTATTTTATATTTTTATTATTATGACGTCATCCGGTTTTTTGATCCGGTTGAACCGGTCGAACCCCTTGACGCATCGAGCCTCCGAGGTTACCGGTTCGATGTCCGGTTCGGTTTTTAAAACATTGATTTGAAGTTTACCAGTTTTCATATGGTACACGGTTTGAAGTTTGTGTGCATCATACACATGAAATTTCATTTTTGCGCATATAATAATGCCCCTTTTGATAAATTACACCCAAAAGTACTATCTAACATTAGGAGTCAAAATATGGAACATTTGTTGATTATTGTAATAAGGACATACACATTTCAAATGGTATGAAACTATGAATAACGTGAGGCTATAGCTAAATAATATTAACATGGAAACACATACAAAAAAATGGGGAAATTTACACGATATCCACTTGTCTATAAATTTTCACGTGGTATACACGTTTCTAGATATGTGCACACTGTCACCTCAATATATTTTTTTTCGCAAACATAATACCATTGTGCTTATTTTGTTATAGAAAAATGCGTGTTGTCATGATTAGTCAATGAAGTTATATATCAATTGTTTTATTGGTGACTCATTTAAAAAACACGAGAGTAACTTGAGATTAAAATATAATTTTAAGGAAAAGAAAACCAAAATTGGACATAAATAAGCCATTAAAATGGAACCTTAAGGGCTATGTACCATACTACCATGTTTACAAACCTGGAAAAACGTTAATATCATGTGAAAACTGGCAAACCTGAGAAGTAACATGTGATTTTTCCCTAAAAAAAACTCCAAAATTAGGCACATAGAGCATAACATGTATGATACCTCTAGACTACCACCATATGCACAAAACACCAAACGTGACATGAAATGTGGCAAGTCCAAGGATACCGTGTGAAAATTAGCAAAATGCGAGACAAATCTACAAACAAACCCGTCATGTCGTTTCTCATCTCTAAATCCCAAATTTTTTATCTCACTTACCAAACGATCCCGATAATTCATAAATCATATAAATCATTATCATAATAATATTTTCTTAATCGGAATGGAAACAAAAAGAGAATGAAAAAAGAGGAAACAAGCTATATAAAGGCCAGATAACAAAGAAAGACATATAAGATGGAAGAAGACGACCTGTCTCTGTTCAGAACTTAAACACAGCTTACCGAATGACAGTCTGTCATAAGTTTGCCACTCGACATCCTCGAATCATATAATTCCAAGAACATAAATTTTTATTAAGTTTTTATATTACCAAAATATACATTGGACTGTCTGTCCTCTGTCCTATATATTTGATGACATATAAATACTTTATTCTATAGTTTTTATTATTTCTCCCTCCTTCAACATCTGGGTTTCTTCTCTCTTCCCTGTTCCTTCTCTCTTCCCCCTCTCTCTTCCTCCTGAAGATTCAGAGAGAGAATTTAGAGAGAAGAATACAGAATTTGATCAAAGAAGAAGAAAAAGGGGGAGAAAGTTTGAAACTTTGTTTGTCATTTATTATTCAGAATTTGATCATGAGTCTCTTTGGCCTTGGTAGCAGGTAAATTCCATTTTTTTACCTGAGAATTTCGTGTTTTGTTTTTCTGGGTTTTTGTTTTTCATGATCATACATGCTTTTTCTGCAGGAAAAAATGAAAAAGATTGAAACATTTTGAATGTTTTGATATGATTTTAGGTTTTTTTTTTGTTGCATGATCAATGTGGGTTTTCTGTTTCTAGGGTTGTAACATGTAAATTCGTATGTTGGTTTGGTATGATTAATTTTTTTTACTGTGACGTGACATTGAATTTTTACATTTCTGTTAAAAATTGTGCATTTGATTGACTGATGGATTGCTGATTTGCTGACAGTTGATTAATTAATGATACAATTACAATTTTACTGTGTCAGTGTAATTTTGTGTTACTAAAATAATGGGTGTGTAATACTAGACTCTAGGGATTACGGAAGATTCGAACCTGAGACCTAATGTATGATCGTAAATACGTTACTCTTAATTGCTAGGAGGAATGAGTTTGTGTGATTGAAGCTTTATTTTTGAGGAATAAAGTTGAGAATTCTCCTTTTTCAGTATAAAAAAACAATACCATTGTACTCTTATGCTGATGCCTGACTTTATTCCTAACCCTTACCTTTGAAATAAATTAGTCCAGTATAATCTGCTTTAGGAAATGTAATTTAACCTGTCTGTTCGATTAGTGCCTTTTTATGTTGATTTTAAGGTGGAACAAGAGGTAAAAGATTAGGGAAAAGGATCTGTAATAGCATTAGCACTTTACAGTTGTCTTATCTCACACTGTTAATTATGCTTAAACCTAGTTATAAGGATCTGAGAGATTTCACTTTGTTGGAAGATCAATTTTGAGCGCTGTTTGAGTTGGCGGCTTTGATTGTGATATAAATCGTAGTGGTGGCGTATAATGAGGTACTTCGAGTAATGTTTGCAGTTAATTGTACTAATGTTTTGGTGAATATGTGAACAAGTATAGTTTGCTGTTTGTGAGAGATATTGTAATCATTTCTTGTTGATCCCGCTTGTTTTGTTGAGAGCTTAGGGCTTTACTAGGTGTTGATCGAGAGAAGTAACATGCTAAATCATTTCTCCTGGGAATACATGATGAATTGTTTGGATTAGGTTCCTCGCTTCTCATTTTCCCGTTGGGTAGTAGATGATTGATATATTACAAATTACAAGAATAGCTTGTCTTTATTAGGTGTTAGGGCAATAGGTATAAATTTTACGTTGATTCCATGAGCTTTTCTTCTAATTTGGGATGGGCTTTTGTTTAGCAGAAACCAGAAGACTTTTCGCCCTAAAAAGAATGCGCCCTCTGGGAGTAAGGTCAGTTTTCAACTATATGTATATCTTTTTCATATTAATGGTTACTCCACAGTAAAATACTCAAACTCAGGCTGGTGTTTACAGGGAGCACAACTTCAGAGACATATTGATGCAACTTTGGGCAGCGGCAACCTGAGAGAAGCTGTGAAGTTGCCTCCTGGAGAGGATCTCAATGAATGGCTTGCCGTGAACAGTTAAGAGAGTGTTCCATTTTCCTTTACATCAGAGAATTGGCTTGGCTATGTTTGGCTGCAAATGATCTTACATTATGCTGCATCATGTCCTACCATATTTGTTGGGCACTACAATAAGCGTTTTAAATCTTTAGGCTTTCTGCACATTCTCACAAAAAGGACAGCAAGTCAGCATTCACAATAGCCCATAGTAAATTTGATTTTCATGTATCCCTCTAACTGCAATGTCAAAAGATATAGTTGCAAATACCTTCTAGATGACATCGCAGTAAAGTAGAGTAGGACATATCCGTTTGTGTTACTAATATTTGAATTCCTGTTACAGGCAGTAATTCATTTTTTTTATCAATTTTTCTTATTATAGCGGTGGATTTCTTCAATCAAGTCAACATCCTTTATGGTACTCTCACTGAGTTCTGCACGTCAGCGAATTGTCCAACGATGACAGCAGGACCAAAGTAACTTTCTTACACTTAAACTAAGTCAGAGCACATGCCTATGGCCGCTACTACTCTGCAACTAATGCTTAATCTCCTTTTTATTGTGGGATTTGAGTGTCATTACCATTCCCCCGTGTTTGCACATTGATGATGATGAATTTTAGTTTTGATGTTTCTCCAATTCTTCTGAGTAGCCTAGATTTTCTGATTACATGCTCTACTATGCAAGTCAGTCTCTCTGAATATGCCAAATTTGATGACATATATGCCATAAAGTGTGACACCTCAAATCTAAGAAGCATGCTTTTTAATTTATGCCATATCTGCTCATCGACGGAATTGAAGTTAGAGAAAGTTTCCTTATATTAAGTTTATTAATTATATCAGTCGAAGCGATTTTCTTTTCTGGAAAATGTTGGAAAGTAATCAATTTGACACTCTGACAGTCCCTTTCCTCAAGATTGTAGTGGAATTTAGTAGTTGAAGTTGGACCGAACTGAAAACCTGTTTAGTTATCGGTGCAACAGAATGCCTTGTTAGATAATTCTAAAAGGGGTACATATGTAACGGCCGTCTGGCTGATCTATATCTGATTGCTGACCCGTAACTTGCTACTGTATCGCATTTGTATAGTGATGGTTCAGAGTTGCTCTTGCCTTAAGTGTTTGACTTCATAGATCAGACATAGTCTTGGTCTGCTGATGTAGATGATCCCTTCCCATCTGTTTCTTACATGTGACATTTTCAATTCTTAGCCAAAAATTAATCTTCCTTGCAGATATGAGTATAGATGGGCTGATGGAGTTACTATAAAGAAACCCATAGAAGTGTCTGCTCCAAAGTATGTCGAGTATTTGATGGACTGGATCGAAACTCAGCTGGATGATGAATCAATATTTCCTCAAAAGTTAGGTTAGTGAAATTACAGCATTTGAGTTCCTATAAAAATCCTGATGATGTTACGCCAAAAGGGGGGTGGGGGTCCTGATGAAGGGTCAGAAAGAATACAGATACAGAATCACTTGTGTTGTGATCCGTATCACCCATGCTCTGCAAGAACAAATGGATATTAAAACAATATATATTGTTGCAGGGGCTCCGTTTCCTGCAAATTTCCAGGATGTTGTGAAGACTATCTTCAAGAGATTGTTCCGTGTGTATGCACACATCTATCACTCTCATTTCCAGAAGATAGTGAGTTTGAAGGAAGAAGCTCATCTCAATACGTGCTTTAAGCATTTTGTCCTCTTTACATGTGTAAGTTGTTTCATACTTGTAGCTATCTTTCCATATCTTTCATATAGCATCAGGAATCAGAAACCTCTTATAACTTTATAAGTAAAAGCATATGCAATCGCTAGCTGCAAATATATCCTGGTAGCGTAATGCTTCTAGGTCATGTTCTCCTAGGCTGAAATATCTGATCTCAGCTGAACTGAAGTGAGCCACCGTAGTTATTATAATTGACGTTTCAACTGATCTGATCCATCAAAGAAGTTGATCGAGTGAACAAGACCTTACTCTCTGTCATTACGTTACAATAGATTTTCAAACTCGTATCGAACATATATTACCATAAGGTTATAACCAGACTTATCCTGATATATTAATGTGTTAGGGTTTGAAGATAAGATTATGAATAATAAAAGCACAATAAATTGGTACAACTAGAACTTGCAGCTTAAGCGTAAAAACCTCAGATGTTTGACCGTAATCTTATGGTCAACCTGTCTTATACAAGTTTTTGTGGCAACAAAGTGATAGTGCTTGGTGAACCAGTATTGCGTTCAACTTAGCATTCAGATGGTCCCATTGACTAGGACTTTCGCAATTATATTCTGTGTTCAACCTAGACATAAGGAACTTTATGCTGTGATATTTCCAGGCATCTATCCCAGATACAAATATACAACTTGGCTTTCTGCCCTTTTTCCTGTGGGCCGGTAAATGAAATTATGAAAAGAATTTGATGAACTGTGAGAAAACAATGGCCTGATTATGTGAATTAAGTATTTTGCAATGCCATATACATTCATTTGAACACCGTCTTTTTCTGAAACATTGCAACATTACATTCTGGCACATGAACATCTCACATGGGTGGGGAAGATTTTGTCTTGCTTCATATCAGATGCATTAACATGCAGCCATGTTCTCCAGATTATTTCTGAAATCTGACAATACCAAACGGATTTCTGAGTTACATTCAGCATCTGATGCATTTTGTCTATTGTTTACTGATAAGAGTTGCCTCAAGATTAATTATATGCCAGCCTTCAGATGTACTAGCCTGCAGATTTTATTATAATGCTTGATTCTGATATATACTGCTACGCAATGCAGGAATTCCGGTTGATTGACAAGGGGGAGCTTGCACCTCTGCAAGATCTTGTGGAGTCTATTCTGTCTTAGTTTTAAGTGTACATTTTGCTCCACAAACTTAGTTTGGGTGAAAAATTTGCTTTGTGTCTGGTGGATTAACTTCGTCATATTGAGTTTCGTTCGGACTTGAACCTCTCTCCTTTCCAAAGGAATGGAGTTTCTGGTTAACTGGCGTTTGCAGTCTTTGTTACTGCCAATTGTTATGCCATTGTGTAGTAGCTGTGGTTAACTTGTTTCTGGATTATCAAAACTCAAAAGTTGTCGATGAATATTATGCCTCCAGTTATGCACAAATGTAGCATTCATGATTCTTTTTCCAGTCTTCCAAAGTATCCATACAATTTATCAATTTTAGAAGATTACCATGCACTGTGCAGTGTGCACAATCGAGAATCGATGTTGCGGTTCTAGCTCACTTTTAAGTTTAAACCCAGAATCAGCTATGCACAGCTAAACTATAGGTAGCATTGTAGCAACAATGTACCAAAAATGTAACAGGTAGCAACAGCCAACAACTGTTTCTTATATCGTATCGTATTCTGACAAATTGGCAATTAGTCGACAAATAATCACGTACACGTTGATACAGCTCTACATTGAGTAGCCGAGTGAGATAACCCCAAGAAGAATGAAGAAAATAACCAAAATTTTGCTTACAAACAGATTTTTGCTTTCTACAAAGGCGTTTAAGAATGATCAGCAACTTAGCATCTGTGATCCAAGCGATGTTGCAAAAGCCTAATAACCGGCACTGACAGCATCCTTGATCAGAGGCTCACTATTCACAGGGTCGGGCAGCCACGCGTTCCAGGAATTTTGAGTTAGAGTTATAATTCCACATCGTCGTCTCCTGTATATTTCAGAAACTCTGAAACGGCAGTTTCACAAAATCTTCTTTGAGAGGTGCTATCAGTGTTCCAGTACTTTCAATGACGGTGCACAGGTTCTCAAAACATACATTTAGTCGGTTGGCTACTTCTTCACAGTTTCACAGATACATCCTGGAAGTGGATTTGCATAGAAACTTTCCTCCAGCTTGGGGAATTCTCCAGGTTCTCTATAATACGGACCACCTATCCGGTATTTGTGCAGTCTTTGCACTTTAGAACTAAATTTCTTCCAACTGATTTTGCCTTCATCATATTCATCAATGAATTTCACCAGATTCATCCTGCAAAAAGAGTGTTGGATTACAAAGTACAAACCCTGCTTTCAGGATAGAAGATCATCCTACAATATATAACAATCACTACATCGTGATTTATTATAGGAGTAATACCTGTCTGGACTGATGGTTTTCTTAAATCCATCGAATCGCCTATGTCCTTTCACCGCCTTTGCCATATTCCCATCATATGTGTACACAAATGCATCACTCTGAAGGGCAACAACATAGTCAAGACCAGCCAACATATTCTGATGGTTCCTGAAAGGTTCCAGCTCCTCTTCTGTGGCTAGAGTTGAGTGAGAGAAGATATTAGGAAAGTCGTCAGTGAGATAGCGCATGCTTCCATTGCCATAGGCTTCACCAGCAACCAAATAAATCCTCGTGTTGGACGGAAAACCCAATCCTTTCAACAAAAGAGAAGTCTCTCTAGGGGTTGATGGGCATCCACCGAGCCTCCTACGCTCTGTGCCATCAATTTCCTTCTCTTTCCAGTGACTGACCTCATATCGCATCTTACGAAGTTCTTCATCTTCTTCTGCTGTCAAATTATGGCTGCAGCCAGTGAATGCAAGCATATCTTTCTCATACCTGTCATGCAACCAAGATAACACTGAGACCAGGCACAAACACACATAATGGACTTGCATAGTACAAAGAATTGTACAGACAAGAAAAGAAAAGTAACTAAGTGTTGTAAGTGATTCAAAAAATTGACCTCAGATGGAGAGCAAGGTAAGGGCTTCCATTTTCTCTCATTCTTGCAACCATAGTATTGCCAAGGTTTTCTATAGGAGCGGAGTACTTCAGTGCCCTATAGTTAACACGGCACCTCAGCTTTTGAATGGAATTGGGTAGACCATTGTTGGCAATCCGGGAATCAGTATGGGTGAAGTAGATCACTTTATGCTCCTTCAGAAGAGGGAGGACATCTAATTTGTAATAACTGACCTGATTGATAACAATTCCTATTAATCAGATACTTATACAGTAACATATACTAGTATACTCAAGCCTAGAAAACCAGAGGAAATAGAATTGTCTATTGCTTATTGAATACTATGCATGTATTAAGTTACTGGTGAACTGAATTGTGAATCAAGCATTCAAGCTGCCCAATGGCTAAATAAGTAGAGGGGGGGGGATAGTGGTGAATATCGTCATCAAACCTTGGACCAGGATATTGGTGTCTTTTTAAAAGGTTCAATCTCCGCAAATTCAGGAGGTAAGTCTTCAACAACATGGACGTCGTCTTTCAGTGTTTCCATGAAATGCTGCCAGTCGAACAAGTCTTTGAATCCACTGTGAATCCAAAACAAGTCAATTAACTAGTCACAGAACTACTATAAACAATATACAAAGGAGACAACATAAACATTATACTACTGATTCAAGCTCATAATACAGCACACCAATTAAATCAATACGCCGTACTTATAACTCTCCATCCAAGGAGATAGCTTACACCAATGACATATCCTAGAGAGTTTACAGTAGATTCGGTATGAGCAGCAACTTAACCAGTGACGACTTCCAAGGGATGGAATCCGCTTAATTGTATACTAAACAATTGTTGGAAGCTTAAGAAAGAACATATACAGTCCTAAGAAAAGCATCACACCAGACAGAAATTGCAATGTTCACAACTGCTACCACAGCTGAACAGACAAAATTGTGAGAACAGGTTAGTGTTACCTTTCATCAGCCCAGAAAGAAGTGTGATCTAGAGAAGGAAGAACAAGGGTAGCCTTCATGATTTTAGCAACAGCAACCATATCACAGATCTGCACTCTAAAATTATTTCTTCATCAGATCATAGTTGTAGCTGATACTTAATAAGCTTTACATATATAAATATTTTAGTATGGAAAACAAACAGCCACCAGACCCCAAATCTCATCTGGTTTAAGCCACCATTAGCATTTATGAGGATGTAACCATTTGTCTTTTCGTCCAGCCCTGACAAGAAAGAGAAAAGGATTAAGCACCTCTAGCATGCAAAAGCCATTCAAGGTTTCAGGTCATTCGAGTTTGTACAAATACTTACTTCTATGACCTCTTGCCAGGTCAACGCACTGAGTGAAGTTTTCACTGTTTGATTTGGACCATATATCTGAATACTGAAAGATAACTCAAAATGAGCAAGTATAACACAAAAAAACCATGTTTAAAACTTATAAAAAAAAAAAAAAAAAAAAAAAAACAATTATTTGACTAACCTTAGGTACCTTTGCTTTCTCCACTACACCAGAGGCCACCATATTTAACGTCTGTTCAAGATCATTGCCATCGTCCCTTATATCGACTCCATCTCTATAGCCATAATCTTGAGAGGTCTGCTCTTCATGATAATGATGAGAGAAGTGCGAGCCAGAATGAACCTGTTACCATGAAATAATCGAGTTAGGTGCAATATTTGAAGGTTGAACTCTTTCTTCAGCCTTTCGTTTAAGGGGCAGGAATGGGAAAGGAAAATAAGCAGAATGAGACGTCCAAGAAGCTTAAACCCAGAGGAACAAATATTGGGTAAGGAGGTCCTGCCATAGAATGGGGTTAATTTTCGGTCAGGTTATGGGGTATGATTTTCAGTACTAAGCCAGAAACCTAATACTGTCAGTCCATCTTACCATTGGATAGTCTGCCCAACTTTAGTGTCAAACAATTCGCAATACGGAAGATGAACTGGCAATACGCTAACCTTAGATATACAAAATCTACTGGGCGAAATAAATGCTAATAAACACAACATATGCGTTGTATCGAAAACAAAATTAGGCAGGGGTGCCAAGAAAGTTCGGTACAGTAGAGTTTTAATTAACATTGAGAGACCATCTAGCATGACAAATTCACATTGAATTCTCTTATACTCTATATTCTTTAATTACAATAACAGCACTGATACCAGCAGCTAACCCCAAAGGTCATCTTCAATCTCCTACTTTTCAGATATTATTACCCCTTACTAAACATCAATCGACAATTGCAAATTTCAACTAACACAATGTCTAGACCAGTAAGGCTGTAACAGCACGACAGTTGAATCCATGCGACGAATTCAGAGGAAAGGAACCTCTACTGCCATCTCCGAAGTCCAGCAGACCAGCACATTTAAAGAACTTCTTTACTAACATGACAAACCTTTTATGGGAAAATTTGACTTCAGAAAGAGACAGGCAACCTAATATCCCATAGCCATTAACTTTGGTATTGTACATTTGTTGTGAAAGAGGGAGTACACGTTAATAGGTCTGTTAATTTTAAGTCGGACTTTTTCCATGTCACAGCAATCCCACATGACAATTTAACGAATGACAAAAAAAAAAAAAAATATTGCCATCTTCCTATCACGAAGGTAACATTGCCAATACACCCATCTTGCAACAACTTATTCCTTTCATTTAACTGTATTTTTTTTGGCATTTGGGCTTTGCATGTAGAGTATACAAACTTATAAACTATATACTCCTACATTAGTCTTCTAAAAACTAATCACCCACATCCGATCCAGTATCGTTGCTTACTCCTTGTCAAAGTAATGCAAAACACAGCGCCCAAAGAAACTAATTAAATGACATCAAGCATTTTAAGGTCAACCATCAGTGGACATAGGTACGAACAAATTTCCACTTCACGGTCACTATCCCACCTAGTTCGCTGCAAGTTTGATCACACTACGGATCATTTAAACATGCCCTCTTCAATCAAAGTGAAGTCGATCAATATACTTTGATCTGATCTCAACTAAATAAACTGGATCATCCTAAACTCAGCTGCCGAACATGGACAAAAGATAACATTTAATAAAGCGATAACAACAGAGCCTTACTACTTGGTACTTAACACGAATAACCTAATTTTGACAGCGCTTAATGCAACCATACTCATTACTCCTAACAACCAACCAATGATAATAAGAACATAATAATCCCAAACAAAAATTCGCTTGGATCTTTTGGAAACCCTGATCCTCAAACTCCTACCACAACAACATCAACATCTTTACCGAGCGCCTTAAAAAGATCCCGCCATTACGCGGGGTAAGGTTTAAACATAGAGCGGCTGCGCACAGATGACCCAAAATGAAAATTGCTTCGAGAATCGCACCGACTGACTCCTTCGGGTGGGATCCATGGGAAACCCTAATCGTCACACTCCTACCATGCTTAATATATCCAACAACCCCAATCCTAAGATGATGACTTAACATTTCTCAGCTACCCACAGTCCCACACTAATCATTACCTTACCTACACAAAAACATCCCCCTAATCCAAATTTAGTAATAACTATACTCTAAAAATCCAAACCTACCAACCAAATCTATTAAACACACACTAATTAGTAATTACCCCAAATTCACACAATTACCCATTTATAGAAATCCAAACATAATAAAAAAATTCAGCAAATCATACATGATTATATATAAAGCAAACATAATCAGAAATTACCAAATAAAACAGTAAAATTTAATAAAGATAAAATCAAAGAAATAAATTTACCTGGTGAGTAGAATGAAGATGATGATCATGGGAAGAATGTGATGATGATCCAAGGAAACCAAGAGAAGCAAAAATCTTAAAAACACCCAAAAACAAACAAACCCCACAAAACAAAAAGAACATCCATTGACCCAACTTTTTCCTTTCTCTTAATCCAACCTCCATCACGCTTCTCACTGAAACCAACGACCCTCTTCTCCTATTAACCTCGTTATTACTGTTATTATTACCACCACTGTAAAACCCATAATTACCCCCCACTAATCTATGATTAAGCAACCCAAAGTGTGTATTACTATTACTACTATGCTTCTTATCGACGAAAACGGCGTCGTCCGATGAGTGAGGGGTAGAATGGGAATTGTTGATGTTTGTGGCGGTGGAGATGGTGGTGTTGGTGGTGGAGGAGGCGTGATCAGATCTGGGAGAGGTTAGGACAAGGTCGATCTCGTGGTGGGTGTTGAGGAGGTTGTTGTTGGAGTTTCTGGTGTCGCCGGCGGCGGAGGTGGTGGTGGATGAGTCGCCGCCGGCGGTGGTGGAAACGGGGCGTTTGAAGGAAGGTGCGCGGCGAGTCATGGAGCTTGAGAAACGTGGACTGTTGACGATTTGAGGAACTCCTCCACCACCACCGCCACCTCCTCCGCCGCCATTGTCGGTGGAGCTGCTACGCTTGTGGTGGTACCCCATCTTTTTAGCATATAGTTTTGTTATATGATATAAATGATATGGAAAAATAGAATGGAATTATTGGGAGAGTGTGTTATTGTTATTGTTATTATGAGGGTGGACCGGCGGAAGAAGAGGAGGAAATGGAAGGGGAGAGGTGTATGTGTTAATGTGTATATTATTCTGTATAATATATGGTTTTTATAATGTGGGGAGTTTTATTATATGATATGGATATGAATATGAATATGATATGGTGGTGGTGATGATGAGGTTGGGGACATTGACGAACTATTTGAGAAGAGGTGTAAGGGAGGAAGTGGGGGAGAGAAAAAATGATGTAGAGTAATGAATACGGTGTACGCGGGTGTACCGTAGTAGTACTGTAGTGTGTGACGGTGTGCGATGATTGATTGAATTTTTTTATTTTATTTTTTAAAGATATTATCACATGGATGTGACCACATTGGTGGTCTGGTATTTGTAAAGTGGACTTTTGGGTAGGCTTTTTTTTTTTTTTTATCGGCGTATGACTCATTGACTCTACTCGTTGTGGCCTATGGGCCCCTATATATGGCTATGGGCCAATGGCCTGAGGGAAGTGGGAAGTATCATGTCAGCCGACCCGACCCGACCCGTGAATCCAAAAGCCCCGTCCAATAGGATCCGATATTGTGATCCCACCGGACATAGACCGATAATGTTCTACCGAAACAAAAAAAAAAAAAAATTTGTTATATAGGAGTAGCTAATGTTGTGGGTTTAGAGATATGAATATTTAAACCCGCGAGACATCTCGCAGACATGTTGGTTTTCTAACTAGTAAGTCAACCTTGATCATCTGTCCAACTCGAATCTTAGCGACATATTGTTCTGCTACCGAGCAATGATCACATGTGTCCATGTCCTGATAATAATTAAGTTTAACTACTAACTAAAACATGCCGCTAAAGTCGAAGGAAGGTTTCCGTTTTCGGAACCTGTAGCCTTGCTAGCCAAAAACAATCCGGAGAATTGAGAGGCGACGGTGGTCCTTGATGGCTTGAGTTTTGATAGTAAGTACTTCTTAAGATCCTATGTTCAAGGATGCAAGTGTTAGTACCTTGCCGAGTTACACTTGGAGAAGTATTCTGAGAGCTCGTATTTGGCGTCAAAAAGGTGCGGTTCGATGACGGGAATGTAATACCCCA
The DNA here is from genome assembly GCA_963457585.1 of Spergularia bocconei. NCBI lineage: Eukaryota > Viridiplantae > Streptophyta > Magnoliopsida > Caryophyllales > Caryophyllaceae > Spergularia > Spergularia bocconei. The sequence goes on along the minus strand of OY734953.1, from coordinate 5,395,426 downwards.
AATTTCAGAGGAGGTTCCTAAAAGATTAAGGGTTCATATTAGGTGCTTAAAATGATTGACAGTGCTCTACTCATACCAACAAAGTCGACTTTTCTTTTAGAAATCTCATGTGATAAGAACTTCAAAGTTAAGTGTGCTTGATTGAGAGTAATTTCAGGATGGGTGACCTTCTGGAAAGTTTCCCAAGATGCGCACGAGTAAGGTGAAAGTGCGCCGAAAGGACTCGTGTTGGTCTTTGAGGTCATCCCACAGCCTGCCAAGCTGCCATATGCCCATATGTGACTGCTCTCGGCTCAGGCGATGAGCCGGGGTATTACAGGGACAGAATAGAGGTCATTAGGTAAGTGTAACACTACGGATTATGGAAAGTGGTTGGCTATTACAATAAGGTTTTGGCGTGTTTGTGATGGGGAATCAATTAGAGTTTAGAAGGGTAAATGGGGGAGACTGGTTTCAAAGTGAGAACTTTGAGACAAATTTAGGATGAAAGTTCAACTGTTCCAATGCTCATAAGACCAAATGTGGGAGGCAGTCGCGGGGCATTTTATTATTGCCGGATTTATTTTGCAACTATGATATTGGACGCATTCGTAGCGTACAAATTAGCATTAGAAAATCACTTGACGCATTCTATTGGGCGTTTACCAGCTAAAGATGGTGAATACATGATTTTGAGGCCCGTCATTGAGTCTCGTACACAATGGTAAGTTCCACTTTGGTTGATTTGTCTAGTACGTATAGTTTTTCATATCGTTGTATAAAAAAGCGTAGGACAAGATGTATGATTATTGTGTTGGGATCCTCTAGAGTTGAAAATGAACTCTACCTGGTAGAGTTTGTCTAAAAAGGCCATGATTATTATATCCTTCTGATATGCATGTATCATTCCCTTTAATCGCATTATTGTGCAAGTAGCCATTTGGATTTGGATTGTCAATTAATAAGGAAATGATCCTCTAGATGTGAATGACGAGGATAATATGGACCATTTTGTCATGAAAGAGAAACATGTAGGTGAATCAAATATAAAAAAGGATGATGGTTTAATGAGTCATTCGAATCAGCTTAATAGGTAGAACTAGCAAAGAAATAGGAATATTCCCTCCATGGCGTGATTCGATAGTTCATTTGGTCAATCAAGATTTTCTTGATTTTTTTTTTTTCCAAAAGTCTAGTCAAGGGCTACATGATTTTTCTGCATTGAGTAAATGACTAAACATAAAAGGTTAAAATAGAGTGTTGACGTGTGTAAAGAGAAAAATTTAACACCGCATTGGACAATCGTTGTATTTTCACTCTAACACTGTAATTGAAGATTATTTTCATCATGATCAAGAAGTGAATTACTCAGGATGAGGTCGAGAGTCGCAATTGTCGATTTTATTTTGTGGGTATATTCTCTCATCATATGATAACTCCTCCTGTGAGTGTTTTTTGTGGCATTCACTGCCGGTCTCAAGCCCGGATAAAGGAGGAGAGTTGCGGTAGGTTTGTGGCGGCCAGCGTAAAACAAGCCACATCTTATGGACATGAATCGAAATTTAATAACCGTGGGGGCGTCCCCTTCACAGCGACGCGCTACACTTCCTGGACCCGGGTGTGGTGATAAGTATGCAAGGGTCTCTAGGTCGTCGCCCCGAAGCGACGCGCCACTCCGCCGCCCGGGGGTGGTGTCAAATATGCAAGGTCGCGCTACACTTCCTAGACCTGAGTGTAGTGAAAAATATGCAAGGGTTGCTAGGTCATCACCCCAAAGTGACGCGCCACTCCGGCTCCCAGGGGTGGTGTCAAATGTGCAAAGGTTCTCAAATCATGCACGTGAGCGAGTAAGGAAACTTATTCATAACGGTAAGGGTAGTAGGCTTAGGTTTGGAACGTGGAACAACGGGTCTTTGACAGGTAGATCTTCGGAGGTGGTGGAGGTTATGAGGAGGAGAAGGATTCACATTATGTGTTTACAAGAGACGAAATGGGTTGGAGCGAAAGCTAAGGAGATCACACCATGGGGTTATAAGCTTTGGTACTATGGAAAGGATAAGAGTAGGAATGGAATTGGTATCATTATTGATAAGGAGTACATAGATGATGTGGTGGAGGTTTCGAGGAAGAGCGATCGCATTATGACTGTGAGGTTGGTGATTGGGAATGAGATTATGACGGTTGTAAGTGCCTATGCACCACAAATTGGATTGGATTCATCTATTCGTCAAGAATTTTGGGAGGAGCTAGATTAGGTGGTGCAAGGGGTCCCTAGTGGGGAGAAGTTGATTATTGGTGGGGACCTTAATGGGCATGTGGGATCAACGAGACACGGTTTTGAAAGCGTGCATGGAGGTTTTGGCTATGGGTCGAAAAATGAAGGCGGAACGAGCATTTTGGATTTTGCGTTGGCATATGACTTGGGTATAATGAACACGTGGTTTGAGAAGAGAGAGTCTCACTTGGTGACGTGCAGGAGCGGAAGTAATGCGAGTCAGATTGACTTCTTTTTGGTAAGGAATGCTTGGCGTAAGAGCTTTACGGATTGCAAGGTGATACCTGGGGAGAGTGCGGCTACGCAACATAGATTGGTGGTACTGGATTTCAGAGCTAAGGGTGGCCTTGGGAAGAGGCGGCCACAAGTAGAGCTAAGGATCAAATGGTGGAAACTTGAAGGGGAGCACAAGGAGGCTTTCTTGGAGAAGATGGTTGGGACAGATGTTTGGGCAACTAGTGTGGAAAGAGATGTAGACTCGTTATGGGTCACTATGGCGCATAAGGTAAAGGAGGTGGCAAACAAGGTTCTCGGTGAATCCAAGGGGAAAGCTCTACCGAGAAAGGATACATCTTGGTGGAATAAGGAAGTGCAACAAGCAATAAGGGACAAGCGAAAATGTTATAAGAGTTTGGGGAAAGATAGAAGTGAGGAGAATTTTGAGAAGTATAAGGATGCAAAAAGAGCAGCTAAGAAAGCTGTAAGAGATGCAAGAGGAAAGGTGAACCAAGACCTCTACACAAGATTGGATACTAGAGAAGGAGAGAAAGAGATCTACAAAATTGCGCGCATCAGGGAAAGGAGGACTCGGGACATTGGTATGGTGAAATGCGTCAAAGATGTCGATCAAAAAGTCCTTGTTGACGATAAGGAGATTACGGAGAGATGGAGATCGTACTTTGATACCTTGTTCAATGGTGATCGAGTGAAAGATATTGGAAATGTGGACATTTATCCAGGTATTGTTAATCGAGAGTTCATGCGGAGGATTCAGAAGGGAGAGGTGAGGATGGCCTTGAAGAAGATGGGACGGAAGAAAGCCGTGGGCCCAGAGAGCATACCTATTGAGGTTTGGAGGTGTCTTGGAGACAAAGGTGTGGTATGGTTGGCGACGCTTTTCAATATGATTTGGAGAGGTAATAAGATGCCGGTGGAGTGGAGGAAGAGCACTTTGTTCCTTTTGTACAAGAACAAAGGAGATGTTCAGGAGTGTGCCAACTATCGTGGGATCAAGTTGATGAGTCATACAATGAAACTTTGGGAACAAGTGATCGAGCATAGATTAAGAAGAAGTGTGAAGATTTCGGAGAACCAATTTGGATTTATGACGGGGAGGTCAACTATGGAGGCAATCCATCTCATAAGACAGACAATGGAAACTTATCGGGATAGGAAGAAGGACCTACATATGGTGTTCATTGATTTGGAGAAGGCGTATGACAAGGTACCAAGGGAAGTGCTTTGGTGGGCTCTAACTAAGAAAGGAGTTCCGCAAAAATATATTAACATCATTAAGGACATGTATGAGGGAGCTAGCACGAGTGTACGGACTAGTGTAGGGAAGTCAGAAGAGTTCCCTATTACAATTGGAGTGCACCAAGGTCTGCACTTAGCCCGTTTCTCTTCGCTATAGTCATGGACGAATTGATGAGGTCAATCCAGGATGATATACCGTGGTGCATGATGTTTGCAGATGATATAGTGTTGATTTCAGAAACGAAAGAAGATTTGGAGAGGAGGTTGGAACTATGAAGGCACACTTTGGAGTCGAGAGGGTTTCGGTTGAGCCGGAGTAAGACTGAGTATTTGGAGTGTAAGTTTAGCGGCAGTAGGCAAACGGAGACGGGGACGATCAATTTGGATGGTGAGATTGTTCAGGGATCTGAGTTTTTTCGATATTTGGGATCGATTCTTCAAAATGATGGAGAATTAGATGGAGATGTGGCCCATATGATCAAATCAGGTTGGATGAAGTGGAAGAATGCCACAGGACTTCTGTGTGATCGAGGAATGCCCAATAAGTTGAAGGGTAAGTTTTATCGAACGACAATTAGGCCGGCACTGTTATATGGCACAGAATGTTGGGCAGTTAAACAGTGTCACGTTTATAAGATGAGTGTGACGGAGATGCGCATGATACGGTGGATGTGTGGGCATACAAGACGTGATAGCTTAAGAAATGAAGTTATTAGGGAGAAAGTAGGGGTTGCACCCATCGGGGATAAGATGATGGAGAACCGACTGAGATGGTATGGTCACGTGAGGAGGAGGCCTAGTGATGCGCCGGTTAGAAGAGTAGAAGGGTGGGGAAGTGGTAATATTAGTAGGGGTCGGGGAAGACCTAAGATGACTTGGATGAGGGTGATTAGAAGTGATATGAGCTTTCTAGGGCTTGAAGAGAGTATGGTGTTGGATAGGGCGAGGTGGAGAGACTCTATACATGCGGCGGACTTAATCTGACTCCTTTGATTTATTTGTTTGGTTTCCCTAACTCTTTTCCCAAAACTTTTTATTTTTTTTATTTTTTTTTTTGTAAATTTTTTGAATTTATTTTGACGACTTTATAAAACTTCTTTTGAAAATATTTAATTACTCCAAAAAGGTTTACAACGTTTTGGAATTTCATGGCGTACACAAGACGGTTATTAAATGACGATTCATGTTAGCCGACCCCAAATCATTTTGGGAATAAGGCTTGGTGGTTGTTGTTGTATTCTCTCATCGTATGATAGCCTGCAAACCATACAGTCATAAAAATGTTTAAATTACGTCGAAAAAAAAAACGAAAAAAGAATTGTTGGAATCTTCGAGATAAAATGTTTTTTTTTCTTTTCATACATTCACACCTTTTTACCTGCAGAAGTCAACAGTACAACAACTAAAATAGTACAGTAAAAATACATGAAGAAAAGCAGTCGAAGAACATTCAAACTGCCACAAAAAGTACACAGTGCAGCAGCAAAAGCAAATCTAGCGTGACTGAGTAGTGTACAGTACTACTTACGGAGAAGTACTCTACTTGGCGGGAAACGATAAAAGCTTCTCCCGGAAGTCTCGGGCCTGTTCGCATTTCGCACCAACTCCCCAAAAAAAAAAACTAAACGCCCCACCCCCCCCATCACTCCCTCCATATAAATAAATACTGCGTAACCTCTTTCTCTCTCCTCCCAAACCACCAACCCCACTCTCTCTCCTCGCCGCCTCCGCCGCCGTCAATCTCTCTCTAACAATGCCGGTCCTCCGCTCTCGCGAAATCCCCTCGTCTCCGCCGCCGCAGCCGAAACCGAACTTCGCTGACGCTTCTTCGCCATCATCTCCTCCCAAAACCCTAGAAAGAAAGAATCGGTCCGTTCCTCCCGTCGTCCAACCGCTGACGCCGGCGAAGATCGTCGAGCCTCTCTCGCCGTCTCCGCCGCCTGCTCTTCGTCGCCGGAGTCTCCGTCTTTCTTCTGACGATTTTGCCCCTTCGCCAAAGCGCAGTCGAAACGACGCCGCCGCGAAACCGCTCGGTAAGAGTGATTCTGATTTTATTCTAGAGAATGATGATGATGTTGCTGTTGAATTAGATAGTTTAATTGGTAGACTTGTTGCTGACGCTAAACAATTAGGTCAAAATCAAGAAATTAAGCAAGAAAATGAGGAAATTGGGTTCTTGAGTTTGCGGTCTGGTGCTAGGGTTGCGAAACGACTGTCGATTGGCGGTGGCGGCGACGATAACAGTAGTGGTAGTGTGGTTAGGGATGATAGTTTGTTTGAGTGTAAAGTGGAGGTGATGGAAGAGGAAGAGGGGGAAGAGGAGGGTGGTGTGATTGGAGGAGGGAGGGAAGAAGCTTTTTCGAGGCAGAATCGGAGCGAGAATAGGATAAAGAGTCCGAGGAGGCATAGTAGAGAGGAGAAAGGGAAGAGGAAGTGGAGTGATGGTGATGGTGATGAAGGTGTTGGAGATGGAACGGAGGAAGATGATTTGAGTTCGAGTCGAGTTGAAGATGGTTTGAGTAGTCCGAGGAGGTATACTAGGGAAGAGAAAGGGAAAAGTGTATTGAGTGTTGTTGATGAAGCCGAAGGTGTTGGGGATTTTACGGAAGGTGATGAGTTGATTTTCGTTCCTGGTGATGAGAGTAATGTTAGTAGACCGGACCCACCGGGGTGGGAGGAGGAGGAGGAGGAGGAGGAGGAGATGGGGGTGGCGAGCGATGATGATAGTTTGGAGAGGTTGAATTTGGAGCTAGGGTTGAATTCTTCGAATGTGGATATGAATCTAGGTATGGATGTGGAGCAGGGAATCGATGTGGGCGGTGGTGAAAGGAACAAAAGTAGGTCTGGTGTGGACGAACAATATAGAACTTGGAGGCAGCAGTATATGAAGGATCAAAACAAGAGAATAGCGAAACGTAATGCTGTGAAATATGCCCTTTATAAAGAAGATGATGAGGGAAGAAGAAGGGAGCAGGAGGGTGGAGAAGATGTGGAGGACGGAGCTGAAGTGCCTCCAGCGGATAGCGGTCTGAATGTTGAAGATTGGCCTGGTCCATTTTCGACTGCCATGAAGATTATAAGAGATAGGGAGAAGAACTTGGGGCAAGTGAAGAACTCATGTTCAGGAAAGGGAGCCATGCCCCTGGTTTCTTGGACTCCTAAGGAAAGGGGTCCTGAGTGGAAGAAGCGAACATCCCCTTCATTGCAGAGCATGTGTCTGAAAATCCTTGCGGAGAACGTTGATTGTATTGGTTCACTTATTCATGTGCCTGAAGTACTGAGGCATACACTTTGTCAGATGTTTTGTGATTCGAGGAGGATGAATGCACATTTCTTTAGCCTTCTTCTTGAAGGGTCCCCTTGTGAGATACGGGTGACTGATTGTTCCTGGCTGGAAGAGGAAGAGTTTGAGAGTTCAATCAAGGCTTGTGATACCAGCAACTTGACGGTATGAGCTTTGGAACTTCCCTATTATTTGGTTGTTTCAAATGATGTATTTGATATCATATTGATTTAATTTTGAATCATCATTTACCTTTTTGGTTTGCTACTACTTATCCAAATGATCATGATTAGTTAATCTGATGGTCTTTTCTTTTATGCTTTGCACCAACAATTTTCTCATGTGAGATCGCAAGCGTATCTGTCTTCTTTCTGTTTGTCCAGTTTTTGAAATTTCTTTATTGAATGCTGTGGTATGTAATCCGAAGGAGCTTAGTCCATTTCCGAGAGGGATACATTTTATTAGTTGTTCTTTTCATCTTAAGGTTGTATTGAGGCATGCTTGCGCTTTGACCTAGAGACCAACCACCAACCCCTATGATGGTGTTGGTTCCTTTAAATCTATTACAGTTTGTTGTGTGAGCTGGACCTTGATTTCAAATTTACTTTGCATCTTAAATCAGGTTCTTCAGCTTGACCTATGTGGACACTGTGTATCAGATGCTTCATTGCTGAAGGCTGTAGCACCCAAAGGGTTTCCTGTGCTGACAAAAATCTCTTTGAAGGGTGCCTGCCGGATTTCAGATACTGGATTGAAGGCACTTGTGACTTCTGCCCCTGTACTAAGGTCCTTAAATCTCAGTCAGTGCTGCCTTCTGACTGATTTGGGCATCCAAACTATTGCTGATTCACTGGGTTCAATTGTGCATGAACTGTATCTTGATGATTGCAACACTTTAGATGCCATGCGTATTCTTCCATCACTAAAGAGATTGATGATGCTGGAAGTACTGTCACTCAGGGGCATAGGTGGTGTTTCCGATAAATTTATTAGAGAACTATTATCATCGAATGGTCAGAACATGAAGGAGCTTGTTTTGGCTGACTGTGTGTATGTCCCTCTCTCTGCTTATCTAATTTTTTATCTGTTGATTATCATTGCATCCTCAGGTAATTTGGAAACAGTCCCTCTTTATTTTCAACATAGGGGTTCATCTGACCCTCACTCACTATAGAGGGGAGCCCTTGAGGATTGGGGATAGTTTTGTTGAAACATGAGGATGTATTTCTTCTTTCCAGATCTAGCTCACTGCTTATATTTTGTTGCAGAAAATTGACTGATTCTTCACTGAAGGTTATCGCTGAAACATGCCCTCAGTTATGTGTACTTGATCTTAGCTATGTGAGAAAGTTGACTGATGTTGGAATGGCCCATCTTGCTAATGGTTGTCGTGGAATTCAAGATCTGCGATTGTGCCGCAATGCATTCAGGTTCTAATTTTTGCATCTCAACCCTGTTGTTCCCTGCCTCAGCTTATGTACTTTGTCAAGAAATTCTCTTTTTACTTTATAAAAGCCTTATGGATGGAACCTTGAGGGTTGCCATTGTCCTTGTAGAATCCCTCCCTTCTTCCTTGGTGATTTTTGTATGTTTGTCAACAGTCATTCACACCTGCTTCAGTCACAAGTGTACTTTGTCACTTATGATCTGTGCACTTAAGAGTCAGGTGTTACAGACTGGGGTACCACTTACCAGCCACATTATTCCCGTCTTATTTAAGACGTGCGCTTGCTTGTGAGTTGGATTTGAGATGACAGCTTTGTCTATAAAAGCAGATAAACATATCTGTGTCAACCAAAATTGTTTTGCGGAGGTGCCTTCGGTAAATTAGAAGAAATACAGCTGTGATAGCGAATTTCAGTGCAATACATGGGTTCATTGTTTAGATTTGTACTTGTATTCGGTGATCTTGCTACTGGGCTTCATTTACAGTTGGCCTTTTCTCCCATATTGATTGCCCTGCTTGCTGAAAACCAGGTCTGACGTCATTATCTCTTTTATGACAGTGATGATGCTATTGCTGCATTTCTTGAAGCTTCTGGTGTATCTCTGAAGGAACTTTCTCTTAATAATATCAGCAAGGTATTATGTACCTCTTTTGCTATTTATGATTAGTTCAGTTTGTAGCTCGGATTCTCAAAAATATACATGGTGCACAGGTGAGCCAGAATACCACTATTTCACTTGCTCGGCAGTGCAAAAATCTGGAGAGATTGGATCTCTCTTGGTGCCGCAGTCTTACAGATGAAGCGTTGGGATTGATTGCAGACAGTTGTATGACCTTGAGGGTGCTTACAGTTTTTGGTTGCACTCAGGTAAGGATCTTCTTTTTTGATGTTTTCTGGTATTGTGCTACCTACTTGATAGTACCTGGTTTTGTAGCTTACTTGCCCTGTGAAAGCCCTCAAAATTATTTTATAAACTAGAGTGAATTCGCAAGGGAGCCAAAGACTAATTATTCGGGATATAATGGAATAAATCAAAATGGCTCATAAAACTGTCTGTGCTTCTTATGTTGTGAAGAAGCAGTCAGTCCGTGCGATTCTCGAAGTAATTTTCATTTTGGGTCATCCGTGCGCTGCCCCTCTTATGTTTCAATAGGGGTAAGGCTTGCGTGCATCCGACCCCCCCTACCCCGCCTTATGGTGGGAGCCTTTAAGGCGCTGGGGTAAAGATGTTGTGGTTGTAGTGAATTCGCAAGGGAGATATGCGAAGGCGCAAGACTCTGGTCATTTACCTAGTAGGTAGTCAGAACAATCAAGCAGTGGCACTATAACAGGTTACAGGTGTAAGCTTCCGTATCAGTACCTATCCACCTTCCAAGGATAAAAAGAACAATAATAGAAGATAAAAGATAAAAGACGAGACACTGAAGTATTACTCATTTACTCCTGGATAATTGCACTGAATGATAATTGCATGTTACTTTGATATTACTCCTCCTGGCGCTTAAGATACGCAAATTGTGAACTGTTAATATCTTTTGTGGTGTTTCCTTATCTTTGCTCTAATATGGGCATGATGATGCATTTTTGGCAGATAACGAAGACATTTTTGGATGGCCACTCTAACCCGGATTTACATGTTGTTGGGATAAAGGAGACGCCAATTTTAGAGCATATCAAGAGGCCAGATTTCCAGCAAGGCGCGCTGCAATATTCTGCAGTTCCTTTATTTTGAATTTTGAAGTTGCTCATCTTTTCCAGAATTTGTGGTAGTGGACTAGCTTCAGATAATACTGAGCTGTTGTTTGGAGTTTGGACTCTCAGGATGGTTCAATTAGGTTTAACAGGCAAAACCGCACTGTTGTGTTTGTTGTTCTCTCTTTCCCTCCTTTTTGCTGAGAGATAGAAGGGTTAGGTAGCATAATCTGTATATATCAAATCAAATTGAAATTGGAAAGTAGCTTGCTACAATTTTGGCAATGACCAGCGGCAGCGGCAAACGCATTAACATTACTTCTTCATTTTTTTGGAAATCGTATTGCATCACTTGGTGACAAATGTTTGCCCTCTTCATATCTTGCAGTGCGATTGGTTGATAGGAACTGGACTCATGTCTTGCTTTTTTTTTTGTTTTTTTTTTAATTAAGATTTATGTTAAAGCAATGCTCCCATGATATGACAGAACCTTTTCATGTATGTTATAGTTTTATAGGTGGTTTTGCTTTGCTCATATTCAGCTGGGTTTTCTTAAACTAAGATTGCATTATTCTTGTAGCTTGTCCTTAAAAAGGAAATAGCAGCACCTCTTGCTGGAAGATGTGCTTGTTTAGAAAATCAGGTTGCATGATCTCTCTCAAAAAAAAAAAAATAAAACTCAGATTTGTGTATCCTTTTTCTGGCAATATTGGATCAGTGTATCTCAACTCTTTGTTCCTCGGTAAGTATGGTGCTTGTTTTATTAGCTTGTCTTGTTTGCCGGCTTCTGCTCTAACTTGTACTAGTGTGTCTGCAGAGCAAGTTTATGAGTGAGCTACCTGTTCGTAGTACTTTTGACTTGTGCTGGTACATAGTTTTTCAGTAAACTTGTTATCTGTTGTGGAATTATCCCCGAATTGGATTTCTTGCCCCTTTTATTCAATCATTCTTGCTTCTGGAAACTAAGAATTAAGACGTAGATAGTATGTTCATCCACTGTTGCTCGAAGATCACAGAACCAATTTTTAATTCTGTACATTGTTTCTACACTGAGGAGACTTTGTTGGTGTTGAAAATGTGCAGATTTTGTCGGAGTCAAATATGAGGCGTTCCAAGATGATGAAAGGTTCAGTACTTTAACATTTACAATGTAGGTAAAATATGCAGGAGATTGTCAGAGAATAATATGTGCCTGCTCCTGTTTTGCATTGTGGAGCTGAATATTGGATGTTAGTTGTGAAGAAATTACTTCTGTACAACTTCGTTCTATGCCTGGATGCTAAGTAGGTACATCTGGTCTTGTTGTAAATTCGGGCTAGCTTCTTCTACAATCTGTGGAAATTGATGCATGGTATGGTCCATGAGCTGTATCTTTAAAATATAATCTAGTGTAGTATACGCAATAAAAAGTTTCAGAATCTTTTTCGTGTTTACCTCAAACCCCAGTTTCTCGTAGAGTTGCTGAGCTTGTCTGTTCGTCCTATGGACATGGACAAAAATTCTTTCTGCGCCTGTTATATTTTCAGACAACTATTACAAATCTTTTTGGTGTTTATTATCCAAGGGAAAATATATTGGCAATTTTTTTAGTCATCTAATGTTGTAAATATTCTGATATCATCTCATACCATTTGATTTTGCAGATTCAATGGCGAATTTCAACATGTTGATGGCAATCCCCTTGCGGCGGGCTGATTTTGTAACACATAAATTTGCCACATAACCATATTTGCTTGTCTCCATTTTTTGAATGCTGCAGAAAAGAGGCGCCGGGACTTTTTCCTGATGAGTAACGATCAGTACCAGATGATTGAAGTGGTCCTTTATTGTGTGATAAATCACGGCTGGGGTTGATGCTATTAAATCGGTTAAGATAAAAGAAGTAATTTCTTACCCCAGGAAAGGATTCCCCTTGCAACAAGTTTCTGATACTTAAATCCAAGGTTCCAACAACACTCTTAATTATGGTACGGTGTACATTCTTAACTTCTTTCTTAACCTGCAAAACCATTGATTCAGCAACCTGGTTATGAGATAAATAAATAGTCCCTGCAATTTTGGTTTCTTAATAGTAATTAATACAGTAACTAATATTGAAAGTCCATATTTCTAAGAATCTATGTGACTTTTATGAGAAAACTTGGCATGAGGTTACGCAATACTTACTGCAACAATGCAGGGAGACCTCTGGCCATTATATCCTTTGCACTTTCTTTTCAAAGCATTGAATTCCTGAAATTAAACCGATGTTAAGGGCCATTAGCATTCACTAAATAGGGATACTCCATGTTTTTGATCTTTGCATAGACGTTGTTCAAGCGGATTCATTAAGTCGAATAAGTACCTGCTCTGCGAATTGCCTTTTGTAACTTTCAGCATACCTGATTCATGAGGGAACTGATATGTTTGAGTCATTGGTTTTATTGCTAAATTATCTTTGTTATTATATACAGTCAAGTTAGACACTAACAAACTGATGTACAGGAGTATCAGCTCTCTCATCAATGTGATTTATGCAAGCAACTTAGATGTGATAATAGTAGTACCTTACCCGCTTTATGTTACTAGATATCACCCCAGAGGTTATAGTAGTACTTGGATGAGTGGTAGGAGGGTCAGACTCACATCTATGAGAAATTCATGTTTTTGTCCTAAAATGGAATTTCTGGTGGTTTTGTTGTGTTCCTAAAAGATTTGGTCATGACTTAACTTTGCCTTCAAGGGCCATTTTAGTCTTCCTCCGTTAGGCTATGTATATGATGCTCAGAGTCTAAGTTAGGGGACATGATTAACCAAGTGGATGCTTCCACTTTTTGACCAAAGTATCCAAAAGTTCAATTTGGGCATGCAAAAGTATCCAACCCTGATCTATGGATACATTGCTGCGGCTTTTTACACATATCGTATTTCTAAGTTGATTCAAAGAATAGTTAGCTTAGATTAAATTAAACACAATATCCTTTCATTTTTGCTGGTCGCTGGTTCAGTCCGTCACAAGAATAACTTTAGCAGAAGAGTCTTTTTGACCAGTGTGAAGGCCTACACATGTTCAGTGTCTGTACCCTTGGCGTGTCCAGTGGACACTGGTACTTCTGGCCAAACTGAAGTGTCTGAGTATCATATTCATTTGGCATGGGGAATTTTCACATGTGATATTAGTGACAACCGACTAGGATATGCTAAGATAGACAAGACGGAACTGACCTTTCATTTGCTCGATCTTCCCAGTGGCTTTCTGCCCGAAGCCAAGCTGCTGTCTACCACAGGGACAACCATATATGAGACCATAAATCTTATTGGGCTTTTAAGTTTTAGCTACCGTGTCTAGTACTCAATTTAATAAGACGACAATGAAAGTTACATTATACCCAGTATTCTTCATCTAATATAGCCTCTCGAGCCACAAATTCTCCAAAATATCTGCATTCTTCTATGTTCGCTCTATCTAATGGTTGAAGTTTTGTAAATTGTAGCTCCGTAGTCTTTGATGTCTCTGCATGAGAAACCAGGTCTCGTCGTGTCGGTCTGGATTCTTTCTCCTCTTTAGCAATTGGTGATGATTGTGATTGCATTTCCCTAATATTTCAATATAGTCATTACATTACATCATTTTATCTTATGCAATTGCCTGTTCGCATGGAGGCTTGAATCAAAGAATATATGGAGATAAAAGAGTACTTTGTAGGTAGTTGATCTATTTCTTATCAGCAGTAAAAAAGATATTTAGCCTGATACTAGCTAGTATCATATTGTCGTAATTTTAACTTCATATGTCAAGACCTTATTTCTATAATTCTTGACGTATTATTTCTTGTTACTATAGGTGGGTTGAACAAAAGCAAAGCCAAGATCACTTACATTTTGCAAGGTGAGCCAAGGCGTCCATGGCGTTTTTGATCGGTTCCCTTGAGCAAGAAGAAGCCATTGGAGAATGGAAGCCTTGAAGACATTTGGTCCCAAAGTTTGGTGGTGTGGATAATTTGATGGCTTAGTCTATAGCGTCATGCAGAAGGCAAATAATATGGGAGGCTTAGCAAGAGAAATGCCAAAAACATGATGGAGGAAGAAATGGGCACAGCCGTGTTTAACTGCCGCCCTGTCATCTTATTTGGCTTTATAAGCCACATATATATTAAGATACTAACAAATTCATCAGAATATTATGTCTAGCTGGAGTTGTGTATGGGCATGTGGATTCTGGTGGGACTCCCTAACCTTTCCGACCAGAGAAGTTAAATTATCCACAACATTTCGTCCGGTTTCCGGTATGTTAACGTTTGATTTGGCTAGTCAAAAATTTCGATGGTTTCGGAAAAATATGGAAGCGGTGTGTGATATGATTGGTTTTCTAATTTGTTATGCGATTGATTCATTTTGATTCAAGACGAAGATGCATTTTCAATGCACAAGTGTGTCAATTATAATCTTCGATTATGTCACATCAGATGAGATTAGTTTTTGATAAAGTTGATCTTATGAGGAGTCTACTTTGTTCATTTATTTGACCTTTGAGATTTGTGATGGGCTATTCGATCTTAATGGAATTACATCTTTGCAATGGGGTCTAAACTTTAATTTGTTTCTAAAAATTTATCGACATGTTGATCTACGAGATGATGAAGTCAAATAGAGCAATTATTATACGGAGTAATTGTCGTGGGTCAAATTTGTGTGGTGTAATATCCAATTATCCGCAACTTGATTTGGAGACTCGTTTGCATCAATATTGATTTTTAAGGGAAATGAGATTGCTGGTGAGTTCTTTGACGTCAAAGATTGCCGGTGAATTAGACCTTCAATGTCCTGAGCTGAACATGATGTAGGCAAGTTAGCATCCTCTGCCCACTGAATTATCGATGTTATTGTTTTGATAACCTGGTATTAGGCATAAAAAATGTGATTGATGTTTCTATTAGTCAACACTAATTGTCGGCCATTCCTCTTTACGCCTTTTTTTAAACATATTTTTCAGATGCAATTAAACAACTGAAGGTCTTGATCATGAATTGGTATACAATAATTATACATAGGTAGCCTGGACGTATGCCGGACATCCAAACTAGTTACTCTACCTATTAGTAGCATTAAGGTACGCTAATTTGTTTTGCCGTCAGGGTAACTTTATGCGCAAACTCGAGCCTTCTAGCCGTGTACACAACTTATACTAACTCTCAAAAGATCGCCCAAGAAACGGCTGTCATACAAATAGTACACAACCACATAATGTTTTCAGTCTGGTGGTGCAAAAGAATTGCAAGGGGCTTTTTACCGGAACAGATTGTGTTGGCTTGTTCCTGAAGCTGTGGTTCCCTCTCATCAGTTCCACACGTTTGAAAAGCATGCTAAATAAACATAAGGTAGCGTTTGGGAACCCGGAATTCATTTCAATTTCTAGAATTCAATTCTTGAAATTCAATTCCTAGATTTCAATTCCAATTCCAATTCCCATGAATCGTTCGGGGAACCCTTAGAATTGAAATTCAGATTCCCAACCCATGTTTGGATACCCTTGGAATTGGATTTTGAAAATTTAAAATCCGTAAACAATTTACATGTGGCCGAAATGAGCTTCAATACTTTTTTTTTCATAGATAATGAGATTTAATACAAATGTTTCATTAAAAAAAAAAAAAAAAAGATTTCGTCCGACTTGCTTAACTCTCATTGAGACACATTAGTATCCAATCTAACTGCTCATCTTCCGAAAGCGTCTTCAACGCCATCTCCTATAGCTCGGTCAAGATCACATAAAGTACATATGTCTTCTCAATGCTCCATTGGTTTATTTCGATACGGAGCTGCAATTGGATGCGCCTAGCCAACCATAACAATAACATATAAGCATGAAACAGGCCAAAACCTAGACCAGTAGCATCAATCCAAGGTAAATTCACAATAAGCTTTCCATACATAAATTGCCAAACTATTAATCAAAGAGGAATTGATATCCTAAATCTAGAAAGTAAAAACCAAGCAGAAGACTGCGTCCAATTCCAAAAAGGATCACAAAATTAGAGCAAAAATACAGCAAAATTCCTCTGAAAACAATAGTGATCAACTGAGCCATTCTCCTTCAAAAAGAACACCATCTTTTTTTCTACGAATTAGCCAATGACCTTATCAACCAAGACTTAGAATACTAAGCATCACGCAGAAAATTATAAGTCGCACCATGCATATTATAAGTGATAGAAGAGTAAGGTAATCGACAAATAAGACTCGTAAATCAATAGCATGTGGAGGAGACAGAAATTCAGATTACAGGAACAAACAATCTATCGATCCTACATCTACTCCCTCCCCACACATCCAAATGACACTGCTCTACTATTTTTCGATTTCAAAATGGGGAGTGTTACACCAAGTTACCAACACAAAATCAGTATTTTTCCACAGAGATTCAAAACAGCGCCTGCAGACACATGAAGTTATCTTGATTTTCAGATGGAAACTAGTAGTTCATGAAAGCGCCAAGAGCATTGCTAAAGAAGAATGATTACCAGGATGCTCTTTTACAACCTGAGAACTTCCTAACAATTTTGAATACCCAAATCAAGTCTTCTATATGCAGTTTGAACTTTGAAGCATAAATTTATACATATGCTGCAACAATAGGGGGAAGGAGGGAGGGGACAAAATCATGCTATGAGCCCATGGCCGTGGATATAAATCCAAAATCATGTCTTATTTGTCGATTACCTTACTCATCTATCACTTATAATACCCATAGTTTCATCAAACGTAGTTGTTCTCTACAAATTCTATAATTCATCAAAGAATTCATCCAAGTTCTCCGTTTTTCATTACAATCTTGCTCACTCCAAACACCATGATATACGATACCTAAATGTTCTGAAATACCGACATGCACAATGAATGAAAAGGCCAAACACACATAAGAACTACCCACTGATTTCACAAAAATCCATATGCATGTCTCAGAATATCGGATAGAACTTGTATAATTCCTAAAACTTGTAGAGGAATACTCAACACTCCAGGGTCATATCACATTATATCGTAACATTAAACCCACCTATCATTTCTAACAGATTTAACAAAAGTTCATATCTTTTTTTTACCATAAACCCTCGTTTACCAAAATTTCATAGCGTAAACCCCAACAAACACCCAAAAGATGCAAACTTTAACATGAAAACAGTCATATAAAACCAAATGAACATGCATTGCAACAAAAACATAGTTATTTAGCACAATTTTGTGAACTTGAACAAAAACCCATGTCAGAAAATTCATAAAAACTACATCAAAGATTGCAGAAATGTGAAGGGGGGGAAATAATCAAAACTACATCAACAACAGGCATACATCAAGCACAGAAAACATTCGATAATTTCCCCCAAATCATAATTTACGAAAACATTCGATAATTTTCCCCAAATCAATTCGATAATTTTCCCCAAATCAATTCGATAATTCCCCCAAAATCAATTCGATAATTTTCCCTAAATCAATCAAACCTTAATTCGAAAGTTCAATAAAAAAAAACGAATCAATCAAAATTAAATCTGACAAATTAAGAGAGGGAAAGATAGTAACCTGGTTGATGTTCGGAGAGGAGAGAGAAGGGGAAAAGGCCGGCGACGGTGGCTGCGACGGAGATGAGCGGCGATGTGTCGAGATGAGGAGAGAGAAAGTGTGGAGGATGAGGAGCAAAAAGGAATGTCGCGCAGAGGAGGATGGGAAATGAAATGACGGGTTTTTAGAAGGGAATTGGGCTGGTGTGATTTTAGTTGGGTTGGAATTGGGCCAATTCCAATTTCCTGGGCTTCCCAAACGCCAGAATTGGGCCAATTCCGGAATCGAATTCCAATCCGGGTTCCCAAACATAGCATAAAGTTAAACTGATTTTGCTAAAACTATAATTAATATACTAAGTGACAACTATAATTAAGACACTAGTATTTTGGCCCGCACGGGAATTAAAATGTTTATATAAACCATATAACATATTATTACTTTGAATATATTTTAAAAAAAACTTATTTTAAAGATCGTATACCCTAATATTAAAAAACATACAGAAAATTTGCAGTGATTATAAGTTTATAACATACTCCGTATACGATAATTGAAATTAACAAACAAATTTTTTCTAAAACTAATACAGAATTTAAGAATTGATTGAATGTACCGAAAAAAGTAGGTGTCAGGTAAAATTTGGAAACCACACAGAGACTGCGTGGTTTCCAAATTAAATCGTAGTTGGAATCCTGCCCATCCAAAGCCCCGTCCCCCTTTGACTTACTTGAATTGCTCGACCCTCCAACCTAACTATCCCAAACTCCACTGCCACAATTACCCACCTTCTCTAATACTTAACAATTCTTTTCACCATGACAATTATCTTAGTTCCTCCTCTTCCTCTACACGCACCTCCAATAGAAAACAATCATTCCATCATCAACATTATTATTACCCTACTCTCACCCCTTTCCTAACAAAGACTATTATCAACCAACAATTATTTTGGTTATACCCATCGCTGCTGATCAAATGCTCAAGTTAACCGCTCAATCCCCTGCCACTCCTTTACTTGACCTCCCTCGCTAACTGATACCCCTAGACCCGTTAAATTTTCCAAGTGGCACCCCCTCTAATTTTCTACTCAGCTTTCTGCACGTGAACTCGTCACCCTAACGCCGCCAACTCGTTTAATTGTTAAACTCTAATTTCTCTAACCTTATTTATATCTAGACTCTAAATCCGTGAGTATATTATATTAATTTCATAACTGAAATGAGTAGACTGATTTTGGTAGTCAATAAAAACATGTCAAATTGATGCATCACGCTAATATACAACATTATGAAATCAAATTAGTCTCTTATTCTACATAACTCTACTTATGAATATAAAGAAAATAAACTTTTAATTATATTATAATATATTTGTGTTTTTTTAGTATAAAATTTTCTATGTCACGGTAACATTATCGATTTGGTGTTACCATCATTGTTGTGTGATGTTACCTACGCTGCGCGGTGAACCAATGCGATCATGTGGTGTTACGGTTACCCCAAATATCTTCCGTTTTTTAGGTTGTTGGTTACGTGTAAAGTTAACATTTAATATTAAATTGTATTTTGTACTAAACACTTCTTTTAAGGCATTTGAATTAAAAAAAAAAATTTTTACGGTGAATCATGTCTTAAAAATTGATATTATTGCAATGTTGTTGTCTCAAATCACTCCCAACTGAATCTAGGTCCGCACTTATCAGTTTTGGTGAAGATTACCCACTCTAAGCCAACTTCTCCACCCACCCCCTAAATCGATCGATTCCTATATCCCACCGGTCTAACCCTTGTCCACTTCTATAACCAACCTCATTTAAGGTATTCTTGACCCCCTTACACCACCTGCATACCCAACATTACCCCACGCGATACATATCATCATTTCTAAACATCGACCCAATCTTGGTTAGAAAAAAAGATAGCTACTAATATATATTAATCCTTAGAAATTGAGTAGTCGTATTATTGATATTTTGTTCTCATCCATGAGTATCGTGTTTTTCAGTTGAAAAAAGATATTGAATAAATTGCGTTTAGAAAACTAAATTAACTCAAATAAATATTTTGATCAGTTTCACATTTTGAAGACGTAATTTAGGTGAAATATAAGAAATGACCATATATTTTACATAAAAAAAAGAGATATAATAAATGATTATCCATAATTAACATCTATTACTTTTAATAATTGCGTGCATGATAAGCTGATGTGGCGAGTTTCAACGTACAATCGACACGTCAACAACACGTCAGCAATGCTCTGGTAAATCAACCAAAAATGTGTGAGTTAGGATTTGAACCATTGACCTCCCTCTTACATATTCATTACATTACCAACACTTACATATTCATTACAGTACCAATGTGCTAGCTGTTACTTCATGCATATTTTTACAACTCATTCTATAAAAAGGGTCGAACTAGGTAAATCAACCAAAAATGTGCGAGTTAGGATTTGAACCATTGACCTCCCTCTTACATATTCATTACATTACCAGTGTGCTAGCTCTAACTTCACACATATTTTTATAACTTATTCTATAAAATGGAAAAAACCAGTGCAAATAAAAAAATCTTAAAATATTTAAGATATCACACTAATTTTTAGAAACAAATCTAGAAATCTTAAAAAGCGAAATAATTTATAAACTAATTTTTATTTAAATTTACATAAATCAATTCATCAATTCAAAATGAAGATATGAACAATAATATATGTTGATAAGATTTTTCTACATACTAAATATTAAAATAGAAAAGAACCACATATTTAAAACCCTAGGTATTTCAGCAATTTTAAACGAAGATTCGATACATGACTACATGTACACTTAGATCGCTCTATCACTTTTTCATTGTAACCTGGGCATTTCGAGGAGAGGCGCTAGGACTGGATCAAACGATGGAGTATGCGAGTGACTAGAGTGAAGAACCAGAAAAAACAAATGGATTAGAAAATATATGCTTATTGACCGACATTGAAAATATATGGTTATTGACTTATAAGGTGATGCACAACAATAGATGTCATTGGTTATCAACGTATATTGATTGCTTACCAATTATATTATTAGAAGAGTTTAAAATATTCTATATACTCCGAAAGTAAGATATAATTTTTTCGGAGAATGGTGGGATCATCGCGCAGGAAGATCAGGGGTGATAACTAGAGGAGTCTCATATGTTCATAGGGAGATGAGGGGTGCCAAGTGGAGGAGTCGATAACATGTGTGTTTTAAGGGGTCAAGAATAAGAACTGGCTTAGGTAAAGCGGACTGGGAGTAAAAGAAATGACCGAGTTGGAGTTCGAGTATAGGAGTTCATGTGGGGCTGAACCTCATATGTCGCTTAGGCAGATCAGGGCAAGTGGAGGAGTCGAGAATATGTATGTTATAGAGGGTCGAGTATACGAATCAACACGGGTAAAGAGGACGGGTGCATAGGAATTGACCGGGTGAGGGTCCAGTAGAGGAATTCACTTAGAGTGGGGCCTCAAAAGAGTTCATGTGTGTCAGTGTCGTTTAAAAATATGACAAGTGAAGAAGTGTTGGTTAAGGGGCCAAGTAAGTATCGACTGGGGTTGAGGGTCGGCTAGAACATATGACATAAGGGGAGAGGGTGTTTGTAACACTCCAAGATTATGGATAATGGTTTATGAAATCGGTTTATCCTAAGTTGGGACACTAAGGTTTTTATTATGATATTTTTATAATAGGTTTCTATTATACATTACCAGCAATCCTTTCACCTTTTAAAACCCAAGCGAAGATTTACGAACTTAAGGGGTGACATTTAAACTTATTGGGTTGGGTCGCGACGCATGATGAATCAGACTGTATGTTACAGTGTCGGGTGGCATGTTTACGGGTGATTAGGTGTTGGTAAGGAAAGTGGGTAGGATACTAGCATGGAGGTGTGAGCAATAGAAATTGATGGTGGGGGGTGGAAATTGTTGGTTGAGCATCTTTGTATAAGAGTTAAAACGAATTGTGGGGACACTTAGGGTAGCATGTTGACGGGTGATTGGGTGTTGGTAAGGAAAGTGGGTGGGATACTAGCATGGAGGTGTATGTCAGCGACAGAAATTGATGGTGGGGGGTGGAAATTGTCGGTTGAGTATAGTTGTATAAGAGTTAAAACGAATTGTGGGGACGCTTAGGGAATTTAAGGGGGAGAGGGGATCAACTAAGAAAGTTTCAGGATGATAATTATTGTCAAGTTTGAAAGTCGATTGTTGGTTTATACGTTCAATAGGAGATTCAAAACGAAATAAGTTGGTAGGGAGAATATCTTATATGATTCTTGCTTTTTTTTAAACATATTTGATCACACGGAAAACACGAAATCATTATCATTGGTCTTAAATTCTTATTTCTATAAATTTTGGTGTTTCTATCAACACCTATAAATTCTCTTTACAAATTTTGAATTTATGTTTGCCAATGTTAAGTTTTATAATTCCTTTATCTTTTTCAATATTAAATATCTTTAAAGTAATATTGCACAAACTATTTTATCTAAGCATTTGTAATTCCCGTGCATTTGCACGGGTATAAAAACTAGTTCTGTACATATTTGTAAAGATTTTTGCCTCCCCCTTTATAATTTAAAAAAAAAAAAGTAGTACCAAGTAAGTTGTTGTGGCACAATGGTAGACTTATATTTACAAATACCTAGAGGTCGTGTGTTCAAACCTTACTATTGTCTTTTTGGTATTCTGCTTGGTGCTAAATATTGACGGTCACACTTTGATGACATGGCAAGCTTATGTGGCAACATTGATTGTGAGATCGCCACTTGGAAAATCAAGTTGACACGTGGCACGCTTATGTGGCGACGTTTCCTGTGAGCTCGCCATGTGGAAATCCGCATCGACACGTGTCGATAAGGCCTAGAATCGCGACATGTGTCAATGAGAACGTCTTTAGTAAAATACTAGTTTGCATGCTCGACTCGCGCCCGGGCTGTATATCTATATTGTTATATTCATTTTATGAAATTGTCAATTTACCTTTGTTATATTATTATTATCAACATTATTTATTTTCCATAAATTAGCTCACCACCATAATCACCATAAATTATATTATTTTTTATAAATTAGCTAATAATTTTCATATTAGCCTGGAATAGATTTTATCATTTTATTTCTTTGTGAACAAATAATTTTATCAATAAATCTACCATTTATAGAACTTTCACTTTCAATATAGATGATGTGATTCTTCAAATAAATAATAAGGAAGGTACAAAATAATAAGGTAAAGATGAAATCAATTAATAGTAAACATTGATTTTTTTATAATAAAAAATATTGTGAATTTTTTTAATATGGAAACGTTGTTGTACTCTTTACCATAAAAGATATTTCAAATGAATTTTTTAAAAGAAAGTTGAAGAGACACGCCACGTGGCATTGCCGATGGCATAACTGAAGCCGGTGAACGTGGCCGTTGCATCTAACACAGCTTTTAATATATAGTATAAGATAAGATATAGATAATTGGACATAAGGAAAGAAATTTAATTAAGAATCATTAATTTTGGAAAAATTAGATATGAAAAAAAGAATCTCTAAGTTTGGAAAAAAAGATAAAAAATCATAGATTTTGGAAATAATCAAGAACCATTGATCTTGAAAAATAATCAAGTATGAAGTATCATTAATTTTAGATGCGTAAGACTGAAAAATAATCAAGTATCATAGATAGGACTGCATCTTTCTAAACTAACCTGATCTGATCTGAATGACTCTGATCTGATCTGATCTGTTTGAATGACACTAAATTGATCTGATCTGAATGTGTTGAAATTTTAATTGAATTTCAACGAATTAGTATCAATTATGGACCAAATACATTGATAAAATTTCGAACATTTCTGATCAGAATAGATATGATTTGAATGATTCTTATCTGATCTGATTTGAATGATTCTGAACTAATTTGAATACTACTCTTATTAAGTCCTATCAAACAGGGTCTAACTTATTGTGCGACCATATTACTTGATATAAATAGTGGTCTCTTTTGCATTTTTAGTAACCATTATACTTCTTTTAGTGATTGTTGTAATTTAACATAAGATTAAAATGCCCCGTAAAATGAGTAAATGGTTATTCCATAGATTATGCCTAATTATGTATTTTGTGACCCTTTTAAATTACAACTTATATGGTTACATCGTAAATTAACAAGATAACTAAAAGCAATATAATGGTCACAATGAATGTTAGAGTTCACTTTTTAAACAGGTGGATCCATCTCACAATAAATTATCGTGAGACCGTCTCATATGAGACTTTGCCTTAATTTTAATTTGGAAATAATCGACAATCATTGATCTTGAAAAATAATCAACAATCATTTGTTTTGGAAATTATAGTACACAAGATTTCTTTCCATTGATACACACAAAATTATGGTCTTGATTTTACTACACTTCCGAGTTCACATATATCGACTATTCGACTATAGACAACTTTATATTCCCTGCCACGACCCATGCCATTCTTTTACTTCTATTCCCTGCCACCTTCAGGCATCTATCTAGTCCGCATTTTTCAATAATGTTCTAGTGATTTATTCAAAACTTCCACTATAACACCGTCTCACGTACGATACGTAAAAAAGTATCAATAATGCAATTAACGAAGCTTAATGTTTTGTAGAAATCGGAAGATCGTAATAGAGTATAAGGGGTACAATTGTAAATGTAACATTTTATCTACTTACAATATATAAAAGGGGTTGGAGTTTCGGACCCTTCACATCTACCATTGGCCCACAACCCAAAAGAAATATTTGACCAACAGTAACCTTTTTCCTTGACTTTAACTTTAACGGGCGAGTGCTAAAAAAAAAACAAATCTTACCAAACACTCTACGTCTCTACGTCTTTTAATTTCCTTGATGAGAAAGACTTTATATATATCCATATATATTTCTAAATGTATATCCCTAATTTTTTATTCATATGTCCCACCATATTCCAATTCTCTCTCATCAATCACACCACATAAAAATATAAAAGATACCCATTATACCCTTCATATATGTTTAGTGATATATATCACATATACATTTAGCCTTACTCTGAATCCGACAGTGTCCAGTTCTTCACTATCACATGTTAGTCTTCTTGCATTGTCTTCTTACTTTATTTTCTGTTGCATCTTTTATATAATATAATCATTCAGTTAAAAGTTTAAACTTTTTTGACGTATAACTAAGGGGATATATAGCTAGTCTCATAATGATTCGAGGTTGCCTAACATCAATCGTCCATTCAAAACCGGTCTAACATATGCAATAAAAAGTTAACGCCTTAAGGGTAGCTAGGGATCGAACAATTAAAAAAGCAGCTACATACGCAGCGCACCGGGCACGTACGTTAATCCACTTAAACTAAATCTCAAAGTTGTCGTCATGTCTTTTAGAAAAACTCTTGATGGAAAAAAGTGTGTAGAATCTTACTATATGCCAAGGAAAGATGAGAAAAGCTATGTGTTGGTGTTACACATACAAGTTGTTCATTGATGCTTAAAAATCGCAAAATTCTTACGTATATAAAGGAGCTTAATTTTTTTTATCGGTCGAAAGAGATCATCGGACCATGACCATGCATGCATGTATATAATGCGTAGAAAATTAATAAGTTTAAGGTATTAATTTTGCCATTATGTTTCTCGTCTTAGTAAGTCTTATAAATGTCAATCGCTACGACAAAATTGATCTATGTTTATGTTAATTATATAGTTTTAATTAGAATTGGGATTATATATTCAGGGGATTTAGAAGCTTACGAGTACATACAAACTTAATTCATACGCCTGATTAGAAGATGAATAGATTATTATTACCAATGTTGTCAAATTCCTGTAGAGTTAAATAGATGGAAGTCAGGCTAAGAGATTTGTCATGTTAGAATTGTTACACCCACCAGTACGTACGTGTTTAAACCAAAATATGTCATTTTAGAATTGTTGCAATATGAGTATGGAGATTAAATTGACGAGATAAGTTTATGAATTGCGTATGTTGAATCAATAATCTAAGATATGTGTCTTTGATTGTATCCTCGGATACAAGCCACCCGATCGTTGTTTTGAGAATTTTGACCCTGAGCTAAGCGTATGGCACACTGTTCCGGACCCTTTTGTTTTTGAGCCTCTACATCACTTTGTTGATGAATTTGTTGTCAAGGATAAGAAATTGTTTGTTTCTATTCGTGGTAACACTGGGGTCTATGAGCTTAACCTTTGTGCTAATGCATCCCCAACTTGGATCCACCACCCAGTTTTTCTCTGTGTTTGTTGTCGTGGGGTTGAAGTTGGCTCTCTGCTGTTTGGGTCTGACGCTTATGCTTATGATCTTGCCGATAAGAGAGGCTTTTATCACGATAATGTACCTGTCTATCAGGTGGGTGACACGGCTAACAAAGGTTATGAAGTTTGCAAGACACTTAACATGACTAAATTTAATCAGTTCAGTTTAGAAAGATGCAGTCCTACCAAACAGGGCCTAAGTGAACTCCTTAACCTGAACAGATAATCTACTTGTTGTGTTAACGGTACGTGGTATCTAAAGTACGTTTTACTCTGGCTTACTGTACCCAACTATAGCTCCATTTTGCAAGAGGTAACACTAATTACTCTTTACCACTCAGTAAATTTTTTTTTTCTAGCTTCATCTTATCTTGTTTCATTAAATCTTAGTAAAACCCAAAATTATGCGAGCTGAGAAAATTTTACGACATACACTTGCTTAGCTACGTACTTTGTGTTGTAGGAAATTATTCTTCTGACTTAACAGATTGTGTACGTGTTTACAGTTATCTTGGTCATGCTCTCTGTTGGCTATGCTCATACTCAACCTTCAATGAGACGATGGTATGCTTTTGTTGTCGCCTTGATGCGTTTGTTCACATCGACTGTGTTTAATTTTTCGTGTTTATCACCCTGGCCAATTGAATACCATGAGTATATATCTTCCTAATAATGCTGATTTTCTGTCAAACTCATGCTGATCTGTTTCAGAATGCCATCTGTGTATATCTTCCTAGGTCTGTATGGTGTATTAAGCTTCTGACCTGGCCTGTTTCCAAAAATTTTTGCTTCTTGAACACGAATAGTAGCATTCTTACGTGACTTGCTGATACAAGACAGTTATTTTGGCCAACATAGGCAACATTTCCAACATTGACACCCAGAGTTCCTGATCTATTTCACCTGAACCTGATAACTTTTGTAACTGGTTTCGGCACTAATTTCTTCCACTTTTGCATTTAGGCGATAGTTATTATACGATTCTTCAGTAGTCTTTGTTGATGCTTACGCTTTCCTGGACTGTTTGTATGTCAGCTGTAGGCAATCGCCTCTAAACAACTGTATATTGCTAATCCGAAACCAGGCTGAAATACATATTGTATATCCCTATACGGCTATAAGCATGACAATCCTGTTTTACTTTACATCAACAATGTCATACATTCGAATTTATCATCTTGCTTCATTATATAACGATGTACATTGTTAGGCATATGTAGGGAAGAGCTGTATACAGAGTACTTCAGCTTACAATCAACTACGGGTCTCCAGTGATGTGAAGGCTTACATTGGGACATATACATTGGATTAAGGACGGCAACAAGCATGATTCGGAGTAAAATTTTGTTCGTTCTGTGGTATTTATGTGTAAGATAAACATATGATTTTAATCAGTTATATTGTCCTTTTTTTTTATCCAAATTGAAACTTGAGTTACATCAAATCCTATTGACACGGTTCTCCCACTCGCCTTGCTTTGTGAAAGATTCGACTGGTCTTTTTTAGTTATACCGTGTACCATATTATTAAGTATTTCGAGAAAATATTTGAATTCATCATAACAAGTGTGTACATTGGCCACTAATAGTGACCTAGAAATAAACACAAACAAAATCAAAATGATTACAATACACATCAATTTTTTAAAAATCATTCTTAACCCAATGTCCACCATACTTAGTCTTCATCTTCTCATTCAACTCCACAGCCTTACCCTCCTTAATTTCAGCCACATTAGCCATAGACTCCTCTCGAATTTCCGCGATTTTGGTACTCCTCTTCCTAGCCATTGCCTCCCGCTCTGCCTCCAAACCCTCGTACTCCCTAACCCAACAACTGTGAACAACACATGTCATCACCAACACCAAAATTTGCAACAAAAACATAGCCATCAAAATCCCACATTCTAGCCTAACCAACAACTTTGCCTCCTTGGGATCCCTAGGTGAGTTGAGCATTGCCAAGCTCGATTTCTCCTTGGTAAACAGGGCTAACAGGCTCAGCACCTGGCTGGTGAGCGAGGCCAGGAGGAATGACATGTGGGTTACAAAGCACAAGTGAGCCAACCGAGCGTAAAAGCCGAGGAATGAGGTGAATAAGGAGATAGCTGAAGATATTAGGAGTGCACATCCGAGGGAAGTTGGGGGTGTTTTGATCAAGATGATTGGCGCAAATGACGCCGAAGCGAGGATAAAGAGGAGGAAATTAAGGCATGAGAGGAAGAGGTTTGGGAATGAGAATGAACTTCTTAGTTTCATTGATGATGATGATGCCATTTAATCTTGTGTTTTTTGGGTGTTGAGTATTTGAGAAGATAATGTCAATGGAGGTTTTTTTGAAGTGGGTTTATAGGAGGGAGTTCTTTTTTACCGTTGTTGGGATTTAGTAACGGTAATGTCTAAAAAGGGACCCACGTGGCAAACATAGTAATTATGGGTAACGGTTCTTCCCTCCCTTTTACCTTTGAACTGTCAGTGGAGCCAAATTTTTAGAAGATTGAGATTTGTGACTCTAATAATTGAGAACGTGTGATTTACTCCAAATGGAGCATAGAAGGTTTAAATAATAAGTCACCTTTAAATGCGTGTCGAAAAGTGACGTTACATTTCGTTTGCATTTGAGGTTAGTATAAAGGTTAAGCTCTTCAGATAACTCGAAAATAAAAATGACATGAGCTTGCAACACGTCAATCATACCACGTAAGTTTCCGCATTCTTTCAGACAATGGGCCAAACAGCAATTGGGTAACCTTATCAATGAGAGCATAACATTGAGACATTGCTTACACAGCCTCACTCAGGAGCTTAAAATCAACAGGAATCGCAGCTATAGCTCAAAATATAGGTAAAATGCGATCTTTCCTAATATAGTAGAATGTCATACAACGATTTTGTTTGACGTACAGCCTGAAAATTACCATAGGCTCAGCGGAACTTAATGTAATTTTCTAGTGAAAATACCTCCTGTACATGTTGATTGATGACTCTTCGCTCCATATTTGGGGAACATTTGCGCAAAAGTGGTGGATCTTCGTACTCGTGAAGGACCATAGCATTGTCCATGGGAATCAATAATCGTCTCTGTGTGTGAAGATAGCTTCCACCCTGTCAAGTGATGCTTGTAAACGTCCTGACTCCATGTTGAACAGAGGTTCGCCTGTGCCCAACGCTCTGGCAAAGCAAAAGGAAAACAATATGAGAACAGTGAACAGGTACGAGGAAAATTAGGTAATGCACTGACAAGGAAAGCCAATATTGACATTTGACCCAAGAGCATATGTTAATGGTAAGGTAAAGATAGCTATCGTGAATTAATGATGTCAAGCTCAAGCCTACAGATTCAGCATTCATGAAATATTACGCGTATCAGGACTTAAGAGCTCACCCAGTGATCTCAGGAAGAACATAGTCAGCCTTCCAACCAAACCGAAAATCCACACCTTCAGTTAGTCCAAGTGATGTCTTATTCCGGATTCTGGAGAAACCATCTGACCCAAAACATGTATTTAGCTTCCATTTCCACCCAGTTGCTTTCAGAGAAAAGCTGTGACCAACACCTACCTGCATATTCGAAGGATATAATTTTCATCCAGCTCAATCAACCAAACAGAAAGTCCACTTTCCAATTGATATTCTTCATACAGTGAGTCATTAAGCCATTGCCGAAAAAAAAAAGTTTATGAAGCCCCCTCAAGGAAGTATCAGACGATGTTAAATCAGAGCCTAACTAAATTTTTACAGGCTTAACAAAGGATAACAAATGACGAGGAAACAGGTACCTGTAGATTAAGGAACTTAGTAATAGGAATCTTCTTGGAAACAATGCGCACATCTTGGCGTATAGGTTCATATATGAATTTCCATTTTCGTTCATGTGATAAAGGCTTTAGTACTAGCTTTGTCTGGAAATCATTGACTGGTGCATTATAAAACTGCAGCAAAATGTCAGAGTGCAGCACACATGAGTTCCTTCAGATGACTTAATACTTAATATACTACAAACTTGAACAGCATATATGGGTTAGCGCAGTTTGCACAGTAATTCAGTGGGAATAGCCCATATACGTTTCGAAAAGAGGCAATGCAGTAGCAAAGCAAACGAAAAATATAAGCTTGTCTACCTGCAAAATTCACTTAATTCTGCAGATTCAAGTGTTCTCTAAGGCTTTTTTTTGGGGGGGGGGGGTACAGGAACAACAAAACAACAACCAAGCCTGATTCCCAAAATGATTGGGGTCGGCTAACATGAACAGCTAATGATTGGGGTACATAGGAACAGCTAATGTTAAATTGTTAATGTCTAATGAGTATTTGAACCCGGGACAACCCCTAGGTACGTTAAGTTCCTGACCACTAGGTAATCCTCTGAAACTATGTCTAAGTGACCCTAGCATCCATTGGGTCCATATTACTAACCCAGCTGCATTGTTTTCTTCCACAAATGCTCCTCTCTACTAAGCACAAGATAGCTTAATCTTGTTCTGAAAACATGCAATTCCTAGAATTTTATTTGTACCAACACACTGCCGAGTGCCGAGGACAAGCAACTTCAAAACTTAGATCCAACCAAAGCCTAACTCTCATTTTCCTTGATCAAATACCTCACGACCCTAGACAATTGGTAGTTCAAAGAGCATCATCAACAGCAAATCACCAAGCATAAAATGTTCAATGTGGGCAGGCTAAAAGTTACAACCATCAAGAATCACCACCTAGGTCCATGGATGCCATGTTCAACCTGGATTCTTAATAAAAAAAACTATCCGTGTTCTTGACATTATGTTAACTCTCATCATTGACCACCACCTAACTCCGAGTACACTATGTTCGTCATGAATTCCCCATCAAAAGCTGTCTGTGATTCCGACATTATAATAACTCTATTAACAACAACCACCTAGCTCTGAGTACACCATATGCAACACAAATCCTCAATCAAATGCCAACTGTGGTTCTAAAATCATGCTTAGTTGCTACACTTATCATCAACAATCTAATAAATACCGCCTTCCAGAGAGCAAGGCGGCATTGTTAAAACCGCGCCCATCCTCTATCTAGCCTAAAGTATAGCCTCTTTAGAACCATAGAGGCAATGCTAATATTCCGAAATCGCCTCCACATTAACAGCAACAAAGAGACTGTTCCATCAACAATTCTTACTGAAGAAACCCCACAAACTAAAGATTACCAAAAACCCAAAATTCACAGCACAACATCCGTGTAAATTACAGAAACAAAGTTACACAAAATTCTCACCACTTTAAACCCCACAAAAACCCTCCAATACAAAACCCCATTTCTCACTTTCAACTCAAATTTACCCCAAATAACCTCAACTCCTCAAAAAATTTACCAACTTATTACTGCAACAATCAAAATTACATGGAATAACATTAAGAAATAACAGCCCAATTAACACAATTGCACTGGAAAGTTCACAATTTGGGGTAAAAAAATAGGGTATTACAGTAAAAAAAAATTACCTCTAAATTAACACCAAATCTAAAACCTTGGATTTCTTTGCGAAACTTGAGAAATAATTCAGAGGGCACCAAGTCTACGTTGTAAAGTTCATCCCACGAAGCCGGTTCTTCATTGATTACACCCGAATTTTCATCCATTTTTAGAAAGTACAAATTTGGGATGCCCTTGTTTTTTAATCGGAATTTCCAAATTAAATCAAAAGTTTGCAACTTTCTATCACCAAATTGAAAATTTTGAAGTGGGTACTGTTGTTTTTCTGGGTACAGAGAGACTGAGACTGACTGAGAAGGTGGTCAATTGGTCAAGGTGCTGTGGGAAGGGAAAATGACACTATCCCAATTTCTAAACCAAATCTAAGTCGGGCGAGTCGAGTGAGGTTCGATTAACCGTTATTTTGATTTAGGTAAATCGTAATTTTAAACTAAAGTGAAATTTCTTAAGCGGGGGAGTGAGGTTCGACCAACCGTTATTTTGATTCAGCTAAATCGTAAATTTAATCCAAAGCGAAGTCGGTGGATTACTACCCGATAGAAAATTTTGCTAGGTGAAAGTGGCACTCATTTAGTAAATGAACATAACTCGAGCACGTTATTGCTTGGATCGTTTGAGTTTAAAGGTTAAGTAGATTGTTTTCAATAGATTAATTATAGCACTATGTAGCATCTTAGAAATGGTGACAATGGAATTATAGGCTCAAATCAAGCGAGTCAAAAGTCACTCACAGTCACAAAGCCATATAAGACTAAATTAAATTAAACTCGAGTCGATTTAATCTGATTCAAATTTATAGATAGTGAGGGCCTAGAAGACAATACCTTCACATCACGAGGTTATTCAAATCCTCAAACTGGAGTCTTCCACTTTACTTCATTTGATATCACATATTGTACGTACTCAACTCAACTATTTGACTCCACTCAACTCGACTCGATTCATTTAAAGATTCATTAGAGGAGTAGAGTCCATTATCGCAACACCTTTACACCAACCAAGGATCTTTATAAATTCACAAAATAGAACGTCTCACTTTGCTTGAGTCGAGACGATATGCTCAACTCAAGTACTCAGCGAGTCAACGACTCGATTCATTTATAGACTAAAAAGGGGGTGTGACTTGTGAGTATCCGTCAAGGACACACCTTTACATCAAGCGAAATCATTTAAATTTCCAAAATCAAACGTCATATGTTACGTAAATCGAGACAAAATGCTCGATTCAACGGCTCGATTTCAAACTCAACTCGATTCATTTAAAGACTAACGAGAGGCGTGAGAGCCCATCAAGAGAAGTTTCTACAAAACCTCCACACACACACACACTCTCTCTCATTAGTCATTGCTTGGAGCGCCGAAACAGAGAGCTTGAGGAAGAAGCAAAAATGGTGGCAATAGAGAGCTACCAAGACTTTCTGAAAGTACATGGAATCCTACTGACAGCAACAGGTTTACCAGAATCTCTGTACCCACAACTCTTCCGCAAGCTTTCTTCTGAAACTTTTGATGGCGGAGATTTCTTCCAGATTGAGCCCTGCGCAAATGGCCGCCAAAGACGCCTCCTTTTCACCTCTGACTCCATGCCTAAGCACTCCAATCTCTTCCTTGTTGATCACGCTTGGACTTTCAGGCTCTCTGATGCACCTAAACAAGTATTCCACTCTTTTCTCTTTCTTTTGCTCCCAGATTTTTTTTCTCCATTGTTATTTCGTTGTTTGTTTGATTGAGTATTTCGGGTTTGTGTAGATGTTATGTTGCGTGTAATTGAAGATGGGTTTTGTTTAAATTGGTAGATTTATATCTGAATTTCACCATAAATTGAGATAGATTACAGCACTATGCTAGGTGAAGTTTTTGAGGGTTATATGTTGCTCGAAAGGTTTGTGCTTGTGGCAGGAGTTGCCACCTCTAAGAGGGGCCGGCACCGGTGTCGTAAATTCATCTGTGTGTGTAGGAAAAGCCTGCTTTTTGCAACCCGGAAAATGCCTGTACACAATCTCATAGATTAAGTATTGTCATAGTGATTGGGGTTTATAGGTTTTGCTATGGGGCAAAATTTCAACCCCTAGCTCCGGGCCGTGGATATGTGTTTTGTGAGTAGGTAGGTATGAGATTGTGGATTTGTGGGTATTGTGATTTTTGTGATGTTTTGAGCGTCTCGTGTGGGTGTTTGTATTGAATTCAAGACAATTTTCGATCGAGAGGTTGAATCTAGCAAGTGTTGAGCTAAGTACGAAGTTTGTAGAAAATGCTCTTCATTTTAAAGCAAGAGGTACTCCAATATAACAACTATGGGTATAGTAGGAAGTCTGGGGAGCGTCATGACTCATGAGATGTAATTGTCTTGATGGCTAGTAAGATGATTGCAGCTGATTGCTGCAAAAATGCATGTTTTTCCGAAGGTGGTAGGATATAGAAAGGACACAGTCGAGAATAAACGGTTGGAGTGTTATCCTTCCTAGTCTTTAGTGGCCTAAGAATTCTCTAAACTCCAAAGTTCTCTCTCCCGCTTCCAAGTTATTCTTTGCATATTAGTCAGCATTATTGAGCTTCTTTACAGTTTTCATGTGGGTAATATCAGTTGTAGACACAATTAGAGGCTGAATGAGACTTGGGAGTTGTTTGAGATTTCGGAATTTGTGGCCTGGGGAATTATTTGTAGAGATTTAGACTATAAGCATGCAGATTGTGATTCAGGATGGAACTATATCAGGATTTAGTAAATTTATATAATCTGTGCAGATCTGTTGCTGTAACATTTTAATTAACAGCCTTGGGTGTACCGGTGCTTATCAAGTCCACTTTTAAGTATTAGAAACATGCGAGCCATCTCGAGAAAGGACTTCTTAGCATTAACATCATTGATAGATTTTCAGCTTAAGGCAACTGCTTGCAAGCAACAAGCATTAAGAAGCTCAAAATATAAGTCTCTTAAGGATGGTCATCAAAGTCCACTTTAGTAAATGCCGTGGCGTAAAGCTTTTAATGTTTCTAAACTTGAAATTTGCTTACAAATTATTAAAGTTTTAAACCTAAGCAAATATAACCTCTAATGAAAACAGCATCTGGTAAGACCTGCTGAACTCGTTGATTTATTTCATGCTCTGTGCTATTGCAGCTTGAGGAAGTGCCAGGCTTGACCGAGAGAATGGTTTCATTGATGTGTGTTGACTTTGACCGAAATGAAGAGGATGAAGGCACCACCGCCGACGTAGATGATAGTATTGCAAAAGTGCCTGTAGAAGAAATACTAGAAAGTGAAATCTGCAGGGCAAGAGAGTCCAGTAATGATGGGGTCAAGTGGTTGGAGCTTGAAGAGCTTGACATAGATGATGACAAGCTTTTGGCATTAGCTTTACCTAGTAGATGTCCGGTTTGTGTTATCATGCATATTTGTTTCTGTTTATTATTTGACTATTGACTGTTAAAGTATTCGGAGTATGTTTTTTCTTACATAGTTTTCTCAATTTCCAGAATTTAGTTGCTCTTAGCCTACTTGGAAACAAGATCAACAAAATGGAAACCATTCTTGAAGAAGTTTCAAAACTGAAACATTTACGTGCTCTCTGGGTAAATGATAATCCTTGTTTAGAGAATTGGTGAGGGGATAATTTTTATATACTTTGTCATTTGTCAAACCTCTTTTAAAAGATCATGGTTGAAAATTCGGATTTTATTGTCCAGCTCAAACGATGTGGAAGATGCAGTTCTTCAAGCATTTCCGAACTTGGAGATCTTCAATTCTCATTTTACGCGTAATTTTGGTGACTGGGCCCTGGGATTCTGCGGAGAAATATATTCAAATAATAACCCTGAGGGTGACAGAGATCATCAGATCCACAGTGTGACTTCTCTGGACCTTTCAGATAGGCGCATATACAATTTGAACAATAAGGTTGTCGGGAATCTTTTTTTTTGGATTTTGTTCTCTTTCATGTAATTGTTCATGCATAGGCCTTATGGTACACCATCATGTGATATGAGTCACTTCGATGAATGGTTGTGATACATGATTTTTATTGCCTCAACTGGTGGTGTCTTTATTAACGAGCTTTTTGTCTACATGTTCAGTCATTTTCTCCAGACAAAATCCCACTTCTTATGTCTTTAAATCTTCGTGGAAACCCATTAGGAGAAAATTCTACTCATGAGTTACTGAAAATTTTTAAGGGATTTCCTTCTCTGGTTTCTCTAGAGGTAATATACTGTCTTGAAAGGTTCTGCATACTCTTATTATGTTCTGCAGGACTCTTGACCAATAATAAAGTGCTCTGCAGGTAGACATACCTGGTCCCCTTGGAGAAAGTGCACTGGAGATTCTTGAATCACTTCCTAATCTCTTCTTACTAAATGGTGTCAAAGCGTCAGATATATTAGAGACTGAGAAGCATGTTGTTGATACAATTCATCAACTACATCTTCCTGAATGTCACCCTAGTGATTCACTTGTAGACCGTGTTCTGAATGCTATGTGGTTATATTTGATGACATACAGACTTGCTGATGAGGAAAAAATTGATGAAACCTCCATATGGTAGCTACTTTCTCCTCTTAATGGTTTCTATTATTACATATCCTTATATCTTAGTTTTAAAACGTGTGATCGAGGCAATGAGCCGCAAGGCACATGCCTCATGGAAAGCACCGCACTCATTTAGCAAACAAACAATATTTTGCAAAAACTTACCTCGTTTTGGTATTTAAAGAGGGCCAATGTGTAAAGAAGTAGAAACTAGGGATAAGGGGCAAATGGAAGGGTAGAAGTATAGATGTAAGAGAAAAGAATATGGAAATTGCATAGTCGAGCACCTTGGTGCACCTTTTTGCCTGCGCTTTACTGTGCCTTGTGCACACTGATGCACCTTGAGCTGCGAATGCAATGCCAGCTACGCCTTACAGCTAGGTGATTTTTTTAAAATTAAGCCTTTTATGTTGGTAAATGTTGACTCTCTCCAAGGACCAATCCAGTAAAGGGGCTTCAAGGTGCAGTGAAAGGCAGGAAGTATAACGAACCAGTGGCTGACTTTGTAAAAACTTTAATTTGTGCCAACTAAACTTTCTATGAAAACAACCCTCCTTCCACCCCCACCCCTCTTTTTAAATTTGAGGGTTGGCTACCCTTCTTTAATAGATAGAAAGAGGGTTAGCTACTTATTGCACCATTAGGAGCCTTAGTTTGGGATCTTTGATTTGATGCTTGATCAGGAATTACAGTTAAGCGTATCCACCTTAAAAATAGATATCTCAATTTTCAACAACATTTGTCATATGTGATCTTACAGAAATTTACGGTAACCATCAACCAATTGAAATGCACTTGTATCCCGAAATTATCTTCTAAATCTTCCAGTGATTTTATAGTACACGCTTGTTTTGACATGTCTCACCAGTGACACATTAATTTACAGCACTTTTCTCTTAATGTCTTTAGGTATGTGATGGATGAATTGGGTTCTGCTTTACGGCATAGTGATGAACCTAATTTTCGTGTAGCCCCCTTTTTGTACATGCGTGATGGGAATCTGTCATCTGCAGTCAGGTAAGCTCGTACTATCCTACGTGGTGCTTTGTTCTTTCCCCTTTCGCATTGAGATTATCTAGGGTTATGTTGTTT
Source organism: Spergularia bocconei (assembly GCA_963457585.1). Taxonomy (NCBI): domain Eukaryota; kingdom Viridiplantae; phylum Streptophyta; class Magnoliopsida; order Caryophyllales; family Caryophyllaceae; genus Spergularia; species Spergularia bocconei. Next base: position 5,358,315 of record OY734953.1, on the reverse strand, counting down.
TTGAATGATGTAATCAATCTGAAACTTAAGTTTCATAGGTCATCTTTCACCAGTAACCCTTTGTTTCATGCATTACTAGTTTACAACTAACTCACAACAATATCATTGCTGGCAAACTCTGATTTTTCTCTTTGCTAATTCTGCTTTAAACGTTCAGCTTCACCATTTTGTGGCCAACACACGATGTGCAGAAAGGAGATGAGTGCACACGTGACTATTTATTTGGTATTGGAGAGAATAAGCAACGGTCCGCCAGATTGACAGCTTGGTTTCAGACACCAAAGAATTATTTTATCAGAGTAAGTATTCTCTGGAGATCAATAACTCAGAAATTTCAGGCAAAGTGTCAAGTTATCAATCACATCTGCTCTGTTGTACAGGCGTATGAGAGGCGTCTTCAGAAGTTGCAGTCGAAGCAGCTTACTTTGCCGTCAATGGAATCAAAAGAATCGTCAAATGTTCTTCAGCATCAAAGTTCATTACGTGTTTACACAGATATTCCTCATGTAGAAGAGTTTTTGACCCGCCCTGAGTTTGTAATCAGTATGTGCTCTTCTCCATTCTCATGATGAGTTTTGGCTCCAAATTCACTTCGATATTATACATTATCCAACACACTCTTGCATTCATTCAGATAATTATTACCTGGTAGTATCATAGTAATGGTAGTTGTGCTTCTTTCTTTTTTCTTTTGTTAGTTTTATTACAGTTTCTGTTTGTTCACTTTGCTTATTAGTGGTAATTTGGGCCATCACCAGTCATTCGGTCAGCTTTAAAGTCTTACAGTTTAGGAGTCTTGTTTGCTGATCATTTTGTTTTGAGTTCAGCAATAGCTGCTGCTGCATATATGTCTTGAAGAGGCAAGATTCTTTAGTTGACGGCGTTCTGCTTTGCATGAAACTTTTGTTACTGCCGTGCTATGGCATACTAATGTTTCACTAATTATTTGAACTCAATGACTTGAAACTTGCAGCAAGTGAGCCAAAAGATGCAGATATTTTATGGACTAGCATGCAGGTGGATGAGGAATCAAGAAAGGCTTGTGGTATAAGAGATGACCAATACATTAACCAGTTCCCTCGTGAAGCTTGTCTTGTGATGAAACATCATTTGGCAGACACTATTCAAGAGGTTGATATTTTTCTTTAGCTTGTACGAGCCAACCAAACTTCCTCTTCGATTTTGTTGAACTGCAGTTTTCCTCTCTAGTCAAATTTCTAAATTTCTGCTTATCAGCTCAAAAGACATCTGTACACCTTTGCATGACGATTTACTTACTTCTTATGGTAGGCACATGGTTCTCCCAAGTGGTTACAACCCACTTATGATTTAGAAAGGCATTTGACTGAGCTTATTGGAGATTTCTATGTTCGTGAGAGAGATGGGCTTGACAATTTATGGATACTCAAACCTTGGAATATGGCACGAACGATAGATACAACAATCACCAGTAATTTATCTGCTATAATTCGTCTTATGGAGACAGGTCCGAAAATATGCCAGAAGTACATTGAGCACCCTGCTTTGTTCAGAGGAAAGAAGTTTGATATTCGCTACATCGTTCTTGTTCGCAGCGTCAATCCTTTGGAAATCTTCCTTTGTGATGTCTTCTGGGTATACTTCTCACGTCTCAGTACTATGCACTTCATTACAACGTGCAATTTAGCGTCCTCTTATCTTTTTCCATATTTTTCCAGGTAAGATTGGCAAATAATTCGTATTCTCTTGATGAGCGAAGCTTGTACGAGTATGAGACCCATTTCACTGTAATGGTATGTACTGAGACTTTTCAGCCTGTTTTCCTGTTCTTTTCTTTCTACTTCTTGCTTTATAAATTTGGAGGGAGAGGGGTGGAAATGAAGGATAGGTGAGGTGGGGGCGAGGGGCCTTAGGATGATCCGAAAGAACTTCACTCTCCAACATTAACAGCATGAAAACTAAGGGTGGTATCAGGCAGCTGGGGAGGGAAACCCACCCATTACAGCCACTAAAAACCAACCTCACCTCAGGGTAATTTCGCCCCGGCCTGCTACTAGTCCTGGGCATTCACTGTCACAGGCGACTACTGACAAATTATGTTCTTCACTGGGAAGATAGATGAGTGTAACTTGGATGTTCGAAGATGGTGAGGTGAAGGGTTGAAATTGCATAAAGTTACTTAACAGATTGGCATTATAGTTTCTGGAGTGGATCCTGAACCGGGGAAGGGGGTGGACCTCCATTTGGTCAAGGGTTCCAGTTATGCACAGGGCGGTTTTGTGTTTGTCATGTATTATAGTGACTCATAGGCGCTCTAATTTTAAACGCTTTACTTCTGCATCGCTTTCTCACTCTCCCAGTTCCATAGCAAATACAAAGTTAATTGTCATCTATAATGTGAATGAATGATATTTCTTGTTACTCTAGCCTTTTTCCCCAGGCGTAAATTTAGTTGTATTAATAAATTAGAACTGGTGTTGTTTTCATCCTTGTAGAATTACCGTGGAACACTGAATCATATGCAAACACCAGAGTTCGTGAAAGAGTTTGAGCGGGAACACCAAGGTTGGTATTTTTTCAGCTTGATTTTATAATTTTGCTTTACCTTGACATTTTACAGGTTTACATCTTGTCTTTTTTATTATTCAGCCGTGTCTGATATCATATATACTTTCACTGATCACAGTAAACTGGCGAGATATTCATGAAAATATCAGAAACATGATTAAATCTGTCTTCGAGGCAGCAGTTGCAGTTCATCCAGAGATGCACAATCCAAAATCCAGGGCTATTTATGGCATAGATGTCATGCTTGATGATTCTTTCTGTCCTAAGCTACTGGAGGTATGCAGCACTCATATATATGCCAACTATTTTGTTTTGACATTGTATGTACGAGTGTGTACTTAAAATAAAATCTCTTGTGCTCAAATATGCGAAATCTTGGTTGGCATTTATCAATGGCATGGTTTAGGCAAGCCTCGTGGATAAGGATGATCTGTTTAGAATGTATTGCGCTCACAATTGATTCAGGATGTGATGAATAGAGAAACATTGAGCTGATGTTTGATGGCAGTCTGAATTGATGGAGTTGAACTTCTGATACTCCTCTTGAAAAGATTGATAATATTCTTTGCTTCTGCAGGTAACCTATTGTCCTGATTGTACACGGGCATGCAAATATGACTCGGAGTCCTTGTATGGCGAGGGAGGAGAAATCAAAGGCCACGACTTCTTCAACATTGTGTTCGGCTGTCTCTTTCTCAATGAAGCAAGATTTGTAACCCCGCTGTAGGGATAAGTCTTGTGTCATAACAGTAGGATTATCTGACGTATGGTCTTGTTTCGTGTCTGGGTATGCACAATGTCACTGGAGATCTACGTCCAGCACAGATTCATTTAGGTTTTTTCTAGTTTGAACTCTTGTAAAGAAGATTGCCCTGTGATCTTCTGTCACTAAAGAGAACATGTTCGGCCTCGCCAATTTTTCTTTTCCTTTTCAAGATTCATGTCAACTTACCCCAAATCATTTAGTACTTAAAATTTCTTGTTTTTGTCTCATCCAAGTAAGTTTAACGTCGGAATTGCTTTGGATGAAGTCTGGTTCAAAAATCGCTTTAATGGGGAAGTGCCGGATTTTTGGAGGTATGCTTAATCGGGCAGGACAACCACTTGTACCTTAAGGTGTCCTGCACCTTAAGGTGTTATAAATCTGGAGTATACAATAGAGTACTACGGCGTGTCTACTTTAAATTCTCCTCTGTATCAGAACTCGCAACGTAAACGCATGGACCTGCACAAGAACTCGTAAAAAAAACTATTTTCAACAACTAGTCCTGTAGTCTCTGTACACTTTCTGCGCATCCTGAAAAAATGGGGGGATTTACAAAGATTGATCTAAGTAAGCAATGAGCTCAATGGTTTTGACTCTGCTGATCAAGTTCACTTGACTGCCTCTTCAGCCTGGTTATTCTCTTTTGAAGATCCAGATTCGACATCCGTTCTGATTCCAGTGCACGTTCAAGCTGGTACATAACTCATGGGTCAGAAGACTCAGAACTGATCCATGTAAATTATTCATGAACCAAGTTGGACAGGAGTAAGGCGTTACCTTTGCTGCTCGTGTACTCCATTCTCCCAGAATTGCCCTCAGTCGCTCATTCTCCTCAATGTACTGATTTCACAAAATAAAATAACACACAGTTAAAATACTAAGGTGAAGGAGATCAAAAACACTATTAACCCATTTACGAAAGAGTCTCTCGGATTGCAAACTATCAGGACCATTTTGTTGCAATGAGAATCAATAGTCTAACTACTAGAGTAGATCTGTAGATCACTCTTTACTCGAGCAGTACGGAAACCAAGTCCACATGCATCATATAATAGCTCATCACGAGACCAATTTACCCAAAATTTTACCAAAGGAATATCAGAATAAAAGGAATACTAAAAGGAGTAAATATAGCTTTTGCCACAAATCTCAACAGTGAGACTACTAAACTGCATGGAAACAAATTGATCTTTGACATAACAATGGAAGTGAGAGAAGACCTGATTGTTCGTAACACGGATACGTTGAATCTCAGCATCCTTGTCTGCAATCAGGGATCGAGCAAGCTGCAGTTCAGATTGCAATTGATCCATCTACAACAGAAAAAAAATTCTGTTAGTCAATCGCAACATAATAAGCAATGTGAAAGTAATAGCATATTCTGGAAGATTGCTAAGCAATGTATAGCTACATGTTTGAAGAAAAATGCCAATAACTATTTCGAGGGTTGCCCCACTTCATTATCGGAAAACAGAGAGCAGTGAAACTATGCTCAAAGCAACAACAACAACAACCCAAAAAAAAAAAAAAAAAAAAAGGCGATGAGTTGATGACCTTATGTAGATATATCATAGACTGCATAGCTTAAAAATAAATAGAATGCCTCTCTTTCTGTATTGTGCATAATATGAAGCATTTCCACGGACTTGAATTTACCACAATATGTGATCTGCTCTTTGGTCGTTCCTAGATATACGATGCTCCCTCTCTCCTATCAGGTCACTAGAGGTTGAACAGAGAACACATCATGTAAATTATTGGCAGTGTCTATCAGTCAATGTACCTCAGCTGAAGATGTTCGTAGTTCTTGATCACGAGCTGCCAACAAATGGGCAAGGTCAACCTGCAAAAGGGGCAAATAATTACATAAATACTTACTGACAAGATTCTTTTTATTTAGGGTTTTTGGCAAACAAGACTATTCACTGTGAAACAATCATTGACGGAAAAGGCAGAGGATCATTTAACCTATAAAGTCTGACCACGAACATGGACAGCCCAAATTTTGGCTGCCAAATTGGCAGTCGAATATTTGCTTAACCATATCGTCACTGTATCTAGATCATTACCTGAGGTGCATCGTTGGATGCTTCATATTTGCTTAAACATTCTTGCAGTCTCAGGATCTACAGTACAAAAGGTATTTAAGAATGTAAGAAAAATTATAGGTAATTCCAAATCAACATAAAAAAAACCATCTCCACGGATGCTGACACAAAGCAGGGCCTAGGAGTGACATTCTATGGAAGAGTTTATGAGATGTATCCATGTCAAACAATTTGTACAACAGAAAGGTTTTCCTATTGAAGAACTGGAATCAAACACTGAGACTGCAGGTCAAAAGCCCTAAATAGCTAAGTGACTAAACACCCCCTAAATTGACACAACTGAAATGAAATCAGAAATAGGGATTAAAATTCTATATATTCCTTCACCTCGTCACACAAGAAGTGAATGTTTTCTCGTTGATATTGCAGCAGCGCCATCTGCTGATCAGCAAGCCGACCATCATAATACCTGTTTCATACACATGTTGCAATTAAAAACAAAAGATATCATCAACACCCTCTCGCTATGGAGACAACCTGGACCGTATATTCTTTAAGCACCTTAAACCTTCAAGAGAACTTGATGGTTGAAGTGGAGAATACAACGACTTCAACACATCCGGCTGAGAATCCAAAGAATTGTATTGGTGAACATAACCTGAAAACAGAATGTCAGATACATGAGTCACATTATACGCATTGAATCCCTAGGCGTGCAACGCTTCCTTAATCATGTCATAGATAAAAAATTCGAGATCTACTGCCAATCTCAGCCAGGCTAACACGGAGAATTGATTAGACTTAACCACACTGCTAACACAAAACATGCTATACCAGGACTTCCAATCACCCCTACACTTTGCATGCTCAAGGTCAGGATATGCCATTCCTCAAGTAGTAGATATCTGATGAACTAGACAAGGTCTTAACATTAAAGTTTTGCGATTCCATCAGACTCCACCTTAAAAATCAGTCATAAAGATGCCCGCAGGCATAAAGAGGATCTTACACATACGTAGCAGGACAAAGAGTTACATGTGTGCAAGCTCATTAATGTTCACCCTTAATGATAATATAACACTGAAAAGAAAATCCTGTCACACAGAAGAATTTGCAAACTTTCACAATCTTGGAGTGTCAGTAACTGCTGTCTCTGTACTGAATACCACACATCAAGAATCTCAAAGGACAAGCAACTTTACCTATATAAGCAGTCATAAAAGTTCCAGCAACGACTACTTCAACTAGCATCACTACCCTGCAAACATAATACACAGTCTTATTAGAAAAAGTGCGCATGATATGAAGCCCAGTTGACATGAATGAAAGAAGTAAGGCAAACTTAATAGAAAACATGAAACTCTACCTGAGTAACCCAGAGGCAGAGAGAAAGCTGATTTTTGGTTCCCAAACCACTAACAGTAACATTCCAGCAGTTCCTAAGAAAGCATTTCAAGGATAAGGCATGACTAATGGCTTGACAATTTCAAATTTCTAACATAAAGAGTATATTGCAACTGCAAGAACCCCATTACCAAAACGACCAAAACAATCAAGTATTTTCTTTAATCCTAGTATAATGACCAATCAAGCTAAACCAATACAGTGCTTCTGTCACTGAACACATAATAGCAGTACCAATGCAAGAAAGTATCTGAAGGTGAACACCAGCTGCCTAGCAGGAAGTAGTAACTACCAACACTAGACGAGTGTTTTCTACAGTGGTCTACATATAGTTCAGACCGAAAAGTGAGATAACAATATATCACTTAGTCTTCTCTAACCATGGCTTTCTCTAGTATAGAAAATTCTTGAAGCCTAGACCATATATGTCTTGAGGTTTGCAGAAGTCTTGTCTTAAAGCAGTGGCAATGCAGATGCAAAAGGAGGAGGAGGAACAAATACAAAACAGGAGAAGTATCAGATGCTTAAAAAAACTTCATATTCACATACCATAAGAGATGGTCGCGAAAGGTAGGCGGACAATGTGTTTCAACCTCTGGCTGAACATGTAGTAGCCCTAAAAAGACAGAATATTCTCTTAGCGATAACTTGGATGCCAATACAAGTTTTGCAGTATAGAAATCATCACAAGCTTTTCACAAAATCAGCAATTTACCATAAGATTCAAACTTCATTCACAATGTATCAGGTCATCAAAGTGTCTAATAAATATCTTTTATAAGTTGTGACCGGATGTTAGCCGGATACATTTAATTTAGAATATATTCAACTTAAACCAACCCCAAATTATTTTGGGACTAAGGCTTGGTTGTTGCGATTCTACATGTAATGTAGACTATCAAACAGATAACCAGATTGAACAAGTCCTTGAACAACATTTGGAATAAGGAAAATTCATAACTGTAGCTGTATTGCAACTAGAAGAAAAGGTAAGATGAGACATACAGTAATTAGAATCCTAAGATGGGCAGAACCTAACAACCTAGAAAACTTATGTGTCTTGATTTCCAGTGAAGTTAAATTCAAAACGCGAATGGCAAAATTGAGTCATTTCAGCATGCAACCTTATCAGCCGAGAAGCAAAGCCGATAAGGTATCAATCAAAATTACAGCACGATGAACTTCTAAGCTAGAATCAGATGAACCCTTTAATGTAAAGGCTGTGACTGCTATCTTAATTTACACTCAACCATTTCAAAAATATCTTCTCAATGTACTGCTAGTGTCTGCTATCTTGTCTAATTTACTGTTGACTAGTAAATAAAATTACATTAGTACTTTTGGCATAAAAGAGAGGATAGCTGCTCAAATAAAATATAACTAAGAGAAATACCTGCAATCGTATCTTTTGTACTTGGTGGACCAGATACTGCTGAAAGATTCCTGGGGGTAGGGAATCAGGAGACGTGTTATTCTAGCAGTACCATATCTCAAAAAGTTGCTCGGAACAACAATAAAAACAGCTCATATGCACATAACATAAAATTGTTGGGAAAGAAACATTACTAAGCTAAAAGTGACAAAAAAAAATTGTGCGCTTTAGTTATTTTTATACAGTAAGAACAGCTTATTTTGAAAAAAATCTAAACTCTTGTAGCTCCAGAAGGAATTTCTTGCACATGAAATTCCGCTAATACTCTTCATTACCAAACAGTCACAGTCATTTCTCTTAGTTCTACTCGAGCCTTTGAGCTTTTAGCAATGCCTTCACGTGTGCGGTTGTGCCACAATAAGGCTGAAATTTCTGTACTTTTCAGCCCCAGCCGGATTGATTGATGAAATTATCGGCATAAATAATGATAAACACTGCTAGGCCACAATTGTTTCAAATGAGTTAGCCTCATGTGTTATGCGTATTGATAGACATTTAAGACATGTCATCTAACCAAGCAACTTCTTTGCGTTAAAATATGATAAAATAAAATATTAAAAAAAACATAAATTTCAATTCCTAAAGAAGGTGCTCCAAGGCGAAAACCAAACAGGAAGTCAGTCAACATGTGTATTCTGTCCAAAACAAGCTACCATCAACTAGGGACTTGCGTAACACAAAATCTACAAAAAAAAGATCCTAAGAACGCATCACATGTGCAAATCTTGGTCCGACAATCCCCAAATAGTGAACGCACTCAACAGTGAATCTTATGTAATGTTGTGGCCATGTATGAGAGATATAAACTTAAAGAAACCTGTTATTATCAAAAGGATGACATTGCAGCTGCAGAGCAATTGCGAGATCCAAGGCTCAAGTGCTCGAAAGATCCATGGGGCTGCTATCCCTATGGTGGCATAACCTGCCTAGAATTGACAATAAAATTATGATTAAGCAGATAATATACCAGTGGCCACAGCACAAAAAGTATTCATTGCAGTTTATCCAAAAAAAAAAAATGTTAAGTTACACCATTGCTTTACTCTTAATAAATCCATAATAGCCTATGTTATCTCCATACATTCTGAAGTGCCTTAAGTCCTTAAGGATTGTACATGGTTTCACTCAAAAAAGTTCTTTCAAATTAAACGTTTAACTTATTTTATGATGACTGTCAAAGTTTAAGAACATCCAAACAAGAATAGACAGCCAGTACTGGAGATTGCCAGAAAAGCAGCTTTCACTACTACCCTATCCCGGTGCCCCAAACAGCGGTAAAGGGGGTCTAGTGTATGCAACCTTACCTCTGTGTTGAAAACATAGAAAGGTTGTTTCCGGAAAACCCAGAATGAAAATACATTTCATATAAGCTAAAGTGTCCAAGTTTTGGATTTTACATTGGCATGAAAGAAGTTCAAAAATCAAATAGAAGATATTAAACTTGCCAATAGAAAGCAATAGAATATACTCCCATATATCTTTGTGGGCTTCCGATGTGCAGCTAATGGAGCATCATTTAGTATATCCAGAAACCTATAAGGGGGGAAAAACCAATGTTACTTGAAGACCTTATTTCTTGTTGGCTTTCATGCAAAATGTCATCAGATTCTTTAAAGAACAGGAATTGTCCAAAATAAGAAAATTCTTAATGAAGTAAGAAAGCTTGCTCAAACAAGCAGACACACAACCTTCTTACCATATTATCCTCCACGGCATAACCACTAAACTGAGTACTTAACACTGGCTACAAATAGACCGTTACTAAAAGGCAGGACCTTAATTCAGTTTGAAATTGATTATATGCTGGAAATAATATTCGTGCAGCCAATATAAAAAGCTGGCACCCCAATTGTGCTATCTTAGTGACTAGTTGTTTGCATCTCATAACTTTTCTTCCGACGCGATCTCATAAGAAAGTTGGATTAAATTCACATGAATAGCTTGCTCACATAAATCCAACAAATGATCAACAACAAATTGCTAATATGAATGTATCATCAATATGAATTGATTGTCTAACAGAAGATATGAGTACAGTTAGTTTATGACAAATCGTGAATAGAACAATCCTCTATGTCGATTAAACTAGTGTTGCACACACAACTTCAACTCTCCTCGCTACGCTGCCCTTCCAATCAACTCTTCTACTTTAAGATTGTTCGAAGAGATGACACTTCAGCCTCACAATCACACATAACGGGTCTGACAGCCTACTATACTATCTTTCAAGTTTAAGGGCAATTCTCATGCAGAACTTTCTAGATGTTTCTTCAGTGTACCAATTTAACACTACTGTGATTAGTGAACATTCTATTCACAATAATATCCTACTTGCATTTCTTAATTGATCACGGGATGCTCCTTTTTGGCAACACCCTCGGAACTAACCAGTAACCACCTCCCTCAAATCAACACTGAATAACAGCAAAAGAAGCTTCTTTTAACAATCTAATAATAGACTAACTAGTCGTTTGGATACCACCTGAATTCGTAGGAGGTGGAAGTTCTTAGGAAGTGGAAAACCCATAGGATGTTTGATTGTTTGGTTACCAAAATTATAAGATTAGGAATTCCGAACTGCAAATTCCTACCAAGTGTAGAAAGTTGCTTATCTCAGGCAGCTAGCTAAGTAGAAATTCATTTTTTTTTCATCCAAACAAGATTTTACGATTCCCATGCTCACTTAAATCCTATGAATTCGAAACTCATGCTAATTTCGATTTCACATCCGCATCCAAACAAACACTAAACACCTTATACATTGCATCTTTACACCAAATTTCATATCTCCACTTATGAACCCTTAATCAAGCACCACCAGTTCACATTGTCTCGGGCGCAACACACAAATCGCCATCCTAAAAACTCGATTACAGCTCGAAACAAACTACCGATTTTCGACACCAAATTCCGATCACATCACACAATTCCGCAGCTCAGTCACACTACTACTACTACTACTACTACTATCATCATCACTCATGTTCAAAACTAACAAATTACCTCAAAAAATTAACTACAATGAAATCGAATTCAAAATTCACACAGCTTCAATCACAAGCTAAAATCACAAACAGCATCTCCGGAATTACTAAACTAGAATTACTGATTAAAAAACTTAACATGATTAGAAATGAAAAAAAAAATTTGATTAAAAATGATGAGGAAATTGAGGAGAGAGAAATTACAGGTTTTCTTCGGCGGAGGTAGTCGGCGAAGAATTCCGAGGGTTCGCCATTGATTGTTACTTGTTAGTGAAGATCCTGAAATTGTGAAGTTGAAGATGGGCGGTTTTTTCCAGAGATTATTCCTCCGCAATCATATTAATCAGTTAATCACAGTTTCATTTGTTTATGATGATGACGATGATTATGACCGTGTTAATTTTATGATGGGTAAAAACTAAAACGTAAGAATCACGGTTAATTTATTCCATTACACCCTGGATTGCGGGAATTTCGAGAAAAGGTGGGAAATGTCTTTTTTTTTTATAGAGGTGTGTTGCGATTTGTGAATGTGTGTAAGTGTGTAACTATCGACGTCTTCTAAAATGGATGCTCTTTAGATTGTGGTGAACTATGCTACTCGGAATTATTATAATATAGGGATGCAAATGTTGTTGTATGAATGTCGTCATCTTGAGAAGAAATAATAAAGCTAAGTAAAGTCTTTGAAATTGAACTAATTTAATTAGAAGTATAGTACATTAGTACATATTATTGCTATTTAAAAACTTTCAATACTATGATTCGTTTTGACTTTTCCGATGTTTCACCCCTCTTTAGAATGGATTGGATAAAGTGATTGTTAGTTAGTGTTCGTAATAGAATCTATATTGGAGTCGCCTGAATGCGTTACATAGACTACACATTTTACGGTGTGAGAAGTAGGTTAAATTTAACTAGTAGGAAGCGATTAATGTTCTAACGTTCTTTTAGAGAGAGCTGGTGTGACTTGTGAGAATTAGGAATTACTGAATACTGAATTAGGATACGAAACTAGTCGTCTTCATTAAGTTTCCTTTGGGTTTCAATAGTGTACTTGCTTCGGCCCCAATGCCTAATGGTACGTGTTCTGATATGATCTTCAGTTAAAATTTGAGATACAAGTGAATTTCACATCATTATTTCCGAATTGGCCGAGTTCTCGTATCAGACAGGGGTGTGATAAAATTATACATTGGAACGGATCAAAGTTGCTTGATTGAAGAATGTCTACAACACAAGGCATAGTCGTATGATATCTACAACTATGTATACCAATGAAACCAATCCTCGAATATAATCCTGCAGCAGCAGCTTCTTCCTCACGATTTGATGCTGAAGGAGAGACCAATACATACTAGGCAGTCACCATGAAGGAAACGGCAGGACTCTACTGTACAGCGTGCAATCCCTCAGAAGGCGATCATGCCACCACGGGATATGAAGCACAAGTAGCGATACCTGCAGTATAAAATCCGCAATCAAGTTTCTGGTAATACTAAATCGGAAACAGCAGCATTGTCCAGTTGTCCTAGCAGATATTCAAGTCACAGGCAGACATTTTCGACACTGTTCGTTGTTTCAGTTCTTAAACTTACCACACATGTTCTTTCCCATCTCCATCTTAAAGTATCCTTTGTCACCCCAATCTTCTCCCCACGAGTTCTTGATAAGCCAGTATGGGACACCATTCTCCTCACCATATCCAACAGCTAGAACAGCATGGTTCACATCCTGCCAAAATTAATAAGCACGTATCAGATAAGGGCATTTTACGGTTTAATATAAGATCAAAGTTTCCATCTTCAAGCTTTATCAGCAACAGTAAAAACTATACCCAAAGCTACATGTCCATATTCAAGAAGTTTCTGAGAACTCACCATAGGAGTGTTTCCACATATCTCGCTAGTGTAAACTCCCTCCTTGTACAACTTGAACCCATTAACAACCTCAAAGGCAATGCTTACTGGACGAACAAAAGCAACGGCATCCTTGAGTTCATCTTCAGCATCCTGCAGTCGAACACTCGAGATTCAGACATAGGTACAAACACTTGACACTTCATATCAGTCAAAAACATGAAACTTCAGCAAACATATACGCGAGCCTGATCATGTGAAGGCTTACCTTAGTGATGTTAACAGAGTCAACAACTTTAACACCGACGTTTTGGGATGAGAAACTGCATATGCCATTCTTCCCAATGTATGGATAAGCCTCTTCAGTGTCAAGACCCCCATTGTACTTAATGTACTCGAAAGCTTGTGATGGCAGACCACCATGGCAGCCAAAGTTGTTGAATGCGCCAGCACAATCGACAAGCTGCTGCTCAGACAAAGAGATTATCTTCCCATGTGCCTGTGCATAGGCTGCCTCCAGTGCTCCAGTGGTACTGCAGGCATAAAAAAACCCACCAGTCTGATGATACTGACCACATGAAGCTGTGTATGTTCTACGAGATGACAATATATGACAGTAGACTGACCTGAAAGTCCAGCAAGATCCGCAGTGACCCTGATTCTTGACTGGGCTAACAATACCCTCATCTCTCCAATCTTTCTGCAGATACAGTAAGAGCCAACTTAGCTTCCATGCGACTCAACTATCAATTACATGTATATGAAAACATTGCTCCGCACATTATATTTATACATAGAAAACATGTCCTTATAACCACATTCTGAAGTTGTTCAGAGATTCACCTATATAAACACACCAAAATCATCATACCTAAACGCTGCAAATTCTATTAGCCACACTTTTAAGCAGCCAATTCTAATTGAGTAATTGTGATTTCGACAAGCACAAATATTACTGACACACTTCAAGTGATGACTAAAAATGAACCAATTTCTAAGGAAATCGACCATCTCAGCAAAGAATTCTCGACTAATCACCCACATCTAAATCACGAGGATGTAAATATGTAAATGTAATGATATGATGAGTAACAACTTATGGACATTAGATGGAAATGTGCAGTCATACTTCAGTTTCTTAGTTTCTGTAAAGCGTATATATGAAGTTTCAACAAGATTATGTATACCTCTGCAGGAGCAGTCGCATGAGACAGCTTGTGACTGCCCTTGAGAGTTGCAGAGCAGTTCTGAGCAGCACCTAACTGACGCTTGCTGAATTCCTCCCATGTCCAATCAGCAAACTCTGCCATAGACATGCATGTAGAATTATTAGTACATTATTGTACATATATACTCGTATCTAAAGATTAAATGCACTTGAATTACTCATCAGTCTAACACACTAACAAAACAACTCTCATACGAAATACTCCCTCCGTCCCACCTCAAACGCCCCCATGTAAAAAACGATCCCATATTGGGGAGGATGTACACATTACTCAGTTAATCAAAGTTCCAAAAAAATTGCATGGCAAGTTAGAAAAAACTGTAATCTAATTCGCTATATAATTTTTTTGAAACTTTGATAAATCGAATACATCCTTCCCAATATGGGATTGTTTTTTACACGGGGCGTTTAATATACTCAGCCTATGAGTAGCTTTCCGAATAATATTAACTTGGGTACTCATGTTGGACACCCAAGACTCTTAACTTGAATGTGACACTTCAACACCTCATCTTGTACAACATGAGGAAATAACATGAATTGGCCGCTAGAGTAAGACATAAGACACTTGGACACGCACCCATATCAGATCCTTAAACTATAATCTCGTTAACATAGAGCACGAGCGTTGAAATGAATATTCAAACTCGAACTCACAACACTTGTGAAACGCATACAACTAGACACATACAACACTTGTGTAACACTACTATATCATCTTGACTCAAACTCGAAACCTCTGTTACATTACCTAAGTACTCAAACCAGCAGTTGACTTTCATAAAAACCTTTAAACACAAATAAATTCACAAATATACAGAAATTCTATTAATTTTTAAAGGCAAAAACAACGAAATAAATTAATATAAACTTATTCATTTATAAATAAAAATGATCATAACTAAATTAATTTTAAAAGAAAACACAAAAAAAAGGGTAGAAAGTAATAATAGAACATACTGTTAAGATGAAGCTTGTAGGACAATCCTTTAGTGTTAGTTGACTTAATCAACTTCAAACTCTCCTTAAAAATCTCAAATCTCATCTTCATCTCTCCCACACTCTCGTACTTCTTCCCATGCCTAACCAACAATCATAATCATAATCATAATCAGAATCATAAACTATATGATATATAAAAAACAACATAGTGTAAATTAATTAACATCGTATAACATATGATCGTAATTGAGATTAATGAATAAATTAAACCTGTGAATAAAGCGAGCGAAGGAGAGAGAGTGAAGAGTGTCGCCGAGAAGAGAGACAACGTGGGACTCGATGTCATGTAGACCGTCGGATATTAATCTGATCGGGTTATCATCGGTGAAGGTCGATGATAAGGACTGTGTTGCGAAACAGGAGATTATTAGCGCTGTTAGGAAGGTACGATGAGCAGCCATTGTTTTTTTTTTTTTTTTTGGTTGCGAGATTGTGGGAGATGAGATGGGATTTTATTTTGAGTCAAGTGGTAAAGCAGCGTTTGGTGTTGCGGGTACTTTGCTTGTATATTTATATATTTATAGAATTATAGTGTGTCGATAAATGTGGAAAAAAAAAATTTGGGTAGAAAAAATTAATTTACTCTCGGATATGAGACAAAAGTGTGTTTGATAAGCCAAATATGATTATTTAAGCGAGCCATAAATAATAAGTACGGAGTAAATTATGTGCAAATGATTTTACAGGTGAATTTATGATAATATAAAGACCAGATTCATTGCTTTTGAATTGAACTTATTATTGTAAGTTGAATCATACAAGGGTCTAAATATAGTAGATCCTTCATAAAATGATAAAATTCATGCTTAATTAATTGATCTGAGAGAAAATAAAATGTTACAAGATTAAAGTGTCATTTGATGTAATTTATAAACCTTAACTTTTATATTAACTAATTTTACCAAATACTCGTATCTATATCACTAATTAAGTCTTCGAGGAACCATAGCAGCTACGGTATATCTTTCATCGTTCAACCAACATTCAAAAATTTTGTTAGTTTTACCGAACATATTAAGTGTTGTTTTATGTATAAGTGAGATGGTAATAAATCATTTACACGCAAACACTTCACAATGAAATCGAAATGTAAGTAAGAATTTAAAGATTTAAGTGAGGTATTTTGGAAAAAAAAGTGTAAGCTAAGGAATTTGTTTGAGATAAGTTAATTAAGATTCACTAGTTTTTGGTAGATTAAATTGAGTGGACAAAAAAGATTCCGTTATGGAACGAACAATTATGGTGGAGGGAGCCAATGAATGGGAAGGAAACAAGGAAAGATGAATGGAAACAAGAAATGATGGAAGACCTTTTTTTTTTTTTGTGGTTTGATTGAATGAAATGATTATAGGTATGGGATGATGACGTGAGTGTGTATAGTCATAGACTCGTAGTGATGGTACGAATTATGATTGGTAGTATGGGCTAACTTTTAGAATGGTGAAAAAAAGTTGTAGTTTTGCTTGCCAAACTGCTTACGAGTACATCAACAGCTTATGCCATTTGATTTATTTCTTGGCTTGTAGTTTGTTGGGCTACGTTGCTCCCACAAGCTACCTAGCTTGGAATTAAAATAAAAAGAGAAAAATACATGATTGGTCAAAAATTATAATTATAATTAAGTTAGTTATATTCTAAACTACAATAATTGTAGTTTACCATTACATATAATTTAGTGTAGCTTAAATTTTTAACCTGACATTTACCTTTTTCCTAAGTGGCAATACAAAACTGCAAGGGTTGTAGTTTACCACTAAAGATGCTCTAATGTAGTCCCTCCATCCCAGATCAAACGCTTCGTGGGGTTTTGTGGTGAAATAAGAAAAAATTGATATAATAACTTGAGTGGAATAATATTAGGGAAAAGAAGGAGGGGGATGTGAAAATTAATAATAATCGGAGAGGTAATGTGAGAGATAATGTAATAATTTAATAAAAGTACGAGAGAGAGAAATATATCCCAAAATAGATGGGATGTTTGATTTGGAAGGTCCCGAAATGGAAATTGAGCGTTTGAGTTGGGACGGAGAGAGTACTCTGTAGTTTGTACGACTATTTTCGTTTTTTTATTCATTTGTTTACACGGTTTGAATGAAATAAATGCGGTTTATGTATAATGATCGATACATCATCCCAATCATCTCCTTGAGGTTGGGGTTTTGGTCTCCATTTTGGGTGAGAATGTAAGTTCTGTTGTTCTATTATTAATCGGACTCCGAATTGGTCGACATTCTTACCAAAGCGCTTGGCAAAAGTCCTATTTAGCACCAAGCTGAATACCAAAAAGACAATAGTAAGGTTTGAACTCACGACCTCTTGGTATTTGTAATTGTAAGTCTACCATTGTGTCACAACAACTTACTTGATACTACTTTTTTTTTTTTAAATCATAAAGGGGGAGGCAAAAATCTTTACAAATATGTACAGAATGTTAATTATGGATAATCATTTATTATATCTCTTTTTTTTTAATGTAAAAGATATGGTCATTTCTTATATTTCACCTAACTTACGTTTTCAAAATGTGAAACTGATCAAAATATTTATTTGAGTTAATCTGTTTTTCTAAGCGCAATTTATTCAATCTCTTTTCTCAACTGAAAAACACGATACTAATGGATGAGAACAGAATATCAATAATATGACTACTCAATTTCTAAGGATTGATATATTAGTAGCTTTCTTTTTTCTAACCAAGATTGGGTCAATGTTTAGAAATGATGATGGGTATCGCATAGGGTAATGTTGGGTATGCAGGTCGTGTAAGGGAGTCAAGAAGACCTTAAATGAGGTTGATTATAGAAGTGGACAAGGGTTAGACTGGTGGGGTATAGGAATCGATCGGTTTAGGGGGTAGGGTGGAGAAGTTGGCTTAGAGTGGGTCATTTTCACAATAACTGATATGTGCGAACCTAGATTCAGTTTGGAGTGATTAGAGACTACAGCATTGTTATGATATCAATTTTTAAGACATGATTCACCGTAAAGTTTTTTTTTTAATTCAAATGCCTTAAAAGAAGTGTATGTTTAGTACAACTTACATTTTAATATTAAATGTTAACTTTACACGTAACCAACAAGCTCAAAAACGGAAAATATTTGGTATAACCGTAACACCACATGATCTCATTGGTTCACCGCGCGGCGTAGGTAACATCACATAACAGTGAAGGTAACACCAAATCGATAATGTTACCGTGACATAGGAAATTTTATACTAAAAATCACAAATATATTATAATAGAATTAAAAGTTTATTTTCTTTACGTTCATAAGTAGAGTTATATAGAATGAGACTAATTTGATTTCATAATTTATTCTGTATATTAGCGTGATGCATCAATTTGACATGTTTTTATTGACTACCAAAATCAGTCTACTCATTTTAATTATGAAATTAATATAATATACTAACGGATTTAGAGTCTAGATATAAATAAGGTTAGAGAAATTAGAGTTTAACAATTAAACGAGTTGAGGGCGTTAGGGTGACACGAGTTCACGTGCAGAAAGCTGAGTAAAAAATTAGAGGGGATGCCACTTAGAAAATTTAACGGGTCTAGGGGTATCAGTTAGCGAGGGAGGTCAGGTAAAGGAGTGGCAGGGGATTGAGCGGTTAACTTGAACATTTGATCAACACCGATGGGTATAACCAAAACAATTGTTGATTGGTAATACTCTTAGTTAGGAAAGGGATGGGGGTAGGGTAATATAATGTTCATGATGGAATGATTGTTTTCTATTGGAGGTGCGTGTAGAGGAAGAGGAGCGACTAAGATAGTTGTCATGGTGAAAAGAATTGTTAAGTACTAGAGTCGAGGGATAATTGTGGCGGTGGAGTTTGGGATAGTTAGGTTGGAGGGTCGAGAAATTCAAGTAAGTCAAAGGGGGACGGACTTTGAATGGGTAGGGTTCCAACTACGATTTAATTTGGAAACCACGCAGTCTCTATGTGGTTTCCAAATTTTACATAACACCTACTTTTTTCGGTACATCCGATCAATTCTTAAATTATGTATTAGTTTTAAAAAAAAGGTTGTTTTGTTACTTTCAATTATCATATACGGAATATGTTATAAACTTATAATCACTGCAAATTTTCTGTTTATGTTTTTTAATATTAGAGTATACGGTCCTTAAAATATGTTTTTTTTTTCAATATATTCAAAGTAATAACATGTTAAATGGTTGATATAAACATTTTAATTCTCGTGCATTTGCACGGGCCAAAATACTAGTATATTTATAAACGGGTTTTTGGTCGAATCACACCTATTAAAACTAAAATTTTGTCACATCACACCTATTTTTTTTGTCCAACCACACCTAATAAAATCATTTTCTTTGTTAGACTACACCTTATATTAAATTCCGCCTTTCACCCACCTACTGCCGCCACTTACCCACCCACTGCAGCCGTTAGCCACCGCCCCTAGTCACCTATTGCTGCCACTAGATGTTGGAGTAGGTGTCCTCCGACAATAATGCGTTGACTAATTAAATCTAATTAGGAATAAACCTGGGATATATTATATATATTAAGTCAGTTGATTAACGTAAATCGATAACGGTTGGCTGGCTAGAGTTTGACGTTATTGTCGTTTAACGGCGGTAATCAACTGATCAACTGATCCCTCTCGGTCACACCGGTAAAGATAGTTTCTCCAAAGGATATTATATTTGTGTTTAATACAATATAATATAAACCATAATATATCAGTTAAAGAGTTAACTGATTATGTCGGATAGTGTTTTACGAGTTCTAAACTCTGGTCGTATAAATTACGGTTTTTGTATGAATTGTCAATATAGACGATTAACTAATTAAATTACAAATAGTTGTAATTTAGCTAAAATGATGTAATTAGTAATTGTTATATAATGATATAATTTTATTGGCCATTTGTTATTAGTTAATAATAAAATAAATGGTGGAAAATTGATTTCTTAAGAGAAAATGACCAAAATAATTTGCAAAAGTTTTGTCCTTAATTAGCTACTGGGTGTGAGCTTAAATCACTTAATGAAATAATTTCTAAATTTTGGTGGTAGTTTCTGTGTATGATATAATGTGGATGGGAAGAATATAAGAGCAAAAAAACATAAGAGAAAGTTAGAAAAACGGCCAAAATGGTCATTAATCCATAAAAAGTGACAAGCGTCGAAACACATGAAAAACTTCAGAAAATGAGGAACCAACACTCAAATCCAACAATTGTAGTCCTAAGGTAACTACAGTAATTTTTGGAGGACATGTGGCGTTTTTCGAAAAATTGATCAAATTTGACCAGAATCGGATATATATTGTAATAGTCCGATCCACCGTCCGTCGCAACACATCCAATAAGATGGGTAGTCACCTCCTAGGCCCGTAAATCCTCTCATGGGCTCTAAAAGGTGAAAGCCTTGTTGGTAGTAAGATGGTAGGAATCTATTATAAACTGATCATATGAGCCTTAGTTTCCCAATGTGGGACAAATCAATTCCATAAAGCACTTTCCATATTCCGTAGTGTTACATATATAATCCACGGTATTTCGATAAAAAGGCTCCGGAGCGAATACCGCTCAAAATTTGGTGGTAGTCTCTACGTATGATGTAATGAGTATTTGCAATATATTAGAGTCAAACATCTAAGAGAAGATAAGGAAAACAGCCAAAACGGTTAGAAAAACACACAAAGTGACAAGCGTCTTTTTCAAAACGCATGAAATACTTCACAAAATGAGGAACCAACACTCAAATTCAACAAGTATAATCCTAGGGTATCTAATTTAATGTTTGGTGGTCGTTTGGCTTGTTTCGAAATATTGTTCAAATTTTGGTGGTAGTCTCTACGTATGATACAATGAGGATTTGCAAAATATTAGAGTCAAAAACCTAAGAGAAGATAAGCAAAACGGCCAAAACAGTCAATAATCCACACAAAGTGACGAGCGTCGAAACGCATGAATACTTCACAAAATAAGGAACCAACACTCAAATCAAACAAATATAGTCTTAGGGTATCTAATTTCAGATTGTATTGATATATGAATTATAAATAGTAAATTTCAAGAAGTTGGTTGGGAGACGCGAAAGAATATGGGCCTCACACCCTTGGCTATAGAAAAACCAATACGAGTAAAAATATGTGCCGCACTCTGCGCACCAATGTCCTGCGTCCTGGAGTACCGCTGAATGCGCTGAAACAGAGCAACGGCGGTTGACTCCAATTCTCCTAATGAGGAGAAGGAGAAAGGGAGGAAGCCATAACCCAAAGAAGCGCACAAAGCATCATACTTAGTACGTTTACGATGAGCCGCAGTATTTGGAAGACATTTGGCTTGTTTCAAAAAGTTAATCAAATTTGATCAGAATCGTAGTTAGTAATTCACGGTTTTTCGATAAAAAGGCTCCAGAACGAAAACGGCTCAAATTTTGGTAGTAGTTTCTACGTATGATATAATGAAGATTGGAAGAATATAAGAGCCAAAAACCTAAGAGAAAGTTAGAAAAACGGCCAAAATGGTCATTAATCCATACAAAGTGACAAGTGTCGAAACGCATGAAATACTTCAGAAAATGAGGAACCAACACTCAAATATAACAATTGTAGTCCTAGGGTATCTACAGTAATGTTTGGAGGACATTTGGCGTTTTTCGGAATATTGATCAAATTTGACCAGAATCGCAGCAATCCACGGTTTTTCGATAAAATGGCTCCGGAGTAAAAACGACTCAAATTTTGGTGGCAGACTCTAAGTATGATATAATGAGGATTTGCAAAACATCGAGTCAAAACCTAAGAGAAAATAAGGAAAACGGTCGTAAATCCACACAAAGTGACGAGCGTAGAAACGCATGAAATATTTCACAAAATGAGGAACCAACACTCAAATCCAACAAGTGTAGTCCTAGAGTATCTAAATTAATTTTTGGAGGACATTTGACGTTTTTTTGAAAAATTGATCAATTTGACCGGAATCGTAGTACATAAGTTTTTCGATAAAAGAGCTCCGGAATGAAAACAATCCAAATTTTGGCGGTAGTCTCTACGTATGATATAATGAGGATTAGAATAAAATAAGAGCCAAAAGCCTAAGAGAAAGTTAGAAAAACGACCAAAACGGTCATAAATCCATACAAAGTGACGAGCGTCGAAACACATGAAATTTCCCAAAATAAGAAACCAACACTCAAATCCAACAAATATAATCCTAATGTATCTTCAGTAACGTTTGGAGGACATTTGGCTTTAAGTCATCACCAGCAATCAACTCTTATCCTTTGGCGGAAAATTGATCAAATTTGACCAGAATAATATAATATAATCCACTATTTTTCGATAAAATGGTTCTGGAGCGAAAACGGCTCAAATTTTGGTGGTAGTCTATACGTATGATATAATGAGGATTTTAAAAATATTAGAGTAAAAAACCTAAGAGAAGATAAGGAAAACGGCCAAAACGATCATAAATCCATACAAAGTGAAGAGCGTCGAAACGCATGAAATAATTCAGAAAATGAGGAACCAATACTCAAATCCAACAAGTATAGTCCTAGGGTATCCACATTGATATTTTGAGGACATTTGACGTTTTTTGAAAAATTGATCAAATTTGATTGGAATCGCAGTACATAATCCATAGTTTTTCGATCAAATGGCTCCGGAACGAAAACAACTCAAATTTTGGTGGTAGTCTCTACGTATAATGTAATGAGGATTGGAAAAAACGTAAGAGAATGTTAGAAAAACAGCCAAAACGGTCATAAATCCATAGACGAGCGTCGAAAAGCATGAAATACTTCATAAAAAGAGGAACTGAATTGCCCACTTTGTACGCATCAGATTGATGGTTTTTATTGTATTTTAACGTTCCAAATGATGTATTGTACTCACTTAGTGTTGAGATTTGGTTCTTAAGTTTTATGTAATTTTGGTCATTTTATCCACATTTTGGATGCAAACAATAATTGAGGCGTTGTTGAAAAGCTTTCCAAAGACTTTTTGCGGCCGCGATGCAAGTTTGGCGGAGCGTTAAAAGAAGCAGAAAGATATGCGCCAACGACTTTTCGCGGTCCGCGGTGGTGAGCTTGGTGGGCCGCGTTGAGGCTTTGCGGGCCGCGGTGAAGAGCTTGGCGAACCGCGGTTTCTGGATTTTCCTAATTCCGTATTTTTCTATTTTACGTTTTCCTATACTTTAAGAACTCCCGACTCTAGGTTTATTCATTCACAATTTTTAGAGAAAACAAGGGTTTATATGGATTGTATGATGAGCTTAATACTTTATTTCTTGATCGATTAATCGAAGCATCGCATTGACAATATCGTGAGTTTGACCTATTCTTTTTATTGTTTTCAATTTTTGTCTTATCTTTGGATTTCAATTCATTCAATTATCTTTTGTGATTGTTAGGTGTACAACTAGTCTAATACTATATATTAAAATCTGTAATCAATTCTTTCCTAGGTGGACACTTGATAATTATTAATTGGATAGCACTAAGTAATCATACAATATGGTAATTACAGAGTTTTAGCTAATTTATGGAAAATAATATAATTTATGGTGATTATTGTGGTAAGCTAAGTTATAGTAATATAAAAATATTGTGTGATATAAGAGGTGATGAGATTGTGGAATGAAGATGAGATAGTAAAACGTCTAATGTAAAAGTGGAAGTGAAATAATAATATGATAGGGAGTAAGTGAGTAGAAACATATAATATAATACTATCATTACTAATAATATTATAAAAAAGATAAACAAACCTTTATAAAACAAGTATAATAATATGAATATACAGCCCGGGCGTAGACCGGACATGCAAACTAGTTTAATATATATATTGGCCTAGTGGGGCTATTCGTGAATAGCAATACACCTAAAATTCCTTACACTTTTTGTTCCCTTAGATTTGTTTTGATTTGAATGAACCTATTGGAAGATGTACCTCTATCTTTTAACTCCCAGAGTCTCGACCAAAATATTTTTAATGTAATCTTTATTTAATTTAAAATTAATAATGCGAAAGATTCCAACTTAAATGTTGTCAAAAAATTAAATGTTTATCATTCACATACTGATACAATCTCCCGAAAGCTTAAATCATTCACGTACCAACATCATACTTTAGATACATACATACGCGAGTTCTTATAATTTTGAGTTTGATGCAAATGTATCTCCAACTCTTTATTTCGAAACTCATCCCGAAACTTTCTTGTAGCTAGCGAACTTTAAGGTAATGGCTCATTTCGTTGCTAGACCTAAACATATCCGAGGGACGGATTTGTACTATGTTAGAAACATATTGGAGGACATGACAACTCTGGCGGAACTTGATATTAGCTCCCGTTTTGACCTCAAATACAAAAGAAAAAAAAAATGAAAATTATCCAATATACCCTTGAGGTTCCCGAATTTTTCGGGTATACCCCTCAGGTTACCGAGCTATCCAATATACCCCTGAGGTTTGCAAAATGCGGTTTTTTTTTTGTTTTTCACTGACGGACACTAACATCGTTAACCATTTTTATGAAATTTGAATTTTTTTTTTTAAAATTGACCAATAATAACACAAATTAAAAAAAAAAAACACAATTTTCTCTCACCTCCCCCTCCAACCCCAACCCAACCCACGGAGCCGCCGCCTCACCACCGCCACCCTGCACCGACCACCACCTGGGCCACCGCCACCACCACCACCATATGCGCCCCCCTCCCGCGACCACACTCCGGCCACCCATTACCCCGACCACCCACCCCTCCATAGGCCACGACCCTTTCTCTTCAAACACACTCACCCTCACATCTTCAATTAGATCCAATTTTATCTTCAATTATATTCAATTTGATCTTCAAACACACGAAATATTACCCAGAAAGCATATAAATTGCACCAATTGAAGATCAAATTGAATCTAATTGAAGATGTGAGGGAGAGTGTGTTTGAAGAGAAAGGGCCGTGGCCTATGGAGGGGTGGGTGGTCGGAGTGCGGTCGCGGGAGGGGGGCGCATATGGTGGTGGTGGTGGCGGTGGCCCAGGTGGTGGTCGGTGCAGGATGGCGGCGGCTCCGTAGGTTGGGTTGGGGTTGGAGAGGGAGGTGAGAGAAAATTGTGTGTTTTTTTTAATTTGTGTTATTATTGGTCTTTTTTTTAAAAAAAAATTCAAATTTCATAAAAATTGTTAACGGTGTTAGTGTTCGTCAGTGAAAAACACAAAAAAACCGCATTTTGCAAACCTCAGGGGTATATTGAATAGCTCGATAACCTGAGGGGTATACCCGAAAAATTCGGGAACCTCAAGGGTATATTGGATAATTTCCCAAAAAAAAAAGCCTTTTCTGTTAGCCGGTAGGAATCTCAAGGCCAAGGGCATGTTGTGTCCTCCTGGAGTCCTGGGCCTGAAAAGTAAGGAAGAAGTCTGGCCTATTTGGGTATGGGTACCAGATCAATCTAGTCCATGTTTATTTTCATTATTACTACTAATTACTAAGCACAACGCGCATAACATCATGGATTATGTCTATTTTAGGTGGACATTTCTAATCCACCTAACGGCGTTTGTTTGTCTAAGACTCTAAGGACATCACAACCACGGCCTATTAGTGTCAATGGACCGTCTAGACTCTAAAGAAGACCCTAATCCATATGTTTGTAAATGCGTGACGCTATTTTCTTTTATGACACGGGGAACCCGTACCCTAACCCTTTTACCCTATTTTAGGTGCGCTATGGGTAAATTCCGCGGGTATACGCAACACCCTACAAGTCACACAACCAGGTAAGATACATTTGCATGTGGTAGGAAAAGCCCAAAGAGGCATAATCTCAAATATAACACCCACTTTAGTAGGGTTTGAACCTGAGACCAAGTGATAGCATTGCACTCTTTTAACCATTAAGCCACACTCTTGCGGGCAACGTGACCCATTTACATCGTCAATAATGTTGTTGCATCGTTTTTGAGAATTGTGGCCCTTTTACCATCTCTAGCGAGCGACCCTTTTCAGTTCAATGTGTCGATGCAGAGTAGCCATAGAATTATGGTTGGTTCTTTTCCGGTGGTGATTTTTATGCATTTTTAAGTGATTTTTATACTCTTCTTTGTGAGATGAGCATGGTCCCAACCCAGGCTCCGTCTCCAAACATTTGAGAAATATGACTCGAAATAAGGAGTGTAAAAATCAATTTTGAGAGTGTAAAAATCACCACCTATTTTTCTCATTGTATCTACACAAGGTTCATTCATTTTGATACAAATATGATTCTTTTCAATATTACAATCTTAGAAAATAAGAGATATTTTTTCACAACGCACATAAACCGATTAGAAAGTGACTATGACAATGATATTTTCATTTTTTTGGAGTACTGAATCTCTCATGTGTAAAGTGCAGTTGTGCACGGGAGGACTTCATGTCACGCATGAGACGCATAATATATATGTTGTAGATATATATGTTAATTCAACATTATGTTTGCTGATTGAGTAATTGTTATCACGGCGAAATCTTTGTGATGCAACATCTATATTACCTTGGCTTTCACGGCATGCATGCTGTCAATGCTGATATACATCACATATTTTGCAATCCGCAATCTGCATTCACATATACTTTCTCCGTTCACGTCTAAATTTCCGAACTATTCTTCCGAACTATTCGTACATCAATTTTGGGTCCAAAATATCAAGACCTACGGGGATACATAAGAGTCAAATGTTTTTTGATGCAGCGTTTGTGCATGTCACGGTCAACAGCGTACACTTGAGCGAGGAATCAAATTAAAATGTGGCTTTTTAATGACGAAAGAAGAAGATTTCTCGGAAAGTTTGGCTGAATTCCATAGGTAGTTGTAGGTTTGATACGATAAATTTATCCTAAATTTGACTCTTCTGTAAATTACTTACGACCGATGATTGACATACATTAGCATGTACGTAGTGGGTGGCAAATAAAACCGCACTTCTATATGACTATATCCTACAGTGTTCAAACTATAGACATCGATACATCATACATGCATCTTCGTGATCGCATCCAAAAAATCACTTAGCTTGATACTATATATTGTTAATACTTGCAAAAACGTGAGGTGTGGAAGGTGTAAAAGTACCGTGCCTTACTGCCTTTGTGGGTGACCGAATTACGAGTCTACACATTTGGTTGAGATGATTATTATCTAACATGAAACTATTAGGGCATTCGATCGGACATGCTATCGATTGGAAACAAATTAGAAGACCTACTTTGCATATTATATGATTTTTCGGATTTGCACAATTTTGTTTATATATCACATACTCTTCTCTTATATTTGAATCCTGGCTACTTATTCGCATCGTGGCATGGGTTTTAACTACTCCGTATATCTTTTGTAGTTTGTATAACGTAACTAGACTAGTTTGTTCGATATATCGATATTTCTAATACTCCGATTAATTTTAGTATGAGACCTTGGTTGGGGTTACGCTCTGGGATACGGTCTAAGGCTCTAAACTTCCAAGTCCAATAGAGTCTCTCGACTGAGTTATAGAGTGCACGTTGGTGAGTGCCGTTTATATTAACAACTGAAATTTGATACTCAGCTCGTTAATCTATTGCCAAATGATTTTAGAATAATGTTTCTTCTTCTTTACGAGTTTAATTGAAAATTAAATAAACGAAAACTTATCCGAGACGACATTCAAACATCTAGAGAAAAAACATCTATTCAAAAACTCAATAATTAAGAACAAAAGAACATGACGAGTCACCAAACCCAGGGGAGATCAATTGTTTACTACGCCACGATTTATAATCATATTAAAGAAATCAGCATCAGTGAACAGAAATTGGATGTATTGGATAAAATTGTGGAGGACTGGAGGCTATAATTCATTTCTAATTAAATGCAGTTGGGTGTTGAAAGCTTCCTTGAGAAGTTAAGACTCTTGGGCCGCCACCATCTGATCGATCGATAAGACTTTCAGAGGCTGCCATATATGTTAAGTGTTACGACATGCATCAACGTTAACTTAACCTTCATTAGTCACTTTTCATGCGCACATCATTTTCCAAACCAAACCTAGCTACTCGCTCATTTTACACATTCTAGTCATTTTTTTTGTCACTTTTTTTTATCATCTATGTAGACATTTTAACTAACCGATGTCATAATTCCACACATTTTTTTAGCTCATGAGGCTTACACGTATGTTAGACGTTACATGTTACAGTATTCAATACCTATGGGCGTGGATAGGGGGAGGCCAATCTAGGTGGTGGCCCAGACAACCAGTCGTAAAAGCTGGCCTAGGTTGGGTTCAATTATCCATTGGTATGAGCCTACACTTCGGTTGGGCCGAACAAGAACAACGATAGTATAGCTGACTCATCCAGCTCGACTGGTCGAGAATCAGGTTTATCATGAGCGTTTGGCGTATAGTAGTAGTCAATTACTAGTCATGTACTCTGTATATACTCCCCGCTGCATATTAAGATTTCCTCCTTTCATTTTTGTTGTTTTGTCAGGTAATGTTTGGGGCTACTTCTATATCAAATGGCCCGTTTACTCATTGTAAAACTATTCTGCGTTGTATTCTAACAAACTCACTTGATTTTATGGCAATCGGGTTTTCATTTAGTCTAGAAATAACCCGCTAACATAATCAGTCAAAACATCGAAATAAAAGTGATGGGGTGATCATTTTGGACGGGAGTGAGTATGGTTCAATTATGTGTATTTGTACCTTCTATTACTTTAATTTCAACACAACAAACTCTCGAGTAAAGGTTGGACGGAGCAGAGAAATATCTTCGCCTCTCTCTTGGTCCACAGTGATATATCGATATAAATACCAAGATTCATTGACTTCCTTGACTAATCATAGTAATGTTGTGAACACTAAGTGAAACATACATATAAATCAACAATAACGAAGCCTATTGTTGCGTGGTAGCTATTGACACGTCGAAGTACTAAGGTGGATCATATTTAATTATTTATAAGTTTTTGAGTTATTATATCTATGTTCTCTTATAGTCTTTTGTATTTTATTTTAAATTAGATAAACTTTTCAAATTATGAACATGAGCTGATACTCCTCCCTAACATATAGGTGCATAACCGAACAACGTAAAATCATTTAAGTCAAGAGAAGCTACTATATATCGCAAATTATTACACAAGAGTGGGATATACGGATATACCTAGTATATATATATAGTAACTTGTTACTTTGTTAAGGTAAATATTCACATCAATAATTGATGAGGTCCTTAATCTAGAGTATAGACCAGTATACCACATGCATTACCAGTTTACCATAGTTTATAATACCATCTTATTAACCCGGGCCGAAAGCAAAACAACCCTGTCTAGCATGATGGTCCAACACCATCACATAAATGGCCTTTTATGTTCCTTTCAAACCATAAGGAGTATACCATTATAATATTGTTTGAATACGTCGACTAATTGTACTGATTCTCATATAGAAAAAAATTAAAACCGCCCTAAAAACCATTGAAAGTATCGACTCCTCCAATTTTGTGGTACACTAACTATGCTTTTTATCAACTGATTAACATAATAAACACACAGTTTCCTTAAACATATGTAGACTTACACCCAGTTTCACACATGAAATTAGTGGCCATACAAAGATAAGTTTTCTATATAGTAATTCAGTTTGGCCCATTTGCTATTATGAAAGTGGGAAATGATCTTGACTTTGGGTCATACACTCCAAAAATAATAATGTTGACTGTCCATCATCCATCATAACATAAAGTTGCCATGTATGATTAATTTTATGTTGACGCCGTCTCCCTTATGATCCAGGTATTGACTTTCCCTGAGGAAGAAATGGCAAGAAACTTGAGTTGATGACAGATGTATCCTCTCTCACTTTTTAACCAATTTTTGGTATATGTACGATTTTGAAGAGTTATTTGTCTCCCTTTTTTTTTTCATTAGACGCTATTTTTTTAGTTTTTTGAGATCGACCCTTTTAATGTTCTTACTCTCACATCACATCTAAAATTTCTCCAACCCCATATCGATCAGTCAATCACCATTAGAATAGTTCACTCTGAAAATCAAAGCACCAAATATTAGACGCTCGTAAACCCCGTACCGTAAATCTGACACCCGCCGTGAAAACATAGTAAAACATGGGCGACAAATCATACGACTTTACAAGAGCAGACCTTCTATCTCACTTTATGTTATACGGAGTATTGTTTTGTCGCTTTTTAAGACTGAGAAACAAACTCGTCTAAAAAACTCGTAGTAAAGGGTATTCGTGAACTGTCGGAATTTCAACGAAATATAAAACGATAATAATAAATGGAGTGAGATAGTCGATCTCCTCCGCGATTTTACGAGGTTGTGTTACACTGTTACTACTCAAATACAGTAGCAAGAACAAGTAGCGAGGTTAGCTGGGAAACTTCTACTCTGACCCATACAAACAAATTAACCAATAGTGAAGGGTTTGCATCATGTTGGGCTTCTACCCCACCTACTGGGCCCAGTACGGGCCCGCATGACGTTTCTGGTCAATCCACACGTATGAATCACATTTTTATTTTGTTTATTTATTTTGGTTCTGTGGACCACTGTATACGGTTTCGTATCATGGGTTCAGTACAAATCTAAGGCCGGCCTACGGACTACGGTTCATTTTTAATTTTTTTAATTTTTGTATTCACGATCTACATCACTTCTATTCAGGTATAAATCCGTCATGTGAGAATGTGAGATAGAATGTGTTTGTTACTCCCAAAGAGGCGTGGTCTAGGTGTGTAGTGTGTATCTCTCCCTCCGTTCTATCATAGTTTTTATTTTTTAGTTAGAGAGAGTATTGTTTTGTTTAAAATCTGATAATATTTGAACAAGCGTATTTTAAAAGTGAACATTTCACAAGCACAAAACACATACTATGAAGGAGAAGAAATTAATAACAACGACATTCACCGAGACAATCTACTAAGAAACAGGTAAACTATTGGATGAGACAAAAGAATGGAGTAAGAGCTTTTGTGAGTTGTGATTTGTGAAGTAATGATTGTGTGAAGAAGAATCTCTTTTATTCTTTTCTTTCTTATAAGTATTTGTGCTTAATTGCGAGGGTTTATAATTATGCCTTTATACTTCTTTACTATCTCACTTTTAATTTGATACATATATACCACCTTCGCCGGTTGATATTTTATTACTCTTGACATTTGGACTTCTATTTATTATTTCACTAACTATGAAAATTAATTTTTTGTTATTATCACTTAGTGACGATAATTATGTATTTTGAATTTCTCTAGGGATGATGTGTCGTTAAAATCAACATAGACAACGAAGTCGATCATTAGGATCTGACACAGTCTCATCATCACAATTTACTAATATTAATCAATATCGCATTGATATTCTGTTCCGGTACCCAAACTTACAAAAGCGTACTACTCTATTCTATTAATTTACTACTAAATATTATACGAAACTTCAATCATTATACACTACTCGTATTAATTATGAATAAGTAGTGTTTACTATACTACTATACATAAAACTTGGGTACCTTACAAGTTCCGTAAAATTGCCCATATATATATATAATCAAGTTTGGTAAATGATAATGAATTTTATACGAGCACGTCACTAATTTAATCTTGCCCGAAAACATTCTAGAGCAAAGAGAAGATTAGAAATGGTTCTAGAAGTAAATTAGCGACGATGAAATCCAACCTACCAACTTCTCTTACTGAGTCTGACAAGCCACTTTTGGCCTCTGACCTGGCTTTTCCTCTTGGCCAGCGAAACCGTGTCTGTTTTCATTTGTTCATATTATACAATCGAACATATACATACGTTGTCAATTAGTAAAACAAACTAAATTAAACAACGGACCACAAAGTTCAAGTATATTAATAGAATAAGCTTGCTGGTATTAAAGTCGGTTGGTATGAGTGATAAATAGTCTAATCTCGATCATTTTCGAAACAAATAGTGATGGTTTAAATTATAACGCTTGCGAATAGATCGCCGCAACTGATAATGTCCAAAAGTGTCGGCCAAAAATAAAAATTAACTTTCAAGTTTCGAGATATCAAAAGTTTATACTATTGTCGATATGAGGTATTCTTGAACAGTGGTCAATAAAAGATAACATAAAATAAGTGTGTTTTTCAACGATATATAGTACTACTCGTACAATGTCAACCGGTTGAAAGTCTCAAGCATTTTCACCTCCCTGGCTCCCTTAACTTTCTAAATAACCGTGTTTTCCACTCTTAAAAATCAAGTCATTGCCTTGTTTAGTTGAGATGTGGATACAAGTTACAACGACTATATATGTTGGTAACTATATAATAGTATAATACTATATACTTGTATTTCTTTCACTTTTTAACTTTTGGCTCCTCAATCTCATGATGAGCAACCCATGCATAAAAGATTATTGAACGAAGATTGCACATCAATTTTTCATTTACAAAAGGTGAAAAGTAATTTTTTTGGAATGCCTAGACAAAAAATTACATTTTGTAATAAACAACAAATTATAAGTGTTATCTCCCATAGTTAGTGAATCATCACCTCTTACGTTTTGGACGATTCCTTAATCATAACTCAAATTAAAAAAAAAAAAAACTTCCTTTCAACATATGATAAATTAATAACAAGTCAAAAGCTCATCTAGAGTTCAAATTTCATACATTTATTCACTGACTTCATGTTTATGAAGCTAAGTCATTTCAATTCTTTTTTGTTAATCTTTTACTCTTAGATTCTCTTCAATTTAATTAGTTCATGCACAGATTTAGATCTGATCGATGTAATTCATCAAGATCTATGATTTATTTAACTGAGAATGAAAAAGGAAAATAACAACATCAACTCGAATAGTAACACTATAATGCTATATATATATATATATATATATATATATATATATATATATATATATATATATATATATCTTAAATTTATTTAACCCAAAAAATAAAAAAGTATACAACGACTTATACTCCAAGTGCTCTTGCATTTACATATCCACCAAGGTTGTTTAACTCCAATTGCCGCAATCTCCTCTGTCATTGCATGCCTAAGCCACTTGATTTCTTACTGTACTGATTCTGGTTGTTTTCCTAGCTACCAAATCTGTTCCTTGGTCAATGTTACATTTTTACTACAAGAAAATTTAATTTTGTCTATTTGTCTAGCGTCTATAATGTAGCATGGTAGGAGTGTCGTGGTATGTATATGTACATGAGTACATCCCATCATCTAACCTAATAATTGCAGTCACTAATTAATCGAACAAACATGGAGTTTAACTAACCAAATTAAAATAATTTTATATATATACACGCTCGCATATTATCATTTCTCTAAAGGTGAGCGGGCTGTGAACCTCTCGGCCACTATTGATCAAAATTGAGATAGTATAGGTTCAGTAGTGTCCTTCAACGAACTATGAGTCGGGGAGGTAAGGGGATCATGCTCCCAAGGGAAACAACAACGTAATTAGTTTGTGAACGATCGAGCTGATTTAGCTGGTCTTTTTTATCAAGCTAAGTAAATAATCTTATATGTGACATAATAAAGTTTGGATAACTTATGAATTCAAGCGACAAATTAAATAATCTTCTATACGAGCATTTCTATGTGTTTGCTCTCTTTTGTCATACATGTTGATGAAAGACTAGTTTGCAAGTCAATTCCAATATTATTGTAGATGTATATTACTATATTATGTTATACATTATGCATGTCTATACATGGCATTTTTCATAATGTATTAATGCAGTTCACGGTTTCTTAACTTATTTTAAAATCGTTTAAAAAAAAAAACTTGTCTTGAAATCAATTCTTAGAAAATTGTACCGGACTCTTCATAAACCAATCAACCATCAAATCATACGAATTCGTATTTATAGAGTAAAAGACTATAATACCCCTTATACCTAGACAGTAAATATGCTATCAATCAAAGCAACGGCCTACAAGTCTACAACACACACTTAATTGACTAGCTACCACAACGGTCATGCATGCTCGACTTAATCGCCCGAAAACTATATGTAAGCTTGTGTTTATGCATGATCTTGTGAGTTAGCTAGACAAATAAGTAAGGTCAACTTCATTTGCTCTGTATTAATTAAACCAATTTAACTCCAAAATCAAATACTGAGTTCACTCTATCTATATTGTCATTAACTAGATAGTCAATAAGAAAACTCTAACCTATCAATTTGATCGATCATCAAGTATAAAACTTGATGGACAAGCATTCAAGCAATATTGTTACTTAATAGTTTTAAATAAGCAAAAACATGAAACAATCAAATTAAGGAGTAGGCTAAGTCAAGAGAGGGGGTAGCCATGTCATTATCTCATGCTCTCTTTTCAACCAAATACCCAAAACTTATGACCTATCCCCCCCTTATCCCAAATTGTTTACTCCAAATCATTAGATACTCAATATCTCTGAATTTCTCAAATGAAGAACATATCCAACCAAGTATTTCCTTACACCTTTTCTACTAAAACAAAATACCCAAATAAATAAAAAAAATTAAAGTGACAATATATAATAATAATGACCATTTAATTCAATTACAAAATTGAAGTTAAAAAAATAAAGTTCAAAAGGAGTTGTAAACCTCTATCTCATTTGTTTTTGATGTGAAGGGTATGTAGGGTAGTTGTTGATTTGAATATTAGTGTGTAAGGAGGTGGGACTTTCCTCTAACTTCTCCCTCCCTTTTAAAGTCTTCCCCTTCCCCTCTTCTCCTTCTCACCATCCCAAACCCAAAACCTCCCTCTTCTTTCTCTCTCCTCTCTCCCCTCTCCCTCTCTCTCAACAATAATCTCAAAATATCACTAGAGAAAAAAAAAAGAAAGAAAACTTTGCTAGGGAGCTAGTCCATTCATTCATCCATTCATTTTTTTTGTACTCGAGAGTTATTCTGATTTCCGACTATCCAGTTTTGTCTGAATTCGAGTTTACGTACACCCCAGAGTATAATATTTAGCTAAGGACATATAGGTCATAAAATGACGATCGATAGTAAAAGTTCATCTTGGGGAGCATTATGGCAATGTTGTGGTATAATGGATGACCCGGAAATACCAAAATCAAGAAAAAAAGTAGCGGATGCAAATCAAGGTAGTATGAGTCCAATAAATTTCCAAAGGTTTGGTTTTGCGGATTTGAGCAACCCGAATTCTCTTACTTTCTCCGAAGATTTATCCACTTCTCTAGCCGGGTCGAATCTTCACAAGTTTAACCTCAATGAGCTAAGGTTGATCACTCAAAATTTCTCCTCTAGTAACTTCTTAGGCGAAGGCGGGTTCGGTCCGGTCCATAAAGGGTTCATCGACGATAGAGTTCGCCCCGGGTTAAGAGCTCAGCCGGTCGCGGTCAAGATCCTTGACCTCGATGGCTTACAAGGCCATCGTGAATGGCTGGTACGTATTATAAACTTGTAACGCGCGTATCTATTTATTTCATGAGTATTGCGTCTCAATCGAGTTTTAATAAAATTAATGGTTTTTGGTACGTGCCTTTGTCGGCAATTGTCGCGTTTGAAGACGTCAATTTTAGAGTCATAAAATTTTTGGGTCGTGTACTCGTATCATATCATATGTATTGTAATTGTATGATTGGTGATTTTGTATGATTTGTGTAAAGAATATTTCTCCCTTTTTTTTTTGGTTACTTTAAAGTTTGAACTGTTCTTTTCATTATTTTTTTTATTGTTAATATTATTAATTAATAATGAAAATTTATCAAATTTTTGCAGGCCGAGGTGCTAGTGCTTGGACAGCTAAGACATCACCACTTGGTGAAGTTGATTGGTTATTGTTGTGAAGACGAACATAGAGTCCTTGTTTACGAGTATATGTCAAGGGGTAGTCTCGAAAATCAACTCTTTAGAAGTAAGTCGTTTACCAACCCATTTTAAAATTCGCGTCTTTTACTCGAAATCGATAGTTATTTTTGATATTCCGTGTTATTGAAGATTTGTAGATTTATTATCTTTTCTAATTGCGGCTAAGCAAATTTTCGTCGTAGTATTTCACTTGAGATGTGCTCTTAAAATGTTCTAGCTATCTAGTAGTAGTCTATCGTGGAGAAGTTGATGATGTATCTAATTTTGGCACATGTCTAGGATTAGGTGAACATTAGTTGTTGAATTTTGACGCCACCATCTCATTTGATTTTAGATAATTGGAAAAAACAAAATGTTAATTATTCTTGTCAAATACGTAACACTTTTGTTTTATTAGCTTGTAATTAGAATTCACACGTACTTTAATTTTGTACAAAATTTGTCATGTATACATACTTCTTTTGGGGGTGTTTAATTTTCAATATGACCGCCGTGTTATTTTTGTATAATCTCGCAATTGTTAGCCTTCTAATGTCGTACATAAATAGATCATATCGACTCCAATAATTCTCCTCTTATCCGTAATTTGGTAAATCATTTCTTCATGATGCAAATTCGTTACTTGTACGATTACTAGAGTGATTAAGACTAAAAATTCGAGAATTAAGTTCTAATAATGTCTACATCATAATCGTTTCAGGATTTTCGGCTTCACTTCCGTGGTTAACAAGACTAAAGATTGCTCTTGGAGCAGCCAAAGGGCTAGCCTTTCTCCATGAAGCAGAAAAGCCGATCATATACCGCGATTTTAAGGCCTCAAATATTTTGTTGGATTCGGTACGTACCTAATTGCTCATCGTTGTCATTTGCCACCATTTAGTGATAGGGAAAGGCCAATTTTTAGCTTCTTGTGTACAAGAATAATATACAAGCATGTTTCTAATATGTGCAATGTGACAAAATTATTTCAGGATTTCACACCTAAATTGTCCGATTTCGGCTTAGCAAAGGATGGTCCAGAAGGTGATGATACGCATGTTTCGACCCGGATTATGGGTACACAAGGCTACGCAGCTCCGGAATACATCATGACAGGTACCAACTCGATCTATTTTACGTATTGAATAGCTTGTTTAATCTTGTTTGTCGATTGATGTCGCGATAATGTTTGGACAAACTTACATATCATCATAATCGATGATAAAAACTTTAAAAACCTTATCTTATTAGGGAAAAATATCGACCATCTAACTTTATGGACACGTAATTATGTATATTACTCGGAGTTTGAATTAACTGTTTACAATTATTTCAGGTCATTTGACAGCAGCAAGTGATGTCTACAGTTTCGGAGTAGTACTCTTGGAGCTTCTTACGGGTAGGAGATCAATGGACAAAACTAAGCCACCAAGAGAACAAAACTTAGCCGATTGGGCGAGACCACAACTACAGAGTCCGAGACGGCTAACCCGTTTAATGGACCCGAGGTTAGAGGGTCAATACTCAGAAACGGGGGCCCAAAAGGCTGCATTACTAGCCTACCAATGTTTGAGCCACCGGCCCAAAAGCCGGCCCATAGTAAGCGTTGTTGTAAAGACATTGGAGGCCTTGATAGCCATAACCGATGACATACCAACTGGTCCATTTGTGTACACGGCTCCAAATGAACATGGGTCACCTGACAAGGCGCTAAATGAAGGGAGGAAGGAAGGTCACCATCAAGAGCGGCCGAAACGCCGGAGCGATATTAACCGGCTACGGGCACCAAAGCCTACCAGCATTGTACATTCGGACCCTAATGTACGCAAAAATCTCAGAAATAACGGGTACAATAATTCTCCGGGTCACCACCATATGGGAAGAGGAGCGTAAAAACCAACACAAAATTAGAAACAGATTCTTGTTAGTACAAAGATTATTTACATGAACAAAGATATATACATAAATATTTGTAAATAGAGGTCTAATTTATTACCATGATGATGCAAAGTGTCTAGTTCAAAATTACTCTAGGGATATACTAGTATTATAGTGTACACACATTTGTTTTTTTTTGTTTTCTTGATTCTTTGATAACGAGGTTATATTTTTTTTTAATTACTTTTGAGTTGTATATTACCAAATTGTACCTATCTAGCAATTCATACTATATATTAGATCAAATGAAAGAATATTATTCAGTGAGAAAATATAACATTTTCTTCTTTAATTTATAAGTTTCCTGTCTCTTTCTTTTTGATGAATAGTGTGCATTATTACGTGATTGATGAACTAATATAGACAGATGATGAGATGCCCACTAAATTATATAAGTCCAAAACATGTTAGCATGATGATGATTGCATAAAAACAAATCTGCCAGCAAAATTCGCATAAGACTGACTATTAGGTGATTAAACTATCTCTAGGCTTATACGGAGTAATATTTATGATACTCTTTCAATTAAGAAATTATTGTAAACTTCGTAAAAACTACAAATTTACGTCAATAAGGATGTTCTTGTACCATCAATAAATCATTAGCTAGTTCTCCCCATAATCGCATCCAATGTACCATCATTTCAAGAATCTTACGATTGATTGAAATTGATCGCGTTCAAGCATAAACTATAATCTTAATCTTCTAAATAGTACCACTCGAAAATGTCAAAAACGTGTTCCAAAATGCATTAATCAGAATCTAGGTAGCGTATACTATATGCTACCTCTAATTTACCAATTTGTTCATATATATTGCTGCTCGGACAAATTAAATGGGAAGAATTGTCGAAATGGACAAAATGTATTATTATCCAATCATTTGATATAAGTCCGATCTCCCGACCACCTATGGGGCACTAATCGGTGATTCGTTCGGTTTGAGTATCTATCATAATGATTTAAAATCTTTATGAAAATTTAGAACTGAAATTTGGAGACGTCAACTTGTCCCATTCATAATGTAATTAAGGGCACTACATACAGTTGGCACCAACAGTGTATGTGATGATCGGGATATATAGCTTAGCTAGGTTTTGGAGATGATGGAGTTGATTCTTACACAAAGTTAATTAGTGGTCCTTTCCATTATTTTACGTTAACAGTATAGTCTTTAATTTGATGGTGATTAATTCAATTTAATGGATGAACGTCTTTCGACATTATTGTTTGTAACATTCATTCGAAACAATAATTAAAGAATTATGCCCTGACTAGATCGATACTGATGCACTCCCGTTAATCGGTTACATTGATAATTTGTAGTTCATTTATTCTTTTCATACACATATTCAAATAAAATATCGACAGATCCGACGTAACTGAAGTATTATTGGGTCATTTTATATGCATGCATGTTGCTAATACTTTAGCCTTGTGCCAAAGGTATGGTCCCAACACTTGACTTTGACATAAAAATCAACAGCTGGTTATGGTAGTATATATCATTCGCAGACATCAATGTTTCAATTTTTCATAGGAAAAATGGCCTGCCTTGCTGTATGCTGCTTGACTGCTTCTATAATTATTGTACGAATAAGAAAAAGATTGCATGCATGCGGACGTATACTCTTTAAAGCGATCAAACAAAACAAACAAATCAATCTAATCATCTATCATCATATGATATAATGATACGGTGGTTAATATTTTAGCCTCGCTTCTAAAGGATTCATTAATAAGTTATTAATCTATAGTATAGTCAAATGTTGTTGTTGTATGGTTCATATATAACAACATGACGACATTCGGCGCGTCGTCCATGCATGTTCTTTACTTTGTCTCCGTCCACGGTCGTCTCACACTACCTAGCTAGTCATATTTGGAATACATTGTGATGATCTAGTTAAATTACAAGGAAAGTTCAAATGCTTACCGATTATAAGTTGATTTGATATGTTTATTACGTAGTACAAAGTATCTAGCCTAGGTCGAGTGAATTTTCTAGACGTCGTCTAGTGATTAATTTAACTTTAGTATGACACTGTGATTTTGAAAGTTAGCAAGATATGTAATGTCTCAAACAAACCATCTATCACCATGTATGCCAATCTCCGCCTCTATATATGCTAGTCTAATATAGCCACAGTAGTGGATCGGAGCTTTGTTACATCGTCTTTTGTATCTTTATAATTATAAATAGCAATTACTCCATCGGTATGCATCCCAATCCACAGTGTAGTGGATCGGAGCTTTGTTACATCGTCTTTTGTATCATTATAATTATAGATAGCATTTACTACATCGGTATGCATCTCAGTGCTGTTGCATTAAAAAACGTATCAAATCATCTAATTAGTTGTTGAAATAACATTAGAAGTTCTTAATCCGTCCGAAAACCTTTTCAAAAATTACATGTGTATATATCTTGCTGACCAATCTACCTAATCAATCAGTTAGTGATTACTGATTAGTAATCATATCAGTCATTAATTACCCCAAAAAATAGGAAAGCTGGCACATCATTTTCTAGGAAGTACACAGGGTGGCAAATACTGCCGCATGGTTTAGCTCATTAAATAAATAATTATATTGCAAATTGCAAGATATGATCTTGATCTAATCCAGAACACAGTACAGTCGGTCAATAGCTTGACGATCATTTATATATGTCACAACTTAAAAGAACTGTGCATATATATAATTAAGTGAAGTTGGTACGGGTTTTCCTGGAAGAGACAGGGTAACGTATGATTGGTAAAGATTGACTAATGCTGTATATTTTTCATGTATTTAATTTGCATAGTAATAGTGAGATCAAATAGTAGATTATGCAGTACGCTAGCAACTTAATGGTACAAATTATTGGTTTATCTTTGCACATCATATACTTCGTTCCTATGTCTAAGACTTTGCCGATCCCTGTTCATGGTCTAGTCGTTGATTAAAAGCTTACACAATTATTTGTTGACAAGCTCGAATTATTTTAAAACAGATGATAGGATCAATATTATCGGACGATACTTAAAGTTTGTCAATATTAGTTGTTATTTATATATATTGATTAGATCATTATTGTTAACGCAAATTTTGTACTGAGGCAAAATAAGGAAACAAATGAGTATTTATTAATATTAGAAAAGTTGTGTGTACAATATCTAATGTAATGCTCTGAATTCTACTACGCAGTAGGGGGTGCGTCATACGATACACTACAGTCTACAGTGGTAGCGTACGTGCTGCAGGGGGGTGCGCGAGTCGTCCGCGTGCGTTGTTGTTTTCCTTGAGAGGGTCGCAGGGGACTTGAACCTCTCCTTGAACTTAATTGTGAGTTTAAGAATTCCTCTGGTGTTTTCTTCTCTCTGATTTTTCCGACCTCTAAATGAATGAGTCTCACTCTATTTATACATAGTGAAGACCTAATTTCTGGCGGGCTTGTAGTCACGGGCCTGTCTTTAGGCTTCACAACGGATTTGGCCCAATTTACTCATTTATCCGAATTATGATCCATTTAAGTACTGGATTTCTCACATAAGTAATCGAATCAACCCGGATTTCATTTAACGGGGCAAAATTAATTAAATCGAGTTCAAATTTGATATTAACTCTAAATAATTAATTTATTTAATTTCCGACACATTAAAGAATTTTTAGTGCCAACAAATTGCCTCTCGGTACCTTGTTGCGTACACTATGCAAGTGTTTTAACGAGGCGAGGTACCGACTCATTTGATTTTGACTGGGAAGTCGATGAACACTTTACTTGTCGTAAGAGTGTTCACACAAATTTTTATCGTCACCCTGTCATGGGTCGACTTGGCGGATGACAATTTTGCCCCTAGTTTTGCTGACATCATCATGTCATTTGTCGGACTTGGTGGATGACGGTGGAACAACTTATGTTACCCTGGTAATTTTGTAACCTTAGCGGATAACATAATGGTAGGCGTTTGATTAACGTCATTTTCGTACCGTAGCAAGTTGACGTCTAACTCCGCCTGTGAGTGTTTTTTGTGGCATTCACTGCCGGTCTCAAGCCCGGATAAAAGAGGAGAGTTGCGATAGGTTTGTGGCGGCCAGCATAAAACAAGCCACATCTTATGGACATGAATCGAAATTTAATAACCGTGGGGGCGTCCCCTTCACAGCGACGCGCTACACTTCCTGGACCCGTGGTGATAAGTATGCAAGGGTCTCTAGGTCGTCGCCCCGAAGCGACGCGCCACTCCGCCGCTCGGGGGTGGTGTCAAATATGCAAGGTCGCGCTATACTTCCTAGACCTGGGTGTAGTGAAAAATATGCAAGGGTTGCTAGGTCGTCACCCCGAAGTGACGCGCCACTCCAGCTCCCAGGGGTGGTGTCAAATGTGCAAAGGTTCTTAACTTATGGACGGGAGCGAGTAAGGAAACTTATTCATAACGGTAAGGGTAGTAGGCTTAGGTTTGGAACGTGGAACATCGGGTCTTTGACAGGTAGATCTTCGGAGGTGGTGGAGGTTATGAGGAGGAGAAGGATTCACATTATGTGCTTACAAGAGACGAAATGGGTTGGAGCGAAAGCTAAGGAGATCACACCATGGGGTTATAAGATTTGGTACTATGGAAAGGATAAGAGTAGGAATGGAGTTGGTATCATTATTGATAAGAAGTACATAGATGATGTGGTGGAGGTTTCGAGGAAGAGCGATCGCATTATGACTGTGAGGTTGGTGATTGGGAATGAGATTATGACGGTTGTAAGTGCCTATGCACCACAAATTGGATTGGATGCATCTATTCGTCAGGAATTTCGGGAGGAGCTAGAAGAGGTGGTGCAAGGGGTCCCTAGTGGGGAGAAGTTGATTATTGGTGGGGACCTTAATGGGCATGTGGGATCGACGAGACACGGTTTTGAAAGCGTGCATGGAGTGGGTCGAAAAATGAAGGCGGCACGAGCATTTTGGATTTTGCGTTGGCACATGACTTGGGTATAATGAACACGTGGTTTGAGAAGAGAGAGTCTCACTTGGTGACGTACAGGAGCGGAAGTAATGCTAGTCAGATTGACTTCTTTTTGGTAAGGAATGCTTGGCGTAAGAGATTTACGGATTGCAAGGTGATACCTGGGGAGAGTGCGGCTACGCAACATAGATTGGTGGTACTGGATTTCAGGGCTAAGGGTGGCCTTGGGAAGAGGCGGCCACAAGTAGAGCCAAAGATCAAATGGTGGAAACTTGAAGGGGAGCACAAGGAGGCTTTCTTGGAGAAGATGGTTGGGACAGATGTTTGGGCAACTAGTGTGGAAAGAGATGTAGACTCGTTATGGGTCACTATGGCGCATAAGGTAAAGGAGGTGGCAAACAAGGTTCTCGGTGAATCTAAGGGGAAAGCTCTACCAAGTAAGGATACATCTTGGTGGAATGAGGAAGTGCAACAAGCAATAAGGGACAAGCGAAAATGTTATAAGAGTTTGGGGAAAGATAGAAGTGAGGAGAATTTCGAGAAGTACAAGGATGACAAAAGAGCAGCAAAGAAAGCTGTAAGAGATGCAAGAGGAAAGGTGAACCAAGACCTCTACACAAGATTGGATACTAGAGAAGGAGAGAAAGAGATCTACAAAATTGCGCGCATCAGGGAAAGGAGGACTCAGGACATTGGTAGGGTGAAATACGTCAAAGATGTCGATCAAAAAGTCCTTATTGACGATAAGGAGATTACGGAGAGATGGAGATCGTACTTTGATACCTTGTTCAATGGTGATCAAGTGAAATATATTGGAAATGTGGACATTCATCCAGGTATTGTTAATCGAGAGTTCATGCGGAGGATTCAGAAGGGAGAGGTGAGGATGGCCTTGAAGAAGATGGGACGGAAGAAAGCCGTGGGGACAGACGACATACCTATTGAAGTTTGGAGGTGTCTTGGAGACAAAGGTGTGGAATGGTTGACGACGCTTTTCAATATGATTTGGAGAGGTAATAAGATGCCGGTGGAGTGGAGGAAGAGCACTTTGGTCCCTTTGTACAAGAACAAAGGAGATGTTCAGGAGTGTGCCAACTATCGCGGGATCAAGTTGATGAGTCATACAATGGAACTTTGGGAACGAGTGATCGAGCATAGATTAAGAAGAAGTGTGAAGATTTCGGAGAACCAATTTGGATTTATGCCGGGGAGGTCAACTATGGAGGCAATCCATCTCATAAGACAGACAATGGAAACTTATCGGGATAGGAAGAAGGACCTACATATGGTGTTCATTGATTTGGAGAAGGCGTATGACAAGGTACCAAGGGAAGTGCTTTGGTGGGCTCTAACTAAGAAAGGAGTTCCGCAAAAATATATTAACATCATTAAGGACATATATGAGGGAGCTAGCACGAGTGTACGTACTAGTGTAGGGAAGTCAGAAGAGTTCCCTATTACAATTGGAGTGCACCAAGGGTTTGCACTTAGCCCGTTTCTCTTCGCTATAGTCATGGACGAATTGACGAGGTCAATGCAGGATGATATACCGTGGTGCATGATGTTTGCAGATGATATAGTGTTGATCTCAGAAACGAAAGAAGATTTGGAGAGGAGGTTGGAACTATGGAGGCACACTTTGGAGTCGAGAGGGTTTCGGTTGAGCCGGAGTAAGACCGAGTATTTGGAGTGTAAGTTCAGCGGCAATAGGCAAACGGAGACGGGGACGATCAATTTGGATGGTGAGATTGTTCAGGGATTTGAGTTTTTTCGATATTTGGGATCGATTCTTCAAAAGGATGGAGAATTAGATGGAGATGTGGCCCATAGTATCAAATCCGGTTGGATGAAGTGGAAGAATGCCACAGGACTTCTGTGTGATCGAGGAATGCCCAGTAAGTTGAAGGGTAAGTTTTATCGAACGGCAATTAGGCCGGCACTGTTATATGGCACGGAATGTTGGGCAGTT
This sequence comes from Spergularia bocconei, assembly GCA_963457585.1. Lineage (NCBI taxonomy): Eukaryota > Viridiplantae > Streptophyta > Magnoliopsida > Caryophyllales > Caryophyllaceae > Spergularia > Spergularia bocconei. The sequence continues at coordinate 5,313,349 of OY734953.1, read as the reverse complement.
AAACAGTGTCACGTTCATAAGATGAGTGTGACGGAGATGCGCATGATACGGTGGATGTGTGGGCATACAAGACGTGATAGCTTAAGAAATGAAGTTATTAGGGAGAAAGTAGGGGTTGCACCCATCGGGGATAAGATGATGGAGAACCGACTGAGATGGTATGGTCACGTGAGGAGGAGGCCTAGTGACGCGCCGGTTAGAAGAGTAGAAGGGTGGGGAAGTGGTAATATTAGTAGGGGTCGGGGAAGACCTAAGATGACTTGGATGAGGGTGATTAGAAGTGATATGAGCTTCTTAGGGCTTGAAGAGAGTATGATGTTGGATAGGGCGAGGTGGAGAGACTCTATACATGCGGCGGACTTAATCTGACTCCTTTGATTTATTTGTTTGGTTTCCCTAACTCTTTTCCCAAAACTTTTTATTTTTTTTTATTTTATTTTTGTAAATTTTTTGAATTTATTTTGACGACTTTATAAAACTTCTTTTGAAAATATTTAATTACTCCAAAAAAGTTTACAACGTTTTGGAATTTCATGGCGTACACAAGACGGTTAATAAATGACGATTCATGTTAGCCGACCCCAAATCATTTTGGGAATAAGGCTTGGTTGTTGTTGTTGTAGCAAGTTGACGTCTATAATTTTGCAATTTCAGGGCTAGCTGCAAATCCTTCAAAAATAGACATATACTTTGGAGGAGTTGCAAATTCAATCAAGGCTCTCATTTTGGAAGAATCTGGTTTTACAGAAGGTCATTTCCCATTAAGATATTTTGGCATTCCTTTACATGCCAAGAGACTGAGTAATGACACTTACCATGCAATGCTGAAGAAGTTAGAAATCTCTATTCAACACTGGTCCTCTCAGTTCCTTACTTATGCTGGTAAGATACAACTCCTCAATCCTATGATTTTTGGCTTAGAGAATTACTGGAGTGCAAGTCTCCTTGGGAATACTGAAGAAAATTAGAAGAATGTGCAAGAATTTCCTTTGGGAATAAGTGAGGCAAGCAGAAAGATGACATATAAGAGTTGAGAAAGTATCTGTGCACCACGAGAGGAAGCTGGGATGGGAATTGAAGAGGTTTTGTCTTGGAATAAAGCAATGTTATCAAAGTGGATTTGGAGAATAATGAAGAATCAAGGTAGTATATGGATCAGATGGACAATGGCTTATGTATGTTATGAAACAGAAGAACTTGTTGGGAGGCTAATGTAAAGCCTGCAGATGCTGAATGTTGGAGAAGTATTATGAGTGTAAGAGATGACATTATTCAGAATTGCGGAAATCAGTATGAGGCAGAAACCCTGGTAAACTCTTGGAGCAGAGGAGATAAATTTTCGGTTTCCAGAGCAACCACAGATAATATAGAAAAAGAAAGAGGCTTACTAGTGGTGAATAGATGCACTCTGTGCAAAAAAAGCAGAAGAGAATCATAATCATTTGTTTTTCAAATGTGAATTCTCCAATGCTGTCTGGCAGGAAATTCTGCAATTGGTTAAGAACCAACAGCAGGAATTGGGATTTAGTAAGGGAACTGAACTGGATAAGTAGGAGGAAGAAGAAGAAACACTGGACAGCAAAATGGTTCAAAAGTAGCATTGCTGCAGCAACCTACTTAATTTGGTTTGAGAGAAATTCAACATTGTTTCGGAACGAGGAGCACAATCAGGATTGGGTTGTTAGGCAAATCAAGTATTACACTTGTGTCTGATTATACAACTGGTTTGGCAAAAACGTTCCGAGTAATGTAATGGATAGCCTTGTAAGATAGAATGTTCCTTAGTTTGTTGTTGGTTCTTTTGTGGGTATTTTTTTCCGGAAAATTCACGTGGTGACCCCGAGTTTTGCAAAATTGCACGTGGTGACCCAAATTTTAAGTTCTGCACACGGTAACCCTGAACTATGCATTTTGTGCACGCGGTAACCCTATATTTTAACACCGTTAGAATTCCGTTAAGTTACGCCATAATTAAGTTCTAATCTACAATCTTTTAACAAAAAAGTTCAATTAATTGAAGTTAAATATATGTTTATACGATATTAAATTAATGTTGGATGAAGTGTAAATAACTAATTGCTACCTCCAAAAGAAGATATTAGAGATTAATTTGACAAAAACTTAACGGACTTCTAACAACGTTAACATATAGGGCCACCACGTGCACAAAATGCATAGTTCAGGGTCACCGTGTGCACAAACTTAAAATTTCGGTCACCACGTGCAATCTTGCAAAACTCAGGGTCACCACGTGAATTTTCCGATTTTTTTTTGTAAGAAACACTATTTTTCCCTTAATGGAAGAATAAATACATCAACTTCTTACAAAAAAAAAATCGTCTTATTTTTAGGTAATTCTAACGTGTGCCCACAGGACACATGATAAAAGTCCATTTATTTCCTTGGTTAAGTGATATTCCCACTTGAAGAAACAAAATATGGAATCTAATTGATATATTCAGGAGAATATCACTTAATTAAGGTAGGAAATCAAGTATTATCACGTGCCTTATTGGCACACGTTAGAAAAATCTTTTTAAATATGTGGGATTTTCAAATTAAATTTATAATTTTCTAGCTCATTTATCTTTTAATTATTCTCCTAATATCTACCCCTACACATAATTCTCCTTTGACCTTTAACCTTCTATTATTATATGATTTCATTTCATGGAATTGGTATTGTATGCTCAATTAAGTTTTGAATCGCGTGAAAGAATGTATTATAGAAAACCAATACGTATTTAGATGGTATATTTCTTTAAGATCATCTTTGTGGTACAGTATTAAGTCAACGTGTGAGTACGAAGGCTAAATAGGTAAATACATTGTTTTTTTAGGGCAAGGTAAATACATTGTTTGTATTATGTGTTTTAGTCAATTCTCCCGCATAAATAGATTTTTTTTTCCGGCAAATTTCCGTGGTGCCCCTAAACTATGTCAGAATGCCCGTGGTGCCCCTATGTTTGAAACTTATACATCGCGGTGCCCCTGAACTTCACCCTAACGGGCACATGGTGCCCTTCCCACCATTCTCCGTTAACGCCGTCAGTCACCCGGCTGTTAACTGCTGACGTGGCAGTGATTAGTAATTGGCGGGAAACTTAATTAATGATTAGTTAGTAAAAAAAATTCAAATTTTTTTTGAAATTTTAATTTTTTTTTTTCCTCAAAAACTCGAAAAAATTTCACAAAAAAAAATTAAATTTGAAAAAATTAATGCACATGGTGCCCCTAAACTTAGAATCAGAGGGGCACCATGTGTAGTGGGGGGTAAAGTTAGGGGGAACCATGTGCACTAATTTTTTCAAATTTGAATTTTTTTTGTGAAAATTTTTCTAGTTTCTTAGAAAAAATAAATTTCAAATTTTTTTAAATTTTTTTAAATTTTTTTGTTTTAATAATTAAATAATAATTAATTCTTAATTAAGTTTCCCGTCAACTGCTAATCAATGTCACGTCAGCAGTTAACAGCCGGGTGATTGACGGCGTTAACGGAGAAGGGTGGGAAGGGCACCATGTGCCTGTTGTGGTCAAGTTCAGGGGCACCGCGATGTATAAGTTTCAAACATAGGGGCACCACGGGCATTCTGACATAGTTCGGGGGCACCATGGGAATTTGCCTTTTTTTTTTTGGTTTTTGGGTTAATTCACGTGGTACCCTCGTGTTTTGCCGATTTGCACGTGGCACCCAATGTTTTGCAAATTCGTAAAAAATACCCTCGAGATTTCAATGTTTGCACATATTACCCTAAACTTAACCCTCCCATTAACACCTCAACTTTTTTTTAAAAAAGAGGGCTAGTTCACGTGGTACCCTTGTGTTTTGCCGATTTGCACGTGGTACCCAATGTTTTGCATTTTTGTACCAAATACCGTCAAGATTGGACTGTTTTTACAAGGTACCCTTACCTTCAAAATTCCGCGAACGCCGTTAAATGGGAAAAAAACAACCTTGATTTTCTCCTTCATCAGCATCTCTATCTCCCCCCACCACTTTCACGGTCACCATATTCAATATTCCCCACCACCGTCTTCAACTCTTCATCCTTTCCCACCACCACCATTATTTCCACTCATAATAAACTTCATAACCACCATTTTTTCCTTCTCCATTGAAATCAACTTTTAAACGGTGTTAATGGAATTTTAAAGGTAAGAATACCATGTAAAAACAGTCAAATATTTAGGAGTTTTGGTACAAATTTGTAACTTTGGGTACCACGTGCAAATCGACAAAACACGAGGGTACCACGTGAATTAACCCTCTTTTTTTTTAAAACATAATTGACGGTGTTAATGAGAGAGTTAAGTTTTGAGTACCGTGTGCAAACAATCAAATCTCAAGGGTATTTAGTACAATTTTGCAAAACATTGAGTATCACGTGCAAATCGCCAAAACACGAGGGGACCACGTGAATTAACCCTTGGTTTTTTGAAACACCCACATAGATAGAATTAGAAGATCTTTTGCTTCTTTATGCGGTTAAATTGTTAATTGGGTTCCCAAATCAGTAGTTACAGGCTTTTAGTGGTTAGGCCTTTTGGGCTTGGCAAGCACGATGCTAACCCAAACCGAATCAAATCGGGGCGGGGCTTGGACTTGGATTTAAGAACTAGAGTAAATCGGGCTGGGGCACTATTTTCATACCCGACCATCTCGTTATCATTATGGTTGTATACTCCATTTCGGTAAATATTTTGCATACTTCAATGTTTTAGAGGGTGAGTGATTGCATTTGAGAGCTGATATGTTAACCTTGAGCAAAAACAATAATCAGGAAATAAGCACATATATAGATATAAGCAAAATTAATAACCAAAAATGTATAATCACCATATAACATAAACTAATAAGCTCGGACTAGGGCAACGAGTTATATATTGAAGTGATGATATCTACAATATGAAACGATAAAAAAAAATTGTCTATTATCTGCTAAACAAGGAACGATGCCTTGAGAAAGAAGACGAGGAACGATGCCTTCTTGAAATGCTTCGCGACATCACTTGCAATAAGAACGCTTGTATTACTAAGCCGGATTTAGAAGTGGTGTTTGTTTCTGCGGGTGATCATGGTTCTTCGGACTTATCCAACACAGAAGTATCGCAATGGCACGTATTGTCGCGTCTTCTAGCTAATAAGGTTGTTGAGAGAGTTTTTTTAAAGACGGAGTTCTTTTGGGGGAAGAAAAAATACCATCGTTGCACTTGGGAATTGGTAAGTTGCATGTTTGCCCTCTCTGGTATGCCCAAAGCTGAAGCTGATTTTCGGCACCAAATGGTTGAAGATCACTGTGTCCAACTTAAATACGATTTGGAGAAGGAAGATGGATTAGTAAGTATTGAGGTGTATTTTTAAAACAAGAAAAAGTGTAATCGCTTTGTCTTATAGACTTATCCAAATATTCTAATTTCTTCGTAGCTTTTGATGGACCGTAGATGGACATACATCTTGAGTAAAATATTCACCTTACAATTTAAAATAAGTACTCTATCGGTAATGAACTATCCTAACACCCCATAAATTGAAAGTAAACGGGTCGTTTATGGCTCACAATATGGTAAGTCAAACAATGCAAAATCAAAATGATGACGGATAGGAGTATTACCTTTTGGTATATAAAAAAAATGAAAGTAAAGTATATATAAGTTGTAGAAGACTTTACATACATCAATGACACTTTGGCCGAGTGGTTAAGGCGTGTGCCTGCTAAGTACATGGGGTTTCCCCGCGAGAGTTCGAATCTCTCAGGTGTCGGTTTTTCTTTTCTTTTTTTTTTTCCCCCTTCACCTTTTGTATTTATACAGCTTTTTTTGGTGAGCCTTTCACATTATTATTGGTCAATTCCGAATTTTATACGGCTTCAATATTGAGATTCGCAGTTTTATGTCTACATTTCAGAGTCTTCTGATTTAGAATTTTTGCGATTTTACCGATCATCCAGTAACGTAAGGCCGATTAACATACTTTATGTTGCGTAGATGAAATGTGTTCCGAGTTACAAATCTTTTTGATCATGTGGTTTTGGATTAGAAATTTAGAAGCCTCAACTTTATGTACGACTTAGGTAAGGCCTCAGCCAATACGGTGTATGACCTGTTTCAGCCATGATTACCATCATGTCATCTAAAATAATTACGGTTGTGTTCTTATGTACCTGGAAGTCGATGATCAAAACTACCCCTCTTCTAGAAGTTAACTATGGAGAGACATTCAAGTCGAATGTCGACTTCTTGAGCAGACGGAGAATATTAACAGTGATACTTGAAAAAAATTATAGTTTGCGGAGTAGAACAATTTCAAAGAAAGCGAGCACTAATGAATTTGACAATGCTTGACATGTAAATGGTCAAAACTTCCCGTCTAATCATATCCCCAGATATTTAAACAGAGAATATCCACCACGGAGCTCACGACTGCAAAAATTGCGCCGGAGGATGATAATCGCAAAGGAGTGAAGTCTCCTGGGTGGGGGGTTACGTGTAGAACGCTTAACAGATATAAATCACAAGCCGTATGATGAAAACACTACAGTGAACAAATTGCAGTCGAATAATGTCTAAGCTCTCACTTCCATCTAACAATTCACACCCCACAAGAGTTATAAACATCAGATTATCACAATTTGAGAATTGATTGTTCAGTTGCAAAAGACGATACTTGCCATAAACATTACATGTCGGCATCAGTTCTTGCAGGTACATTGAGATCTCCAAATTCCAGCAGTCAAACTTGAGGATAGATCTAGTGTCCATACTTCTGGAACTCCCATTCACTATTGTCTGATACAATCAAAAAATTACAAGTTAATATTCAATCATGCAAATTGTTGTGCAAACTGAGAAGTGCTAAGGAATGCAGTAATACCTAGTGGGCACACTTGACGGGTTTTGAGCCATCTACTGATGCAGTGAAAGTGAAACGCATGGTTACAGACTCCTGCAAACACAATGGAAAGAGAGCACCCGTGACCATATGAAACGATAAAAAATTGTGTCTATTATCTGCTACAAGAGCAAAACTAAAAATGATAGTTCCGATCTGAGTGTGCCCAGAGAATTTCGAGGTCGTGTATATCAAGAACCAATAGACATGGCTATAAAGGCAGTTACAAACACGATTTCAGCTGCCAAGGTAAAAAAATGATTAGAATATACACAGTGCTGATGAAAACCTTCTTGAAGCTTATTTAGTTCATATTCTCGTAAGTACTAGCAAAACAAAATACAGACTCGCCGACTTGTTTAATAATAAGGTTTCTTTTCACTCCTACACATTAACCCAGAGAAGTAAGGCCACTCAAATATTTGCTGAAACTACAACTAAAATTGCCTACTTTATGAAAAGATGGTATGCTTGTGAATTTTACCATCAGAAATCACCATCAAACCTACAAAAGAAACATAAAATTGCAAGTCCCAAATACAGGAACCCCATATTCTATCACAATGGCAAAGAACTTCAGAAAGTTGAACAGCACCGAAAAAAACCACTTGTTTTGGAGGAAATAGTGTTCAGAGCAACTTCTTCACTTTCTATTTTTTCTAGTACGGGTAATAATGGTAGTAACCAGGCCTTTATCAGCTAGCTAGTGAACTATTATACCCTAAAAAAAGAAGCAAATTACAGGGTAAGCCTGGGTGCTCAGACTACGTCATACATATAGTTAGGAGAGTTAGTGCTACTCAGACATATCATCAGCGTTGGTATTCACTGGCGGCTACATGGAAGAAAGGAAGACATAGAGTTGTTCGAGATAAAGACTTGAAAGAAAAGGGGGTTGAGCTTTTTGGTGAGCGTTTACTCTATTTTAAGTGATGAGGGAGCCACAAACCAGAAATCCTGTGAAAGGAAACCTTTCTGTTCAACATAAAGAGTTGTCTACTCCATCCAATTCCAGAAAACATAGGGAGTATCTTAGTTTACCTCTTTCATTGCCAACTACTTCTCTAATTAATCTATACTTCCTAAAGAAAAAAGAACAAAGCTAGTTGTCATTTACATGGAATTAATATTCTAGGTTACCTTCACCTTATAGCTTAATTTCAAGAAAGTGGAAATTCTTATCCAATAATGAAAACAATATGCAGATACGTAATAAGCATGTAAGCGTACTGATGATGGAAATAATTACGACCCGTCCTAACATAGTTCATTTCCGTATTTACAGCTATGTCACAAGTTGTCCACCGCAAAGTCTAACATCTATAAATTTCCAGTGGTAAAACAGACAAATTTATAAATAATCTTTATTATACACATCACATTGTCTGCCATGAACAAATACCTCAATTTATCAACATTTAACATAGTTTAGTTTGAACGAAGATAACATCTGGAGCCAGACACATGATGCTCGCATATTTTAAGCACCTAAAGGCTAAGTAGTAGACCACAGAGATGAGAAACTTGCAATCTGATATTGTCGATTTGACTCTGGCTGGCTTCTTTCTTGTATCTCTTATTCTATCTAACAGCTTATATAATTTCAAAAGCCACCAAAGTGAGTATCAATTTCCCATTAAAAAAAAAAAAAGCGATTTGCTAATCTGGACAAATCAGATTGCAAACTAGGGAGTATGTGTTACTATTCACAATGAAATTCCAGATCACATATCATTTAGTACAAATTTCGATGGGAGGACTAAGGAAATCTAGTAACACAAATCACACTCCCTGCACTACACTGACTCTCAGCGGGATTTTAATATCCATTTAGCAATCCAATGTCCATTTTGGCTCTCCTCCCTGAACTTTATAGTCACCAGGATCTCACTATCCAACTTTCCCTCAAAACACAACCAGTACCATAAGGACTAGAGCTTTAGTAGTTCTGTTATGGTATATCCATCAACACTAAACCTAAGAACATCTTCCACATCCTTTATCTTGAATACCAAGAACTACTGGTCTCCGAACAGCCGAGAACATATTGGCTACTCATCTACTGCAACCAATCCAACAGATGCACAATTCTACTCGAGAGACATTCAGCAAATCAGCACACTATTGAGAAAACAAGTCGCCAGAACGGATGACAAAATAAATGAACAGCATCAACATCATTCTCCTGCCATTCTACATGAGAGCAACCTCAATGCCATTACCGACAAATATGCTTACAACAGCAGGCAATATGAAGCTCAACACCTCTCATGCAATGTTTAAAAAATCCAAACGGACATATCAATCCTTTACCAACCGCACTCAAAATCAGAGACAAACTCTTAAAATTAGAAGAAAACCCAGTGTAGAACAAAAGTTTGATTAGATTCCAGCCTTCAATCCAAAAGCTAGACCACGCAATAAATCTACATCAAGTGTCTAGTTTCAAAATGTTCTGATATCATTGATTCCTTCCTAATAAGTTAATTACTACTATAAAACATAAATTTTGAAACCTGAGCTGTCAAACAAAGAAATAGATTTGTGAAAGAACAAGTTACCATTGCAGCAACCTAATATTTTGTTTCCTTTCAAGATCAACGCCAAAAAGAAAAGGAGATTCCCGATTCTCTGCCAGTTCTGACCAACATGAGAGATGAAAGGGGTATTTTGCGGCTAAGATGTAAAATTGAGCAAATCAAACAGGTCAGTCATCCAAATTCCTTAATAAATCAGTTAGAATGGCTAGGCCGATAGGGATTTAAAAAGGCTGCTTGCAGGACGTCACTAAGGAAGGAAAACAAGTCCTCAAAGATTTGAATACGGGAATATACCAACAGCCACTTTTCTCCAAGGCTCTAAAAATCTCCACTTAAGCAAATCAATCACACCTAAAGTACGCCTAACAATACCTAGCACACACCGGACTTCTAACTTCCATCACCCTTGTTAGCTAAATCTACAGCACTTAGCAGTACAGTCTGAAGATCAGCTCATAAGTCCTACAAAACAAATTTAGATGAATACATACAGCAAACTAATTTAATTGACATAGTAGGCACTACGACCCAATCCAGCTCATACACATCTAGCTCTACTAAATCTCCGTGCACTACTGCTTAGACCTATCCTTCTTGAATTTCACTCACCCTCAACAGTAAGTCATTATCCATATTTCCTGTCATAATCCTAAGAACACATAGGAGAGGTTGCATGGCGTTGTACTTTAAAAGATACTTTCTGGGTTCCATTACTGGTATCACTCATTCCCTCATAATGTAAAGTTTCTTTGGGGGTAGTTATAAAAATCCTATCACGATTTTACATCAAATCATTTGTAAGTGGATCTCTAATGAGGATTCTTTATTCTGTTCTTGTTTATATTAATGTACTTTTGTCAAACAAAAACATCCATAATGGGCATCATAACATCATCCAGCATATCCAAGACTCCAGCTCATGCACCTTGGTCGGACAGACTCTCCTTGATAACTAGCCATCAAACTCTATGAACAATCGGATAAGGGTGATACACCTTTCCTACAGCCACCTGATCCAAAACATCACAACTGCCATCCCACGAGCAATTGATGAATTAGGCAGCACACATGACATAGTCAAACCTCTCTAACCAAACAATCGTCGGTATCCCAAATCCACCTATGTTTCATAACAATGTCGAAGATAGTAGAACTTACACCTCTTATGATCGTGCTATCTTTATCTAAAAGAACTCGATGCCAACCTATGTCCCGCAGATCTTGACTAACAAGGTTTTCTCTCAAAGTCTCAATAGCAGGAGAACATACTAGCATCGCTTTCATTGCCATATTTGCAGCAGATGGCACTACTAGCGCCACTTTAATACTCTATTGAGAGAGCAATTATGCACTGAATCTAACAAAAAAAAGAGCACCGAATCTAACAAAAGCAAAACCCCAAAGAAATTCAACAGCAATCGTGTGCACATAAAGAGGCACCCAAATATGATAACAAACAAACTGCCAACCACGACATGACAATGCTTTAAAGCTGATTAATTACTACGCAGAAGGCAGCCTCGCTGACAAATGACAGATTTTTATCAAAGATTATACTATATAGGACAACACATAACATCGCCAATACTCCCAAACACAAAATCGACATTACTCCCAAAAAAATCTTAAATGAACATCAAGTTGTGAGAAATGCCTCCTCGGCACCTAGACGAATCTCACTCAAATTAAATACCAATATAAGTCATTTCCAGCCCATACAACCTAATTACGTCCACAAAGCCACATTACTAATTAAGTTATCGCAGGCGTAACTGGAATGATATCAACAGCAAGAAAACTTGCACACAACGCAACCATTGGCGCAAACATAACATAAACCTTAAAACATCAATCAATTCAGTAAAACTCCCAAAACATTCCAACACACACACACACACATCACAATAATAAGAACGGCGATGATAAAAAATCGAAACGAGAAATACGAAAAGAGAAGAGCATACCCCAAGCAACAGTACACTCCTCGCTAGTAGCACTAGCCTGATTAGCTTGACATTCGATACCTACTCATCACGCAACCAAAATCTCACAATTAAACCCTAAAATTTAAAATAAATCAACAAATTTAAGAACCCTAATTACACACAAAAAAAAAAAATCAAACCTTTCACCAAAAAAAACACAAAAAAATTAAAATCGAAAGAATTAAAAAAACTCACAGAGATCCATGATGTGGTTCCTACAGATTGCACAATTATCAACAACAATATCTGCGCAATAAAATCCATCACAAAAATTACAATCAATCGATAAAAAAAAAAAATCGGAAGATTAGGGTTAGGGTTTAAAGAGGAGAGAGAAAGTATACCCCAAGCCCAGAGAGCGACGGCGTTCCACTTTTTGATCTCGAAGCGCTTGTTCTTCTTGGAGGAGGATGCGGCGGTTGTCACGGCGGAGGAAGAAGGTCCGGCGGTGTTTGAGCCTTCTCCGGCGGGAACCATTGCGACGTCAGTATCCATTGCACGGAAAAAGTTTGTTGGTAAAAGCGCTGCTGATTTTCTCTCTCTCCTTTTTTTTTTAAAGGGAAGGTTTAAATTTCTTTTTATTTAATGGGGGTTGGGTTTTGTATTTAAAGAGTCGGGTTTTCTTTCCGTTTTTGGAAAGTGTCGTAATAGTTAGTCCATAATGAGGTCACTGGGCCGTGGGATTTGTTGGGCGTGGGCTTAAAATGGTTTGGGCTATTTATATTTTCTTCGAGGTAGGAACTAGGAAATAAAGGATGTTTTTGTGAGGGATGACAATGAATCGAGTTCGAGGGTGGTAACAGTTTGTTGATCTGGTGAGAACTTACAAGTTCGTATGTATTCACATTATTGTCTAAAAAATATCTCACAAAATAAGATAATTAATACACTGACCCTTTGCGATACTCCTAGTGATAATAATGATCCTTCACCAAATAGTATTTAAAATGGTCACAATGATCTTCAACCGTTTGGTGCAGATCATCAGCTTCACTATTTTTGGGCAAACAACTTACCAAGTTCCTTCTAGATCTTGTTAAGATATAACCAATTATTGGGCCTCAATCATAAATCTAGATTTTTGACCGAATTGGCTCATTAAGATGATATCAGAGTCTCAGTGACCCTGAGTTCTCAAGTTCAAATCTTGGAAACCCCCCTCCTTTATTTTCAAGTGGAATTTGTTTCAGCACTAGGTTTGGATCGCATGTGCATTTATTATCCACGTTTCTAGCCCAGTGGACTTTCACATGAGGGGGAGTGTTAATAAGTCTAGACTTTTGATTGAATTGGCTGTTTAAGAGAATTCTAAGATGAATTTGAGCTGACTGCGAACGAATGCGACCATCTTTTCTAAATTCGACAATGGTATTCTCCTTTCTCCAGAAGAGCTCGGTTTTTAAGAAAATTCTCTCAACAATTTTATCAACAAATTAACTAGTTGAATGATGTAAATTTAATTCTTATAATTATTTTATACAGTGGAGTATGTATTATCGATAATTATATATGGGTACTATATACTAAAATTTGCGGCCGGCCTGCCATAATGTAGGCCAATAAAGTTTGTGTTGTAGACTTGTAGCTTTGTGCATGCTTCATTATAGTCAAAGTGAAATAGCACTTGAAAAGTGCCATAATGTAGGCCAATAATGTAGGCCGGCTTGCCGCACGCATCGGAGTTTGATGCAGGTGTCTTCAACATTGATCCTCGTATCTACGAGTCTATAATTTACAACATTTAAAACTTCATATCAAGTAATTAACATACAGTCACCCAACTTTGTTTGCGTATGTTAACTTTGACCATATGCCAAAAATATATCTTGTGATGACTTGCTAATGAACCAAGATTATCATGCCTATGCTAGGCTAACCAATTTGGCCCGTTGGTTGTGCCGCGGTTGTTGTTGACTAAGGGCATGTACGATTGGACTGCATTTTTTATCTGAACTGAATTAATTGATAAATTAACTGATCTGAATTGATTCATTGATTGTTATTTGGATAATTCTGATCTTATTTTATTTGATTTGAATAAAACTGATCTGAATTGATTTGATTTGAATAAAATTGATCTGAATTGATTTGATTTGAATAAAACTGATCTGAACTGATTTGATTTGAATATATTTGATCTGATTTGAAAACACTGTTGAATAAGTTGAATCGCACAGGGATTAAGTTATAATAGCATGTGTGTAAACTATATAGTAGCGCGTATTAATGAGATCTTATATCCTCTCATATTAAGTTACTAGATGTATGCCCGTGCGTTGCACGGGTCTCTTAATATTGATATTCAATTATGATGATAAAATTGAACTGATAAATATTCGACCCTTTATTGTAGATTAATTATGATGATAACGCAAGGTGAATGAAATGTTGAAGTTTAGAAGTTGTAGATTAAGAGGGGGCGGGCAATAGTAACTGAACTTAATAGGAGACAACTTATATATCTCGTTAAGTCTAGGTTAGCTAGTATTTATTTAGGTCCGTTTGAAAAATAAACCTAGGTTAATTAGATATGTGATTAAGAAATGTCGTATATAATTTTTTAATCGTTGCACGGGATCTTTTAACAATGATGTCTAATCATGATGATAAAATTGAACAGATGAATATCTAAACTTTTATATTACCTGCATTTTATATAACCCGTGTAGACAATTATTTTCAATTTTTTTTAGAAAATTGAGAACTTATACTCTCTTACTGAGCCCCAATAATTAGATATGTGATTATGAGATGTTGTATATGTTAGTATTTCTCTTAAGGTAAAAAAAATCTGCGTGATTGCGATAAACATTTGCTTAACAAAAATTCAGGTGAAAATTTGACATGTGGTTGCTTATGAACCAATCGTTGACATTAAATAGTGTGGAGGCAGACCACTGTAGGAAATTAGAAAGTTTAAGTAACTTGCCCAATTTTTAATCGAAAGATCAAGTACTTGCTTGTAGTAAGTATGTAATTCTAATAGCGTATATATACAACGCGAATTTCGTTTGCAGACAAAGGTTATGCACTCTAAAATTTCGTCCTAGGGTTTGGGTTGTATGGGCATGTATGTAATATTGTTGCACATCATTTTGTTACATGGAGATTATCTCAAAATAGGAGTAAGATCATAAAGGTGTTATGCTTCTATAGTCAGGTTTTCCAATAATTTAATTTCACCAAATGAAAGGAGAGAAAAAAAAAACAAAGAAACAAACTAAATGTATGATATAATATAAAGTACTATATATGATAGTAGTAATGATACTCCTATACTCTCTTACTATATTATGATTTATTATTACTTATACCACTATTACTCCTCATATATCATACACATTATCAAGAGGATTGATAAACCATTTTAATTCAAAAATGCGTTTTTTTAAACTAAAATATAACAATGTGCGATAATTTAAAAAAAAAAAAAAGTCTTGCTAATATATAAATTTTTTTTAGTAAAATTATGAGGTTACTACAAAAACTTATTATGTTTTAATTTGCATCCAAAATTCTAATCAACCAAAGAACAATGTTCAAACTTGATTACGATTGTAAATGTTGATCTCGGACTTCAACTATTTTATAGCTAGTTGATTGTTTAACTTCGATTAAGATTAGGAATATGATAGATCAGGATTAGGAAAATAAAACAATAAACCTTGCCCGATAAATCCCTCCTATATTGATTGGTATGGAGTTTCTAGAATGTTCCAATCCTATTTATTTATTTTTTACTTACCATATCGTGCACAATTCATATTAAATTGAGTTTCTAGAATGTTCCATTCTTTTTTAATTATTCTTTACTTACCATATCATATACAATTTACAATAAATTATTTGGTGACTTGCTATATGTAATATTTAAATATCAAAAGATATGGAAATACGGACATTCTAGAATGTTCCAATCGTTGTGGGAGCTCAAAAAAAGCCTGCTTTAATAATATATATTGATTATAGATATATTACGAATGTTAATTATGTAGTATTATTGTTCATATCATCATATATATATATGATCGACGATAACAATTAAGTAGTGAATGGTTGAGTGACTGCTATCATATTGTTAGAGCACTAAGCCACTAAAACATTTCCAATGGTATAAATGAGAAACAACAAATTATATGAATGATTTTATTATTCATCATTATTTCTAAGAACTCTTACAAATGATGATAACATGTGAACAAACAAAGAAAAACAAGAAGGCTTGCTATTATATAGCAAGAACAAAAACAAAATGTCTTATTTCTAAATAGATTTTATTTGTGGTCGCTAATATTACCTTTGTTTTATTTGTGTATATTCTCAGACCTCGGTCAATGTAGAAATCAGCAGGGATTGAATTCTAGTGTATTATTCATGACTCTCAATCACGCAATATATAATAATGCCCCATCATTTTTCTGCCAAAGACAAAACGTAATCAGTAAAGCTCTTAAAATCCAAGAAAGATGAACCAGTTGAACTAGTGGCTTCTTCACTAGACTTCTTCCACTCCATTGCTTTCTTCTTCATTGGAATCCCTTTCTCTCCCTCCATTACACCACGAACTTGTTTCTCTACCTTGTCTCGTTTCACATCACTATCTAATTCTGCACCCATTCCCCATCTATTACAAGAATAGTAACAATTTGTTGGTTGATCTCCGAAATAAGGCCAACAAAGTATAGGCACTCCACTGCAGATGCTCTCTAGAGTCGAATTCCATCCACAATGCGTTAAGAAAACGCCTGCCGCAGGATGGTTAAGTACCATTTCTTGGTCACACCAGTTCACAATTAAGCTCCTACCCTTAACCTCATTTAGAAACTCCGAGGATAATTCAGCTGACGTGTTATTCTTCATGATATTTTGCCTAATCACCCACAAAAATGAATAATTAGTATTGGCAAGCCCCCAAGCAAACTCGTTCAATTGTTCATTGGTCATAATCGCTACACTCCCGAAGCTCACGTAAACCACAGAATTCGGGCTTTTCGAATCAAGCCATTGAAGACATTTCGAGTCTTTCTCCCAAAGATTCGACCCTAACGATTGAACTTTGTTGAAATCGCTACCCTTTGTTGCATCCTTATTAAATTGGGTATGTAAGGGTCCAATTGTGTAGAGAGGACAACTAGTAACGCATGTGGATATGTCTACTAGGGACTCATGTTCCAAGGCCTCAAACGTGTTGAACACAATTGGTGATCGACGACACCAACCGATCGCTGCAATTACAAATTGTATGATTGGATCAGTCTTGTCCATGGTTCTTATGAAGCTCGGTATATCCCTCAAACGTACACCTTTCATGCTAGGCACCCAATCCACCACCGCCTTGTCTAAAGACCCATCCGTCATGAAGCTTGATTCTGTCATAATGACAATTTATTGAAAGGGATTAATTTCTCAACATTTTAATTAAATCACGATATCATTAACTACTACAACAAAAATGCATTAACATGTAAAGATGATTTAACTATTTTTATCATCATGCAAAACTCTTGATAGTTTGAATCCTATTTATTTTATTGTATACCATAGGGTTTGTAAGCATGACGCTACGACTTGAATCAACTGATTGATTCTCTTTTGAGCCTTACAATGCAAGTCATGAATCCGCGCGAGTTTATGCCTTCCCAAACACAAAATAGCATGGATCATATGATTCATGCTGTGGCACCATCATTACACTTACCGTAATATTGAGATACATATGTATGCCAAACTTTCACCCACGAACGACAATCTAAACTCCATTATAATAAAAACTAAAATTTAATCCATTGATTTAATTTCACTTCTAGTCATAAACCATAAAATTTATTGATTAGTACTACTTGTGTATCACGTACCCTTAAAGGGCACAAAGCCCTTCTCCACAAGGGCACCAACTTGAGCATAACCCAAATAGCTACAAGCACTTGCAGGCCAAAAGAACACCACCGGCAAGTCCGACGCCACCCGGGGAGCTGCGGCCGCAAAAGGAACGATACAATCAAAGATGAGAAGGGTGACCGGTGGCCCACCCGAGGCCGAGTCATTCACCTTACGTAGGACCTTGACAAAGGGTTCAAGACAATTTTTGGCTAAGGAGTGTACTAAGGCAGGAAAAGCTTGTGTAACATCACCATGTTCTTGTGGCAAACCATCGGGAAACGTCTCGAAACGAAACGACGGGGTTCCGTCGAGGGAATTTGGGCCGTTGGCCTTTAGTAGACGATGATGATTGTACTCAGTGTTGAGGAAGGTTATGTGTACGCCTTTGGAGTTGAGGAGTTTTGCAAAATGCAACATTGGTGTAATGTGGCCTTGTGCTGGGAAAGGTATGCACATTGCATGTATTTTGGCCATTTCTTTCTTATTTGTGTGTTAATTAGCTAGTAGATCGACAAATTATTCTTACTTGATGGGGGTATTTGGTGTGTTTTGAAATGAGATAATGGTCCAATTTTATATGCATATAGTCCACCGGATAATTAAGTTTACGATTAGGTATAGCTACAAAAAATGGAAAATAAGGGAGCAATTTTAAGTCCAACTAGAAATAGATCACATCTATTGAAAGTTTATCTATATTTGTGTTAGGTATGATCAACCCAAGCAACTTGCAAGTTGCAACTGACTCGATGGATATGTTCGGTAAAACTAGCTGAAATAATAGTTGAACGCTGAAATAGTGCCTGAATGCTGAAATAGTAGCTGAAAGCTGAATTAATAGCTGCAATAGTAGCTGAAAGTTTTTAGCGCATAGTAGTAGGAGTGTTTGTCAAAATCTAATCTAATATATATATAAAAGCGAATAATTTGGAGTAAATTAAGGGTGTCGAGATTTCAAAAAATACAGAGAGAGAATCCGAAATTTGCTAAACTCTCACCTAAAGTATTAAAATAATCTACATAAAACATTAAAAATGCACACACAGAGTCCAATATTTGTAAAATTCTTATGTAGTAAAGTTATCAACATGGAACATGATATAAACAGATATAACTCGTGTTATGCATATCTGAATATTACGATACATGTATCATTATCCATTGCACGGAAAAAGTTTGTTGGTAAAAGCGCTGCTGATTTTCTCTCTCTCTTTTTTTTTTCTTTTTAAAGGGAAGGATTTAAGTTTTTTTTTTTATTTAATTGGGGGCGGGTTTTGTATTTATAGAGTCGGGTTGTCTTTCCGTTTTTGGAAAGTGTCGTAATAGTTAGTCCATAATGAGGTCGCTGGGCCATGGGCTTAAAATGGTTTGGGCTATTTGTATTTTCTTCGAGGTAGGAACTAGGAAATAAATGATGTTTTTGAGAGGGATGACAATGAATCGAGTTCGAGGGTGGTAACAGTTTTTTTTTTTCTTTTCTGGTACAGAGGAGAATGTTGCGGGGTGGGGTAGGGGTGAGCAGAAACTCGGTCCAGCTCGAGAACCGGATCGGACCGGCCGATTCGGTCCGGTCCTCGGTCCAACCTTTTTAGGAAATTTTCACTCGGTCCACCCTTTATAAGGGGACCGAATGGACCGAGGGCCATTTAGTCATGTCCTCGGTCCAAAGTTTTCTGAGCCTCGCCCAGTCCGGTTCGGTCCTGTTCAGGACCGATGCTCACCCCTAGGGTGAGGGTATGATGATTTAAACCCGTGACAACCTCTAGGCAAGTTGGGTTCTTATCCATTAGGTTAACCTTGATCCTCTGTGGTAACAGTTTGTTGTTTTGGTTACAACTTAGAAGTTTGTAGATGCGAATTTCATTTCCATAATAATTATAATAATAACGGCCCGGTCTGATTAAATCTCAGTTAAGTTAGGTATGTCGTTGAAAAAAAAAATTGAATAACTTATCTAGAAAAAGATACCATCAAAATACGCAATGGTTTTCTATAATACATTTTATAACACGATTCAAAATTTAATTAATTGAACATACAATACCGTTGGAATGAAATTTATAGTAATATTCAAGGAAAGATCAAAGGTCAAAGATGAATAGTGTGTAGCGAGTATATATTAGAGATGACTTAAAAGATGAATGAGCTAGAATACTATAGTTTACGATAACATCTTATAGTACAAGATAACCAAATTGTCTGAAAAACATCTCACAAAATAAGATAATTAATACACTGACACTTTGCGATACTCTGATCTTAGTGATAATAATGTGTACAGAATTAGAGGGGAGGAGGGTTGAGAGAATTATACATGAAAAGCTTGAGTTATTATTTTTTTTTTTGGTTACAAGCTTGAGTTATTATTGATAAGATGAAAACCTTTAAATAGTGAGTAGAAGATGTGAACACCCTAAATACAATAAACTAATCTAGAATACAATATATTACAAAATAATTGTTATTCCTAAAATACAAAACATAATTGTAGCTATATTAATTTACAAGATTAATTACTAACAATACAATATGAACATAATTATCATATGATCATATTTTGTACCAAAAAAAATAATATGATCATATTCCTTAATATAATGATCCTTCTCCAAATTGTATTTAAGTTGGTCACAGTGATCTTCAACAGTTTGGTGCAAATCATCAGCTTCATTTTTAGGCATATCAAAGAGGGCAAACATCTTACCAGTTCCCTCTAGATCTCTAAAGATGGATTTGAGCTGACCGTGAACGGATGCGACCATCTTTTCTAAATGCAACGTTGATATTCTCCTTCCCGGGGAAAAAACTCGGTCTCTAAGAAAACTCTGTGAACAACTTGATCAGCAAATTAACTAGTTGAATGACCCAGTTTTAGTTCTTATACGGAGTAACAGTGGAGCATTATCGACCATTATATGATAATATGGGTACTATACAACCAAATTTGCGGCCAGCCTGCCATAATGTAGGCCAATAAAGTTTGTGTGGTAGCTTCGTGCATGCTTCATTATTGTCGAAGTGAAAATTGCACATGAAAAGAGGTGATGGTCTCACTTAGCTTACCGCACGCATCGGAGTTTGCATGCAGGTGTCTTCAAGATTGAGCCTCGTATACTACGAGTCTATAATTTACAATATTTTTCTTTTGGCAGATGAAATTTACAACATTTAAAACTTCATATAAACAACATGTAAATTGACAGAGGTCTACAGTGTAGACACAATTAATTTGTCTAAAATGTAAAATTGAGTTAGTAGTAGTATAATTAAGATCGGAATAGTAAAATTAATTGTAATGAAAAATTCTTCATGTAGTAAAATTAATTGTGTGAGTAATAAAATTTTGATAGTGTAGTAAATTATTGCTAATTGTAGATACTTTTGGGTGTCTACACAGTAAACCTCTAGCATTATCCAATCAACATACAGTCACCCAACTTTGTCTGCGTATGTTAACTTTGACCTTAACACTACAATAAATCATCACTTGCGCCACGAATTATGCCATGGGAATTCCTATGGCATAATTATACTTTGTCACTTATTAATTTTATGAATTGATAGTGTGAAAAAGTCGTCACCAATCCACCACACTCTCCTCACAACACCTCCATATTCCCTCAAATAGCAAAGTCCAAATAGAGAAAGAACCTATTCACCACTATCATGTACCATACATACACCAAAATCACATAGTAGACGTCAAACCCACCCTCCAAAAACACCATTAATGGAATAAATAAAGATATTGGGTGCAAGGGTGCAAATGGTGATGGGATAAGTAAAACAAAGTGGTAAAACATAGGTGAGAACAAAGATAGAAGGTTTACAAAACAGGTGAAGAA
Source organism: Spergularia bocconei (assembly GCA_963457585.1). Lineage (NCBI taxonomy): Eukaryota > Viridiplantae > Streptophyta > Magnoliopsida > Caryophyllales > Caryophyllaceae > Spergularia > Spergularia bocconei. The sequence goes on along the minus strand of OY734953.1, from coordinate 5,292,210 downwards.
AATTGTGGTGGGAAAGAAAGGTGAGAATAAGTAGGAGGAGAGAAAATGGATAGAAATTAAGGAATGCATACCTAACCATCATATTTTTTTTTTTGGATTTCTTTTTAAACCTACACAAGAAACAAACAAATCAAAAGGCCAAAAAAAAAAAAATAGAACAATACTTGGGTTGCCTCCCAAGAATCACAATTGGTTAACGTCGTTGGCTCGACGCAAATCATGAGTGTGTTCCTGCATCACCTAGCATAGGTGAAATGACCTGGCTTAAGAGCGAAAGAATTCAATGCACTCAGAAATTTGTCGAATAAGCTGGCATAATAATTCTCAAAAATTTGACAATGGAAAATGTTAGTGAGCAACAATGCACAAATAATAGAAGCTGCAATATCCTGTAGATGAGGATTGTTTAGACCCCTACGTTCAAAACTATCTTCTATGTCACCATCAATATACTCACTAATTGGAAAGTTAGGAGTAAGTTGCAAAAAGTAATGATTCATGATCTGCGGAGTTTTAGGAGCTAACATTGAACATACTCCTATCGGCGGGATATCCCTGAATAGGGAAGTCTCAACTCGTTCATCTACATTGTCATTGACTCCTAACTCAATCTCATCTAAAGGGACTGTATCGATCTGCGCGGTCATCCATTGTTACATCTACGGGAAGTCTAGGTGATGGTTCATCTCGTGAATTATTAATTAAGGAAAACTCATCATCAGCCCCAACAAGTTCAATCTTATGGTTTATGGAATCCCGTGCCTCCAGTCGTGCAATTGCAGTAAAAATTTGCCCCAATTCAAGTTTTGGATACTCGCTTGGGTTTGTTGTTGGAACTGCATCATATAACTTTGCATAGTGGTCATATTGGAGGTCAACGCCCGGATCATATCCTCAGTAGACATGGACTTAGATTGATCTGGCACGTGACCTCGTGGGGATTGATCAATTTCATGGTCATGACTGACGTGTAAGGGTTCCTCCATCTTATCTAACTCCTCAACATGTGAACTCTGAAAAGCCATAAACTCAAAGAAATCCAAAATCTCAACAAAATTCATGGAAAGAAGTGTTTTGTTCCTCATGTAATTAGCCAATGCACGAGTTTCAGGGCTCATGCCTACTTTAATGACAATACTTAATCTCCAGTTAGAGAAAACGCAACCACGAGATTTCAAATAAATACAATACTCTTTAAATCTAGATAAATAAATATGAAAAGATTCATTCTCATATTGGCTAAATTTAAAGGGAATCATGACTACACACAAAGACAAATTCAACCGTTCCCCAGCAACGACTCCAAAATTTGACAGGCTAAAGTCGTATGCCTAAATCAAATATAGATTAACACACAAACCTAAAACGTAGTAATGGATAAGTGGGTGTCGAATTCACAGAGAACGGTGATTGTCTAAATGTGCAAAAGTAACAAAATGGGGGGTTTTGAGTTTGTAATTGATCAAGTAATCAAAAGCTAAAAAAGTAATTTGTAAATCAATTGAGGAAAAGATCTTGGACAATTAATACCCACTATCATTCACCTAACAGGTCCTAGTTATCAACTAATCCTAATTCATTGAGTACTTAGTTGTAGAAATATAATTTCCAATCGTTTCTTAATTGTAACTAAGAGAGAAATCAACCCTACCTAATAGCCCTAATCGGTGGATAACAAAGACGCACGCCTAAATTCAATCCAGCGAAAGCATAAAACAATTAAACGATATCAACTCAGATTAATAAGATCTAGACACACGCGGTTTAGATCTTCAATTAATATGTTTAGTCTCCCCTAAATCTAATCACGATGATCAGCATGCAATTAGACCTAGTTTCTACTAATCGATTCAACAATCAAACAATTAATCCTTTAATTGAGAATCTAGCAATAAAGATTAATCTAGGGTTAATTAGTGGCCAACTAATTAACAACAAATCAATCAATAAAAACAATGATAGCAAGAGAATAAACAATACTCAAACGAAATTAAGAATTAGAAATCAAAGTCACAATTGTCTGTAAACTATAGGTTCGATTAATTGATCCGAGAAATAAAGTCTTTAGCTATGCATGGTTTTGAAAATAATTTCTAAGAGTTCTGAAAACTGAATGATTAAAACTACCGAAAGTTTAAAGTATTTATACTAAAAGATTGCAAAACAGAATTAGGAAACCCGTTTAATATGCCGACGCAGCGACGGACTATTCTAGACGACTCGTCCTAAGCGTCTAGACGACTCGTCTTAAGTGTCAAGACGACTCGTCCCAAATACAGACGACTCGTCTAAAGCTCTCTGTTTCTGTTGCCGTAATGATTCTGGCGATGTTTTTCAAACAGTCATAACTTTTTCGTTACTTGGCCTGTGAGGACGTGTGACCACTTCTTGGAAAGCTAAGATCATGAAATTTAAAATGCCGTTGGTCTTATGAAAAATTCAAAGCCGCTTGAAAGTTATGAAGCTTCAAAATTGATCGTCTGTAAATGGCCTAAAATTTCTCAAAAACTTGGTATCTCGCTTACTGGATCATCTTTTATCGACTCATTATCGTTCCACAAAATCGCATATCAATCTTGAGGCCAGAAGTACATTCAAAAACCACTAATTCTTATATTAAAGCACAAATACACGAATGATAGAAATAGCTGACAAATTGATCCAAAAAGCAACCATTTGAATGCATAAAAACACATTTTTTACCACGACAAAGTGGTGTGTATCATCTACCCTTAAATATTAACGCATTCATCGATCTATCCTTAAATACTAAAGGTTTATGATTTTTAATAAATATATGAATGTCTATGATCAACCATTAAACTTAAAGGCAAAAAAAACATAGTCTTAAAAACTACTAAAGCGTTATGATCTTCCCATTGCCTCATCTACCCTTAAAATTAATGTCTTATTATCTACCCAAAATTAATGCCCTAATCTACCCTTGAAAATAATGCATAATGATCTACCCCAAAAAACTTAATGCCTTGTATCTACCCAAAAAAAAAAACTTAATGCCTAAAATATATAACCAAAAAAATTTAATGCCTTAAAATCTCGTAGATATCAATCTTTTGGCATCACATATTAAATGTATATATAAAGAGAAGGTATAGATAATGAACCTTGCACATGCATACATAAATCATAACTAAATTAATCAAAACATTATTATGTCTCCAACAACAACACCACAAATGGAAGACAAGAATGACGAAGAAATGCAAGTAATCATCTCTTCTTTACCACAAGACAGAGTTTGGTTCTCTCAACCCCTCTACAAATATGAAAACGTTTGGTTCTTCAAACATGAACTTGAAAGTATTCTTATTAGAGAAAAATCGAGTTTTATACCAAATATTGTGGTATTATCTACCTACCCAAAATGCGGAACAACTTGGTTTGCAGCCCTTATATTTACAATGGTCAACCGATCTCGTTACAACTACTCAGACCATCCATTACTAACTAATAGCCCACACGATTGTGTACAATGGCTAGTTAATCCTCATCACGTCAATGTCAACTATGATGGCCCAAAAATTGTGAGCAACTTTCCAATTGTTAAAACCCATTGGGCTTACTCATTGTTGCAACAGTCAATCAAGCACCTCAAATGCCCGATTATTTACGTGTGTCGCGATCCTATGGACCAATTTGTGTCACTTTGGCACTTCATAAATAACTTAAGACCTAAAGAGGAGCCACACTTAGGCTTAAATGAGGCATTTGAATTGTATTGTAAGGGTGTTGCGCCATATGGGTCGTATTGGGATCATGTACTACAATATTGGAGGGCTAGCTTAGAAATTCCCAACACAGTCATGTTCGTTAGGTATGAGGATATGAAAATGCAACCCGTGAAAGTTATGAAGATGATGGCAACATTTTTAGGTTGTGATTTTTCGGCCGAGGAAGAACAAAATGGTGTGATTGAAGGAATCATCGAGTTTTGTAGCTTTGATAAGCTTACGAGTTTCCATGTCAATCAAAGAGTTGAGAAAAAGAGTTTTCCTAGCAATCAAAGGGTTGAGAAAAGAACCGATGAAACGAAGAAAGTCAATTTTAACAACAGTGTGTTCTTCAGGAGAGGTGTGATTGGTGATCACAAAAATTATTTAACTAGCGACATGATTTCACGTCTTAGGGACATCACTGACATGAAGTTCCAAGGTTACGGTCTAGATGGGAAGATATATGCTAATAGTCCAAGCTTGCTCGATTCGTAGTCAAGACTTGAGCTGGTCAGTGACGAATCGCAAGCTCAATCAAGCTCTAATCGGAGTAGCTCATTCGACCTTGGGTTTTATGTTTAAATTTGTTTTAATGTTTGTTGTATGTTTTTTCCTTTTCTATGTTTTTTTTTCCCTTAAGAAAAGGTAAGCGTTATAAGGAAAATCAAATAGGCCTCTAAAAGTAGTTTTATTTGGATTGAAACTAATAAAAAATTTAATATATGATGTCTTATCTATTTATGTAATTTATTTTTCTAAATTAAATATATATCAAGTAGTTTTTAATATAATTGGAGCTAATATGTCTCTTATGCTGTCACATGTAAATGCGAGCGTCTCACCTTCAGGGATGGCAATTGAGGCGGTCTTTGGGGGGTTACGTCAAGTCGGTTCGTATTATGCTAGGTTATATCGGGCCAGTATAATTTTCAAGTCTGTTGGGTTTTGATTGAGGTGGCTATCTGGTCGGCTATATTTTGTGAAGGGTCAGATTTATTTCGAGTCGGGATAAGCATTAATCAAAACACTCCTATCTTGTCTTAGTTATTCCATATCATTCTAGAACTCTCCTTTAGAGCTTACAAACCTCAAGAACCCAGCCACATTCATTATATTCCCTCCGTTTTTTTAGGTTCTTTACATTTCGTTTAAATATAAAAAAAAACCGATTTCTTGCGTAAAAAGCTTCAGAGGAAGTATGAATTGAAGAAATTCCTTTGGGCTTAGAAACTACAGATGTAGGATGTATATATACCCCTCTCATTCCTTATTTCAATCTACAAATTCATTTTCATCTCATTCCATCAAAGGTAGACAACCGTCTTTTCTCTCTCCATCCCGGCCGATTTAGGTGGTCGATTGTCGTATCTTTAGGGCTTAGTAACCTATGAGGGTCGTAGCTGGGTCGTGCCACCTCCCCTTTGGCTCATTCGTAAGGTTCAGACTTGTTTTGGGTACTATGCAGGTAGACTAGTGGTGTAAGAGCGCGAAGAATTTCATTGAGGTTTGAACGTTAAGTTAGCGTGAGTAAGTGAGCTACTTAAAGCATCTCTTATCGTGCGCATTCTCATAGCTTGATCCTAGCTCCCTTTGTCTTCCTTTAAACAACCCGCTTTTCTTTTTCAGTGTCTTTCTTTTTACACTTCTTATCTAAATGGGGTAAGTTTTTCACTCTTTCCTCATCTCTACACCTCATTATGTCAAAATTATAATAAACAAACCCCACATTATCTCCAAAAATAATAAACAATACAAATCACCTACTATCTTCAACAACGATAAACAAATCACTCACTATCTCCAACAATAAAAAACAAATGACCTACCCTTCCTTAAGGATATGAGGTGTTTATAGGGAGACGGAGGGAGTAAGCTATGTTGGAGTAATGGCTCAAAGCCATGTTTACTTGAACATTGGATACCTCTTGGTAGTAATCCTCATTACTACTATGCTTATTGCACCTATTAAACATCATGTTTATTATTATGTTAATTGTGTGATTATGAGTGTCTTTAATCCCACAATCAATCCTTGACCATTTGCTATCCATAACATCTTTTCCACCCTCTATATAAGAAGCTTATTGTGTTGATTTTGATATTGAACGATATACACAAAAACACATCTCCTGATTCTTGTGTAATTGTATGAGTGTGCAAACTCCAACTTTTGTATGTGAGTGGTCGTGTGCATAGTTGTGTTAACCTTGGGGAGCATTTCGGCCAGACGATGACCACCAATGTCGCCGTAATCGCTTTCAAGTTAGTGGTCTCCTACCGCGGCACAACTTGAAATCGTTCTTTGATCTTCCTTATATAACCATTGTTGACCCTTATTTCCAACAATTTGAAAGCGATTATTACATATACAATGGTTTTATTATTTTTATATACCCTTAAAGTTGGTTTGTGGGTGAAAACTCCCATTTTCGTTCATAGTTTTCCAACCCGTAAGATTGGGACAGTCTTTCGTATTTTAGCCATATCTCAGTTCCTAGATCTCCGTTGAAGGCGTGCAATATGTTGTTGGAAATATAAAACAAAGATCTACAACTTCGTAGAATAAGACGAGTCCAAATTATGTCATATACATATTATTATTTCGTCATCTTTATCACGGCAGTGTGGTGATGGTTTATAAGAAGATTATTTATTAATTATTTAATGACATCTATTTTGATGATGAGTATTATATAATTTAAAGGTCTTGGGCAAAAAGGTTTGATCTTTATTATATTTTATTATTTTATATTGCCCATATGATTAAGGTAAGCCCTCCTCATTTTGTGTTATGATTTTTGTTCATATGAAAAATTGAGACTATATTTTTGAGATTTGGGTTACCTTGGTAGTTTTGAAATTTATTGGCATGTGTTGATGCTTGATTCACCTTTAGTATATGTGTGGTTGATTTTGATTCCAAGTTTTTGATGGAATAATATGTTATATGTTATAAAGTGAAGGTCATCATTGAGTCTTGTTGATTGACTAGTTGACGATTTGTTGTTGACGGCTTAATTATACCAAACCTTGTTTTGTGTTGTTTTAAAACATAGGACTCAATTAGCCTCAAATGTGTGTTGGTTCAGTTTTAATATGGGCTTTGTATATGCTAGCTCGGACTTGGGATTCTCTTTAGCTATAAATTGTTAGAGTATTGTTTTATACTCTCCGAGCTACACTCTTGTCTTGATTAACTATATGCTAAAGTGTGCACTCCTTTCTTGATGAAATTATTATTGAGAAGCATATATGTGAACTTTATAGCCCTTATTTTCACACTTGTGGTGTGACGACTATTACACATTTGCATTGGCTTATATTAATATGGGACTGTTTCATACAAACAGAAATCCTAGGATTGCATCTTTTAAACACTCCTTGATGGGTGTACCGATTTGTGGGGGCTAGTTTCATTTTGTGTTTGGCCTATGAAATAGTTATAGTCGGTCACTATCTTATTTTAAGAAGGATATACGTGGAAAAATTGGAAGTTTTGTGTGTATGCCTTATATGCCCCTTTACAAAGAATATTTGGAAGGAATGGTTAGACTCTTTAATAATCTTGAACATAGTGTTATCGCTTGTGCCTAGAGCGACAACATGTGCGGAAGTTATTCTTCAAGCAATTACTCTATTGATTCATTTATAAGTTTGTTGCTTGGAGCGTAGAGTCTAATTTCTGAGTAAAATCTTTGAGTGTGTGGGGGTAAATAGGCATGGTTGGTTTACCTAAGTATAAGGATGAGACTGAGTTATCATATGTCGTCATGTGGATGGTATTTGATTTTTGGGAATATTTTGAGAATATTGATTGATGCTAAACTATTCTTGTCGTCTAATTTTGAGATGAAGGACTCAGAAGAAGCGAGTGTGATACTTGAAGTTTGAGTTAAGAGAAACTCTAGTTGCATTGCTTTAAGTCAGTCTATCTCTTTGTGTTGACTGGAAAGCCTTTTTCTTTGATGTGGTGCCTATTAGTACATGTGTATCCCTAGCACTCTTTCGACTAAAACTTAGGAGATAGTGTCTCCCGTTGAGTAAATTAAGATCATAGGTAGCGTTGTGTTGCCCATGAACTATGCTCGGCCTAACACAGTCTATGTGGTGAGTAGACAAAGTGGTTGTACTCATAACTCTACTAGTGATTATTGAAGTACGTGTCATCTCTTACTTGGATACCTTAGAGGATTAGTTAACCTTTTTTTGCATTATCGTTATATTCTAACGTATGTAAGGAGTTTGAGAATTTGTTTTGTGATTAGGGTATCTAGTATTGAAAGAGATTAGTATCACTAGTGTATGAGTGTTTACTCTAGGAGGTGGTGTTATTTTGTTGTAGTCTTTTAAATAGACTTTTATAGCTTAGTCCACCATAAAGTATGAGTTTATGTCCTCGAGTTGGCAGGAAAAAGGCTGAGTACAGTTGTTCAGAAATTTGTTAATAGACGTGCTCTGTGGGGGATATGAGATTCCTCTCTCTCTTCATTATAATTTTCAAGTGACAATTGTTGTTGCTAAGAATGACGTGTACAATCGGAAGAAGAGGCATATACGCATAAGGCACAAAGTTGTTAAACAACTCTTACAACTGAGTGATTTCTTTAGACTATGTGAAAGCGTAAGAAATCTTTTTGATCCCTTTATAAGGGATTACGAAGAACTGTTATCCGTTAGTCGTCGAGGGGGATGGGGTAAAGCCCATGAGTTGAGGTTGTGTCGTGGATACCCTCTTGTGGTCAAATGAAGCCACACAACTCATAACTTTGCACTGCAATTCTCATCTCTATGGCGTGTGGTTGAGCGTAAGCTCTTAATGATCTTATAGCCCGATTTGGGTGGTCCTAATGAGACGGACTTGATGAGATCATTGCACTTGGAGATTGAGATTTAATTATCTCTTAATGAGTCTACATCCTTATGTTGGATACTTTGATGGTCCCGTCGAGAAGGATTCAAAAGATTCACCGTATATTCGTGAAAGGTTGATGAGCTTTGCTCTTAATGGTTCCGTATCCCTTTGTGGTGGTGTTTAGTAAAACACTTGATAGATCACCTATGTGAGTGTGAATGTTTGGCCGCCTTCTATGAAAGATTGGGCTATCTTTCTAGAGTACTCACGAGACCCGAGGTATGCGCATGGCCTTAAAGCGCTTGAATCGCGGAGTTTGCATATTCTTTTAAGGTAAATATGTGTTGTGAGGGTCTCAACCGAACTTTAGTGAGTTCAAGAAGCAATTCACTCACTAGAAGGTAAGTTGTTGCCTCATTACACTATGTGTCAATTCAAATCGAAAGATATTGATGCTTAAGTATTTCCTTACCTTTAACCAAGATTTGTTTCTCTTATTGGCTTTGTTCGCCCTTAGTGGGGATTGTTGGAGTAATGGCTCAAAAGCCATGTTGACTTGAACATTGGATACCTCTTACTACTATGCTTATTGCACCTATTAAACATCATGTTAATTGTGTGATTATGAGTGTGTTTAATCTCATAATCAATCTTTGACCCTTTGGTATCCATAGCATCTTTTCAACCCACTATATAAGAAGTCTATTGTGTTAATTTTGACATCGAACGATGTATACAAAAACACATCTTCTGATTCTTGATTAATTATATGAGTGTGCAAACTCCAACTTTTGTATGTGAGTAGTCATGTGCAAAAATAGTTGTGTTAACCTTGGGGAGCATTCCGGCCAGTGACAATGACCATCAATGTCGGGCCGTAATCGCTTTCAAGTCAGTGGTCTCCTTCCGCGACACAACTTGAAATCATTCTTTGATCTTCCTTATATAACCATTGTTGACCCTTATTTCCAACAAGCTATGTACGTGATACTCCCTGCGTCCAATTTTAAACACCCATGCACAAACATTAATAAGCAACATAAGGATGTTAATAGTTGGTAGTTCAGGTCGGCTTTAATTTGGTCGATCTAGTTAGTTCGGATCGGATTTGAACATATGCCAAAAATATACCTTGTGATGACTTGTTAATGAACCAAGATTATCATGCCTATGTTAGGTTGACCAATTTGGCCCGTTGGTTGTTATGTTGGTTGTGCCGGGGTTGTTGCTGACCAAGTTATAATACGGAGTAGCATGTGTGTAACCTATATAATAGCGCGTATTAATAAGATCTTATATCGGCTCTGTTCGGTTGCACTAGCTGTTTGAGTAGCAGGTAGAGGTTCGAGTAGCAGGTAGTTGTTTTAGTAGCAGGTAGTAGGTAGCAGGTAGTTGTTAGTTCTAAAAGTAGCAATTGATGTTACGCGTGTTCGGTAGAAGTAACTGTTGAGTTTATCAAAACTATATAGTATATAGAAAAATAAAATAGAAATGCTAGTTTTTTATTTATTCAAAATGCTACTTTGGGAAACATTTCCCTAATGCTACCTGGCCTAAAATGTCAACTACTACCTAAAATGATACTTTCAGAATGTCAGCTAAACAGGTAAAGTAGCAGTTTGATTTGGTCAAAATGCTACTTTCTACTTGTTAATGTGTTGCCGAACAAGACCGACCCTCTTATAAGATCCTCTTATAATAAGTTATAGATTATAGATGTACTACGAATGTTTAGTTATGTAGTATTGTTCATATCATCATATGATCGACGATTAGATTAAGTAGTGAATGGTTAAGTGACTGCTATCATATTGTTAGAGCACTAACACATTTGCAATGGTATAAATGAGAAACAACAAATCATATCAATGATTTTATTATTCATCATTATTTCTAAGAACTCTTACAATTGAAATAATGATGATAACATGTGAACAAAAAAAAAAAACAAGAAGGCTTGCTATTATCAGTAGGTCTTCTGGGAGGATCGTCTTTCAATATTTATCGAGAGACCAATTATGTTATTTACATCGTGACCCTTTTTATATAATTAGTGACCTTTATACTACTTTTGGTAATCGTTTTAGTTAAATACTTTAGACACTTAATCCAAAAATTGCAAAGTTGTTAATTTATAAATTCTAGCTAATTTTATACGATTTAATTTTCCAAAAATCATAGATAATGTGATTTGTTATAGTAAATTAATACATCGCTAAAAGTATTATAATTATTAGAATCAATGTAAAAAGAGTCACTTTGTATTATAGTATAATGGTCTCTCACTAAATTATTGAAATACCGTCTTTTATGAGACTTTGTGTGCTATTATATAGCAAGAACATAAACAAAATTTCTTATTTCTAAATAGATTTTATTTGAAGTTGGCTACTGTTAGATACCGTACCGGCCTGGGGTTGGAACAATTGGGTCTCGCTATTTTTTTATGGGAGTCGCCAGCCAGTTGCCAAGTTAGGCCTAGAAATGCATTATATCAGACTCATGGTGCGTGGGCCACTACTAGAAGTTTGGGCTGAATTTTAATCCACAAAGTGGGTGCCATAGAGTGGTCAGCGAGCTAAATGAAATGATAATCCAACTGATTGACAAATGGGCCACTCAAACTAACGAGGTAAACATGAGGTCTATCCTTATGTACTCGGGTCGAGACTATGAGGTCGAATGCGTTGTTAACTGAAACCTTTCACCAGTGTCCACTATCGATCTCATCATCAGGCTTTTATAAAATGGGAAGCCCCCGAGTCGGGTGTCTACTGCTACTATACTACCTTTGTTTTATTTGTGCATATCCTCATGCCTCGATATATGTAGAAATCAGGGATCGGATTCTAGTGTATTCATGACTCTAAAGCACGAAATATATAATAATGGCCCATCAGTTTTTCGCTAAAGAAAGAACGTAATCAGTAAAGCTCTTAAAATCCAAGAAAGATGAACCAGTTGAACTAGTGGCTTCTTCACTAGACTTCTTCCACTCCGTTGCTTTCTTGTTCATTGGAATCCCTTCCTCTCCCTCCATTACCCCACGACATTGTTTCTCTACCTTGTCTAGTTTCACATCACTGTCTAATTCTGCACCCATTCCCCATCTATTACAAGAATAGTAACAAGGCTGATCTCCGAAATATGGCCATCAGAGTATAGGCACTCCACTGCATATGCTCTCTAGAGTCGAATTCCACCCACAATACGATAAGAAAACGCCAGTCCCGGGATGGTTAAGTACCATTTCTTGGTCACACCTGTAACACCCCCAAATTTCCTGTCATTTTATAAAACGTTTTTAAGAAAAATTTAAGACAATACTCAGGAGATTTGAAGGTGCCACTCCCAATTTAAGTCGAAACTCAAATGCAAGGAGAATTTGAATGTCAGTTCCAACAATCTAAGTGGTTTAAAATGGCCAATTACATCGAAGAACTTTAAAAAATTACAATAATCCAAACTCCGAATGAAATATGAAATAACTAAGTTTAACGACTTGTCTAGCTTTATTCAATAATCAAATCCTAGAATACGAAGGTGAAACGCGCCCCAACAAGCATGCATCACATCCCACCTATGGTAGATTTAAAAGACAAAAACCACAGTTGAAAAAGTCAGAAAATTGAGTAAGCTAACACCACAACTTATAAAAAATAAAACACTTTAAATGTCACCTCAGTGCCAACCGCCCAAAGGCAAGCAATGTCAATAATAATCCCCATGTATCGTCTTCCACTTTAAATGTTTAATTTGTTTAAATGTCAATCAGTTTTGATCAAATGATATTCCCATAAACCAAACCAATAAACTCACAATTCCACCACAACCACTATGAGATTTGCAAACCAAAGTAATCAGTCCAGTCAATGTACATCCAATCTTACATTCCAAGGTAACAATCTTGCCACAAGGCAAACTACACACAATAATCGAGTACAATGATTCCAATCAAATCACAATATAACAATTATATAGAATGATAGTTCTCCACCTATTATGATACTATGTTCACATTCCAACACATCAATCACACTTAGCACATAAGTTTCGAAAGGTTTCTACAAATTTGAGGAAGGGTTGAGCATGCTAGATTACCTTCACAACTCAAGCATAAACAACACTAGTCACAAAAATGATCCTCGTTCACGAACTCCTCGTCTACAATAATACAATGCAAACACGAATCTAAATAAGTTCCTAATTCATCTATCCATCAAACTAGCTTCTTAACTAGAAATGCAATCCTATATGCCATGTATGAATGTCCTATGATACATATACTAAGCAATAGACTATCCCCAACACATAAACGAACTTTGAGTACCACAAAAGTAATTCTATTACTCTAATTAGCTCATAATCGCAATTAAAACGCTAATAACATGAAAATTCCAAGAGAGTCAATTAACTTTGTTAAAACATAAATTAAACCTTCAAAAATCATACTTTCATTAACCCATATTAATCTCAAATTAAACCAACTAATTACATCATGTAAAAACCATCAAAAACCCATGTTTTTGGCCTAATTAACCTTAAATCCGAAAATTAGCAATTAAATTCCGAAAAATCAAAAACTAATTCTAAAAATTATGATAATGTCGAAAATCATTACAACTTACAAATTTTGAGTTTTTAGAAAAGATTTAAGTTACAAAACTAATTTCTATTATCAATCAATTTAACAAAAACATGAACAAACCCAACATACTACCCCTAATCAAAATTCGAAAACCCTAGTATCATAATTCATATCAATCTATCAACAATATAAAATCAATAACAACAACAATCAACAAATCAAATTAAAACGAGCCCCAAATTTCACAATCTCACAATTAACCCCAATAATTCAAAACTTACATAAAAATTACTACTTTGAAACTAAAATTGATCCTACTCAATTACCCATCTAGTATAACAACTAATTAGGTGTAAACAACACAAAAACAAATCAAAACGGGCAAGAATCGAATTGGGTTGAAATAGAAATCGAAAACAGAGGAGAGAGAAAAGAGTTTATGTTACCCAAAAGTGGCCAAAAAAGGAAAGAGAAGGCGGAAGGCAACGAGAACGGCGGCGATGGGCAGCGGCGGGCGGCAGAGAGGTGGATGGTGAGCGGTTCTGTGCGCGGCAGAGAAGTGGAGAGCAGAGGGGAGGCGGGTTGTGTGTGCGTGATGATGAAGAAAAAGAGTTGGGGTATTCTTTTGTTTTTATTTTATCTGATTTCGTTTTTTTTTATTGTATTAGTTTTGGGTTGGGGCTTGGGGTGTTTGAGCTAGTTGGAGAAAAGATGGGTCGAAATGAAGATAAGTCCAATTTAGCTAATCCACACACAAAAACTCTCCTAAATCGATTTATTTTCTGAAAAACAACTCGATACTTAATTTGAAACTCATTTCGTTAAAATATAATTATAAAATATCACGAAAATTCGGGATATTACATCCACTCTCCATTAATACCAAGCTTCGTCCCCGAAGTTTCAAATAGAAGAAATCAACTCAATCACACATGTAGGGGACATAAACAAGCAATAAATGCAAAAGTATGAACGCAATGCATGACTCAATTGGCAAATGAGCGAAATTAGTATCACATTCTCCCCCACTTAAAAGCGAGTTACGTCCTCGTAACTCTAGTTGGTATGAGCTAGGACATAAGAAACATTATAATAAGAGGCTTTAGAACCAAATATAGCATAAGTAGGAGTATTATGAATTAGGAAGTACCGGTCACCACAACTAAGCTCCTACCCTTAACCTCATTTAGAAACTCCGAGGATAATTCAGCTGACGTGTTATTCTTCATGATATTTTGCCTAATCACCCACAAAAATGAATAATTAGTATTGGCAAGCCCCCAAGCAAACTCGTTCAATTGTTCATTGGTCATAATCACTACACTCCCGAAGCTCACGTAAACCACAGAATTCGGGCTTTTCGAATCAAGCCATTGAAGACATTTCGAGTCTTTCTCCCAAAGATTCGACCCTAACGATTGAACTTTGTTGAAATCGCTACCCGTTGTTGCATCCTTATTAAATTGGGTATGTAAGGGTCCAATTGTGTAGAGAGGACAACTAGTAACGCATGTGGATATGTCTACTAGGGACTCATGTTCCAAGGCCTCAAACGTGTTGATCGAACACGATTGGTGATAGACGACACCAACCGATCACTGTGATTACAAACTGTAGGATTGGATCAGACTTGTCCATGGTTCTTATGAAGCTCGGTATATCCCTCAAACGTACATCTTTCATGCTAGGCACCCAATCCACCACCACCTTGTCTAAAGACCCATTCGTCATGAAGCTTGATTCTATCGTAATAACAATTTATAAAAAGGGATTAATTTCTCGACATTTTGATTAGATCACAATATCATTAAGTACTACAATAAAAATGCATAAAGGGATTTAAAATGTAAAGATGATTTAACTATTTTTTTATAAGGAAATAGTATATTTCCTAGTAGATATAGTCTCAGAATATTGTATATATTATTTATATTTAGTATAGTCAATATCTTGTATTTCTTTATCTTAGTTAAACATATATTTCGTAATCTTTGGAATGTCGGCTATCCTAGGATTTACCCTAATTGTATTCTAGTATAAATACTCTCATTTGTAATAATACAAAACAAGCTTTTCCCTCAATCTCATACTCTTACATTTTAGTCATCATGCAAATCTTTAAATCAAGATTAATACAAGTAGATTATACCTTCAAATTAACACGTAATGTTTGTCCTTACCAGATTTATATATGATAGAGCGCCAATTTTTTTTATTAGGACAATATGTATTTCTTATTTAGACAAATACTATTTGATAGTTTGAATCCTATTTATTTTATTGTATACCATAGGGTTTGTAAGCATGACGCTACGTCTTGAATCAACTGATTGATTCTCTTTTTAGCCTTACAATGCAAGTCATGAATCCGCGCGAGTTCATGCCTTCCCAAACACAAAAGAGCATGGATCATATGATTCATGCTGTGGCACCATCATTACACTTACCGTAATATTGAGATACATATGTATGCCAAACTTTCACCCACGAACGACCATCTAAACTCCATTATAATAAAAACTAAAATTTAATCCATTGATTTAATTTCACTTCTAGTCATAAACCATAAAATTTATTGATTAGTACTACTTGTGTATCACGTACCCTTAAAGGGCACAAAGCCCTTCTCCACAAGGGCACCAACTAGAGCATAACCCAAATAGCTACAAGCACTTGCAGGCCAAAAGAACACCACCGGCAAGTCCGGCGCCACCCGGGGAGCTGCGGCCGCAAAAGGAACGATACAATCAAAGATGAGAAGGGTGACCGGTGGCCCACCCGAGGCCGGGTCATTCACCTTACGTAGGACCTTGACAAAGGGTTCAAGACAATTTTTGGCTAAGGAGTGTACTAGGGCAGGAAAAGCTTGTGTAACATCACCATGTTCTTGTGGCAAACCATCGGGAAACGTCTCGAAACGAAACGACGGGTTCCGTCGAGGGAATTTGGGCCGTTGGCCTTTAGTAGACGATGATGATTGTACTCAGTGTTGAGGAAGGTTATGTGTACGCCTTTGGAGTTGAGGAGTTTTGCAAAATGCAACATTGGTGTAATGTGGCCTTGTGCTGGGAAAGGTATGCGCATTGCATGTATTTTGGCCATTTCTTTCTTATTTGTGTGTTAATTAGCTAGTAGATCGACTAACTATTCTCTTTAAGAATAATGTGATGGGGGTATTTGGTGTTTTTTGAAATGAGATAATGGTCCAATTTTATATAAATATAGTCCATCGGATAATTAAGTTTACAATTAGGTATAGCTACAAAAAATGGAAAATAAGGGAGCAATTTTAAGTCCAACTAGAAATAGATCACATCTATTGAAAGTTTATCTATATTTGTGCTAGGTATGATCAACCCAAGCAACTTGCAAGTTGCAATTGACTCGATGGCTATATTTGGTAAAACTAGTTGAAATAATAGCTAAACGTTGAAATAGTAGTTGAATGTTGAATTAGTAGCTGAAAGCTGAATTAATAGATGCAATAGTAGCTGAAAGTTTTTAGCGGATAGTAGTAGGAGTGTTTGTCAAAATTAGCTAATATACGAGATGATATATATAAAATTACATAAAAATGTAATAAATACTTTTAATCTCATTTTTTTAGTAAATAAATGAGGGTAAATTAGGTATAAAATTATGATAAGCTAGCTTATTTTTAAATAAGTTACATGAGGTAACATCTGAAATAAGCTAGCTTATTATTTAAGCTAGTGGTGTTACCAAACAAACTTATTTGGTCAAAAAACTTAAAACACTAGTCAAATAAGCTACTTTGGCCAAATAAGCTAGCCGATATATACTCCCTTCGTCCCCCTTTAACCACCACGCTCCTTTTTTTACGTGGATTAAGGTGATGTGGTTTGTTTATTATTGTTGAAAATAATAGGTGGCTTATTTATTATTGTTGAAAATAACGGTTAATTTGTTTATTATTGTTGGAGATAATGGGTGATTTGTTTATTATTTTTTGAGATAATTGGTGGTTTGTTTATTATTTTTGGAGGTAATTGGTGTTTTGTTTATTGTTTTTGGAGATAGTGGATGGTTGATGTGTGGTGAAAACTTACCCCATTTTGAAAGTTTTAAAATGGGGTGTTTAAATAAGGGTGGGACTAAATGTCGCCCACAAAAGACACCCCGAAAAAAAAAATTAGGGTGTTTAATAGGGGACGGAGGGAGTATTTCGGAAGCCAACTCAAATAGATCCTATTATAGGACTCACTTAAGTTGATTGTAACCAAGTCTGCAAACAAATGACTGATGTATGAGCTGATGATCTTAGAACTCTTGGACCTGGCCTATGAATAGTAACAAGTTATTAAGCTGGGCTACAACGATTTGAATTGATCGAAAAAGTTTCCCAGGGTGCGTATGAGTGAGGTCAAAATGCGCCGAAAGAACCCGTGTTGATCTGTGAGGTCAGCCCACAGCCTAACAAGCTTCCGTTGGTGACTACTTCTGACTCAGGTGATGAGCCGGGGTGTTACAGATCCGGCCTAAGTTAAATGTGACCTCAACTATACTCGAAACCAATGCAACCTGGGACGACCTCGCTAGGATATATAGCTAAGACCAATATGATCCACTAAACCTGAACTAGGATCAAAACCAATCCACTTGATTGTCATTTGCAGGAAAATGAATCTATAGAAGATTCATTGCATTGATTATTGTTTGAAGATTGATATTTCTAATTAATCTAGTTGATCGAATCGTCGAGTAATAAGAAATTCGATTGATATAAATAACTCCTTATAATAAATTTGAGGACACAATATATTGACAATTGTAAGGATATATACTAAATGCATGCATTATCATCAAAAACTAATGGCTTATTTGGTATGCGTTTTGTTTTTCGTTTTCACTTTTTTTTTTTCTAAACAAAAAATGCTTAGACTAGATTAAAGGTTGGTGTCAAATTGACTTCTCATTGAAGATACTCTGATATGTTGCTCGAAGAAAATAATGGCTACGAAGCTTATTATGAAGCAGGTTGCAGGGTTATTGTTGGCAGTTTCATATAGGTAGGCGCGAAATAAGTGTAGACTAGAAAACTCCCTCGTTAATTATGCCGGAAAAGTTGTGTGAAATAGTCAAGGATGAATTGAGAAGTAGTAGATCGACTTGGGATAAATCTACATTTTCACTTGTTTTAAGAAAAAAAAAAATTACATTTTCACAAAAAAAAACAAAAAAAAGGGAAAATGACCGTGATATCAAATGAGCCCTAATATATTTGAACTCCTATTTTGAATCTTCACTTGAATATCCTGCTCACCTTGTATTTTCATAGGTTTTCTTTTCGAGGGTCGGAATAATCAAAATAAAAATGGCTTTTTACCTTTAACGTACATGTCCTCTTACCCCAAGACACACAACCCTACCAAACAGATGAGTGGCTTACCAGCGTATTCAAGATTTCAGGATCAATAATCTAAAGCTCTAATAATATCATGTTATTCAACCAATTTCATCAAAATTCTAGAGCAATTTGAGAACTAACACACAAAGATTCAAGATTTTATACCCATAACAAGTAATTTTGCTATTCTACTAGTCCGGAAAGAAAGAAGAATGTATCGTCTACGTCAATTATGTAGGCTATGTAGCATAATAATGATGAGGCATTAACGCCACGATATACGGTATGGGAATGCTAGTGATTTCTTAGGCCCCCAATTCTCATTTCTCAATAAACATAGTTGAATCTGGTAGTCTTCAACTCTCCATGTGCTAATAAAAATCTACCATTTCGTGCCAATAATCTCAATATTAGTGTATATACTAGTATATTCTAAATTCGTGTTTAAGATTGTAAATTTAGTATAGTCGATTAGTTGTCTAATAATAAGGTGCAAATCTGTAAAGATTTTGATAATGTATACTCAATAGCCAAGATGTATCAAGAAAGAGCAGATCCCATAAGATTTATTTTACGAATATTAAGTCGTTAGATTGATTTTTGATAGTTTAGGCCAATTAATAATTTGGACTTAGAATAAGGTGGTGTGGATGCTAGTTGTAACAAAATCCAATCCGCCCAACTACGTGCTTGTTGTCAGATAATTGCAACTCATACATGAGCAAGCTCTTATCACCGACGGAAGCTTCATGTATACGGCGGACTTCTTGGGTTCCAAACTCCAAATCATTCATGTACTGCCGGTGGAGTACTACTTGTGAAAGTACACGGTCATTCCCATGCGTTTATTTAGATTCCTCGTATAGTACTCAAATTCAATTGAAATAAATAAATAATGAAGCTGCTAAAATTCACCTAAATAAAATTTTAAAATATGACTGTGTACCATTCAAGGTAACATGATCACATGTAACCCTATGTTGTTTTTAGTTAACTCATCCCCCCGTTACATCATCTAACTTGAATTCGTATAAGGCTTCAATTTAAGTTTGTCTACATTACGGATTAACCGGTACGATAAGATACTCATACTGAATGTTAGTTTAGTACAAAGTGGTCTCGAAGCCTTTTTTTTTTTTTTCTTTCTAAATACGTTAAGCTTAGCTTGGTTTGTAAATTGTAATTACGACCCCCTCCCCCCCCCCTCAAATGTTCACAATTAAACTCAAGGATAATCGACAACTGAGAGAATTATGAATTAAAAATAAAAAAGGCTGGATTAATTGGCGTTTCGCGTGAAATAATAGAGCTGATAATCGACAAGTCGAGATCGAATTCAGGTCAAGTCGGATATCGGAATATGCTCGGATTGGATGGAGTTAGGTTCGGTTTAACACGATTCCATCCGATCGCATATTCAAATTCGCGGGTCAGATACAACGGGTCTAGTCAGCTACACCAAGTGATGAGGGGGGATCTAACTTAGTTGGGTCACTTGATTTAGAAGTAAGGTCGCGGTGTCCGTTAAATTACACCGCCCAAAACGCATTGATAGGCTAATTGTGGAGTCAAAAAGAGCCCAATAAATTTAAAATTAAAGAAGACGGGTCATGCGCGGTTTAGCTCGGCATTACATATAGATATTTAGCCGTTACACCCGGAAAGCGACTGGAGTTCCCTTTTTAACTATCCGCATGTCACCATGTGTGCCACGACAAATTAACATCATATAACGTAATTGATTTTTTCTTTAATTTTTTTCAAATTTTAGATCGAAATGCTACTTAGCCAACATGTAATGTTTCCAATCAATGATCAATAGATTAAGTTAAGGTCATCCGCTCACCTGAATTAATTAACTAAGTAAGTCATTATTTAACGAGTACATTTGAAGTTTAAAACTAATAAAAAATATATATTATGAATATTAGGTCTCGATTAAAGGTATAATGAAGGTACTTCATGTAAATTCAGCCTTGCATGCTATATCACAATTCACAATATAGACATATATTCACAATGACAATTGGATTTGTTGATCGATTGAGTTGTCATGAGTCTATGCATCTTAGTTTTTAATGATCTTTTATTCTTTGAAGGTTCTTCATGCATCAATGCATATATGCTTCGATACTCCCTATTGATTCAAGTATAATCATCGGATTACTCCATCTTAATCTTATTGTTCGTATTGGTTTCTTCAATTCTTCTTATGTTAATTACTCAATGTAATAATATAATGTAAGGTCCAAAGTTACTTGGAGATGATAATACAATATAGTATGAACTTAAAATACTACTCCCTCCATTCATATCTAATCTTCCTCTTACTTTTTGCACAATGTTTTAGGTGTGTATTAAAAATTATTAAAAGCAAGTGGAAAAGAAAACAAGAGCACTTTGGAAGCATTTCATTGGTTCAAATGCTACTAAAATAATAAAGAGGAAGATTGGATGTGAATTCCCCTAAAAGGAAAACAGGAAGATTGGATATGAATGGAGGGAGTATAAGCTACTCTTATATGTATCGGAAATGTATAAGGTTAAAAGTAATGTATAATAAGGAAAGACAAATATCCATTTTAATTTATGATGGGTTCAACTTTGTTTTATGATTAAACAGAGTAGTTTCAAACTTTATTGGATGAACGCAATACTAATTGATCTATTTAAGTTAGCAATATGCAAGTTAGCAATTAAGTTCGTAAGTATTTTGCTACATGCATTAAATAAAATATACACATTTTGTGTGAATCATAAGCTCTAATAGGCAACACTATTACGAAATCATATGCACGAAGATAATTACGTGACACTATCATTAGACAACACACATTTACTATGATACACATACCCAACATACAATGAAATCACACTTATATACGGTTTTACACAACTCTAAAAAGACGCTTTACCATCATCGTTAAAAAGAAAAGATCTCCTAATCTTTTCAGTTATCTAAACATTCACGCCAAAATGAATGAAGTCAAGTTTTAAAACAGAAACAAAAACCAGTGGCAAAATCTGGTAAATAACCCTGAAAACCAACCCTTAATACAAAAATTCAAACACTATAAACCCCGACAACATTTCCATCCCTTCAATTCTATTCCCTTCTCTCACAGTCGCTTGGCTTCTTCACCAGCGACTTCTTTCATACGCTTCTCCTCCCTTTTTCTCTCTCTTTTCTTTTTCTTGTTTTTTTTAAATAAAAAAAATTCAGTTAATAAAAAAAAAGAAAAAAAAAACCACCACATCCACAACAATGGCGGAAGCCGGCAAGATCTACTTCCTACTCCTCATCATCCTCTCCACACTCACTCTCCTCCATTCTTCTAAAGCTTCTCCATTACGCCAAACCTACATTATCCACATGAACCACCACACTAAACCTCCCACTTTCACCACTCACCACGACTGGTACTCCACTAGTCTCCACTCTCTCTCCTCCGACGCTTCCTCTCCTTCGTTACTCTACTCTTACACCGACGCTTACTCCGGCTTTGCGGCGTCTCTCACGGCGGAACAAGCGGAGGAGCTCCGTGGATCCGATGAAGTTGTCGGCGTTTATGAAGACACTCTCTACGATCTTCACACGACACGGACACCGGAGTTTCTAGGATTAGACACCGGCGGTGAGGGGCTCAATGCCGCCGACAAGTTAGACACTTCGAATGTCATTGTCGGAGTGTTGGACACCGGGATCTGGCCGGAGTCGGAGAGTTTCTCCGACGTCGGCTTACCTCCGGTGCCGGCGCAGTGGAAGGGACGGTGCGAAGGTGGGATTAAATGTAACAAGAAACTCGTCGGTGCGGCGACATTCTCCCACGGGTATATGATGGCTTCTGGAGGAAGCATCCCACCGTCGGAATCCAACGACGCTACCCCACGCGATATTGACGGACATGGGACCCACACTGCTAGTACCGCGGCTGGGTCCCATGTGCAGAACGCTAGCTTACTCGGGTACGCGCCGGGTGTGGCGCGTGGGATGGCCCCACGCGCTAGAGTCGCGTCGTATAAAGTATGTTTCCAAACGGGTTGTTTCGGGTCGGATATTCTCGCCGGAATGGACCGGGCGATCCGAGACGGAGTCGATGTTCTTTCTCTCTCCCTCGGTGGTGGGTCCGCCCCGTATTACCGGGACACCATCGCCACCGGAGCTTTCACAGCAATGGAGAAGGGTATATTCGTCTCTTGCTCTGCCGGAAACAGTGGGCCCACTAAAGCGTCGTTGGCGAACACAGCCCCGTGGATAATGACAGTTGGAGCCGGCACACTGGACAGAGATTTCCCCGCATTCGCCGTACTCAACGGCGGTAAGAAATTTACCGGAGTGTCCCTCTACAGTGGGCCCGGAATGGGGAAAAGACCCGTGGGGTTAGTGTACGGAGCAAAATCAAACGGGTCAAGTAACTTATGTTTACCCGGGACGTTAGACCCGGGTATGGTGAAAGGAAAGGTGGTATTTTGCGACAGAGGGATAAATGCGAGGGTGGAGAAGGGGGAGGTGGTGAAGGAAGCAGGTGGGATTGGGATGATATTGGCGAACACGGCGGCGAGCGGGGAGGAGCTGGTGGCGGATGCGCATTTGATTCCGGCCGTGGCCGTGGGGATGAAAGTTGGGAATGTGATAAGGGACTATATTAAGAGTAGCGGGAAGGCGGCCACCGCGGTGCTGAGCTTCGGTGGGACGGTGTTGAATGTGCGGCCGTCGCCGGTGGTGGCGGCGTTTAGTTCACGTGGACCGAATTTGGTGACGCCGCAAATAATGAAGCCGGATGTGATTGGGCCTGGTGTTAATATCTTGGCTGCTTGGTCTGCTGCTGTTGGTCCAACTGGTTTGGATAAAGATACTAGGAAGACTCGATTCAATATTATGTCAGGTAATAACTTTTTTAATCAATTAGTTTGTTTTTGAATTTACTAATCTTCTTCATCACGACGACTTTTATATATGTTTGTTTATGTTTATCATGATGTTGGTTTGTGTATGTTTTTTGGTTTCGTTACACATTTAAAGTCTCGTCTGAAACCGTCTCACACTATCTCGACTTGGGTATGATTGAGTGAGTGAGTCATTTTAGTGTTGTGATTGAGAAGTTTTTGTTTGGTGAGTTTGCTTGTGGCAGACTGGTAGTTACTTGAATGTAGGGGTGGAGATTTAGTTGGTGAGGGTTTGATGTAATGAAGCTGAATTTAGCAAATGTTCATTAGGGGTGTGAGGGGTGTTGGCTTCATTTGAATGAGATGATGCTTCACATGAATCTTATTGATGAATTTTGTTGTGTGTGCTAAAACTTCGAGTCATGTAGTTTCACGGGCTCTTATCATTGTCTCGTGTTTAAGTTTGAATTGGGGTAAATTCGGATTATCAAGACTTTTAATGTAGAGTTGTTTGTTAAGGATATGTGAAGTTCTTTGAAAATTTTGACCCTAGATATGGTGCTAAATTGTGTTGGGAGTAGTATACACAAGTCTAATTTGAAGCGAATACAGCCCTGATTGTCTATGATTCGGTCCTAGCCCAAGCTTTAGTGGTTTCGATCATCATGTCCATAAGGGTAGTGACTAGTGATCTGAAGCGAATACAGTCCTAAACTCCTAGCTGTCTGTGGTGAAGTAGTAGTTTGAGCTAAAAAGATGAAACCTTGAAAAGACCTACTCGGGTATTCAGAGAGCGGAAAGTTGTTTGATAGCGTGCCCGGTCTTATCATTAGTGTGATTATGTTTTAGTTTCAATGCAATTCAACGAATGAGCATGTCGATCCAAAAAGGAATTGGATCGAATTTTCCTATGTCATAATGCAGAGATGTCTGTAATGGTATCCAACAAGTCCCAAAAGTCGTGCAAAATGATGGAGGCTTACTCACACTTCAACTTTGTTAAAGTTAAAGTACTTAAAGTTGAAGCATAATTTGCGGATTTAGGTGAATGGGGGATATTCAACATGCAGCTGTTGGTCTATGCTACCTTTACTTGCTTTTATGGACCCATCCTAGAATTCCTGACTGTTGAAAGATGTCAATTATGAGTAATCTGTCATCATCCTTTTAACTTTTAGAAAGGCTTGCAGATGGGATGAGAAATGAAACTTAAAGAGTGGAATGTTGCATGTAGTCGGGCATGGCAGGGAACGGGAGTTCGACATTCATTAGGACTAGAAAGTTTCTGAGTTTTTGGTACAGGGACTGAGATCACAGAATTTAAGAAGTTTGCGAGCTTTTAATCATTGGAACAGTTTTTTTTTTTTTGGTGATTCTCATGGCATCTGCTTTTACTTGAATAAAAGCTGTGAGAGATCTGAACCTGTGGTAATTATGGTTTTTGGGGTGTTTGTTACAGGCACTTCAATGTCTTGTCCTCATATTAGTGGATTGGCGGCGCTGCTCAAAGCAGCACATCCAGAATGGAGCCCAAGCGCGATAAAATCTGCTTTAATGACCACTGCCTACAATCATGACAACGTCCAAGCTCCACTTCGTGATGCTGCTGATGGATCTCTCTCTAATCCTTGGGCTCATGGAGCAGGTCATGTTGACCCTCACAAGGCCATGTCTCCAGGACTAGTATATGACCTTGCAGCTGATGATTACGTTGCCTTCCTCTGCTCGTTGCAGTACAACCCTATGCACATCCAGGCCGTCACTAAGAGGCCAAACATCACGTGCTCAAGGAAACTTTCTGATCCCGGCCAGCTTAACTATCCGTCATTCTCTGTCCTGTTTGGCAAGTCCAGGGTTGTGAGGTACATCCGTGAATTGACTAATGTTGGATCTGCGAGAACTTTTTACCAAGTGCATGCTGATGCACCCCCAAACGTGAGCGTCAAGGTGAGACCTAGCAAGCTCTTTTTCAGGAGCGTGGGCGAGAAAAAGAAATACACCGTCAGTTTCTCCTCGAAGAAGGGAATGGCTCCTCCTGCTTCTAAAAGTGGTTTTGGATCTGTCTTGTGGTTCAGCAAGAATAACCAAGTCAGAAGTCCAGTTTCTTTCATGTGGAACGATATCCTGTGAGCTATTCATCTTCTGCTTAGGTATCATATGTTTATCTCTTTCGGCATTACCACTTAATGGAGATGCTTCAGAGCGACTGTAAATGTGGTTGGACTACAGAGGCAAGAAGCTTCAGTTCTCCAATCCGGTGTAGTCAGCATCGAAATTGCATGCTGTAGATGGCCGTGCAAGTAACATGATCAAGGTTGCGCTAGTTGTATCTGAGTGCATTGTAATAGAGTGATTATAGCACTGGTAGCTTTAGGTCTTTCAATCAAAACTAGAGGAACATCTGCCGTTCCATTTCATGAAACGGGGCAGAAGTGGCAGTGCATGAGAAGAAGTTTCTCTGGGTGATTCTATTTGATGGGTAATTACCGAAAATTATTCTCTAGTTCTGAACTTCTGATATATATTACTGCAGTTTCTGTGTGTTCAATTGATCTGATCTATTAAAGGGAGAGCCATATGCAATATTATTGCAAATTTTTATTGGTGAAAAGGCGTTTTATTAACACGATCTTTGGATAGCCTGTTTCCGGGAAACAATTCTGTGAAAGAGTCGAGATCATGAATGGAGGTCTTTCGATTGAAATTGCCATTATTCTTTGTTGTCCTACTGAAAATTACAGGTGACAGTTCTGAGTTTATTGTAGCCGTGTTTATGTAAAGTTACCTTCGTATTAGAACTGCTAAATGACCGGGTGCAGGTTACTGTAGTCTCCTGGTGCAATTAACACATACCATTTACAGAACAAAGTGATTCCATGGTACTATTGTGCTCCAAAACACGATGATTTGAATATTGATCTGATTGCTCTATAACAGCATCTAAGTTTATGCATTGCAAAGTCTTAGCAGCATATACAGGAGCTGTTACAGCAGCAGCAATTCTTTGAACAACTTAAACAGGTGCATAAATCTGCACACGATGGGCATTTTGGACAAGAACATTCGAATTTACAGCTACAACAGTTTGAGCAAGGAATCGACTTGAAACTGCAACAACTTCCGCTGCATGCATTCTTTGTGCAGCAGCAAAAGCAGGGATTACACCAGCATCTGCACTTAGGCAACGAGCAGCTGGGGCATGAGCAGCAATCCTTCACACTGCTGCAGCAGCAGCAGCATCGTGGCACTTTAATTTTAGCAGAGCACCCAGTGCAACAACAAAGCCATGAACAGCTGGTGCACGAAGATCCGCTGCACAGTAAATGTCATAGTCAGATGCTGTTATCAGTGCCAACTTCCAAGATACATCTCTAGCACAAGAAGGTATGATCATCTAACTGTTTCAAATCAGTATAATTTTAGTAGTCCAAAAACAGAAAAGCAGTCTTAAGTATAGAATATAACGAGTATGATTATCTATACGCCACTTTGTCTTGCTTTCTTTCTGTTTCTTTTTCTCCTGTTTTTATGGCATTATACATGACTGTTGTAGGTGATAAAGCACTTGTGATTACTAAACGGACTAAACAGCTGAATTCAGGTAATGCAGAATATCCTATTCTTCCTTTTCAGAATTTGGTATGGTCTGCAGAGTCCCTTTCAAATAATATGAATTATGCACATATTTTGTGGGAGGTCAAATGAATTGGTCGAATTAGGATCGAGAAGCAGTAATGCAACAGGCAGTTTCTCCATGCTTAGCAGCTTATGATGGCAGTTAATAAAACCCGAGTGCAACTTACCATAGCCACTTCCACAGGCTACAAGATTTGCGAATTTTCCTGTTTCTGGAGAAAAACCAACCAGTTTTATGAGTAAAAGGCGAAAAATTTACTTCACAAATCACAATGAATAACTGACCTCGAAAAACATCTTACGTTGGGATTATAGGATCTGCATTGGCAGAGACGAAATCAACAATCCTGTCAAAACATACAGATAATTCAAGATTTCAGTAATTTCTGAATATATCCATGTCAACAACAGTTGAATGACTGAACACTAAAAAAAGATGGATGTACAAGTGCATTGCAAAACCAAGCATTACTCTTTGCAGCATTTCGAAGCTGGTTGAAGACCCTCCACGAATTTCAGCTCTTCCTAATAGAAAAAAAGACTCGGGTAAGAAGGCCTGCAGTGGATGATTAGCTACTGGGGACGGATAAGAAGACGCAACAAACTTCATCGAGCAGAGACATGAAACACTCCTAACAACAGTATCAAGAAATCTTTGACATCCTCAAATTAACACCACAAACTTCTGTGGCGACGTTTTAACCAACAAGTAGTAAACTTGTTACAGATTATTCAGCCTATTGGTGACATGAAAACGCGGTGACCAAATTTGGCCTATAGGTGACCCTTGCATTACAAAATATTACAAAACGAAAAATTTGTATACAACATTTGCACATGCAAAACTTGCACTATTCTTTACTAACCCGTATTAACAATTGCGCCGAGGATTAAGACGTAAACTATACTAATAATATTCCTTTTTCAAAACCCAAAACAACCTCATTCCCGATAGTTGTACTTGAGCGTGATATCTCAGGATTCTGTTGACAGAATTCCCAAAAAATTCACTTGACACTTCAGAACCCAACACAAACACAGAAACAATTTAAACAACAGTATCAAACTGTAACTTATTTTTTTTTTTTACTTACTGAGGGAATAACTTTTTCTTAATTTGGCAGGGTGACACACTGACATTTTATAGAATGTTTCTACTTAGGAATGTATACTAAAATTCTTAATATTGTTCATTTCCTGTTTCACTTCTGTCTAGTAAATTTACCCAGAACAGAAATTACTGTTGCTTTCCCCAGACATTTTATCAGTAATACCATTATGGAAGTAGAGATAAAGTCAGACAGTAAAAAAGTTGTTGTAAATCAGTGTAAAAGCTCAACATATACATCAAATGTATGTAGTTAATTACAAACATGTCAAGATGTACGTAACCTTACCTTTGACTATATTTCAGTATTCTAAAACTTCACCTTGAAGTTGTTCAAATGTACGCAATCTTTTAATAGAAGTTATTACAAAAGAAGTGTAAAATTAACACTAACCTCAAGAAAACCTTTCTCTCTTTCAAGCATTTGAAGCCTAGCAATCTCCTTACGCTTACCATACAAGTCTGGTGGGGACTTTGGCCGCGGTGGCGGGAGCGAATGGACCGTGGCTGAACCCGAACCGGAGCCTGAGCCTCCACCAACCATGCTATGTAATCCAATTTCCACAACCTCACCAAAAAAGTATAGAAGAAGCTAAGTTGATAAAAGTGAGCAACTACCCGGGAAAGTTTAGACTGTGAAGACAGTGAAAAGTGACAAGAAATGGGCAAGCAAAATATATTTACTAGTACTAAAAGTTTATGTATGCAGGGAAAGTGAGTAAAAAATAAAGGCAGTAAATAAAAAGGAGTAACATTGAAGTTATTATGGTAGACTGACAACACAATTTAAGTGTAGGTATGAAATTTGGAGACATTACATTTATGGCGTAGGGAGGACTTACTCTATTGTTGCTGTCTTATGTCCATATACGTCTAGAATAAGTGGCATTATTGAGGTACCCTATTTCAGAAATTTTCATTTCCGTAAAGTCTTTACTCTTCTGTATATTCGAATTTTCGGGTGCAATCGTTGCACATGGTTGATTATGTCAAATTCTGACATCATTAAGTCAAAATTCATATTGTTACATTACTAGTAGCCAGTAGGTGACATGAAAATGCAATTGTGACAAATTTTGACTTACGAAATTACGAATGACATGTTTTAACTCATCGATTATTATTGCACACACGATAGTTTAATCTAACGGTTTACATAAAGCCGTAACAACTATAGCGATGGTTATCCCTTTTAAACTTTGGTAATTGTTTTTAAACTAAGGTATCTTTTGACAATTTTATACCAATCAAGCTAAATGGCATACACATAATAGTAGAAGATTGGTATAGAAAATGGTAAATAGTACGCTAAGGGTTACATAGTACGGTAAAAAAAGGAAAAATAGTGAATGATGAGTAGATCAAAGTGACATAACAATGGAAAATTGTGCTCTGCTGTTACAGCTTCTTACACAAGCACACTCACACACACTCACTCTTTGGTGGTGCATGCTGTACGAAGGTGGACAGTACAGTTTGTTTTTGTTGCAGAGTTTGGCAGTTGTTTAAAGGACTAAAGGGCGATAACCACGACGCCGTACCCTGATTTTTCCACGTGAAGTAGGTAAGGGCAAGTTTTTGATATACTGTATTTTCAACTTGATCAATAATCGTGAGTTCGTGACTACAGTTTAGTCGACAAAGTTATTGAGGGATGATAATTATTGGCTTGAAAGCAATACGTGTTACTACTCCGTATTAATCTTGCTTTTAGACCGATTTCACGCCCAAGGAAAAAATAGCTAATGGGTTTATGGTTTGACGAAATACCAATAACCAACTAGAAGTAGGTTTCAATTTATTATTACACTTACTAAACAAACCAAATTCGGATGCATTAATATTGTTTTGGGTCGTTGGGTTGTGGCTTTCGTGACTTTACACACCACAACGACCGAGAAGTAGGCTCGTCCACCCCAAGGCTAGGACTAGCCTAGGAGACAATCGTAAAAACCTACCTCGCAAGGAAATCTCAGCTAGACAGTTAGAAGTCGGGCATGAACTCGACCTAGAAAACCCGTAACTTGGAGGAGTGGTCCAAAACATTATGGTAAAAGAATGGACAAATTAACCCTGAATTTGAGAATGGAGTTGGTTGGGAAAAAAAAAGTCTCTCTTTGGGTCTCTACTCTCTGGTGTTTGTTTTGTTTGAGTAATAGCAAAGCTCTTTTTCTTCTTCCTATACCTTAAAACTCTGATTTCAGACAAAATTCATAATTTAGTACTAGTTTCATTAAATTCTTTACATTTCGTTTAAATACATAGGAGAAATTCAAACGAAACATAAAAAACCTAAAAAGAAATAGAGAATACTGCAAGCGCACAAGTCTACTATGTAGTACCTTCTTTGTTTGGTTTACAATTTACATCACTTTTTTCATCACTTGATTCTTTTGGGCTTTCACCTACTTTTAGGCAGTGTTCCTGTAAGACTGTGGAAAATGCAGATGTAATATTTTGCGTGTTTTGAGTTTGGCAAAGATGAGCAAACCGCCTCCAGTTCAACGTAAATGTTACGTTAATGTTAAAATGCAAATCCGAATCCCACATATCCTCGGACACATGGTGCATGGTAAAATTTAGTAATTTACCCAACTTTTACTACTGCGATTAAGGATCAGAAGAGTTTTTACATGATATAGAAATGCTAGAAACATAGTAGTAATATTTACAATGACAACTTTGTGAACTAAGCTGTTCCATTCTCAAGAAACAAAATCAGTGCTGCTGGATAGCTTCAGAAAGCGACCGGATCTCCAGCGTGAGCTTCCTTAGCTTTGCAACATTTTCTTCGTGAATACGGGGAGGTACCTTCTCTTTGTATCCAGTAGCCTGTAGCCGCCATCATCTTTACCAGAGTCTCTGTTTGCCTGAGACATACATCGTTTGGTTATTCAAACAGACGACAAACAATTGATGTTTTTTTTTGTGAGGTCAACAAACGATTGATGTTATGTATGATTCTTTGACATTTTCATAACTTACGTTGTCCAAAGACTGAATCTCAAAGGTGCTTAGTAAAAGAGCAAAATCGAAACAAAAAGAACTACATTCAACCAAAAGCAGTATTGTGAAGGGTTTTTACGGTTTTTACCTCTCTGTTTCCTCCTTCCTTCTCTTCAGCTTCTCAAACTCGACTTCGGGTTTTATCCCTCCTTTGGCGTTCAGATAGATAGAGAATCTCTCATTTACAACATCCACAGAACATCCCAAAGGCGCAGCATCCCCCTCATTCAGGACCTGCGACAATCCATATTATTAGTAAGCTAGAGGTACAAAGAGAAGACAGAAAATTCAGTAAATGAATTACCTAACAAGAAAGGGGAGAAGGAAGGAAATATACTGTATTTATAAACTGATTAAAAAAACACAGAGAGAGAGAGAGAGGCTACATGATCTCTGTTTACACGATCACAGAAGGAAATCTGTCACGAGAAATTTGACACACCTTTAAAGAGGACAACCCAGCAAGAGTAAGGATCTCCAACTCATGACCACGAATGATCCCTGAGACTCCTTCATTTCGGCAAAGGGCAAAAGCTTGTCTCCTGAAGAATAAGGAACACACAGTCCTTTATCACAATCTAAAAGTGGAACCAGACATGTAGAGATAAAAACAGCAACGAAAACTGAGACAGATGCTACTTAATACAAGTTATAAACTATGTAACAACTCTGAACACAAGTGAGAGATAGCAATGGTTTGGCCAAGGCAAGCGTTACCATCTAAATTCTCAACACACATCAAGCTCACAAATCGCGCCAAACTAATGATTCACATGTCCTTTTTCCAAACACAAGGAGAAAGTGGACGACAAGCCACACAGATAACTCTACTAAGCCATGTGAATTAAGCAGATACTACACAGAAGCAAGCTATAAGATTGTTGTTCAGACTAATACTCTGGGCTGATTCGTGATTCCTGAAACAAGGCGTCTTGCAATAGTGTATCAAGTTTTGCCGTTTCACTAGAATATTGCCAATAAAATGTTGCAGACAGAATGGAAGAGATGCACTCATGCATACAGATACTTTTACCACAACTACATGCATAGTGAAACCCCAACTCCTTAAATCATGTTATCTTACTTTGCTTATTACATACTTCTGATCTTGTTTACTAACTGCCACAAGTTGCCACTTATTGGTCTGTTGTCTAACTTGTCTTTGTCTAGACGATTTTCCACTGCTCAATGGTCTGACAAAGGAATTGCCAGAACATAAGTTGAGGTAGTCTAGCATGAAAGCTTTCATAGCATAAGACAGATCAAAATGTAGTTAAAGTTATAAAAGTTCCAAGGGTTTCATACTAGACTTTGTGACATACTCCCAACATTATTTTTACATCTACTCGACGTTCCAATATCAAACGCTTTCAGCATTAAAATATCCTTTCCACTCTCCCTTCATAAATAGACTTCACAGACCAAGGAACGGGGATGCTAATTGAAGACTGGTTTCATGAATAACGGAGTAAACCTCGGGAAAAGGGTTAGCACAAAGATAAAGCCGCATAGATGATATGCCAATACCACATGCTGATGTTAGACACTGTAAGGTGAAGGGGCCTCAAACATATGATTGAATTAGAGAGAAGCTGCTTCCTTCTTGAATGCAGCGAAATGGATTATACACATGGAATGAACCATATCATTGCAAGTTGGCAGGAGAACTTCGAACCACAATACATCATGAAAATTGCAAGACAAGTACAACAGCCTCACAAAAGGACTCCACAACCTTTCACTATTTACCAGAAACAGCAGAGCAATGGAGATCAAAGTCTTCTGCACGAATTTTCAAAAGATTCCTTCAGTCAATTATACTAATTTAAACCCGTAAAAAAGACCTCTCTAGGCAACCAGTTCAGACTTTCACGAGGCAGGTGTACACAAAGTTAAAATACCAAATAACAAAAGAAGAAAATTAGAAACAATCTTTAATTTACCACCGTACCTCTCATGCCTTTCTTTCGGAGGCAATAAGGACTTAAGGGACCTAAGAGATTTCACAGCAGACTCAATTAGCTCCATGTCACGCTCCACGCTCTCATTGGTCCAGGACTGAGAAGATTACACAAAAAAAAATGTTGCTCATCACTTATAACCCAATTCATACATCGCAAGATGATAAAACGTAAGTATAACCATTTGAGCTAACTGCAATCACACATCAGGCCGAAGAGGTAACACACACATAGTAAAAAAAAAAAATACATAGATCTCACCTGTATAACAGTAGGGTACTCACTAATCACAATAGATTCTTTCCTTACAGTATCTCTTGCCTGGGGGAGTCTCTGCCACAACTCTTCTGTGATAAATGGCATGAATGGATGAAGCAGACGAAGCCCACTTTCAAGACACACCCAGAGTGCAGCCTGAGCAGAATGTCTTGCAGATGTAGGTGACTCATCATCCATGAAAAAATACGGTTTAATCACTTCAATATAAACATCACAAAGTTGAAATTGCCACCATGAGTACACTGCAGTGTCTGCATCTGAGAACTCATATAGCTCCAGAGAGAAGACAGTTTTGCTAACAGCCTTATTTAGGACAGATAATATCCACTGGCAGCTGAATGGCATGATACTTGGATTTATAGTTTTAGGAGGGATGTAATCATCTCCAAGTTTGCTCATTGCAAACCTAACAGCATTCCAAAGTTTATTGCACCATTGACGGTACCCAACAACCCTTTGGATATCCAAATTAATCTTATCAGACTGCAACAGATGACATAACATCACCAAATATATACAATTAATAAAAAAATTCAACGTCTTAGTTGCCAAAAACAATTAAGATCAGACCTGGGCTGTATAAGAAATCAAAGCAAAGCGAAGAGCATCTGCACCACATTCAGGAATTCCATTAGGGAAGTCTTTCTTTTGGCCCTCTTGGCCTTGGAAAGCTCACTAGGATCCAAATTTCCTTGCTCCAGCCTCTTGTGAAGGCCATCCAGAGATATCCCATTAATAACCTCAAGTGGATCATGCCCAAAGATTTCGACATCTTACGACCATGAGCATCACGAATCATAGGGTGCAGATAAACCTGCAAGGATTAAAGTTAATGTGTAACTATAATGCAAAAGCCAATCTAAAATGCAAACTCTTTTCTAAAATATTTCAAGGACAACAAAAAAACAAGGCTCCTGGGTAGCAGAAATTTAAAAAGGTCGAAATGAACACCAACTGATTAGAAGAATAGAAGTAAAACCACTCCTACGACAGTTAAAATCCTCTAAATTAGTCAGGATGAGGCTAATATAATACGAGTATCAAATTACCAGATACATGCACAATCGTTAGGCAGTATTTATACACATAGAAATTTCATTCCCCAGAGAAAAGGTTGGACAAGTAAGTTGTAAACCATCGTTGTAGTAACAGATAGAGTTGCTCAAAGCTGGTCATAGTTTTAGAACAATCCTTAACTGATCATGTCAACTTAAACCAACTCCCTATCCTAGCATATTCAAGCCTCCGTTTTCAAAGTCATTGCATACCTTTCTCAATGGCACATCGCCACCAAGTTTATTGCATAGCATAACCATCCGAGCAACCCAGAAAAATAGGATGTCATGTCCAGTTTCAAGAAGGGAAGTTGGATAGAAAGCTTTCAGATCTTCCGTCACGCAATAGAAAAGCAAGCACTCGCAGCCACCAAATATCGGCGAAGCACATTTACACAACAGCTACTTACGAGTTTTCAACTGCAGCAGGACAATACTGCTATGCCATAACAAGGGAAAGCCGCTTTTGCTCCCCATGAGTAGTCTCTGGATCCAAAAAATTGACAGGGTCCTCTTCCTCACCTTTTTTCAAATCTTCCTCTCAAACTTTTTAGAGGGTTAAATGCTTGTTGCGCCTAGCAAGAAAAAAAACAGAAAAAGATTCCCATCGTCAACGAAATCACACCTAAAGTCCTCAACCATAAAACAACAACAAAGGCTTAATACCTAAATGATCTAGAGTTAGCTAACATGAATCGTCATAACCTGAGAACCCCTTAACAACCACGAACTTCCTCAAAAAACTTGCTGAAGTACATATATGACTAGAACTCCATTATAAAAACAACCACCAAGGCTTAACACCATAATGATCTAGGGTTGGCTTACCATAATCCGAAAAGTCGAAAACCCCATCATATCTCAATACTCAATAACCACTAGTTAACCATATTTTTGCAGTGAATTGATACTCTTTATGACTACAAGTTACCTGTAATTTTGCATTTTCAGCTTCGCGAGCAGCCTTTTACTTCTTCAATTCTTTCTCTTCTGCCTGCCATGACAAATTAAACAAGAATCATAAACCAAGAGATTCGCGTCTCAATAAACAAACACACTAATAACAACACTACATTTATCTCAGTGGTCTCATACGATGAGACAATCTCGTAAGAGAGTGTTTGTATACAAGGATTTGATTCTTATATCCAAATTTGACTCAAAACCCATGTTTGGGAACTCAAAATTCGAGAACTTGGATCTCTATCAAATCCTTTAGAATTCCATTGAAATTCCTTCGAGTGTAAAACAAATGACACCCCAATATACGATGAGACAATCTCGTAAGAGAGTGTTTGTATACAAGGATTTGATTCTTATATCCAAATTTGACTCAAAACCCATGTTTGGGAACTCAAAATTCGAGAACTTGGATCTCTATCAAATCCTTTAGAATTCCATTGAAATTCCTTCGAGTGTAAAACAAATGACACCCCAATAGCCCTCATATTGAAATCCACCTTCTCCCAAACAATGGATTTGTTTTTGAATTCCACATTTTGCAAAATGATAAAATTCAAATGATTACAAATTTCTAATTTCTTGTTTCCAAACGCTACCTAAGAGAATTCTCACACTTCGAGTAATTACACCTAAACCCTAAACCCTAAACCCGTATCAAAGCAAATTCTCAAAAACGAACAACAATTGCAATATAAATGAATCAAAACAATGAGTATGACACGTAAGTTAGAAGGAACAGCCAAACCTTTTCTTCCTTCTTCTCCTTCCTCTCAAGTTCTTCGGAATTAGATTCTACAAGCTCCGACATTGTTCGAGAAGGGGCCGTCTCGTAGATTTCAGGGGCCCTGTGCAAAAATACACTCTCTGCAAATTGGAATTTTTAAATTTAAATCAGTACAATGCAAATTTCCTGATTATATTTTTCCAATTGTTTTCCAATACAACAACAAGTCAACAACAACAACAACAACAAAAAAGCAATTTACATTGAAACTAAATAAACCCAGAATTCACCCAAACGTAAAATTGATCAAATTGGCTTTGGGAAAGAAAACGGTTCAATATTCAGAAAAAGATATGGAATTTACCTGTGCAAATGGTTTAATACGGAAATTGCACGATTGATTTGGGGTGAAATTGCTCAAAAGTTATTCGGATATCGTCTTTGAGAAGCCACTCAGTTACCCTGTGTCCTCTGATGATACAAGAAACCTCAAGTCCTCCATTGCAACAAAAAAGTTGGTGCGTCCGCAGTAGTTCGATATCTTTTAGTTGTTGAGATAGTTGTTAGTAGTTTCATTATAACTAGCCGTTAGTAGTAGTGTTTAACAATCGCGTGTTTGACACGATCGGTAGCTGTTGACTTATTAAAATAATGTGTATATATATCATAAAATTAGAAAACCTAAAGTGCTACTTTCTAGCGAAAATGCTACTTATATTAGCATTTGTCAAATGCTCCTTAAAACGTTAAATGTTACTTCAAATGTTAATAACAAATGTACAGCCAAACATGTCAATTAGCAGTCTGACTTGGTCAAAATGCTAAACGTTTTCTTTTACTTGGCTACCAAACATACCGAATTGATCTAATCCGTCCATCTATCGAATCTAACAGACTAGAAAATAAAAACCACCCCAAACCTTATCGGCATTTCTCTTTCCTTTTCACTGTGCATCACATGTCCCACTCTCTAGTCATATCCAAGAAAAATAATATTTAAAAAAAAACACAATGGAATCCCATCACGTGATTGGTTGATTGGTAAGGCACATGGGGTGTAATATGAGTGATGAAGGTGATTTGCATTGTTTTCTTTTCTCTCGCTCTCCTTCGATCTAATCATCTCCTCTCCAAACACCACGAACCACCATCACCACGCCAACCCCCAAGATGCCAACGTCATAATCAAACGCACCCCATGCCGGCGACCCCTTGTCAGCCACCCTTCTCGCCGGGTCAAAGTGAACGTAAGCCATATAATGAGCACTTCATTGCTTGTAAGGATCTTCTTGTCTAAACATGATATATAATTCATTTCATGAAACAAAAAAAAAAAACTAAATTTAAATGCACAAAAAAAAGAAGTTATGAGGAGTAGTACAGTTAGTTAGATGTAACTAACTAACCAAATTCGGTTACAACTACCTGTGAGCTGGCATAAGGTTTGTTAGGTCTATGCTCTTACTATAAATACAAATGTAAGGTTGTTACAACGATTTTAATTGATTATGAAATGATAAACTTCTACTTTACACTTCCGAGTTCTTAATCTTTTCATGGTATCGAGCTTGAGAAAGATCAATTTCCGCATAATTTTTTTTTTTTTTTGTTTTTCACCAAATTTCACCAAATTTACAGAGCTTGAATCATACTCATTCAGCTCCAATTCTAGGTTTTCACCTAAAATTTCTGCAAATTGTAGAGTAATTGTTACGATTTTCACTCCGATCACAATTTTCTGAGCAGAATTGTGATTAATTGACATATTCCTAATATCGCGAGCCTTCTTTGCGAAGATTCCGGTTGATTCTTTTGGTTTGAGTTACAGTGAAACTTCTTTGTCAAGTTTTTTTGCAATATTCATGTTGTTCGATCAACAGTTTGGTACAATTGCAGCTTTCTGATCACATTTCTGATTCCGATCATAAAATCGGAAAGTTTTGGAATTTTTTGGTGTTATTACGACGGATCATTGTTCTTCCGGCGAAGTTTGGAGGTTCATACGGTGGTTACTGGTGTTTTTTTTTTCTTTTTTCCGGCGATTCGATTCTTGGAGCTTCTCTGGTTGTTCGTGATATTTTGAGTGTTTGCTACAATCCTAGCAACAATTCAGTTTCCTGCAATAATATCTGAAGTACCTTATCAGTGAAGTTTCCCTTACAACAAGATGATGGATTCTTCAGCAAACAATTATCAACAATCTTCTGGCACACACTATACTGACCCATACTACATCTCCTCAGGTGATCAAACGAACACTCCTCTTGTTAATCGCAAATTTAATGGCAGTGACTTCATGCAATGGACCAGAACTCTGAAAAAGTCATTGTTAGCTAAGAATAAGCTGTGTTTTTTGTCTGGAACTCTGCCAAAACCTGCTATTACTCATCCAGATTATCAGAAATGGGTGTTTGTCGATCATCTTGTTATGTGTTGGGTTCTTTTTGCTATGGAAGAAAAAAATCTCAGAAGGCTTTCAGTATTCCAATACTTCTAAGGAGTTATGGGATGAAATAAAGGAGAGTTATGGTCAGACTGATAGTTTACAGTACTATGAATTGCAATGTGAATTGGCTGAAATCAAGCAAAATGGCAGTAGCTTGGCTGAGTATCATGGAAAACTTAAGAGAGTGTGGGAAGCAATGTCTGCAATAGAAAGCATACCTGTATGCAGCTGTGGTGGAATGGATCAGTGCTCCTGCAACATATTGAAACACCTGGTTGATGCTCAAAACAGGCAAAAGCTGGTAAAATTTCTTACGGGGGTAGATTCCTGTTATCAGTCAATCAAAGATGACATCCTATCAACCATTCCTTTGCCACTCTTCAACACTGCATTCAGCAGACTTCTCAGAGCAGAAAGAGGGAAGCATATTGATGATAAAGTAACTAGTACTCAGCCTTTTGAGGATGTCAGTGCAATGGCAGTAGATGCACCACATTTTGCAGCAACTTATTCCAAATCTCAGCAGCATTCTCAACCTGATTCACCAAAAACCTTCAACAAGTTTGGTTTCACAGATTACAAGGCTTACAGAGAATTCAAGAAGACTGCTATGTGTAAGTATTGCAACAGGAAAGGTCACCTGTCTGCTGAATGCTTCAAAAAACCTGGTGCTAAGCTCCCTGAATGGTTCAAACAATTGAAGCAGAATAAAGCAGCATCATATATGGTTCAGGATTCTTCTGATCCACCTGAGTCACCTGTTACATCTGATACATTGTTACTTCTTCAATTTCACAGCAAAGCCAAACAGTCTAATGCAGTCTATGTTGATTCTCAAGTCTTCAACTCTATGCTGCAGCAGCTCCAGACTTATCAACAGTCTGATTCAACTCCAACACAGGCATCTACACCAATCTCTGGCAATACCCTTAACTCTATGACAAATTTTGCAGGTATAGTCCAGAGATTAGCCCCTGCTATCCCTTATTTGAATTCCATCTCTTGGATTATTGACACAGGGGGTACTGAGCACATGTGCCCATATTATGATCATTTTGTCAATATTGAGAAGCTGCATAAACCATTATTAGTTGGTTTACCAGATGGTCAAAAGAAGACAGTCTATTTTATTGGCTCCATCAGATTTACTCCTGATATTCTTCTCACTGGTGCCCTATATATTCCTGATTTCAAACATAGTCTGCTCTCCATAAGCCAGTTATCAGCAACAAATGGCATTATCTGTACCTTTGACAACAATGGCTGTTTATTTCAGGACCATTCAACTAAAAGGATAATTGCCACTGGTCAGAAGATCTCAGGGTTGTTTAGGGTTTCAGGAGCATCTTATTCTTCTTTTCTCTCTACTGTCAGGAGCAGTAAGACTGTAAGTAATGCTTCTTCTACTTTGGTAAATAATGTTGCAAGCAAGGTAGATTTACATCTGATGCATACTAGACTAGGACATTCATCTTTGTCAAAGTTACATCATGTATCTCATACCAGCAACAGTGGAATCAAAAATTTGTTTCGTGAATCCTGTGTTCTTGCAAAGCAACATCGACTTCCATTTCCTAGAAGTCAATCTATAGCTGCTTCTATATTTGGACTTGTTCATATTGATCTATGGGGGCCATATCATACTCCAAGTATATCAGGGGCAGTTTATTTCTTGACAATTTTGGATGATAGAAGCAGAGCAGTGTGGACTCACCTTCTAAAGAATAAAACTCAAGTTTTTCCTACTGTTGAAGCTTTTCTGGCTTATACTTACAATCAATTTGGGGTCAATATCAAGTACATAAGATCTGATAATGGCACAGAGATTGTGCATCAATTTTGTGCTAGACTTTTTGCTAGCAAAGGGATTGTCCATGAAAAATCTATGCCTGGTGCTCATCAACAAAATGGTCGAGTTGAGAGGAAGCACAGGCATTTAGTTGAGACAGCAAGAGCAATACTTATTCATGCTGGATTTCCTGTGAGATTTTGGGGTGAATGCATTTTAGCAGCAACGTATTTGATCAACATGATGCCCATTGAGTTGTTAGGTTGGAAAACTCCTCATGAAATTCTGTTTGGAAAGGAACCAACATATAACCATTTGAGGAATATTGGATGCCTATGTTATGCTCTCAAAAATATAACTCACAGAGATAAATTTGCTACTAAGTCTGAGAGATGTGTACTTCTTGGATATCCCAATGCTCAGAAAGGTTACCGATTGTTTAACCTAGAAACTAACAAGGTGATAGTTAGCAGAGAAGTGGTCTTTCAGGAGAATATATACCCTTTCAGAGAAGGATTTAGTCCAACTCCCATAATATCCACACCTGTCCTGCCATCAGGCAGCACTCCTTCTCCAAATACACCATTATTCACCACTGATACTTCTTCAGATCAGCCTCCTTCACCACCTTCTTTTACACCCATCATTCCTGATTCCTTCCAATCAGATAATTCCATCACTCATCCTTCTTCTCCAAATCCCACCGCACCAATTTCCTCCACTTATGTCACCAATTCACCTCAAATTGATACCAACTTGCCAGAACAACTTATAATTCCATTGAGAAAATCATCCAGACCTACCAAAATCCCAACTAGACTGACTGATTTTGTCATTCCTACTCTACCAACCAGAACTACTGCTGACAACTCCAGTTTCAGCTCAGATTCTGAAGTTTTTCATACTTCTACCTATTCTACTGATTTCCTGACTTCCATGGCTAACATGGTCAAAGAAGATGAACCTTCTTATTATTCCAAAGCAGCTCAAGATGACAGGTGGGTTGATGCAATGAACAAAGAATTAGCAGCTTTAGAACAGACAAAAACCTGGATTCTTACAGATCTACCTGAGGGAGTTAAGTCTATTGGTTGTAAGTGGGTTTACAAGATTAAACATAGATCGGATGGGACAGTGGAGAGGTTCAAAGCTAGACTGGTGGCCAAAGGATATAATCAGGTCTATGGGAAGGATTACAAGCAAACTTTTTCTCCTGTTGCAAAGTTTGCTACTGTGAGGGTTATTCTGGCTGCAGCATCTGCAAATCAATGGCCTCTACATCAGCTAGATGTAAATAATGCTTTTCTTCATGGATATCTAGATGAAGAGGTTTACATGACACCTCCACAAGGATATCAGCTTGCCAAACCAGGTCAAGTGTGTAAACTACAGAGGAGTTTATATGGCCTTAAACAGGCCAGCAGGCAGTGGAACAAAGAACTCAGCATCTTCCTGACTACTCAACTTGATTTTATTCAGTCCTAGAATGACTATTCTTTATTCACAAAAGAAAATGGGGAACTGTTTACTGTTATTTTGGTCTATGTTGATGATCTCCTCATTACTGGGTCAGATGCAGCATCCATTCAGCAAGTGAAGGATGAATTGGACAGGAAATTTACAATAAAGGATCTTGGATTACTCAGATATTTCCTGGGATTGGAAGTCTCTAGAAATTCTTCTGGCATATTGTTAAATCAGAGGAAATACATTTCAGACCTGATTGAGGATGCAGGATTAACCAACTGCAAACCCTGTTCATTTCCTTTTCCTGCCAATGTGAAATTATCTCATGAAGAAGGTGAATTGTGCTCAGACCCTGAACAATACAGAAGACTTGTAGGAAAGCTGCTCTATCTTAACTTGACCAGACCAGACATCTCGTATAGTGTCCAACAACTGAGTCAATTCCTCAGTTCACCAAGAGTTCCTCATTTTCATGCTGTTGTTCATATCATTAAGTGCCTTAAGGGCACTTCTGAAATGGCATTGTTCTATCCTGCAGCTTCACAGCTCACTGTTGAAGCTTATACTGATGCAGACTGGGGAAATTGTCCCTATAGTGGGAAATCACTAACTGGTTACTGTGTATTTCTTGGCAAATCTTTGGTATCTTGGAAGACAAAGAAGCAGACAACTGTTAGCAAGAGTTCTGCAGAAAGTGAGTATCGTGCCATGTCTGTCACCACCAGTGAGATTGAATGGGTTAATGCCTTATTACATGATCTGAAAATGCCACCATCTCTGCCTATCAGTCTGTACTGTGATAACAAGGCTGCTCAACAGATCGCAGCGAACCCTGTATTCCACGAGAGAACTAAACACTTGAAAATTGACTGTCATTATGTACGAGATAAACTGGAAGAAGGTTTTCTGGAAACCAAGCATGTCTCCACAGCTCTGCAGTTGGCAGATTTGCTCACAAAAGGACTTGGGGAGCATCAGCACAGAAGTCTTACTGTCAAACTGGGATTAGTATATCAACCACTAATTCCAGTTTGAGGGGGGAGTATGAGGAGTAGTACAGTTAGTTAAAAGTAACTAACTAACCAAATTCGGTTACAACTACCTGTGAGCTGGCATAAGGTTTGTTAGGTCTATGCTCTTACTATAAATACAAATGTAAGGTTGTTACAACGATTTTAACATGATTATGAAATGATAAACTTCTACTTTACACTTCCGAGTTCTTAATCTTCTCAGAAGTAATTAGGCATTTCGCTAGTGTTCCAAAACGAATATATATATAAAATGTCGTATTCTTTTAAAAGAAAAAAGTTCATATTTTTTCTATATTTTTTACGGTTATTAATGTTTGGTTTGAAGTCTCATGTATTTAAAAACAATTGTTAGTAAATGAACGTTGGGAAAGGAGTGTGAAAGATCATCCTCCAATACTACAAGCAACTTCTGAAGTTAAGCACATTCTAGATTAAAATAATGGCTTAGTTTACTTCTTAGA
This sequence comes from Spergularia bocconei, assembly GCA_963457585.1. Taxonomy (NCBI): domain Eukaryota; kingdom Viridiplantae; phylum Streptophyta; class Magnoliopsida; order Caryophyllales; family Caryophyllaceae; genus Spergularia; species Spergularia bocconei. Next base: position 5,248,852 of record OY734953.1, on the reverse strand, counting down.
CTAAATCTTGCACAAATTAGGGATTGATCGCGTCCAATAGGCAAAAGCAACTTACATTCAACAAGTCACAAGACTAGCTCATCAGAATTCTAAACGTTTCCGTAATCTTAATTAATTCACATCTAATTAAGCTAGATCGAACTACTTAATTACTAGCATATCCATCATGCAAATAAATTTATAGACTCTAGAGGTATATGGGTGTGTTACTTTAGTTTGCTCCAGTTCATCGATTACATGCATCATACATGAGTGGTTTATCTGACTTAATCGAAACTTGTCGATAGGGGTCGGGCACTCCAAAATCAGTTCATTCGGAACCGATTCAAGACTCTATCAAATGGCGTAAACTCAAAATACGAAATATTATTCAATGGTTTTAAGTCCTGGTCATTGACATGATGGGTCATGTAAAATTTCAAAAGGTCACGTAAAGACACGTTATTATCGAACCCCGGCATGGGAGCAAATCAATGAACATATATACCGACCTACGCTAACAAACTCCATACTTTTTATAGGGACTTCTTTGATTATTGAATTGGTGATCTCCTTGCTTAGTACGAAACGTCAATGCATGGCAAACCTTAGTAGTTAATCAAGATTCGTGGCATACACAATCAAAGTCAAGGTTAGCCAAACATTTCAAAATGTCCCTTTATTCCTTATTATTCCTTCTTCTCTCCAAAGACTTGCTTGTGTACTCTATATAACTACTTCATGACTTTCTATTCTGAAAAAGGAAGAAATTAAGTAAAGTGATCGAGAAATGGCCACTTCAAAGACTAATTTGTTAATGCCAATAATAAGCAAGATGCATTGTTCACCATCAATGGTTGTGTTGGTGGTGCGAAAGCGGCCGCTTATGGTTGGTGGTGGTGGGTTTGTGGTTACTAATTGTAGCCAAAAGGTTGTTTTTCAGGTGGATGGTTGTGGAACTCTTGGTAGGAAAGGTGAGTTGATGCTTCGAGATGGCGATGGAGATCCTATACTTCTCATTCGCCAACAGGTACGTTCGTGTCTATTCTCGCACCTCAATTATATATAGACATCTTAAATGTGTACTAATTTAGAATTACGAAAATATGTACACAGCAATAACTATATGTGTCAATGGTATGTGTAATTGTGTACGCACATATATATTATAGCATTTCAAGTTGTGATTAGTAAAAATGGTCATCATTTTATATGTTCAAGACCTAAATTGACTAGCTATATATAATCATATAAATTGTTAGTCATTGTTAATTAAGAAATGGAGAATCATATGCTAAACTTTTAATTAATATGTTGCGTAATGTGTATATTATGATTAGGGCGGAATTGTACAGGCGCTAAGCATTCACAAGAAATGGAAAGGATACTATGACTATGAAGGATTGCAAAAGTTGGTTTTTAGTGTAAAAGAACCAAAAGCATATGCATGCTTCTCAAGAAGCAATACAATTAGAATTTCAATTCAACCTAAGACTCATCATGGTACTAGAGACTGGGACTTTGAGGTCCAAGGTTATTTCCCTGATCGGAATTGCAGTATTGTCGACTGTGTTGGCAACATCATCGCTCAGGTAATGGACGTACGACTTCCTTATCCATTCTAGACTCATCTCGAGTACAACTGGCCTAACAAAAAAGAGTTCGATTTTAATTTGAAAGTAGCTAGAAAAATCTACTGTATTAATTAGTTTAAGTCACCTATCATGATCATCCCAAGCTATATGTAATTAAATGCTAGTTATTAGTTGAGTTAGATGCTTATTCTTTAGAGTCCTATAGTATAGTGGCTTAGTGGCAATAGTTTTAAGGGTTACCTTTCAATTTTATTCCATCACCACCATTAGATGCTATGTTGATAATGTTGCTTTGTCCTATAGTACTTATTAAATCATGAGTACACCCTCCGATTTCAAAAGATTGCTTAATTAGTTTAGTAAGTTCGAATTTCTGTACGTTTTAGAATCTAGCTAGTTTAGCTTTTCCGGTACGCACTAGACTGAAAAACGGCCTGCTACAAGTACATTATGCTAATAATGTGAAGATGACTTCTTTTGAAATCCAAGGTTGGAGTAAAAGAAGAAATCGAGAAGGTGATGAAGAGCAAAGATCTATATCATGTGGTGGTACAACCTGGGGTTGATCAAGCCTTTGTTTTTGGAGTAATCGCGGTACTCGATTACATCTATCATGAGTCTACAAGATGTTAGTAGTTTTTGGAGCAGAAGAAATCATTTCCTCACGACATTGATGTGTTTTGTTGCTTAATTATTATGCTAATTGCTAGTAGTATGTTTAGCTAGTGAGATAATCTTTGAAGTTATTATGGTGCATGCGTTCCAGGCCATTTGATGGCCATAGCCTAGCCTATTGTATACGGAGTATGTACGTATATAAGACAATTGTTCAATCGATGTATGTAAGTTCGTTTTTAGTTTCGGTATCCGTAAACAAAAACTGAATGGAGGATGAGAATGATTCACGTCAAATCATTTCAAATGGCAAAAACGTGTAGTTTCAATTCTAAAGAAAAAAGTTGTGAAAATTGCTGACAAATTCTAGCAAAACTCAATTGGCCTATGCAGGTCTCGAACCTGCGACCTTCGCGTTATTAGCACGACGCTCTAACCAACTGAGCTAATAGGCCGGTTTGATTGGTAGTTGACACATAACATATATAAAAGAAACATAATTTGGGCTAGCAAAGCTATGAAAACCCATAAGATCAACATCGCTGACATCTTTGCAAGCTAGAATATCATACGGAGTACATAAATTTGACATTTCGCATTCTGTTTGATTCTTATTTATTACAAGGATTAAGAAATTAAAATGCGATGAAAACCCGGGACTTATAAGCTAAGTTTAGTAACAATTCGCAACTACTTGGTAATGGTAAAGCACAACCGTAGACAATGAGACGTCATATGTTACTTCTTTTTGTCAAGTGATTTGTTTCTTCCAATTGTGTCCAGAATACACATCATGTACATGAAACATTTGCATTATATGCATTTTAAAAACAATGCAATCGCACTCCTACTCTTAAAAAGATTGTAGTATACTCTATGCCTTTGGGGTAGGGACAATAAATCAAGAGGAGAGGAAGATACCACAGTCGTATGTATCAATTCATTGATCGAATTCAATGGAATGCTAATCACCAATTCATTCCACTGAGCACAAATCAAGATCTCATCCAAAAATCCCAAAACATTGACATGTTCTCGTATATCGTATTCAACAACATTTGCAACTTTTTTCTGTTCTATTCACGCATACGGAGTAGCTCACAATGGCCACATCTTAACATCCTCAGTCTCTCCGAGTCCCTAGCCGAGTTACACTCCAAATAATATTTAGCCATGGTCAATTAAATCGTATAGTGAGCCGTTTGATTGCCCTCGTACAGACATGATGACAAGACCGAACACGAAACAAAACATTTGCAACTTTGGTTTTGCCAATTTTGTTATTTTACACTTACACAACACAAAACGATAAAAAGTGTGAAATTACATTAAAAACACAAGCAAATTTAAAAATTACAAAACATTAAAAAAAAAAGTACCAACAAAAATTACAAATATATAAAATAAAATAAAATCTAAGAACAAGCACAAGCGTCTTCAAGAATCAACGCTTCATATTCCTTAGCTCTAAACAAGAAATACCCAACACCAAAACCCACAACAATCGCAATCAAAACTCCCCAATTAAACGACATCACAGCAAGCATCAACATATACGCCAACGCTGAGTTAACCCCAAACAACACTGACGTGGCAAACCGGGCCGATTTCGAAACCCGGTTCCCAACCCGGGGAATAAACGGGGTGTTGATCGACGGCTGAGATGGCCTTGTGATCCCCATCGCGAGAAAGCTCAGCCGTCGATCTTCCATGTACTGGTAAAATACAGAGAATAGGAAGCAAACGAGTAGAGTCAAGATGTAACTCAGCCATGACTCGGTCCTCCACCAGTCGAATAATACCGTCACTTTTGTGCCCCAGTAAAATGTCATATGCATCATTTTTTTTTATCGATTTTCGGGGAAAATAATTCGTGGTTTTTTTTATTGGATTGGGTTTATTTTGATCGAATTTTGGGGGAAAAAGATTGGATTTTTATTTCTGAAATAAAAGAGGTTGTTAATAATAACAAGCATGGACTTTTTACGAATTTTCTACTACGAATACTTTTTTTTTTTAAGAGGTGTGTGTGGTACGTAGTACAATTTGATGTGACGTACAACATTGTACTACATACATTGTGTTCCTTTATCTTTACGCTAAAGTTCTACTAGTACAAATTACACTCATCTTTAGGTTTTGAGTTTGGACTAGGATAACATTTTACTATCTTATCTAGTAACATGGTAGAAATATGTAACGGTTACTCTGAAATTCTAAGGTGTATGATTGGAGTATTTCTTGATTTAGGTTTATATTTTGAACTGAAGACTAAAGTGATTATCCTAATCGTTAATTTTCTTCTTTCGCATGTGTTTAACATCGAATCAGCTAATAATAACAAAATGTACTTCATTCAGGTACACAAAATTCACTGATTGTAATATGAATATCGAACAAAGGTCATCCAATTGGCTTAGGGTGTGTTTGATCAAGCTTTTGAAGTGTTTCTGAACTGTTTTTGGGTCCTAGAAACTGAAAACTGGCCAAACACCCAAAACTGAGAAACTGTTTCTGGTTTCTGAGAAGCACTTCTAGTGTAAATTTGTTCTTCAGAAGTAGAAGCTCCATCCTCCAGAAACTGTTTCTGAGAAGTAGTTCTGCAGAAGTTGGAGTTTGGTCAAACAGACACTTAGTTAAGTAGAGTACACACTACACACTTGATCTAAAACAAAAAAAAAAGTGGAGTACATATTCTCGAACTACGAATCGAGGTTATCAAATCTAGAATTCAATTCTGATGCCCTCCCTCCAAATTGGGTTAGGCCCAACTAAGTTATGTTAGGCCTGAGCCATTGGACCGTACTCTTTACACAGTAGCTACTCAGCAAAGGCCATAAAAATGCGTCACTTGATTACCGTCTCAACCGTTGCGGGCTTCCGGTGATAAGCATTTTGCCAAAAATTCACGAAATCAAAATCTCCAGCTAAAACGTTAATATCGTTACCAATGTTACCTAAGGTGGAGTACTACGTAGTGATCGATGGGCTAAAAAGCAAAAAGCTTGTTAGTAAAGTGATACTATCTCATTATCAAAGATAGCGTAAGTACTTCATTAATCGCATAAGGTGAGACAATTTCAATGTCGTGAGTGGTCGACTACATGACGTGATGCACCTTGTATGACTAAATGTTTCTTGCCTAATTGTACCAATATTTCCTAATCACCAAATAAGTGACATGATTAGGTAAATGTGAACTTTCATATGAAAAAATTATTTGTAACAAAAAAAAAATGTAACCAAAAAAAGATGAAAAAATTATTAGTTTGTAACAAGTAAATTATACCATGCTCCCGGGAGCACAAAAAGCATGATTCGGGAGCATGGTAAACATTCTCATAATAAAGGAGTAAGGATCACACTTAAAACAATATATCATATATTAATAGCCGTGCTTTTGAGCACTTCTTAGACCGCCCACATAGGACGATGATGTCAAACGAAATGTTCCATAAATACCACTCACATGCTTACGCAAAACATACGCACACTTAAGCAAGACACACGCATGCAATATACATAGCAATTTTGGTACTAATATATTTTCTTGCCTTATTTACAATAACTATACAATTATTACCACTAAAATTAATAAGAATATATCGCAAAAATCGGCAATCAAGCAAAGATAATATCCCGAAAATAATATTTTCTGAAAATATATTAATTAGGGAGCTAATATATTTGTTTACTAATCTCGGTATCAAATATATGACAGAATATCCCACCCCTTGACTACGCTCAGAATAAACATGCTTCCTAAATTAATATCAATCGTCTTGCACCAAATCGGTTCAAAATGGCAAGAAATAATCAAAGAAATCATATAAAAATCAACAATAAATTATATGATGGCATCTTAGGCAACAGTAAACGTTGATATATTATAGGAATTATCTCACCTTTTTTATTAAACATGCAATAATACATCAGAATTTCTCCTTCGCTCTATAAAAACCATATATCATCCCATCTTTTGATTTCAAACTTCGGTTTCTTCCCCATTACTCCCTCCGTCCCAGTTCAAACGCCTCATATTCCATTTTGGGACGTCCCACTTCAAACACCCCATCTATTTTGGGACATATTACGCTCTCTTACTTTTATTAAATTATTACATCTTCTCTCACATCATCCCTCCTACTTTTATTAATCCTCACATTCTCTCTCCTCCTTTTACCCCACTCAGAGCATCTCCAATGGTAAAAATTTGGTGTAGTTTTGCTTGAAAAACCGATGAATCAACAGCTTATACCATTGGAGTAATTTTTAAGTTTGTAGTTTGGTAAGCCACATGGCTTGGAAATAAAATAAAAAAGAAAAAAATATTATCGGTGGAACATAATAATCAAAGAATAATTTGGACCCATTTTAAACTACAACAATTGTAATTTAGCATTGTATATGGTTTATTGTAGCCTGAAAATTCTGCTGGACATTTATCTCTCTCCTATGTGACATTTGAAAACTACAAAACTTGTAGCCCAACATTGGAGATGCTCTCAACTTATTATATCAATTTTTCTTATTCCACTACAAAAACGTTTTGGGGCGTTTGATCTGGGACGGAGGGAGTATTATGTAATTTATTTTCTTTTTGCACAAATTTAAAACATACAAAGCATAAAATATTAATCGATTAAATCCTTGCATGTATTTATAATTACAAATTATAGCTCTTTTACACAATCAAAGATCATAGTTGATGATTTCTAGATAGCATCGCTCTATTTTGCTCTTAATTAATGTTGGCTATTTCTTTTGCAGGTGGTTTATGTATAGATGACGTGTTACGGTCGTTGATCATCGAATTGGGAAAATGAAATGCTTTTAGAAACTCCATTATGTTGATACTCCGTATATACGAAGACCATCCACTTGCACATGCATGCATGCTAAGGGAGGCTTCAACTCATAACCTGACATTGATGCAGGTATAAGTGGTGGCTATGCCTCACAGTGAATCAGTGAGTCGTTATTCATAGTAAGTGTACATCATGTTTTGTTAATTGTAGCAATTTGAAGGAACAACATAATAATAAAGAGAAGGTAAGTTGTTATTGGTTGACTATGGTTTTTTTTGTTTTGTTTTAGGTTGTATTCCTGAGTTGTTGTTGTTAATGAGAGACCAAGATAGGAGGTATTGATATTAATGACGAAGATGATAGTAAATATAATTTCTCCTAATTAAAATTGAAAAAAGTTACAAACTTAACAATGATGCCTATGTAGAGTTTGTATGTTAGTATGATGATTTGATGATTTTGTGATTGATGATGTGATTTTAGAGGTATCAATGTAGGTAGTATGATGTTAGTAACAAACCCCTTTACATAAGATTGTCAAATTTTTTTATCTGACCCTCAGTGACAATAGTATATGCAGGAAAATTATCAGTAGTACCCTACTGTTACATGTGACTCTCATCCACCTACAATAGTTTACGGGTTATGAGCAATCCATCTTGCCGTTGTCGAACTTTCTATGTTAGATTTAGTAGCCAAATTCATGAGGGTTAACTTCGCGAAGTTGATTTTAAATTCGATATCATGAAGCATTTATGTAAAGTTCACAATACCCGATGTGCTTATAAAAATTATTAACTTTCACTTTGATAAATTATTTGGCGCTCTTGAAATTTCTGAGTTAATAGCTATTTTAGGACCCGAACTTTGCCAAATATTTGATTTCAGGACCCATAACTTTTTGCAGTTGAAATCGGGACCTCACCTCAATTTTTCATCCAAATTTTAACTCCGTTAACCTTCTTACCCCTCTCTCGTCTTTCTTCATCATATTACCCAGATTCTTTCTTCCCAAATCAAATCAATCATAACACTATACTTAAAAACGGGGTTAGAAATTGGATGAGAAATTGAGGTGAGGTCCTAATTTCACCTGTAAAAAGTTATAGGTCCTGAAATCAAAATTTTGGCTAAATTTGGGTCCTAAAATAGCTATTAACTCTGAAATTTCTTTATGATCATGACTCATGAGTATTCTTGATTATGGTGTACGTAATTGGACTAAATGCTATGACTATATTTCCTTTGATGGATTGATTAGATTCTCCTCACAATTCCTTCAGGTTTCGCCTTCCATAATCGGAGAAATATGAAGCGAGATTTATCATTATACCCTCTCTCTCAACTAAATTCGTTAAACGGAAAGGCATTAGATGGAAAGTTGGTACGGGCAGAATATCTTTTTTTGGCTTGATAACTGGTGCTGCAGAAATAATCTCATTGATTATCTACATCTTGACGTCAACATGATCAGTAATATTAACTTAAAAGTCGACCAATGTATTATCAACAAAAGATGGAATATTACTTTTCTCAATACGTTAGTTCCCCTTAACATTGTAAATATTATTATCGCTATTCCGATTCCCACTCTAGACCTTGAGGATGAACCTATCTGGGGTCTTAGTCCCGACGGTAGATTCTCGATCAAATCAGCTACATGGCTGGAACATGGCCTCCAGGGTGGAGATCAACCCTGGAAATTTAACTGGATTTGGAAAATGGATATCCCCCCAAGCTCCAAATCTTTTGTTGGCAACTTCTCCGTAACGGCCTACCGGTTAGGGAAAACCTCCACTATCGTATCCCTGGTATTGATAGTATATGCCCCAATTTGCGAGTGTCGAAAATAATGACCATCTATTTTTACACTGCCCATTGTCCAAAGCAGTTTTCGACAATAGAAGATGCAAGGCATGGATAAGTCTCCGTTTGACAAGCACCATTGAAGAATTATTTATAGCCCTCAGTGGGGTAGATAAAAAATCAAGCCAAAAAATTGTCTTTCTCCTCTGGAGTATTTGGAAGGGGCGTAATCAGTGGGTTTTTGATTCTAAGCCCTTCCAACCTATGACTTGTTTCGTACGGGCATTCCATTCTTTTAAAGAATGGAAGGCACGGTGCGAGTTGGATCTTTTCTCCCCCTCTCTTCCTTCTCACTCCCTAGATTCGGCTTCTTCCTCTTCTATTATTCCAGTTCGGTGGTACCCTCCCGCAGAAGATTTCATCAAAATCAATTTCGATGGTTCGGTTCGTGACAACAAAGCAAGTGGAGGGTTTCTCTCAAGAGATTCATGTGGCAATATTCTTAATGGTGGGGCGCTAAATCTGGGATGTTGTTCAGTCCTCCTAGCAGAAGCACATGCGCTACGGGCAAGCATCAGTATGGCTATAAATATGGATATAAAAAAGGTGGAAATCGAGGGCGATAATAAAATGATTATTGACGCGATCTGTGGAGCAGCTAAGCCTCATTGGTCCACTGATTTTATCGTTAAAGATATTAGGGATATGTTGCGTCATTTTGACCCGTGGTCGTTAAAGCATATTTTTAGAGAGGCTAATAGGGCTGCTGATTTCTTGGCGGCAATGGGACACAATATCCTTAATTTTCAGGATGGTGTCCCGGCCTTAGAGATTAGGGATTCCTTGTTTCTTAGTATTATCGATGCGGATAAGGTGGGTGATTTCCTGGCGAGAAGGATCACCTAACCTTTTTTTCTGTACGCTTATCATTTAAAAAAAAAAAAAAAAAAAAAAACTAAATTCGTTAAACAATAGAGGACGTGAATAGCATGAGGATTGATTGTGTCGAGCAATTCCCGAGGATTTTTGTAACCTACATAAATGTGATATCATTGTACCAGGTTCATTCAATTTGTTCGTAAAATTAATTACACGAGTGACTTTTCGGTTATTACTGTTTTTCAGTCAAGTGATATAATTTTGCAACATCATCATATTTCTTGATTATCAGTTATGTGTTTGTGGTAATCAAGTAACTTTTATAACTAGTTTTTGCCCCCGTGAATTCACGGGACTACTAAAATGTATGAGTGATTAGCGTCTTATTAGAAAAAAAAAATATAATACATATCCCCCGAATTACGATCTATTTTTACTCCAAAACTAAAGGAAAAATAAATGGGAAATTTCGGACATGGCGATGAGAGTCAAAATCGATTATAATACAATTTGTGCGAAACTATCGATCAATATATTTGGGTGATTATTCATGACAAACTTTCTTTAAAACAGTAGAAGAAGAACAACCATCTCTCTTACGATATAAATGTTCTCAACCAATTTCTGATATGTACAATCTAAAGGTCCAAATTGAGGAGTGAGTATCCTTTGTCCATAATTCTTGTGTCTCATTCCATACACCTCTCTCTTCATATTTGTAAAATATCATTTATCTTAAAAAGAAAAATAAATTTATTAAACTTTTAATATGAATTTTCAAACTTCTTATTGGAAAGATATATGGAGTAGAGCACAAAATAATGGAATGCTCTTTTTCTTTGGAAAATAAGTGTTAATTAACTTAGTCGTATTAATAATCAAAAAATAATATCAAATCACAGAATGATGAACGACTCACCATTTATGAAATCATTTTAGTCCAACTATCTCTATATTAGTTAATGGGGGAATAATTATAAAATTCATAAACGAATTGTATTTGCCCCATAAAATTATGTTAACGGGCATGCGCTCTTTTGTAGGGCACAAAGTCTCTATCATACTCTATTTGTTTGGAAGTCTGATTTTCATTCTTTAGTGTCCAATATCGACTTCCCCCAAATGAATCCCTTGTCCTCTTAGTATATAGAAATCACATATATTCTCACTGCCTTTACTCCCCCCTTCTCTCCTCAAACTGCACCGATGTACTCTTGGCTACTCGACGCGTCTGACAAAGCCACCAGTTATCTCTTTTTGAATTCAGTTCAATTTCTTTACCAATGTTTTTTTTTCTCCTCCCTACTTATTTTTTGTGTCTGCACTCCACTTTCCCTCATAGCAACCAATCTCCCACAAAACCTCCACCAACTCATCATCTTCCTCAAAAAACCGCCATCTGAGCACGTGATCCCAAATTGTAGTTTTTTTTAATTTAATTAAGATATGTTAACTAAAACATTTGTCGCTAGTCATTGAATGATTTGATTTTGAAAGAAAATCAAATAATATTGGGAAGTAACAACGACAATAAATAAAATTTATATACTAACATCCATTGATGTTGTTGTATAAGGAAAGCATTTGTGAATTTCCATTTGAATTTGTCATGGTTCTTTATAATCAACAGTGAGTGATTGCATTATTGTAAATTGCAAAACCAAAAAATTAAAATCACACATAGCTAATCAGCTACAAACAAAATAAGAAGTAACCAACACGATCAAACTCCAATATAATAGCGTTTTTAGAATATAAAAAAATTGAAATTTACAATCTAATTGAGAACCAATAAATACTTAGATAGTAGTACAAATACAAACTCTATAGGAACACTATTTATACAACTTTATAAATATCTTTCTTTCCCTAACTATGTTTCTCGCTCTCAAAAACGTATTGCGCAATGCATGTGTTTGTCATCAAATTGAAATTTACAATCTAATTGAGAACCAATAAATACTAAGATAGTAGTACAAATACAAACTCTATAGGAACCCTATTTCTACAACTTTATAAATATCTTTATTCCCCTAACTATGTTTCTCGCTCTCAAAAACGTATTGCGCAATGCATGTGTTTGTCATCAAAATTAAGCAAACAACCAAGATATATATAGTAATTCAAATTAACATGTAACCAGCAAATTTGGCAAACCAATAGTCAAGAGTAACCATGTTTAATATTAAATTTAATAAAAGACCTTCAATTTATCTTTAATTTAAAGTAAACATAAAAAAATAAAACTCATGTCAAAAGTAAGATGAAAGGTCACTTTGAAATTCAACCACTCCTATAATACAATGTCATATTGATGGATATTTATTTCATAAAATTAAGACATTTTCATGTACTTATGATGCTTACATGACTTTTTTAGAATTTAAAAAAATTGACCTAAAATTCTCCCCATGCGACACGTAGGATTAGTGAAATTTTTATGTTAGCCTATTAATATTATTATATAGATTTCTAGCGACTTTTATATTTGTGGCCGGTTATATAATTAATTTTTAGACTTAAAAGAGCAAATGTAGGGTGCACCTCTTCTTCTCATTGCGTTCTTTACTTTATTCTTGCATTTCTGCCATGCAATGACGGATAATCTTAGGTTTAGAAACCAGTTATAAATCTAAGAATCAATAGTTGAATAATGTATCAACTGATATGGATACAAGAGCAATCCAATACCACTTTTTTACTCCCTCCGTCGACCGTCCCAATGAATTTTTCAACCTTTCCATCTCGGGTAGTCTCAATGATTTTCTTATCTCTGTAAGTAACCTAACCTTTCTTAAACCTCATAACTCATATATTTAGCCATCACATTTTGATATACACTCTCATATATCTAAAATGGGAGATTTTTAAAAATATGATTTTCTATCCACCTCGCGTTAATTTTATTTAGAACTAACAAAGATATTACTTCCTAAGTTAATTCCATAATCTTTGCCAAATGTCTTTCATCTTTACTTCCAAAAACAAAACAAAAAATTGTTTACCCTTTCGACAAGTCGTTACGGGTCACAGCCTCACAGACTATAAAAAATGGATTAATTACCCGTTAAAAACATCTCAAACTATGTCTAACTAATCGAGTTGTTGGTTTAACGTGTGCATATCATATACTTCGTACTGTTTTGTCTTGATTACAGAACGAGGCAGTTTTGAGTTTACTTTTGTCTTAAACATGGCTTAAGGTTAATGAGGTGAGTCATGTTTGCCCAATAGTATGCAGGCCGGGCCAAGACGAGTTCGGGTCAATACTGGCATGGGTCGTTACACAAAATAGATGGGCGACCCAAGAAAATTCGGCTCATTTTCCTGCTCTCAAAACTTAAGTGATAAATAGAGGTGAATCCACTATAATATAACAGAGAGTGTAGATACTTACCTTATTTTGGGATTTAGAAGCGATGTATTTAAATAGAGCAGTCTCGATAAGAAAAGTGGGTTCTTAAAGGAATACGGAGGGAATAGTCAAATTCAGAATTCAAATTCATGCCCAAAAGTAACAGAGAAATTGATTTTAAATTGAGTAAATGACTAATTGACGATGTATTCGCATACACTAGAGTTCATCTTAAATCTGTCTTCCTGTCTAATCATGTCAACGGAGCGGGTTATGTTACGCCTAAAAATATGCAAGTCTTAACACGTTCAGATCATTATGGGTCATGGTCACAAAAATATTGGTTAAGATCTCAATAAAAAGCGGTTCGTAGTGATTGAAATCAGATCTAATAGCTCAAAAGTCATGTAACTTGATTTTTGGTTTTGTTTTATTTTATTCACATCTTTAATGTGGCTAATTCCAAAATATTATTAACAATACCTGGTACAAAATAAGTAGAGTTGTGTCAACCCGACCCAAGTCATCATATAATCGGGTCGGAGATCCTCCAACTTGAACCATTACCTATACCGGTAATCATCGAACTATTAATGTCCTCCGAGCTAAGTTACTTTACTTATACACGGACTGAAAAAAAAGAAAAAAAGAAAAGAAACATAAAGCACTCTTAAAATGTTTATCACATTGCAAATTAGGTATAATGAAACTAACCGTTTATATTGGCACTAATACTCAGCACCAAAAAAAATAAAAAAATATTGACACTAATACTGACATACGTTAAACCCTGAAAATCTCAAGCTATTTTCACCATTGTCTTCAAAATAGAACTTTAACACGGGTTTGTGGAACTATTTGTAATGAACTATACTATACTATGAGGTATGTGACCTTAGATATACATACTAACGAATTAACATTTCGTTAATTATATATCTTTAATTTTTTTTCTATATGTTTTAATTATTAATCCTCATTATCTTAAAATACATAATGATGGTATTTTTATTTGAATTATATTTGAAACATAATACTGATTTTATATGATTCTAATGCATTTTGACTTATTTTTGTATCAAATACGACTTAAATTGGTGAGCGCGGGTCAGGGAAGATTATCGACTTAAATATATGTTAATCAGAATGGGGTCGGGTCAATACATGTCATTAAAAAATCACGTTAAGTACAAACTCTGGTCAAGTCACTATCGATTATCGCAATATGGTTTTGGTTTGAATTTAGGGTGAATGATGTAAAATTGAAAGGTAAAGTATTCACTTAGACGGGGCTTTAAATTGAAAGGGTAAAAAATTAAATGGGACAAAGGGAGTATCATATATAGTATTGAAAAAATAAAAAGTATATAGCCGGATTTTCTCGAAGACAAAAAAAGTGTAAGGAAATGACTATGATTGTTAGACCGATCGCACGGATAGTTACATAAGAGTTATCAATAATGACATATAAGCGATTGAGCAATTAATTTACACCGATGAACTACTAATGTCGTATAATTTCCTACCTGTTAAGAAACCAAAATTATATCTACAAAATACATACTTCCTCCGTCCAGCTCAAACACCAGTGCCCAAAATACCCCTGCGTTATGAAGGGTATAAAATTACTAATGTCCTACCACCTACGGGGTTAAGTGACCTAAATTTAGTTAGAACTACTAAGAAACTTCTACAAAACGAAGGGAATATATAAAGATACATTTAAAAAAGAGTGGCAATTAAAACAAAAAAAAATTAAAATGTGTCAGAGTATAAATAATTCATGTTTAAGACAAATGAAACATTAAAGTTTGAGGTTTAGTTTGAATTTAGGCTAATTTGGGTTAATTATGGGTCATTTTGATTAACGGGTCAAATCGATTTTGAGATTCAATACGTGGTTCAACATGAGTGACAAATAATTATAAAAAATGGGTCCATGACCAAAAGAAGCGGGCGAGGTCAAATATGATCAACTTGAGTGTGGTTAAGGGTTTTGGTCGATAAAACTGAATTAGTTTTTTAATTTGTTGTTTTATTGTTTACTACATCTATAATTAGCAATTCCTATGGAGTAATATTCAAACATTAATAGATAATTATCTCTTTTGTGAAGTTCTTCGCTGGTTAATACGGTTCGTCTATCTAATGGGTATCAAGTTTAATTTAGTGTTTCAAAAACTCAAGTTATTCGAAAATCTAACTAACACAATTGATGTAAATTGGACGTATTAACATCTTATACCTACCGTATTAGACATTTTGTACAAATATTCCTAAACTAAAACCATTTCAAATAACAAAGAGGTGAAACGCCCCGTGCAAGTTTGCACGGGTCAAAGAACTAGTTTAATATAATCTTAGGCACCTTCGACATATAATGCAAAATAAATATTGCCAAAGGTTGGGCCGAATTTAGTGCAAATATGTTCACTGATTGCTTCCCAAATTACAAGTTGCGAAACATGATCTGTAATTGGATTTGTCCACACTCATAGCAATCACTCTCTTCTACTTGTGTTCTTGTGTTTCCTAGGTGAAAAGGAAAGGATACTTAAAATTACAGGACAACTTGACCTAAAACTTGTTATTCACTAATCACTAGTACTTTAACTTCCAATGGGCAATTAAACACCCTCCCCAAACTTATGTTTCACACATTTCAATATGGTACAAGAAACTCGATGTATTTTGAATAACCGTCCTACAATAGAACATGATAATCTTGAAAAAGATTATAAATTGGTTACTTGAAATCTAGAAAGTTCGTATAAAAATACCGAATCTTCATTTTCTCGTCCGGAAATTATTTTTACTCAAATATTCGTCTCGTGAATTGTTGATTGAGAATCCTGATTTTTTAAGGGTACATTTCAAGTGGCAAAAATTGTTTAGGCTTTGAAAAACTTGCATTTGATAGAGACTACAACATCCACACGGTGAAGAAAATGCCGGATTTAGATGGTGAAACTTGAAAGATAGAAAGAAATGGGTGTCAACTTCTGATGACATAATGAGTATAAAACCAAATTCATTAATAATCTAATGAAACAAATCTCTTCTAGATAAATTGAACCAAGATGATATCAAGTAAAAAACCTTTCTTTTCGAGGCCAAAAGAATTGGCCTGTGAAAACCTAATCCTGTAATTTAATTAGATATATATAGAACACCGGTTGTTGAAACCAATTTAGTAGGTAGCAATAAGCCAATAACATAGAGTAACATTCACATTACGTATATTCACTCAGATTTTTTGTGTTTCATGAAGTTTGTCCGTATCCTCCAATTCTATTGAATACTCCCTCCGTCCCATCTAAAACGCCCCAGCCCGTTTTTGTATTGGAATAAGAAAAATTGATATAATAAGTTGAGTGAGGTAATATTTGGAAAAAGAAGAAGAGAGAATGTGAGGATATGTGAGGATTAATTAAAGTAGGAGAGATAATGAGAGAGATGATGTAATAATTTAATAAAAGTAGAAGAGAAAAATATGTCTCAAATGGATGGAGTGTTTACGGTGGGACATTCCAAAATAGAATATGGGGCGTTTGAGTTGGGACGAAAGGAGTAGGTATTCAAAGGTCGTGAAACCTACCTTGGGCAATCGGCATACTAAAAGAAATTGGTATCAATTTTAATAAATAGAGCACCAAATTATCAAACTAAGGGATGAAAACAAATGAAGCTAAAAATCGTTCACTTGTGACTTGTATGTGACAGTCCATACGCAAGTATCTACCTTGAATGTGGGCAAACAATTGTAACGAAAACAAAAGTGCCCATTTCAAAACATGTCTTAACATATGATGGTGATAGCCTATGGTTCTGGGACTTCTGCCTACGGGAATGTGAACACTATGACGAACTCGAGGAACGAAAACGATGTTCGTTTGTCTCATTCTGTGTCTCAACACCTTGTGTCATATAAATTTACATAAACTCCGAGTGTACCAATTAGATCAAATTGATAGTGTATTAAGCGAAAAGACGTATTGCAACATAGAGCGAGACACGATGATATCATGAATCTCGAGAAAGGGCAATAAGCCGACGACACCCTTTTGTCCCTTGTAGATATGTGACGCCAAAGATATGATGTTTACCCCATTGGAGGGAAATGTAGCAACGTTACTAACCTTACAAGGTTTACTGTCAGGATATAATGATTTAGCAATAATGTACATAGGTCGACCGGTCGACCTAGTTACATGCATTAGCTTAATACAGAAGGAAAACAAGGAAACAGTCAAAAACTGAATCATCAACCAGAAAACGAAGTCTGAAAACATATCACTATCCACCCTAAACCTCCAAATGAAGGAGGTCCAAGGACAGTAGAATATGCGTAGATGACAGCCTTACTCTTTTCAACGAAAATTGTTACTTACGACAGTCTGATCTCTTAGCAAAAAGCCGAAGAATCTAGGATTTGAAATCAAGGATAGGATAATTTAGGTGTGAAAATTGAAATTCAAGGCGAAAAAGGCTTCTTAAGGACGTTACAACTAACAGCAAACCCCCTATGAAGCTGCTTATATGGAATGTTGAACCAATTTGGTAAAAAGCAATTGATTCTTATACTATTCATATAGATGATATTCTGCCTTACATCAAGAAGAACCATTTTACAACTATGTGTAGAACTGTACAACAAAAATCGAAAATGTATACATTATACTGAGTGAGACTACGTCTATAAACCTAAGTTGTCAAGTGAACCCAAACCTAGAGCCATGCTGATCCTGATGGAAAGAAACAGGACATATATCATGATGAGGCCGAAACCCAAGACCTTGTTCGGGCGCATATCACTTTGGGGTAGTACAACAAGCGACCACACGACAGAAGCCGTGAGGAATGCCACTGTCAGGAACAAGCCACTGTCTCGCGGAACAGTATAAGGTTCAGACCCATTGTACCAAGCTCCGAGCACCAGTGACAGGCCTAGACCTATCAGTGTGTTGAACATTGGACCTGCATAACACCCTGACATTGCAATCTGTACACCATTCCTTTCATTCATTGCAAATGCAGTATTTGACATTAGATCATTCATGGAATTCCCCCATGCCAGGACTGTTAAGGCCAGCATTGATGGATTGATACCCAATATGGTACCCAAGGCGACAAGCAGCGAAACTAGCTCATCTGCAACAATGTAGAACCAGATGATACTCATGAAGAATCCACCAAAGATCCAAGGGAACAAAAATGTACGAGGAGGGTGGTCAGTTTTCGTGTACAAGGAAGCCAGTATGCTGAGAACAAATCCAACACCGAAACCTATGAAATACGAGATTTTCCCACTCAAAGGGTCTATGTTTTCCCTGGTGTTCCACAGGAATGCCAGGAGTACAGGAGCTAAAAATGCACTGGCTATCGCGTACATCTTAGACCACCTTTCCTCCTCAATTATTGGGATTGTTAACCGTCTAGGAACATTCAATGGCATTTCCAGCAACCAACACAGTTTTGAATACGAAAACACAGACTGCTGTTCTTCCTCCTCAGACCAACCCCACACAGCCCTTGGAGTCTCCTCAGTAGTGACCTTAACATAGTCTGAATAGAGCGCGAAATGAGCATGCCAAATCCAATGAGCCTCCTTAGGTGTAAGATCAGGAGGGTCACAGTGACTGTCAGGGCTTAGTAAAGGAGCATTGACAGACTGATCACCCCCTTCACTTACACCTGAAAAGAAACTTCCTGCCACAGGCAGCAACGGCGTAAACCCGCCTAATTTCAACCCTCTACCCTTCTTCCCAAGCAACTCAGTGACACCAACAAATACAGCATAAACCACATAGATTGAAAGAAAAGCTACAGCACCCCAAACTGTCACTTTCCCTATAACCATAATCAATGTAAGACACAGTATGGTTAACAGCAGGAAACAAACATCCCTAATGAAGCTTTTTCTATCAATTTGAACCCTTTTCTTAGCTACACTGATAGAAACAACCCCAACAACAACACAGGTAATGAAAACAGCACCACCAAGCACACCATTCAGGCCGACATCGCCCGAACCCGTCCCCATAAACGCAGCAATACTAGCAAAAACATCAGATGCACCATTTCCTAATGGCAGCAATGTCACACCAGCAATAGTAGGTGACATTTTCAGCAGGGTTGATAAATTCTCAAGTGAACAACAGAAATAATCAGATGCTGTATTTCCCAACAAATAGAACAGTATAGCAAGCCAAGACCCAAGAACCAAGTACCCCAAAAAACTGTAATTCTCACAATCACAGTAAAAAAACTTGATGTAGTTAAAAAACCCACCTGCTGTACAATTTGGGTTTGCAATCAGAAATTCACAGCTGCTCTTATAACCTTTGTGATGATAAAATTCATCACATATTTGTAGGTCCATCAATTTAACATTTCCACCATCATCATTACTATCATCACTCCTATTACTATTATTAACATGTGATAATGAAGTTTCATGAAATTCTTGCATAATTCTTCTCCTATGTTTCAATTTCACCACACTTCTTTTCACACCCAATTTACCAACCAATGAAGAACCATCATCATACAACAATGTAAACAAAACTATAGCAGATATTATACTGAACAAAACCCGCCGAATTCGAGGGTTTCTCATCACAAATTCAGATATTAAAATACCCCAAAAAAAAACCCCCACAAAAATTCCAACGTACCCAGAAAAGATTGAATCTTTTTTAAAACTTTTAGGAGGAAATTTCAAGAAAGTTGATAACTTTGAAACAAGGAAAAGTGTGAGTGAGTGAAAGGGATAAAAATGAAATTAAAAACCCAGAAAATAAAATTGAGGTTGTGGGAAGTTTCTGAGAATTGAATTAAAAAGCTTCAATGACACTCAACTCAAGGGGATTGAATTTTTGTATATTAGAAGAAGAATGTAAAAATTAATACAAAGAAAATACAGAGTGAAAGAAGAGAAGAGAGGAGAGAGAAACAAGGGGTAGGAAATATTCCGGGAAGGTTGGATGAATGGTTGGTTCAATTCTACACAAGTGTGAATCTTTATAGCATTTACTATAGTTTAATATACATAGTAGTAGTACTATATAGTATTTATTTACCGAGTCTTACTGTAATATGTGTGCCAATTATATGTGTCCATCAGTCTTACTTAACCGCGTATGTTGTAGAAAGGACACGGGTATGTGTGATTGTGTGTGATGTTCACGCTTCTTTTGTAGGAAGAATAAGTAAGTTTGTGATCGTCACCGTTCTTTGGGAGTTACAGATTTTGTACCATTTGGAGATTATTTGGCTAATTTGAGCTTATAAGAAAAAAAAATAGTCATAAGGAAGGTAGTTGGTTTAATATGAATGGGGTGAAAAAAAAAAGATAGATTGTAGGATGTACGGTATTAACTATACTCATCAGGGTATGTATAGTGAGAATTGACCGACAAGGATGAGAATATCACGTGTAAAGTGTTGTCTATCTAGTATTGAAACTCGTATCCAGCTCAGGGTGAATCTAGGGAAACAATTGATACACGGCACGCTACTTTGGATATAGTGAAAAGATTTTAATACGACATATTTTATTTCTTTTAAGGTTGTAGTGTATACTCGACTTTATGTAGTTAGATTTGCCATTGATAAATTGAATATGCTTCAAGTATGAAACACGAACATCATATGCTTTTAAGTTTTAAGTCTCTTAATATGTAGTACCGTATGCAAAATCTATGTCGGGAGATTCCGGTTTAACTACTAAATAAGTGCGCAACTAAATATAGTTACTAAGTTGGAGCATATTTTTGAATGTGAAATTCTACAAGAAGTTATTGTGCAAGCGAAACTCGATATGAACCAATCTATCCCGATTTTGACCGGAATTTACTAGTTCATAGGCCTGAGTTAAACCATTTCACGTTGGAGTGAAGACGTGAAGTCCAGGAAGTCAATTTAAGAGTGTCCATAGCTTAAAGCCCTCCAAATAATGTGGATCATTATTCTATAAGGCTGGGAAATCACGTGAGTTTGGGAATAAGAATATCACCATTTTTTAACATTAAATTTGGAGAAAGAAAGAGGCATGGTCCGCGTGGACCTAGAGGCCGAAATATAAAAAGCTTCTCCTATACTCCACAGTCCACACAATAAACTTATGCAGGATTAATGCTTTCATTCCACTTAACTAATGGCCCAAAAGATGATGCACAATGCTAAATGTCGGTTCCAATATACTCCTTCCATTACCAATAATCTTCTTATTACTTTGGACTTATATTTCAAGGTGCGATTTTGACGTGTTCAAAATTCCGGTACATTCTACTCATATAATTCTTGTACGAGAGATTTAAGGACTGTCATTGTTAATATTCTTATGCGAATGTTGAGGTATGACACTGTATACTTTTATATAACGAGTAGTCAATTTACTCACATGATAGATCAACACATTTAAATCATGACATCGGTGACCTATTAGTATATGATCCGGTTATCTTGCTTATGTATATATAAGGCCAAATTTATACGATGAAGCTTTGAGGGGAAGCTTTTTATTAAGCACTCCTCATTTGTGTTGGATGAGACAAGAAACAAATTTAAAACCAACATCATGTCTTCTTTATTTAGAAGTTTCGTGTCAATCAAAGCCAACATTTCCTTGTTAGCATTATTGTGTCCATCATTTGAGAACGACTTATTGAAAACTAACATTTACGACTTACCCTCACTTACGATGAAGATCTAATCTTGTAAAATGGAAGGAGTATGTATTACACTATTCATCGATAATCGATTGGATAATGTGGCCATGCAGGAGCATAATTGTAGTGTTACGAAATGTTAAATCGTCTAAATTAAAATGGATATTCGCATCTCCATTTCATTGATGTGAGATATCTCAGGATAGACCGCGGTACAATGAATTGACTTGTACGTTGTATTTGTGTCCACAGTTTTAAACAATAGAGTCAAGTGCAACTCTCTAACTTCATGATAATGTTAGTTGAAAACAGACAAGTTTTATACAAAAAAAAAGCCCATAAATTATTATACTCGCGTGTTAACTATTAAGCTGCAAAATCGTACACTGGTCTAACGAAATTAGCTTAAATTTGGTTGAGGTCGATGGTTCGTTTACAAAGTACTACTCCATCATCGTTGATAGTCAAAGATGAGGTTTAAGTTATAAAACCACAAGCAATAAAACTTTTGGCTAAGACGGCTTATTTGCACGTTTCATATTATTTCACAATTTCGGAAAGGGTAACTAATAAGCTAAGTAGTGGATTAACAACGTACTTCGTATTTTGTATATTGTAGCACACTAACCACATACATTCAGGTGATCCAGCCGGTTATTGCATGCATGTATTCTATGTTTTTTTCTTAGTCCTATAATAACAGAACGATCGACTACTCCACTCGAACAAGTCGTTGCTTCAATAAGACGACATCCATCTGGCTTACCAACTCATCCACAATAAAAAGATTCATTTCAATTCGATTTGATTTCATGTCGATCTCTTACATTTATTATTGCAAATTTACAATCAAGAAAAGATTCAAATATCATCATGTTTACACATGTCGGCCTAGCTTGTTTTCCACCGTACCGATCCATCGGTATATGATAGATTATAGCTAGGCAAGTCCTTGTCCCGATTAACAAGCAAGTCAATCGTACGTATTATACCCTCATATGTCTCCGTACTTAGTTTTCCCGCGTCTTTTTTAGATTGTTAACGTTTCATTTGAATAAGCGAGAGGAACAATATTTATTGATCATTCTGTTAATAATCAGTTTTTTCCCGTGTAGTTATGCCTAATTAATCCAACTAACTGCAATATACAGTTCTGTAATTCTACAAAACTATATCATTAAAGACTTGTCACTCTCATCAACCATAACTAAAAGTATCATCACGTCCATCAAATCCGTAGCCCAAACTTCGTATCACTAAATGTATCCCGCCCGCCACTCGATCAATACCTCATCATGATCGAAATATTAGTGAGAATCTCAATAATTTTCTTTGCTAATTTACATCGTACAAAATTGGGAAAGAGATAGCTAGGTATATACTCCAAATTAAATCACGGAAAATCATATCACAACCACATTTGATGAACTTTTTTTCGAAATAGGGCTCAAAAAATAAATATTGAACAAAATGAGTCGGTTGAATGTTCAATCTTATAGGGTGCACGTCACCCCATTTCAAGTTTGGGACAAAACCGCCAGTGCCCCTGGCGGTTTTAAGTGTCTTGAACAGTAGCTATGGGGTTGTAAGTGATATTTTGGTTAGGGTGAAACCACCATGGGGGGTGGCGGTTTTAAAGTTTTTTTTTTTTTTTTTGGATTGACATTATATTGGGGTGATATTTTGGCCAAGGGTGAAACCTCCATGGGGGGTGGCGGTTTAGTGAAACCGCCACCCCCCATGGAGGTTCACCTCGGCCAAAATATGGGTGAAACCTCCATGGGGAGTGACGGTTTTACTCAAGTGAAACTGCCACCCCCCATGACGGTTTCACCCTCGGCCAAAATATCACCCACTCGATTTGTATCTCATTTTTGTGAAGAAACCGGCATGGAGAGTGACGATTTCTCTCCACTTAAAACCGCCATGGGCACTGACGGTTTTGTCCCGGACCTAAAATGGGGTGACGTGCACCCCATAAGATTGAACATTTTTCAGTCTGACCCATTTTGTTTAATATTTATTTTTTGAGCTCTATTTCGAAAAAAAATTCCATTTTGATAGGGATAGCATGTAGAAGTATTTCTCTTTGCTTTTTTTGAAATCAACGTTAAAGAAATTACAACGATAACTCAAGAATGTTCGACGAGAATAGTCACTACTACAATATCTCATGCAAAATCAACAGAAATTATATGTCTGTCAAAAAAAAAAAAGAAATCAACAGAAATTACAACAATTACTTTAGAAGAAATAAAAAAAAAACCGCTAGTTACCTTTTCCTAGAAGATCAAGGTTGATCTAATGGTTGGAAACTCAACCTACGTGGGGTTGTCTCGGTTTCGAATACTCATATTCCCACCCCACGTAGTATAAGCTGCTTCTTTGTACAAAGAAAAAAACCTACCTTTTCCAAAAATACCCTTAAAAAAAGAAGAATGGACAACTAAAAGGAAAGGACAGAGAATACAATTATTCTTCTGTTATCATCCCCAACAACAACAACAACAACAAAAAAACAGAGAGAGAGAGTGCGACTCTGCGACTCCGACGACGGAAAATCTACCATGCATATGGCTTCGGACGCAGCCGTTAAGAAACGCCGTCAACAACCGTTACAGCCACCTCAAGGTAACCTAAACGCGCGCAAATACGCCGAGTCACGAGCCGCCGAACTCGAGTCGCTCCACTCAGTCATCTCCAACCGGCTCGACAATGACTTCCGTTCGCGCCGTAACAAGCGCCGCCGCACCACCAGCTTCGCCACCAAGAATCACCGCCGCCGTAATAAGCCGCCAGTTTCCGAAAGCGAAGGTGAGGCGACAAAGAAAGTGCCACGGCGGGTGCGGCGGCGTATTGAGCTAAGGAAGAATGACGAATTAGGGTTTGGAGTTTCCGGCGACGGTACGAAGAGGCTTCGGACTCACGTTTGGTATGCTAAGAGGTTTACTATGACGAAATTATGGGGTTTTCATCTTCCTTTGGGGTTGCACGGAAGGTATTTGATGAAATTCCTCTGTGAACGAAATCATTTTTGGTTCGTGAGCTAGAAGCTTTTGATTTATTTGATTGTTTGTTTGTTTCCATTGCCTTGATTAATTTAGATACATACAGCTGAAACATCATAGGATTAGCTAATGCTACGGGGGTGAGAGTATGAGGATTTGAACCCGGGACAATCCCGAGGCAGGTTGGCTTCTTAACCACTAGGCATCATCAGAGGCTGTTTATTGTTGAGAGGTGGGGAATGGGGTGTGAGGGAGACAACTTCAATTGGCTCGGAAAATCAACCCTAGTGGAGTGCAATGCCTTATATGGGACTGAAACTTGAGCTTTTCTTTTATGGTTTGATTTGTTGGAATAGGGGTTTAAGGAGTTGATTACTAAGTTAATTTTAGATTCAGAGGGGCAAGGTGGTAGTTATTACGATGAATTACGTGGTTAATGCAACTCTTGCAAGTTATTAGGGTAATCTTGATATAATAGGTTGCAGTTCTAGGATTGAAAAATCGAAGACTTACAAAAGAAGCTTGGGATTGGTTGATTTTAGAAAACAATCGTAAGTGTTCTTTATTGATTGATTGAAGCTGAAAGGTTACAAAAAAAGGGAGAGATTTGTAAGGATTACAATGAAATTGATTGACAAGATGTTAAATGGCTAACTAATGGCTTATTTATACTACAAGCTAGAATTCTGTTCAAACAATAATGTTTCCCGCCTGAAGTTAGTTACAATAGATTGTGGTCAGGTCCATAAAAGACCTCTTTTTTTTTTGGTCGAGGTCTTATATTAGGTGATTATGCTATTGGTTGAATTGTTATTTGGAGAAAGTAAGAGGTCCGCTTGCTTTTAGTGGGTTTGAATATAGATTGAGAGCTTGAGCACATTGATCGAATGTACTTATTTAATCGAGGACTTGATAACTAAGCTAAATTTTGATTCTGAACGGCGAGGAGGTAACTATCAAGACTGAATTGCTGCAACTTTTTTTTTTCTTTTTTTTTTTTTTGCGAGATTCAGAGTGGTAATTATTGCTTATTGGTTGAAGTATTATGTTGAGAAAGTAAGAGGTCAATTTGCTTCTAGTGGGTTTGAATGTACCTTGAGAGCGTAACATTAGATCGAATGTACTTGTTTCATTAAATGTTTCTGGTTCTTTACCTCTGTGTTTAAAGCGTTATGAGGTACTCTCTGGCTGATATATGATGCCTATGCGTTCATGTGTGGTAGTGGCAAGGGGTCAAGGGCTCTTTTGAAGTGGTGCAGACAAGGTGCTGTTGTACATGATTCCAGCTTCTACAGTGTTGTCCAGTTGAAAGGTTCACAGGTTAGCATTCCTTTTGCTTTTGATCTGAAATTGTGGGACTTTATGGTGGCTTGGCGAGTTCTAAAGTTCTTTATTTGTCTACTTTGCTTTTCGTATTCGATTAGATGAAATGAACTATCGGATTGCGACATAGGGAGGAGTAACTAGTAGCTATAAGTTAAACTCGTACTTACTGACAAGATATTCGCTAGTGATAACTATAACTAATCAGACGGAAAAGAATGTGGTTCCTATGGCTGTGCTCTTCGTGTAAGTTACCAGTTGCTTTTAGGTGAGTGTATGAAGTAACCAATTACGTGTGTTTGTGTTTGGATGCCTATCATAGATTGTCCACTTAGCTTTACATTGTCTATGAAATTGTGGCTGATTAGATCATATAATCACAACTTTCAGGAAGCATTGTGTTCAGTTATGAGCGCAGTTTTACTGGGGTTCCCCGTCGATAATTCTGAAGAATCTTCTCAACGCATTCTCTCGGGAGATAGTTTTGGAAGTGCCATGGTTGGTTGACTTTTATCTACTACATTTTAACATAAGAATGTAGGACCGTGGACATCATTATTGTGCCTTCATTGCAGCTTCATCATGCTCGAAAAGAGGGCTTCAAAGCAATTTGCCCTGTGACCTATATGTTTTACCAGCATGAAAAATTTGGCGCTAAAGATGAAGAAAAGAATGGGAATGGAGAGACGGAATCATGCCCCAATCTCCGCCAGATTTTGATATGGATGCATCCCTCAGCTTCTGCGGAAGGACTTGATTGTCTAAGAGTTGTTTGCCAAACGATGGTAATTGTTCCTTTCACACTTTCATAGAAAAGGGCTCCAAATAGAAACTTTTGATAACTTTGTTGCGCTATTTACACTATCCTTTCAGGCGAATGAAACAGGTCTCCTGGTTGATTGTGTTTCCCTTGATGGGCAACTTGGAAGAATAGAAGTCATGGGAGAGGGAGCTTTTCAAATTCTACGAAAGATATTGCATCCTCTTACTTTGTAAGTTCTCTGTCGCTGATGGTTCTGTTCTAACATTATGATACAAACTTACAACGTACTAATGACTCTGTTATCACGGCAGTAGATCCGAACAATCTTGGAAGTTGAAGAAGTGTTCAATGATAGAGGGTTCAATTGGATGTGAGGTCAAGCAGAGCAGCATCTTTCAAATGGAAGAGTGCTTTTCTCCACATACAGTTGCATCACTTAAGGTTCTTGATCCGCGTCTTTTATCTGGGAAGGAAGTTGCTGCTGTTCCAGAAACAGATTTAGCCAGACACCTAAGTGGCTTTTCAGACGTCAAAAATAAAGAATGCCTTGGAACGGATCAGAATGAAAAGGATGAGGTACTTTCTACCTTGCTGTCAAAATATGAAAGCGAATCCTCTTTATCTAACTGCGAGGACTTTTGGGATGTCAGTAAAGAGGTTCGACCACCCATGGAAGAGCATCTTCTCTGTCAAGAAAGACATAAAAAATCTCTGGATTTCTTTTGCTTGAAAGACACATCTTCAGCGAAATGTGTGTCGGTCGACACCTTTTCAACATTCTGCCCCATCCTGCTAATGAGAAACGCCAACTATGCAGGCCTTGTGACTGGGTACCTCTCTCTCTGTCCCTCCATTTCTCTGTGTGTGTGTTACAGTCTGGTCTGTATGTCCTTTCACTCTACCCTTTTTTTTGGTGATGATGATATCACAGCTATGACTCACAATCATTTTGATTGCTAGTGTCATGGTATAACGGTTGCTATTCCAATTGGCGATTTTGCCACATCTGATGCCCATTTAACTCTGTGCTCCGTGACTGACTTTCAGATGGTCTATCGTACTCCCTGTCAGCTGGATTAAGGCTTTCTGGATTCCTCTCGTCTCTCGTGGAGCTCATGCCATTGGTTTGAGAGAGAAGCACTGGATTTCATCTGATGTATGTGTATCTTTTGTTATTCAAACCGTTGTTGATTTCATTTTCTTTATGATCTTGTTACAAAAGTTCTTCATTTCTGCCATGCAGTTAGGCTTGCCGTATTTCCCTTCTGATTTCCCTGATTGCAATGCATACTCTTGCTTTACGGAAAATGAAGCGTCAGCAGTTAAGCAAAGAATGGAATGTCGTCCTCCTGCCATGAGACCCTTCAATGTTCCAACTGTACTTCCTTGGAACAACAAATTCTTTACTTTTGACAAGGGTGGTGGACAGTCAACTGGAATTGAATCTTCTAGTAATATAGGGGTTAATGGAGATTTTTCAGCACCTCAATGTTCAGAGTCTGGTGCTGTTCCGCAACATAGTGATTCTTGTGAGTTTCTGGTTGCAAGGACATGTGGAATGCTGTTGTCTTTCTTAAAGGAAATATCCGGTGACCATCTGCTACTGTTCCCAAAGAGGCTAAATAGGGATGGTTTATCATGTTTGATGAAGGATGAAACCAGGATTCGCCAGGCTTCTGATGTGGCCACTATGGCCAATCAAGGTAGCATGTTGTGTTACCTCAGAGTTTGTTTGCATGCTTTCAAGGAAGGTGTCTTTGATGAAGGGGCTGTTGTTTGTGCGCCTCATTTCTCTGATATATCGTTATGGACCTCTAGGTAATTCTTCTCGAAGCTCTCTCTTGGGACTAGGATAAGCTTCCTTGCTATAATTCCTTTAATTTTATTCAGTGTTTCAGAAATTTTACTTCCAAGTTCTATCTTTCACTTCTGTTATCAGATCGCCCGTATTCTAAACTGGCATGATATGTGAAATTTGATGAAATTAGTTTTTGGAGTATACTATAACCACGAGGATGGTGAATCTCACAGGTCAGATAGTGATGAGAGTCTCCATGTACCTGATGCTCTTGTGGGTTCATACTTCAAGGAGCAACCTTCTGGTAAGTGGGACATTGAGATACCTGAGGACACTGCTGCTAAGGAAGCTTATAGAAGACCTATTGGCTTTGTCACAACGGGATTTGTTCGAGGCAGGTTTGTACCGCTCTACTATTGGCTATATTTTTTGTGTTTTTATTTTTTGGAAATATTGCCTACGTTAGTATATTGTTTGGCAACTCGGTTTGTCCCTAAACACTGGATCTGGGGGCCTATGTCACAAACTCAATACTAAAAGCTCATATCCGTGTTTGCTTAGGACAGAGTATCATCTCTTGACTTGGCCTAATAATCTCTGTAACTGAAAGTTCTTACGTTTAAACTCTCAGCAAGAGACCATCGGCGGTGGGTTTATGTGAAGCCGTGCTACTTGCCCAACTTAGACTTGATCAGTGGAGTCAAACACCTGCAAGGAAGAGGCGGAAGGAGATATTTGTACTGGTCAGAAATCTTAGGTCAACTGCATACAGACTTGCCCTTGCTACCATTGTATTGGAAGGGCAGGAAGATGATTTTGAGTCATTATGATGAAGCATAAGCCCACAGATGCTTCTCGTCTCAAAGGAGGTCCAGCTTTACTAAGCATTTACATGCTCGTATATGTCATCTTTGATGCAATTATAGTTATGTGCTTGTGCTGTAAATCGCAATTTACGTATGCCCTGCAAGGCAGGTTGGTAGAGAGATGCAGCAAGAAGAAATCAAGATACATGGAGAAAGCTTTCAGTCTGAACAGCAATCTACCTTGCACTTCTAATACTTTGTATTGTAGGGTAAAATGTTTATACTGAGATCAATTTAGGAGGTAGGGGCTTTATTCTTTTTATCCGTTTTAGTAGTACCATGGAGGGTTGAAGCCCAGAGGTATTGTTTACCTCACTACCTGGACCAGAAGTTACAATGTAATCTGTAAGGCTGTCACATGAAATCCATTAATCTATTGATCGGTTTATCGTGTTCAAAATCTAGGACAGAGCAATTTACTTATGCAGAAGAATTGAATGCAGTACTTGTTTCGATTCAGAGGCCCTTTGCATTGTTCTTGGTAACATTAAGATGTCAACTTAATTGATTGAATCTATTTCAGTTTTATCTTTTCTGGGAAATTTTTTTAGGGTAGAAAGATTTGAACTTTTTTGCGTGTAAATGAAGAGTTAGATGGCAGGGATAAAGCCACAAGGTTTGTTTCAGCAAAGCAAGAAGAAGAAGGTGCCAAGTAGGATCAGTCCGATAACAATCATTTTGTTTTGCTTCATTATTTCATGGTTGTCTTCTTCATCTTCTCCACTTATCAGCATTTCTCTGACAGGTTTGTCTTCTTAACTTTGCAAATTTGATAGTTTTACTTAAGGTTTGAGGACTTCGAATAATTTTGCTGTTTCCTTTGATATTGTTTCTTGGTGAAGTTGGGTTGTTGTTCGTTACTTGCTTCATAATTTCGTGGTCATCATAATATCGAATCTAGATTTTGACGAGACAATAAGTTAGAAACTGTGATGCATGATTTTTCGATATATCACAAAAGTTGGGGTAGCGCAACTTGGTCGCAACTTGGTTTGGGATTGGTGTAATTTCCATTATGCTTGTTGCTTGAGGCTGGGAAATTCAGACTTATTAATAGTGTCTTCTCGGAGTTGTTCCTGGGAGTCCTGGTGCCAGCCTCTATCAGGTTGTATCTTTTGTTGAATTATGTATAATTTGGTTAACATTTGGTAAATTCTCTGTTACGATAATTTCTACGATTTACTTCTTAGCTCTTTAGATTTTCGAAATGGATTCTTTACTGTACGGGGTTATATGGCATGGTCGAATTGGTAGTGGGCGTGATTTTGGTGGAAGTTTCTGTTTTATGATGGCACTTGCAGCCCTCTAGATTTACATAATGGACACTTTGCTGTACTTGTTTGCAACTTTATGTGATTAATTTAATACGTAATTACTGTTGTATCCTTATATATCCCGTAAGGGATACATATTAATTGAGGACTTATCCCAGGAGTATCCATGATTGGGCTGTCATAGGTAGTTATGTAACAATATAAATATGGGGTTCACCCCAACATCAATAGGACACAACTCAAACAACCCCATATACCAATTTAATTTGGAAACTTGTAGCCGAATTTTCCTTGTTACTCAAATTCATTGATTGATTTTTTTAGGAAAGTAACAGTAGTAAGTTATTTGGAAAGTAGTTTCCTATAAATTAAAAAATTTGAGTGTTGTAGCTAAACGTTAATTTGTTACCGTCTGATTTTGATTAAATTCCTATCCGATTGATCAAAACCCTAGCCATGTTACCCCTTGACCAGTTCCTAATAGCAACACCCACAATCTCGTCACCTCCTTCCCATGTGCGTGTTGAAGAAGTTACCCCGGAGTACGATGGTGCAAGGATTGAAGGAGGGATGATCACTTTGGATTTCGTTAAGAAGATGATGGAAGACTTCAAGAACAAGAAACCCTTGCATCAGCACTATGTGCGTCAAATACTGATTCAAACAAGAGATTTGCTGAGTTCCTTGCCTACCCTTGTCGATATTACTGTACCTGTTGGCAAGCACATTACTGTGTGCGGTGACGTACACGGACAATTCTACGATCTCGTAAACATATTCGAGCTTAATGGCCTTCCTTCGGAGGATAACCCGTACCTGTTCAATGGTGATTTTGTAGATGGGGGTGCTTTTTCGGTTGAAGTCATCCTTACGCTTTTCGCCTTCAAGTGTTTGTACCCTTCTGGAATGCACTTGTCAAGAGGGAACCATGAGACCCGGACTCAGAATCGGATCTTTGGGTTCTACCTAGAAGTCGAGACAAAGCTCAACGACACGTTTGTTGACGTGTTTGCCGATGTTTTCTGTTGTTTGCCTTTGGCTTGTGTCGTGAATGAGGTGTTTGTAGTACATGGTGGTTTGTCTAGTGTGGATGGTGTTACGCTTGATGATATAAGAGGGATTAATAGGTTTTCCGAACCTCCTGGTTACGGGTTGATGTGTGACATGCTGTGGAGTGATCCACATCCTGGCCTAGGCAGGGTTCCAAACCCTGGTCGGGGCAAATATCTCCGCAGGGTCATCAAGTTTGGTTCAGATGTAACTCACAAGTTTCTCAAGGATAATAATTTAGACCTCATTGTAAGGTCTCATGAAGACAAGAAGGAAGGGTATGAAATTGAGCATGATGGTCGACTTATCACAGTCTTTTCTGCCCCTGATTATTGTCGTACTTGCAACAAGGGTGCGTTCATTAGCTTTGAAGCACCTCTGATGAAGCCTAACATTGTCACCTTTGATGCTGTGCCGCACCCTGAATTCGCTCCTAAGTCCTAATGCAAACTAAATTCTTATCAAAAGATGTATGTAATGTAGGAGTATGTAGTAAGCTTTAAGTTTGCCAATGCTTATTGATATGGATCAGCCATGACAAATGCAATGTGCATGCTATGTTAATTATCTTTTACATCAAGATATATATTTCGTTTTGGATTATAAGTAATTTTTTTTAGCAAACATATACTAGTACGTATATTTTTGTGTATGCATTACTCAACTTTCAATTGCAAAAAGGAACGAAGATGTAGTAAAGGTTTTTGAACGCCAATTCTCAGCTCAAACTCGCCCGATATATTGTGAGGTACAAGTGAGTTATACGCCCTTATTCAACTTATTCAACAGTGTTTTTAAATCAAATCAATTCAGTCAGTTTTATTCAAATCAAATCAGATCATAATTATCCAAATAACAATCAATGAATCTAGTCTATTTGTAGTTATTAATTCGCTTAATTGCTTAATTTATCAATTAATTCAGTTCAGATCAAATCAAATCAAATTTATTCAAATCAAATCAAATCAGTTCAAATCAGAGAAATGCAGTCCAATCGCACAATGCCTTAGTAAAGTTACATGGTTGAAGTTAGCTACTTTAGTAGTGCAGTTATTAATTCTGACTTCTGACCAATAAGATTACTTCGTACGGAATATCGTATTATGTTACATTATTGCCAAAAAAAAATATATAGATGTCAAATGCAAAGGATTATTCAATAATATTACCGTCAAAAAAAATATTCAATAATATTATTACATTGTAGTTAAAAAAAAAAAAATATGTTTGTGCCAAATAATGACACAACACAAACATGTAACGATTACCAAATCAAGAGCTATGGAGACCCCTCGTCAAAGCTCCGCAAATTCAACAGGCAACGACGGTAAGGCCAGAAATTACGATGGCCATTCCAAAACCTTTCAAAACTCCACAATTCAAAAGGCGCAGTCAATTGACCTGTAGGAAAATGATGATTGAGCATGAAACGAGGTTCCCCAAAGAAGAGGACATTAGCTGTTGGATGGAAAGCAAAAGGCATGAACGAGCGTGGATTCTGCCAGAGATCACCCGTTAATACACTTTTCGACAAAAGTGAGAGGCAGATATCATGCATCAGTATCCATTTTCGATTCTCAAGCTTCCAAACCAACATGTTCTTGCAATCATGATTTGAGTAACACAAATACCCTTTTGATACACCGATACACCCAGCACGATCAATACCATCAAATTCAGGGACATCCATAGCAGAAGCTCGTACTCCATCACCAACCTCAAGACATATAAGATGCCCAGCTTCTGATACATAGTATAACACACCACCCAAATACATAGAACGCTTAACCCAATCACACTCTCCTAGGGTATAATCGAATGGAATTTCATGTACATCCCACCTTGACGTTTCTGAGAGAAAACGTAGCATGTGAACGGGAGTACAAGATTAAAGCAAACTACTTTAAACTGAAGTGAAATGCAAGGGTCGAAAGCAAGTGACGCAAACTCAAAATTTACGCCACCACAGAAAAGAGGGATAGCCACAAACTGTTTAGTTGCAGGGTTGCAGACGTAATACTGTTTAATAGAACGCTGGATGAAGAGAACCAAACCATTCCAACAACCAATAAACTCCGCCCACGCAGGTCTAAATGGAAGCAGCTTAGGATATGTGTTAAAGACAAACTGATCATCAACAGAATCCGACCAAGAATAACGCTTGTATGCCATAACTGGTTCAGGGTTGCTCTCAGTGAACTTCCAGAAGAAAAACCCCCTAACATGAGCATAAGCAAATTTCTTTGAAATGCAAAGGCAGCTAATCCAATCATTCCACCACTTGCACACTGCCTTACACGCTATAAGTTCTTTATCTTGTAATCGACAAAGAATTAACACCCACAAATCTTCCGGTAAACTCAACCAATCACAACTAAATGATACACCATCCATTGTTTCAAGCACCTACAACCGTCACATTACAAAAACAGTCAAGGGTGAGTCCAGTGGCGTATCCAGGAATTTTTATCTTGGGGGGGTCGAATTACAAACGCGCATATGCGGAAATAAGATACATAAATACGTAGATATCATATGTAACAACGATGTCCATAGAAATTTCATTGATATACAATACAAAACAAAAATTACAAATCCGACAAGTCTAAGCGACGCTCACTAGAATTTTTTATCCCAAAAAAGTTGTAAATATTGCCATCAACATTTAAGCATGAACCCTAAACACTAAACCCTATCAAACACATATTCTTAATCGAATTAATCGAATCCAATTGAAAATTTAAATACCCAAATCAATTTGGGGAAAACTGAAAATTAGAGAGAAGTCAGAGAACTTACTTGAACGAATGTGAGAGAAGTCAGAGTTGTCACCGGCTCACCGCCCGTCGGCCGTCGCCGCCTCGCCGGAAATCGAGAGCCCCTTCGTCGTGTGAGTGATTCAATTTTTTTTTTGTTTTTTTGAACTCCCGGTCCTTTACTGACTGCCTGAGTGTATAGCTGATAAAATGTCGTGTTCGTGTCCATGTCAAATATAAACGGGTTATAAAACCATTGATATTAACCCGACCCAATTATTAAACGTGTCGATAACCCTTGACACCTATTTATTAAACGTGTAACACGTTAACAACCTGTCTAACCCGTTTAAAAGGAAAGTGCGCAAAAATTACATTTTATTAAAGAAAAATGGTAAAATTAAGGTTATTGTGTGCCTATGTAACTCATCATTAATAATAAAGACGGGTTTATTTGAAGTGGAATAAGAAAAGTTGATATAATAAGTTGAGTGGGATAATATTAGGAAAAATGAGGAGAGCGAATGTGGGGATTAATAAAAGTAGGAGAGACAAGGTGAGAGATTATAGAATAATTTAATAAAAGTAGGAGAGAGAAATATCTCCCAAAATAGATGGAGTGTTTGAAGTGAGACGCAATGTTTTAAAAACCGAACCGGACGTCGAACCGGTAACCTCGGGGGTTCGATGGGTCAAGGGGTTCAACCGGATCAAAAAACCGGACGACGTCATAATAATAAAAATATAAAATAATTAAATTTTTGCCAAAAATATTAAAAAAACATACGAAAAGAACCAAAACCGGTCAAACCCGGGTTGAACCGGCCGGTTCTTGACCGGTCAATCTGGTTTTGACCACCCCTTGTTTTATGACCTAATCGGCCCGAACCACTGACCGGTTCCCGGTTGAACCGGCCGGTCCGGTCCGGTTTTTAAAACATTGGTGAGACGTCCCAAAATGGAACATGGGGCGTTTGAACTGGGACGGAGGGAGTATATTATTTGAGTTTTGATTTGGGCTCTATATAGCTTAAAAAGTCAATGAGATCATACGAATTGATCACAAGACTAGCATATCAAATACAAAGAAACAGGTAAAATTCGTGTTTGTTTCGTGTCGGAAATTTCAACACTAACCCAACCCATTTAGGTAATGGAGTTAGCCGTGTTGACCCGTTTAATTAAACGGGTTGGAAACTCTCAACACTAACCCGCTATTTTCGTGTGCGGTTCGTGTCGAGTTGTCGTCTTTATCGAAATTAGTCATATCAATGCACGATATGTCAAAAATGTCAGCTAGTTTAACTACCAGTAACTCCTTTTGCAACGAAACAAACTTCACGGATGTATGTATAATGCTGCCAAATATCGAGCAAAAGACTGCTACATTATTAAGGGGACCATAAGTTATACTTGTGAACATTTTATCAGATAAATCAAATAACAAGGAACTTCAGAAATCAGAATATCTCTTAAGCATCAATTCTCATGGATTCAATAAAATTTGTGTGGTTTTTCTTGGTAGGATGTGTGATAGCTTTGGCTCTCCAAGTCTATTTATTCTCACCCATTTCACCTGAAATTCTTCATGTGCCTACATCCTCCTCAACTTATGATGCTCGATTTCCAACCAACTCCTACTTACAGGTAAGTCTAGCTACGTACAAGTCCTACTACGAGCTTTTATCGATAATATTGATGCAGACGAGTTACTACATACAACGATATGTTACACAATTCAAATCCGAAAACAATTATGATGATGTTTTTGGTTGTATATATGTTTGTAGGAAGTGACAAAAATTGGAGAAGGCCTTCTAGATGCACCGGAAGACGTATGTGTGGACAAAAATACAGGAATTTTGTACACAGCTACTCGAGATGGATGGATCAAAAGATTGCACAAAAATGGGACTTTGGAAAATTGGAAGTTGATTAACAATGGGAGTTTACTTGGGATGACCTCGACGGCCGGAGGCGGTATCGTCATCTGTGACACCGAAATGGTTAGTAACTACTTAGATGATCTTACATTTTTTTTTTGACAAGATTTTATAAGATGATAATGCATGATAAAAGCAAGTAAAAACATAGATTGAGACGAGTGGTCTGTTTTGTTTAGCCCTGTTAGCTCAAAGATAATAAATTGGATAGGGGTGTTAATGTTGTAGGGCTTGCTCAAGGTTACTGAGGATGGAGTAACAACTGTGGTATCTCATTTCAATGGATCAAGATTAAAGTAAGTGGCAACTGAGCTGTTAGAAATGAATTAGGTAGTACTCCTTTTGTTTAGGACGGGTGTGTTTGGTAGTCGTAGCTGTTCAGGTAGTTTTTAGTTGTTAGCAGAAGTACTCCCTCCATTTCAATATATATGACGTTTTCAAGTTACGAGACACTTCTTTGACCTTCGATATCTCTCAAAATATAAGGGTAAAAATTATGAAATTATGATCTTGTGAAAGTATATTTCATAACGAATCCAATGGTATAATTTTTATAATTTTTTACTAGATATTTTTTTATGAAATTAGAAGTCAAAATTTGCCTTGTAACTTGAAAATGTCATATATATTGAAATGGAGGGAGTAGCTGTTAAACCATGATGTGTTTGGTAAGATCAGTAGTTGTTGAGTTATTAAAATAATATATATCATAAAATTAGAATATCATAAATGCTACTTTATAGGGGGAAATGCTACTTATTATAGCATTTGCCAAATGCCCTCAAAACGTTAAATGTTACTTCAAATGCTAATAATAAATGTACAACTAAACATGTCAAGTAACATTCTGACTTGGTCAAAACGCTAAACGCTACCTTCTACTTGGCTACCAAACATACCCGTTCGTAAGTGTGATATATCCAAATATTTATGCAAAATTCAAGAACGGACATTTTAAAGGTGAAAAGAACGCAACTTGATTATTAAGTGCTTGTTTGGATAACATTCGCCTACCTAATACTAATTTTTTTTAAAGGTTAGAAGAATTGGTTTCTTAGACAAAATATCATAACAGTTAAGGGTATGGTATGAAACAGCTTTGCAGACGATGTGATCGAAGCAAAAGATGGAAGCTTGTACTTCAGCGAAGCAAGCACCAAATTCGGCTTCCACGAATGGCACCTTGACGCGCTTGAAGCCAAGCCTCACGGGCAGCTTCTTGAGTACAATCCTCAGACTAAGGAAACATCATTGTTGCTGGACAATCTCGGCTTTGCAAACGGAGTTGCACTATCAAGGGACGAAGATTTTCTATTGGTTTGCGAAACATGGAAGTAAGTAACACCCTGACACCTTGTACAGTTGTACGTATAATGATAACCCAATGGTAAATAACCTGATATTGATAAAAGCGTCTAAACTTACTAATAACGAAAATTATAATGACAAAAATCGGCCTATACTCAGGTTTAGATGTCTGAAGTACTGGCTACAAGGCGATCTTCGAGGGAAAACTGAGATTTTCATAGAAAATCTTCCCGGCGCCCCTGATAACATCAACCTTGCGCCCGATGGTTCGTTTTGGATTGCCTTGATTCAGGTACAAGTTCGAGTAATTTCGTGTTTGCATTTGCGTAAAACTAACGAAGACAGACTGCGCTATGCCCTTCTATTTGGTGGCACACTTAAAATAAGAGAGAAGTTTTTTTTTCGTATGCAGTTCACAACAGAAGGAACAGAATTTGTGCTCGAATCCAAGATTGCTAGGCATATGATGGCAACGTTTCCTAGGTTGATGAAACTAACACAGGCATCAGATAAGAAAGCCTCAGTAATGAAGGTAGCAGCAGATGGTAAGATACTGGCGAGGTACGACGACCCCGACGGAAAGGTCATGGCTTTTGTGACCTCGGCTGTGGAGTATGAGGGCAATCTCTACCTTGGAAGCCTGAAAACCAACTTCATTGGGAAGTTAGCATTGCCTAATATGTCTGTTTGATTAGAATTCTCTACGAAGTTAGTACTATAATGTTTTAGAACAAGGTTGATGATCTCCTGTACTCAACGTCTCAGTCAGGTCGTAAACATAAGAATTCGGTCACTGTTAATCAGACAATGTCTCAGTCGGATAGTATAGAACAGTACTCGGTCAACAAATCCATGGTGTTCTGACAAACACACAGAATAAGCCTTGCGCAAGAACTGGTGAGGAATCAATAGGAAATCTTCACCAAAATAGCCGCAAGAACAGAACTAAATAGTGAATACACATGGGCGCAAAAGGCGAACACTTGTACAGATAGTTCTGTGAAAGGATAGAAGAACACTTTTGAACAATACAAACTACAAAGTTCTGTCACAGAGAAACAAGATGGGGGTTTTAGTCTGGTTGCAAAGCCTTCAAATAGATACTACACTGTTATAAACTAGAAAGCACGATAGCTTTGCAAACATCAACCCCAACCCCCACAGTGCAGAGAATGTTCTCTAACCAGAAAATCATTAATTTGACTGCAAGAACAAGACCTCGGTCCCAATTTGTAGGCGTGCAATCAATCACGCTCACTTATAGCTGTGAGATGCTCGTCAATTTCATCGGTTGAAAGAGCTCTGAAAGCTGGATCTTCTGCTCGAACAACTCCCACCTGGAAATAATGAAAAAATTAATGAGCCTTTCATGATGATCTTAGAACATTAAGCAAAAACAACAACCTTCAGTAGCTTGTGAAAAGTAAATTATTCCGTCCAAAAAAAAAAGAAAATTATTCCGTCAAAAAAAAAGAAAGTAAATTATAGGATTATGCGACGATAGTTCAATTTAACTTTTTATACCCATTAGTAATGGCGGTACTTAGATAAAGGTCATCCTACACAAGTACTCTAGAATCTAGATCGAACCAATGTATATGAACACCCGAATACCTGATGGAACATGTGTAAGACAATCCTACCCAAGAGTATAAGCAAATTTTGAATCATATATAAACAACAGTTTCAGTTGTTTATAGGCAAGGGGCATATTGTTCAGGGTCCAAGGAAACCAATATACTTCTACAATTACAACAGCATATGCAGCGTCGCAATAAACACTGCATGTCCCAAACACACATAAAGAAGAAAGAGAGTTAAAACAGTTCTCTCGTCAAATTAAATATGCCTAGGTAAAGCTCGGATGGTTTGAACGTAAATTATCTGTAAGCAGGCGGTCCTTAATTTGGGAAATTGGAGATGCGAGGGTGTCCTACATGGCTACATGGTATCCCATCTCCTTTTATCTCTTTCAAGGGGTGAACTTCCCAAAGAGGGGGGTGAAACACACATGGGGAAAAATGTCCCTACTCAGTAGATGCACAATGGGTAGCCGGTACTTATATAAGTACTCTTATATCATCCACTGCTCGATGTGAAGTAGGCTGTTGTATTCTCCCGCAAAATTGCACGTAAATAGTTCAGCAATAGATCGCAGCTAATTTGCGTACGCCATCGCAGCACATGACACACAGGAGTTACATAGAAAGACCTTCTAATGATGTCATTCTGCAAGTATCATCATGCGCATAGCAAAGCCCCCCCCCCCCCCCCCGGGGCCCGGCCAGGCAAATTCTGTTTCACAAATATAATCGACATCTAGCCTCAATGCATTTAGATTCTTATGTTCACGGTTAACAAATCTACGGAGACACAAAATGCTACACAGCTTAAACACCACGTATAGACTAGGGTAATAAAGCAACAATATAATACATGGTGTCGGAAAAAGTGTGCAAACAGGACAAAGGAGGAAAAGAAGACACAAAGTCAAATACCTCAATCTCAGTTGCCTTAAAGTCTTCCTGCAGAACAGATTGAAGAGCTGAAATGGCAGTCTACAAGCAAGAAACACCAAATATCAACAACGATCAGCCGAGTAGCACTAGAAATAATCACTTATACAACATACAATATCAAAATATGGCAAGATGAAGACAAATTTACGTTCAGTACTAATTACAATCAGTGACAGAGGCTGAGAGGAATGCAATACACAAGTCGAGCACCGCTTAAGGAAAACTAGTAACAACTCAATGGCTAAGCAAACTTTTCAACCTTGTGGTTGGGGATTCAAATCCTCCACTCCCCCCAAGGAATCTCTTGGTGAGGATTTATGCTGATGTAGCTCAAAGGCTTGGTGGGTAGAATGCTATGGGTATTAAAATTTAATTGAAGTAAACAACTATCTGACATCCAAAGATGGAAAGTATGACACTTATGAGTGGACAGACTATCGAGATTCAAATTTCCTGCATTTAGAATTGCAGGAAGATCAACAGATGGGATGTCTGGGGTAAAAGGGTGCAAAAGCCAAGAAAACGGTCAATAGCTGACGATATCACATTCTAGAAAAAGCAATTTAAGATTAAAATAACTTATACCAACTCATCAGCAAGTTGGATGTCCAAAGAAGTCAGAACATAACTCCAATTCACATCCATATCATAACTCCAATTCCATCCATATTATAACCACATTATGCAGTGTATGCAAATACAAAGATCACAAATCACAATGGGACAGTTCAGCATTAGCTGGCTGCATACCTGTACAGTTTCCTCATAAGAGAAAGCAGGATCATTTTTCATTTTCTTCTCAAGAAAGTTAATTGCTTCTTGATCCTTTGCTCCAGCACTAGTAGCCTACAACATTGAAGGGAATATCAGATCTCTTCTCTAGGAGAATTCATTCTTGAAGTCGAAAACTAGTATGGAAACAAAGCGAAAGTTACAACTATTGCCGCAATCTCAGATGTTCCACTTAATATTTCGGTATTCATTAGTATGAGTCTCTGGCTACCAGTATTCCTAGAAGACATAAATGAAGGAAAAGAGAAGCAAATGGACTGAAGGGAGTACTAAAGTAACACACCATTCACACAAAACCAGGCTCTGCCCATGTACTTTGAACAGACGAATTTTTTTTTTTTTTTTGAATACTGAACAGACGAATTTCATGAACTATCCCATGTCAATACCATAAAAGCTTGTAGGGATGACTATCGGTAGGTTATGAAACTCTTCAGAATGCAACTACCGAAAGAAAAGATGAGGTTTCTCTAAATCAGAATATAAAGGAAAGGACTATCACATGAGCTGAAAGTTCTAATCCTCTTCATCTCCTTCACCTCAATTAGAGAGTGGAGTGTTCAGCTGATACTCCTCCGATCACAAAACCCCAGCTTTCATTGACCTTGATTATGAGGGTGCTCCACTTATAATGGGTAAGGCAAGCATAGCCCGCATGAACCACACCCCTTCACTACACCATATTGAGCTCATATATTAAACTGATAGATACAACATTAGAGCATTACCTTGTGACCATAAAAGTGGCCAGCAGGATCACATTTAAACAACTGAGGCCCCCTTTCTTCATCAATACCAAGAACGATTGCCACTACAAGAAAAAAAAACAACATTATAGTTGAATTGTAACCAAAAATGCAGATGGTACATTCAGCAGCAGTAGAGAGAAAAGCGCATATGGAGACACACCTACTCCCAGGGGTCTCATGTAGGCATGCTGAGTATACACTTGGGACTTGTCGGCAATCCTGTGTACATAATAATAGTTCAGCAACATATTACTTGCCCATAAATTTAAAGTTGATTATGATAATAGTGACATGTATGACCAGAGGAATTAATGATACATAGAATTGATCAAACCAACAGTCAGTGGTTTTGATGACATCCAAAACACAAGTAAAACATATATAGAATGAACCATTGCCAAAGCCACGCCCAAACATTCTCACTAGCCCCATTAGAAGCAAGACACCTCAACCATTTGGTGTCTCATAATGACACTATTTCTAGTCTGCTAAAAATTTCTGATATTTAAGGGTCCATTAAAAGCTAGGAATACAGTCACTAGTTTTCAGATTTCAAAATAATAGACTACTACCCTGACCAGGCTTACTCACATTAATCGCAAAGATCAGGACCACCTAAAAAATAACCACCCCTACGAACACCATCAGTGAAGATAACGAATTCAAAACACATAAACCAGGAAACGAATAACCATCATACAAACATCAAACCTAAAAATTCTTGGCACCAAAATTATTAAGACAAACATGCCCTCAGTTCCAATTCCATCAGAACAAGTTAATGTTACACATTTCACAAAAACCAATTCCCTCCAGAGCAGCAACAGGGAGAATGTAATACTTGGCAGTATAGAGCAAAGTCACCAAAAAAGGAAAAAGAAGAAGAAGAAGAAGAAAAAGAGTAGCAAGAACAATGAATAATAATAATAATAATAATAGTAATAACAATGTCAACGATGACGACGACGAAGGCGATGATGACAAGGGTGAAACCACCAAGGGATCGCCAAGTATAAGCCCTGTTGCAGCTCAATGAAAGGAGGCTTATGTGAAATTCAATAAATATAAAGTTGGTCTCCATCATTGGGCATGTTATATATTAAATCTATAACTTCTCATTGAGCGTTAAATTTACTTGAGCTGGGAAAGGGTTTATCTCAAATTGCTTCAATAATAAATATGAAAAAAAAGAAAAAAGAGAGAGAAGTGGTCTGGACCATAGTAAATGGGTTTTTACAAATCTTACTAAAAACACACAACAAAACAGACATTGTAAATCACCTACATCTACATAAAAGAAGAGAAGAAAGCACAACTTCAAACCCCATTTCAAGTTAAAATGAATTCCCCATTCAAAAGTTCAAGCCTGAAAATCCATCTAACTGCAAAAAGGAAGCAGCTTTCACAGTTTGGCCCTAAAGTACAATG
Source organism: Spergularia bocconei (assembly GCA_963457585.1). Classification (NCBI taxonomy): domain Eukaryota; kingdom Viridiplantae; phylum Streptophyta; class Magnoliopsida; order Caryophyllales; family Caryophyllaceae; genus Spergularia; species Spergularia bocconei. The sequence goes on along the minus strand of OY734953.1, from coordinate 5,205,566 downwards.
CATAAGGCAGTAATATGATCTTGCATGAGGAACAACTTAACCGGCTGTCACCACTCAGGTTTTCCACATCTCTCGATGTTCTTACTCTACTGATGCATTGAATAAAAAAATGTGTGCTAACTACTAACGCATATTGCTCAACTGGTAAGTTGAACAAACGATGAAGTGCCTTTATAGTCTGAAACTGATGTACAATGCATAAGCCATTAATACAACCTTACATGAGGAACGACTACCACTTGATTTTTTCTCCTACCGCAATGACCTGAGTCCCCTCAGTATGAGTACCAAAGTGAAATCATAGTCAGTGGACTGGTGTCTTGCTCTACATCACTAGAGCGATTCTTAATCATGAAGAAGGTCGTTCTTTCTAGAGACACATCTATAAATTGATAGTAACATCTCCCACACAATGGAAATCACATAAATTTAATAATCACATCAAAGTTCTTCTATCACAATGATATACCATCTGTTCATGTTGAGATATAAAGGAGACATACCATCTTGCCAAAACGTCCACGGGCATCTCATACCCATATTTGTGGCGGAATTCAGCAGCTTGTTGTCTTGCTTGTTGAACCAAATTCCTCGAATCAGCTGATAAGAAATTCCAAACAATAAGACCAATATACGCCAAGCATGACCGAACTGAAAGAAAGTATCATATATCTCAACTCCCCAACAGTGATAGCAGATTAAATAAATATATTCCAACATTCAGGACAGAACACTGACTACTAACATAATAACAGATCCTCTTGTAACTAGCCCTATAATGGTGGTCATGTATAGAGTTGGGTGAAGGAGGTAAGGTAATAATTAACGCGTTCCAAGCAAACCCAAATAGTTTATTATCTAGGAATAACAGGCAAACAGCAAAAAGACATGGAGTTCCAAAACTGTCCACAGTCTACACCCATCAAGATACGAGTTAAATACTTCACTGTAAGAAGAACATCAAATAGCACAAAAAAGGAACGACTTTTCTCCCTAGTATCTACCAACGTCTCCCATATGATGCCTGGACAATGCAGCTTGGCTAGAAGTGCCATGGGTATAACACAGGCACAGCCACTACACATATCTGGCCTTCAAACTTATGAAACGGACTCTCCTACTTACAAGCCAAACATGTGATGATGGATTGGAACCAGCTACCGATGTTTTGTTATTAACTTCAATTTCACTCTTCTTTAATGTAAAACTCGAATGCTAGTTACATGCCAACCGTGTCCAAACTAAAAATTCGAATACTTCTTGGCCAACATATCCTTGATTTGAAACTTTTTAATGTTGAATACACGATCCCTATCCGAGTTAGATAAAGTCCGAGCAGCGTAACTTTGCACAATTCACATCACATCATAAGATAAATCCCCCTGATTATTTCCTTAAACCCTAAAAGACTAAACCTTTGCCACAGATTTGCACAGATAATCAAACAATAATCACCAACAAACCACCCATCATAAAAAAATCGATGCGACAAAACCCTAAACAACGCATAAATCCAATAATTTCCAATTAACATTGCGAAAAATCGATAAATATACCTGTCATTCCAGTGGCAAGCAATCCAATAAACTTGGTGATCTTGAAGAGATGGGTAACGCTAGTTTGATCCAATAGCTTGTCCTGTAAGCCACAAAGATTAAATCTTTCTCCCCAAAATTCACATCCCCAAATCCCCAATTAAAACCCTAATTAAATCAAATTAAATGAAGAAGAAACAAAAAGCGACATACGGGAACTTTCTTCTGGGTTACGACAACCACACAATCGGACCCGCGAACGGCGATTGATGTGATTCCAGATGATTTGACGGCTTTGAAGGCATATTCGACCTGGAAAAGACGGCCTTCCGGTGAGAATATGGTGATGTGTCGGTCGTAACCGGCTCCGCTTCCTCTGCTCATGGTGGTTCCGGCTGATCAAGGTGGCGATTCGGCGGCGAAACACGGTGGTGCTGAGGTGGCGATTCGGCGGCGAAACACGGTGGTGCTGAGGTGGCGATGAAGAGAAAGAGGGGTTTGTGAGGGAGGAGTGTGAAGCTGAGTATATTTTGAGTTTGGGTTCTTTGTTTTAGTGTTTGTAGTGTAGAGGCTTCTTGTGCAAGTCACCAAAATTCTTCCCTTTTTATTTTTATTTTTTTTGGGTCTTTTGTGCAAGTGGCCACTTTTTTCTGCAATCCTAATTTTTAATTAATTTAATTTAGTTTTTTTTTCTCCGTATAATGAAATTAAAATATCCTCAAAAACGATAATTACGACTTTACGAGGCGAGAGAAGTGATTAAAAAGGGGAGAAAAAAGGTATAAGGTGATAAGTAATACAAAAATGTTTCAAAACTCTGACTCCTTAGTTCCCTAAGGTGAGGACCCCTAGTGACCCTTGTGAGACTTTTCAAACCCGAAATTTTCAGTTTTCGTGGGTAATTGAAACTTGAGATCCACCTTGAACTATCCTAGCAAGTTTGGATCAATTTTTGGTGAGCGATTCGGTATAACGGATAGTCTAGTGGAGAGATGTCAAAAGTTAAGGCTGGCGGAGGCATAGGAGGTGATAGACTAATAGATCACAAAGAGGTGATGGGTGATTTAATGACGAGGTCAGCTATTTACGACAAGCAACTGTATTCTTGACTCGTTTATGAACGAGGCGAAAAAAAATCTAGGGACTGGTTGGCAGTGTGGAGATCAAAGAATTGAATAGGAGTAGATTGAGAATGTGTTCTCTGTGACACATGGAAATTTACCGCTCATGTGACATTTTCCTTTGTTTCACGTTTTTTGTGAACTTCTTGATGACATTGTAACAATTCGTCAAAGGTTAGAGAGCGCCACTAATTTGAATCCTCATCCCCATCCCCGCAGACCGTAACATGAGCTGCTCCCGCTCCTTTTTGCTCCCGCTCCTTTGTAACAAAAAAGAATGACAAGCTAACTTCTTGTACTTTTACGAAGTCCAAAATAGCGATTAAGGTGGTGATCTTCACAACACCAATCAAACCAACATGAAAGAAGAGGAAGTACAGTCTTCTCAAGGCATAATGATTGCATTTGTGATTGATAATTTGTCAAGGAGTACGCCATACGATTTACATTGATTTGACCTGACTAAGGCAAGAAACAAAGCTCTCCTCACAAATGATGCGTTTATCATAACACGAGCTCAAGACTTCTAGTTAAGCAAGTTAACGAGTACTCATGTGTCAATTCAATAAGGTGCACAAAGATACTTGGCTGAAAATTTAGCGAAGGAAAAGCAATCAAAACTGGAAATTGGTAACCCTTCATATATATACAAGAAAAAGTAGTGTGTAATATTCTCAACAAAAGCTAACCACTGCGCAAAGCACCAGTTTAGAAACACGAGCCAGAACACCAACTCTGCAATGGAGCCGCGGTCTCAGACGAGCAGTCTAGAAGAAGAGAGAAATGTAGAAGGGTAAACAAAGAAAAGTTTTAGCAAATGTCTACAACCTCCTTCGTTTATTCTCAATTTTAGAAGCCCCGTCTTCAGAACTTCTTTTGGAGGTGGAATTATGAGTACTTTGACTGCCTTTCATTTTATTGCTCCGTACAAAGTCTGAGAAGGATGGAACAGGAGGCAGCACTATTTTCCGTTCAATGCTATCTGATGCCCCGATAGTTGAAGGTACGTCTATTGTGGCAAGTTCCTGGAAGTGTTCCTTCGAAGCTTGGGGAGAGTTAGTAGGAACGGAAGCTGATTCTAGAGGGGAATCATCCTTTTGCTTCAAGTCTGCGGAATCTGTTGTGATGAGGAGCAGCCTATTTCTTAAGTCGGCTGGACTTGCTGTCGACAGCCACCTCACTGTACTAGCCATCTGAGAAAGATAAAAGGACTTCCCACTCTTTCCATATTTCTTGTAGCATTCGCTTTCAAGAATGGAGACTGCTGTATCGAAGTCTATGCTGTTGAGTAAAAAAAAAAAAAGGTCAGCCCAACTCAGCAGGAAAGAACGCCACTGATAATGCCTAATGGTAGAATTTAACCTTTGCAAGTAAGAGGTTATACTATAATTATGAATAGAAAACAAAGGCTTCTACACAAAGACTTCATCAAGAAATTTGTATTACGGAGGGTGAACTGTAAAAGGGTCTTCCGTTCCATAACCGTCTTATTTATTGACCACAAATGCATTAGATCTCGCGGGAAAAAAAAAAAAAAAAATCAGACAAGAATCTGAGAGTTGACATAGGTAGTGCATGGTCCTCTCAAGTCTCAACCACATTGGTTCACAGAAAAAAGAAAACCACAAACACCGCCAGTCACTACTTTGCGGTCTAGTACTATCAAGGCATGTCTGAGCAACATAAAGAATAGGAAAGTGAACAGACCAAAAAATATGTTTGGAACAGCATTCAATTAGGTGTGGAAGATATTTTGTGAAAAGAGCAGAGTGAGCATTTAGAGGAGATGAAGTCCGAAATAATTGTAAAAAGTTTATTTGAAAATGAGGCATACTTTAAGCTTCGAAGCCGTTCGAGGGTCTCTTTCAAAGCATTTGACAGTCTTTGTTTGCTTGATTCTCTTAGAGCATCAGATATCAAAACCTTGTTGGTTCTACCAGTCTGCATACAGGTTTCAGAAGATGCTTAATCAACTCACATGATGAACAAAAATATAAATGCGACACTTCACAAGCTTACAAGAAGATCCACACAAGTCAATGCACTACAGGAGGATTAATGCTTTAAATCAGAATATTAACTATCAGGCACCGAATTAAAAGGAAACAGTTATATCTGATCTTATAATTGAGCAGTATATGCTTCAATAAGTAGGAGAATGCTGAATTTCAGACAACATAAATATAGATACCAAAAACTGAATTTGTGTATCTTAGAACAGAGGATATACTAATCAATTTTTATCAGTGAAGTCCGTACAAGACTGGACATATATGTAATAAACTCCGTTTCTTCAGGTTTCGTAAACTAGCTGTACAGTAAACTTGCAAAACTATTTTTACATATACCAGTATGAAGGAGTTCCACTCAGTTGTTACTTATTCACATGTACGCCTCATTATTACAATTTACGAAGTACTAAGGACATAAAAGGTGACAGTGTGACACAGACCTGTTTCTGACAACTTTTATGCTGATAGTACTTTTCTTCTGCTTGCTGCAAGATATCAAGTTTCTCACTTAATAGAGATTTTGATGGCAAACTAGAGTAGCCCAGGGTCTTCGATGCTTCAGTATCATCTGAGAACGAGACAGTGTAGTCATGAGAACATAAAATGAAAACGCTGATCTCAGCAGAAGTTCATAATAAAAAGTGAGTTCATATAAGCTTAAGCTCTAATTGTGAGACTAGGGAAACAAATAGATAGGCTACTACCATCGGCATCAGATATTTCATCCTCAGACCCACACCATTCATCATCATTCCGGTTCCAAAATTCACTCAACCCTTCACCATCAAAATTGTTGGATGAACTGGAAAGAGACACAAATCAATATCATGACATTGCCCCAAATAAATCAAGAGAACTACAGAAAGATTGGAGCAAAAGTATAAAGACAGTTGGCCACAGGCCCAACCAAAAGAACATCATCTCTTTGTTCATTTGATGAGATAAAGAGGAGACTTTGGGATAAGCCCTCTTCCTACTATTCTTTTTTTCAAACTTTTGGGACTCGTAAGTGATTTTCATTGACAAATGGGTACAACACTCTCTCCACACAAATTTCTCTGGCTGTGCTGTGGTGGGAATTATAATTCTCACAACAGGCACATAATCACTCGCCAAAATGAGTCAAAAGTCTACTTGAATCCAGAAAATGCAATTTTCCTAGAAAAAACTGACAAAACAAAAGAGGAAACTACCTGTTCATAAAAACTCGAGCAACCATATTTTTCTGTTGAGAAGCAAAAGAAGTTAACTGCTCCAACTGATGTGCAACAAATGAAGGCTGCTTGCAGGCATCACATGTTTTTGAACATAGTGACGTAGGTGCCTGATATTTAGCAGGATACCAAGAGAGAATAAGATTAGATGCAGAAGAATAATTATCATATCAATTTGAAGGTTATCATAAGGTTAAACGACATTAATCCACTCCCCCCACCTGTTCTCCAAAGCTCTCTAGTATCTTCTTTCTACGGCAACCAGAGCCTTCACAGTACTCAACCATCTGTACAAACAAGAAACACATGTTAAGGCAAAGCTTACCTTACCTTTTTTTTCAACCTTCAACAAAAGGGGTCACCTGTGAGAAATCATCGAGTGGCTTCTTTGAGGGCCCATCTGCCGAGCCTGAGGATTCTGATTTCTTGCTTTTAGGATTTCTTAATATATATTCCTGAAATGATGAATTTTTCACTTCTTCATAGCATAAAGACAAACAATCATGAAGTCAGAAGAAGACTATAAGGTCCTCAAAAGTTATACCATTCTCTTGCGATCGTCAATTCCATAATATAGAAGACTTTGACATGGCAATTGGTCTCTGCCAGCTCTCCCAGACTCTTGATAGAATGCTTCCATTGACTTTGGGATATTGAAGTGGCAAACAATTCGAACGTCCTTTCTATCTATTCCCTGAAAGCTCGCCAGAACAAGATACAAGTCATTCACTTCAAGACTCCATTGTCAAATTATAGCTTCATATAGACGGAAAAGGTTTGTTGGAGTTACCCCATACCATCCTGAGTGATACACACAAGTTCAGTCACTTCAATCTTTCATCAGAGCTCCAAGCCTCCAACCAAATAGCAGCAAAGTTTGTGCATTAGAAGAAACAATTAAGCTTCAGGTTTAGAATATAGCTGTTCAGTACCATAATGGCAACATAGAGAAGAATACGGAGCTTCTATTTACGTGATATTAAGAAGGTTGTACATCTTAATTAGTCCAAGTCGTAAAACTACAAATCTTGAATACAGAAATTATACCCAAGCAACATGGGTCTTATGTTTGATTTGTTGCTAACCCTCACTCTCCCAGTCTCCCACCCTTTCTATAAAAAGCTCTCCATATCATCAGTTAGATAAGTTTCTCACCTCAAAATTCCAAAATAAGTGTTACATATCCAGCTATTATGTTGCAAAATGTTAAAAGCAGTTTATCAGACACAAATATATATTTAATGTATGTCACTGGGATATGTCATTTGGAACTGTCTAAGTTTCCAAAATGATTTGGGGTCAGATGACATGATCATCGTATGGGACTGTGTAATGTAGAGATTCAAAGTCAAACACATAATCAAAATTTGAACACAAAGGGCTAGAAAGATCACATAAAAGACCTTGCACCACCATGTAAAGGAAATTGAAACAAGAATCTAAATTTCAAGGTAGCATTCAGTGTATAGAAGCAAATGTGTTCATTATACATACCCAAAAGCTACTGTAGCCACAACCACTTGTATTTTTGAAGCAATCCAATCATCTAACACAGAACTTCGTAGTTTATTGTTCAAGCCTGCATGATACGCTACAAAACGTACAAGAATATGACAAAAAGATAATTAGGATCAAAGTCATAGCAGAATAGCAACACCAAAAATGTATTTAATGAGTAATACAGAGGTGATTCAGTTACCAGCACATAATATGCCAAAACTTGACAAATGGGCAGCCAACACATCACAAGCTGATCTTTCAAGGCAGTAAACAATCCCACAGACATTTCCCAGTGATTTAATTGCCGCACATAAATCAGCATACACATCATCCAAGAGATCTTTGTACCGAACTGCATTATCAAAAGCTTACTCAAGGAGATGATAAATCAACAAATATCCATAGTAAGGGTACCATACTTACAAGCTACAGACTAGCCAGTAGCCACCCTCAACTAACAAGGGCATCCACTACTTCATCCTCCACTAATCCAATACTCAACACTTGAAATTGTCATTTACTCTGAGCTATAAGACATAGTTTGTTACTCAGAAAGTAATAGAGCTTAATTCGATAATACTAACAAGAACTTTATGGAGTTTTGTAATGAGGCTGTGAATCATGAAAATTTGAAAAATAGAATAAGCAAACGCAATAAACTATTTTAAGTTAATGTTACAGGTCATGGCAAGACAAATACTGGACATGCTCCCCCCTCCCCCCCCCCCCCTCTCAAGGTTCAGACTTGTCTTTATATCATAAACTCCTTGATCATGTCTTTTCTCAGCAACAACAACAACGTTACCCCAATGCCACGAAGGCTCCCACCTATGACGAGGTTAGGAGAGGTCGGATATGCGCAGGCCTCAGTCCTATTTGGAAAACATAATGAGGCTGCTTACTCATGACCCATATGAAAATTGCATCAAGAATCGCACCAACCAACCGATATTTTACAATACAAGAAGTGCAGAAAGTTTTGTGAGCTATTTTGATGTATTCCATCACATTCCAAAACCAGAGAATAGTGAGTCCTGGGCCTCCTGGCTCAATTGGAAATGGAAATGTGACCATGTCTTTTCTCGCGATAAGAGAATTATAATTAACATGACTGGAACAGGGGAGGGGGGTAGAGGTAAATTAAGAGGATAAGGAGATCTCATGGCAAACCTTCATAATATATATTAGGGCGATTGAAGGATGATTTCAGAACTAAAGGATTTCGCAAGCATAGAGATCCAATAACATCGTTCTGAACCCTGCACTCAAAAGACAAAGGTATGAATAGTCCAATAAGAACATGAAGGTTAACATCGCAAGATATAGAGGCTAGATTCATGGCAAACACAGTTCTCAATACAAAGCAAAGGAAACATTCAAGTTTCACAACCATAGTCAAACTTCACAGAGATGTGATTCACACTCTTACGTTACTCGTTACTTGTTACTACTGCAAATAATAAAATGGGCTTAAAAGTATAAGTAATATATGCCATATTCCAGCTCCACAACCCACTCTCAGTAGTTGGCCTAAGGTATCTGATGTGATCCACTAACCATCTCTAAGAGAAATATTAAATACACTAGCCTGTAGGATAACCATCTTACCAGCCACAAATGAATATTAGCTAGATGATTTGGAGATTTTCGTGATATCAAAAAGAGAACCGAACAAAAAAACTTTATAGAATAAAGGAACTGAAATTTGATGGAAAAGGAAAGTATAAAGCAGAAAAGAGGATAGCTCCAAAAGAGGACAGGAGGAGCTGAGAAAACCTGAATCTAATTAACATTTATGACAGCTTCTAGTCTGAAATGAAAGAAAAGGAAAGATGACTAGATACTATTACGACACCCTTCAAAAAAAGATACTATTACGACAAATGAAAACCTGTTTCTAAGTTCATTCTCTAACTTGTAGAATTATAGAGGGGGGAAATTTGAGAGTAAACTATGGAGAAGTCTACTGATAAAAACTTGTTCATAAACCTTCTCAATATCTCAATATAACGAAACCCCTTATATAGGCAATACATAATTTAACTATGCTAAACCAATAAACCTAGCTACGTAGCAAACCCACGCCAACAACCCATAAACACAACTTATCCCACTAATTCTACTCCACTAACCACATGCTCTAATAAACGTGCACATTGCACTACACTCTTTGACCCACTAAACTTATGCTAATTACTAGGAATCACTAGCTAATAACTAGGAATTAACAAAACTAATTTTGACTTAGTTGTTTTTGGATCATAAATCCAACACGCCCCCTTGATCCAAAAAATCTCAGGAGCAATCTTTGTCGTCCGCGCGTTAAGCTGAACGCACCGTTACGTTACGTCTTTTGCCGCAACGAACATATATACGAGACCTCGTAGTTCTCGTACCACTTAGATCTCGCCTTCGGATCTTGATCAATCGGGTTTTGCACACCCGTCTTCTTCATAGAGCACTTCTCTCCACATCTCGTGACGCACTTCTCGTCATCTTGCCGATGCACGTAATCACCGACCATACATTGAAGCACTTCTCTCCAACAATGTTAGAGCACTTCTCTCTAACCCTCTATATCATGGTGCACTTCTCACCACACTCGAACATTTTGTTCTTGTCGGAGCACTTCTCTCCGCAATCAATAGAGTACGTCTCTCTATCTTTCCATGGGGCACTTCAAAGATGAGCAAATTACCTTCATCGGGTTATCGGCATTTCCGTAACCTCATCGTCATTGGTACTATGACCTGACCTCATTTGGGCTCCACACCCAAACCTTCAAACGTCTCCTTTCGAGACACAAGGAGCCTTCCTGTTTGGACTCCTCAAACTGTAATCTGCTTCATCCCTCGCGCACACGTACATACGGCTGGCATTGCCCAATTGTTGCTTGCTTGATCTTGGCATCTGCTTCCTTTTATTGTAAGTTCTACAAGGCTGCTTGCCTAATAAAACGTACAACTCACCCTTTTTTTTTAATTTGATTTACTCTCAAACACTCTTTATCTCTTGATCTCTCTTTTGTAAACACTCACCCTCAATTTTGTGACTTGTTTGATAGCAGCGGAATCTTTGTTCGTCCCATTTGAAGTGGAATCGAACCCGGCTACTTGAGCGGAGGTGATCAGTCTCCATCTCAAGAGCTCTGATACCATGTAGAATTATAGAGGGGAGAAATTTGAGAGTAAACCATGGAGAAGTCTACTGATAAAAACTTGTTCATAAACCTTCTCAATAATCTCAATATAACGAAACCCCTTATACAGGCAATACATAATTTAACTATGCTAAACCAATAAACCTAACTAAGTAGCAAACCCACGCCAACAACCCATAAACACAACTTATCCCACTAATTCTAGTCCACTAACCACATGCTCTAATAAACGTGCACATTGCACTACACACTTTGACCCACTAAACTTATGCTAATTACTAGGAATCATTTGCTAATAACTAGGAAATAACAAAACTAATTTTGACTTAGTTGTTTTTGGATCATAAATCCAACATAACTAGTGTTAAGTACAAATATATTGAAAAGACTCCAGTCCAAAGTTCAAAATTGTCTAACGTCAGCCTGCCTGAGTTTTAAGATGCCCATCCCCAGTGGGCTAAATTGTATCAAGTTGTGATCCTAAAATGGTTGGATGTTCAAGAATTTGCTTTATAATTGTACCAACTGCTATAATATTCAGAAACTGTAAATTTCTGCTCACTTCGGTGCAGCAGTTGCTGTCAGAGCCAAAATTGGAACATCTGGAAGGAGGTCTCTCAGAGAGGATAGTTTCCGGTAGCTGGGCCTATGGTAAAGAAAGGACAAAGCTGTTAGCAACACAACTATCAACAAAGCTGTTTATACAATGCATCAGTGTCAGAAATTCAGAATACTGTATATATAATGCATCAGTGCCTATCTAAGAGTGGTTTACCACCAAAGAAAACAAAGAAAGAAAGCCAAGAAATAGAAGAAGGTAAATCAAGCCTTCAAGAGATAAATCATATGCTTCTCTAGATATTATCTTTCACTGAAAGACATATACACCATTTAACATATGTACTCAAAGTTAAATCCCACCATAATACGTTGAACGTTGTCAATGCATATGGAGTATTTAAAACTTAAATGTTATTCTCACTGTCTCACTGACCTCCAGCATGAAAAGTAGAATTCATACATATCAAGTCTTATGCCCCTCGAAGGCTCAAGCTCTCTTGTAAACTATCACGCCCCTAATGACATAACTTACAGGCTGTCAAGACTCAAGACAATATCCCCACATGTCAATCCTCAGAGAAAAAGTCAATACCCACAAATCATCTGAAATTTTGACAATTGGGATAAAGACGACAATAAAATTGCCTTTCAGGCTTTCACACATATAATACTCCTAACGAATGAAAAATTAATAATAGTAGACAAGGATGATGTGCATGAAAACCAATGGACTTACCTTAAATCATAACTTTTTAAAACATTTCTCATTGACAAGTCCTGATATTTCTTTTATGCTTCACAAAGGTTTATAAACAACGAACATTCAAGTACTCCGTTAAACACCGCGGACTACGCAAAAGGTGCAAAGACACTTTATTCACCAAGAACATTGCATGAGACAGTCTCATAATATGCAAAATGAATTGCGTCCTTTTGAGATTTAAAGTAACCCAACTAGAATTTTAAATAGAATAAAAAACAAAACAAAAAACAAGCTACAGGCTACTGGGGTACTCTTGTGTTGGAGCACATGGCTCACAAAACCAAGTACGAGTATGTGATGGACCCACCCAAAACCATGTGCGGCATGAGGCCCCCTATTTGTTACACCTATTTTCAGGAAAAAAGGGAAGGACGAATCAGTCAATAAAACTCCAGTTTCTTCACACATCGGTTTGGTGTGTGGGTTTTGAGGTCCAAGGGAAAATACCCGTCTGAAAGAGAAGAGACATAAAGGGAAGATGCTTGAAAGGATGATTACTTTCATTGATCATCATTTTCATTTCAGTTAGCTTAGTAATGAGAGAGGCAAGAGGCCACTAGAAAGCATGCCTTTATTTCGCTTACCTTGTTCTCCAATCCTTTGAGGCAGTTCTATGAGAAGTGATGTAACTTTTCTCTCTGTTCTCTTAATTTGCCACAACCAGAAACTGAGATCATTACAGCTTGTATTGTGTAGTAACTGTAAGTCGTGAGCAGCCGGGTGCATAGGGAACTCCCTATCACGATCTCACAGCAGAATTATAATAGTTTGTAACTATATCTCTTATGAGTTATGAGGATGTTTTATCCTCATTCCTTATATTGTTATTGATATATTAATATATTTTTCCAATTCTAAAATAGTATTTATTTGTTGTTGCAGTTCTCTATGCAATTTTTCATCTTGGGTCACCCAGGGAAATACTCTTTGTATTTCAACAGGGGGTGAAGCTCCACACATTTCCCCTACCCTGCCATCAGCAAGGCTTTGAGGCATTGAGGTAATGCTGTTGTATACTATTGAAATTGGGTGACCTTTGAAGTAATGTAACCTTTAGTTTGAGAGTTTATAGTTTTATTTTTATCTCAAGGGGTCAGAAGTCAGAACACCAAAATGCAGTTCAAATACAGGTAGTACAGCTACCACTCCCGTGAAGAAGCATGCAGTAATGATAAGAATATAGGACAGGCAAAATAGAAGAAACCGAAAGTGTATGGCATTTTTCACCAAGTTGAATATTTACACTTAGGAACCTTTAATTAATCAGAGGGCAGGTAAATAAATTCATTCCTTTAATAATGATAGTATAGAGTTTTTTTAAAAAGCAGCCTGATGGATTGAAAGTTGTGAAATACTGAGGGCATATGAGCAAATCTAGACGGTTAGTAGTTGGCAATTCATAAGAAAAAATGTAGCTATGCTCCACAAACATCTAACAGAAAGCAGTTTGGTTAAAATGCAGTTGAAGCACAAACCTGAAATCATGGCCCCATGATGATATGCAATGTGCCTGTGACATTAAATCAAAGAATAACTCCCACTATTCATGCTCCAAGAAAAGTATAATTACACGTTCCATTGACCAACTAAGGGCATACCTCATCTATGGCAATCAGATGCAATAACCCCCTGCTGTGAATTTTTGAAAGCTTTGATCCAAACCCTGCAGTTGCTATTAACTCCGGAGTCACATAGAGCAGCTTCAAACTAGGCTTCCCAGAACAGAGATCCTCATATATCTAAAAGAAGAAACAGCAAAGTCACAGAATGCAAGTATAATTGTAGACAAGTAGAGGACCAATATTAATAATTTTCATTCAAGGAACAGCAAAGATCAACAAATTTGTACAGTTGCAGAACAAAGAGAGCGCAGAAGAACAGTTCGCCAGTTGTATTCCCCATTCAACAATCCAAAACAACAACAACAACCACAACAACATCATTACCCCAGTGCCTGAAAGCCTCGCCATAAGGCCGGGTAAGGGGGGTCGGATATACGGAAGCATTGCCCATACGTTGAAAACATAGAGAGGCTGTAATGGAATACCACCATTTTACCTTTCACTCAATTAACACGACGCAGAACAGTTCGTCTCCTTTGAAATCATAACTGGCCTGGACACAAGCCCTTGTAAGGCTAAGGGAAGAACTTACCCATACAGAAACCTCAGGCAACAGACAAAGAATTTACTGTACCCATCGGTCTTTCACTAACTCTCACAAAACATACTTCATTCAATGGAAACTAATCACTGACATACTCTGTGGGGGTGGACATAAGAGTAGTAACCCCCATGGGTACTGAACAAACATTTGGCAATAGGCTAGCTGGAAACTGGCCATTGAACCGTGTGAAATCTACTGATTCTACTCTAACAAACACTGCCTATGTAAACTTTTAAAGGTTTAAAATATTTAAAGACCCAGACTGGAACTTGGTAGGTAGGACCTCCATTGGCACCCTCGATAAAAATGAACCGAAAGGTTGACTCTTACATTTTTAAGATTTTATTTATAAACCATGTTCTTCTAAAATGAATGAACAGCTGGCATAAATCAAAACAAAAATACATAATATGATTCATTTAATAACCAGAAAAAGGCTATGTCAAAAGGATACATTAGTATTCAAACATCGTTCATGAATATAGATTGTTCCTTTTGATGTTGCGCCTACAACATTCCACCCACCTTTTAAACTGTTTGGAAAGAAAGGTTTTAACTTTAGACTTCTCTGTAATCTACTAGTTACTTCTCACATCATTGCAATATTTGAATTCAAGATATACCTTCTCTTTAACACTAGATGTTTGAGTTGAGGATAGAAATTCAGCTGCAATACCCTTCTCCTTCAATGCTGCTACTTGGTTTTCCTAGCATAGGAGCATTTTAAAAGTTAATATGTGCCACCCACAAAAGTCTTGTCCAGGAAGACTACGAAAGAAACATAAATAATGCTTGTGAAACAAAGTACCATGCCTTACCATCAATGCTGAACATGGAAATGGAAGGTAAGTATTTCAACTTTCAAGTCCTAGCATTGTAAAATAACCATAAATCAAAGATCGTTCAAGTAATTCCAGAGATAAAAAAAATGACCAAACAAGACAAATGACTTTCACCTATTAAAGGACAGACGACAAGAACAATCCCATTCTTCGCCAAAGCAGGAATTTGATAACACATTGACTTTCCACCTCCAGTTGGCATAAGACAAAAGCAGTCCCTGCCTGTATACGAGGTTAACATCAAAGTGTCAACCCATGAAACACGATACAATGGACAACGTCAGAGCTTTTTCTCAATCCAAAACCACTATTCCTGTTTGGTACATTATTAGAAATACAACTAGCCGAAACTGGATTATTAGAACCTGATAGAACCGCTTCAATGGCTTCCAACTGCCTGCCTCGAAATTCAGCATACCCGAAATGCCATCTCAAGATTTTAACTAGGGCTTCCTTCCCACATGTATTTTTGGGACTCCCACTGATGTTTTTAAGAGGTAACACAGACTTCTTCATTTACTAGAAAAATCAACAAGCACCCTTTAATAAAATGTAGCACTAGAATTGCCTGCAAAGAATAAAGGAGTGTAACAGCCAGGATGTACACAACACAAGGGAAAACCACGCCTGACCACTATAATCAGTAGTCAAGGATTCAATCTGATTATTGCAAGCAGTCACTGAGAACCTCATAGAACATGTACCAAAGTGCAAGAAATATGTCAGCTACTATCACTTATATGGAGTCCAACAACAACAGGGACAAAACTCGAAAAGCCCAACAATGTCAGCTAATTCGATTTGTCACTATCTTCATGCATAAACAAAAACCAACAATCACAGTATTTTTCAGACTCCAGCTGATGATTTTAATAAGTATTAGAGGCTTCTTCATTTTACTACAGTACGAAAATCACAACCACATTTACCAAATTGTTGCACTAGAGATTGCATCCAAGGTGTTCAGTATGTTCACGATACAAGGGAAACACATGCGTGACCAACTGACCACTATAATCAGTAGTCCGAGGCTTCAATCTGCTTCTTACCGGGTTTGTATAACCTCATTGAACATGCACCAGAGTTCAACAACATGTTATCCATAGAAACTACCATCACTTTTATTGTCTTTCAGCATAAAAGAAACAGGTCCAACGACTACAATCCCAGTGACGCAACCCCAAAAACCCGACAAAGTCAGCTAATTCGATTTGTCACTACAATCGTTCTTAAACAAAAAAAAAAGTCACAATTTTAACATCTCAAGTGCATGAATGGCAGAATTCACCACCTTCATTAATCGAAATCGACACACTCGCAATCGAAAACCCGATACCCACGAAACAACATTGTGAAATCAAGTAATCAACCATCAGAAAGCTAATTATGCATATAACAAGACTATCATATACACAAACACATGCATTGGTGTTCAAAAACGCCATATTCCCAATAAAAATTCGAGCATAAAAATCCCACTTCAGTGTAAAATAATGCAAAATTGTAGCGGCAGTGTGTGTTAAACCCTAATTTTGTCTGAGAAATTAAATTGCAGGAACACGTAATGTGCACAAATGATGGAATAATTCAGCAAACTAACGATAATTCAGTATTACATTATTATGATTAAATCATGTCACCGGGAAAAAAAAGGAAATGAGGTTGCCGGAGAATTACCTGTGCCTCGGAAGTGTGAAGGAGAAGTTTTGTCAAATCAAATAATGAACAAGGGAGCGAGCCTCGACGTCGAAACCAGGGACACATTCACGCGAATCACTATACTCGAAAGGAACGGAAATGACGGGAATTATGGCTTCCTTTGTTTGTTCCACGACTTCACTTGTTAAAATTTTGGAGGATTTGAAAGGAAACGAGTGTTTTTTATGTTGTAAATTAGTTTTTCGTCTAATTCCGCCCGTTTCGGGAAAAGAATTAAGAGTTTAATGAATGATCATTTCCTTCCATTTCTCATGTATCTTTATAGACCAAACGTAAAGAAGTTGTAAAATCGAGGAAGTATTAGCATGTTCGATAGCCCATAGTTCTAGCCTCGTTTTCAAAATTTGAGGAGATTGCATGATTTGTTAAAGTACTTGTTTAACACTCGCTAAGGGCGATTAAAAATCGGGCTTATATAGTCGATATACTATAGGTCTACAGCAGTATGTATGGTGTGTTTGTCCTTCCAATTACTAATGGTGATAAGACATCATACTCTACAAATCACTGAGCTGCAGTTGTTTGCGATTTCCTATGTGAAACACTTCTAATTGAATTTTTAATGCTACTCACCTTTGATAGAAGAGTTCTTGTGTGAAGCACCCTGTTCATGAATTGGTTGGCAAGTTGGTTATATGCTAAATATTCATAACTGTATACTAATATGTGGCACAAGTGTCAAAACATCCATTCGGCCATTCGGAGTTTTTCGAAAATCGTTCATATTTAAGAACACACAACCTTGAATTATATCGGTTATAATTTTCAAATTCCTAAAGATCACATATGATTTTACCAGTTTGAGAAATTACATCGTCTTAACTCTCCAACAAGATGTTATAAACCTTGGACGATAAATGAACATGATACGATCATTTGTAAATAATCATTCAAACCATTGTGTGTGAAAGGCCACCCAATTTCATCATTTTTGCGCAACTTTTTAATTTCAAACAAGGAGAATGAATGCTATATACAACTAATATTCACGGTCACGCTCGAGACACATTCAATCACGAAACGTGACCACTCAATTAATAAATACTCATAATCTGAGTTCAACTCAACTCGACTCGACTTACATACTAGTAGACTAGTAGTCCATGGATCACACATCGACACACCCCAAATGACCTAAACCCAACTTAATAAAACCCAAAAGCCCAATTGGCAAGACAAACGATGTGCATACAATTGGGAACTCAAAGCAGTATTAATACCCTTTGACAAAATTAGGGTTTTCTTTCTTCATCGTCACACTTCCCACAAATTTTCACAGCAGCTGCTTGCAGAGAGCAAAGGCGCCTCCTTTTTCCTCACTTTCTCTCTCCTCTTGAAAATGGGTCACGCCAACGTCTGGAACTCTCACCCTAAGCAGTACGGCCCTGGTTCTCGTACCTGGTAATCTCTCATCTCTTTTATTCTTGTCTTTTCTTTCTTAAATCGTTATTTATTCTTATGTTGTTTGTAATATGTGTTTTTGATCGAACCCCTTTTGTTTATATGCTTCATTTTTAACTGGGTAATGTTTATTTTGGTGGAATTTATGATCTTGTTGTTGAACCTTGAGCATGAAGATTTGAGTTTTATTGGTTGATTAGAATGTGTTGATGATGGGTTTACTTTATGAGTTCATTTCGTTTGTGGGTTTATGTATTTGAAGCTGATTGTTGAGTAATCAAGAAGATTTTGAGGAAGTTTGTGAGTAAATTAGGGGTAGGTTATTTGGAAGTGTCAGAGAATTGGTGTTTTGGGTTTGAATATGTTTATGGAGTTAAAAAGGTTTGAACTTTGATGTGACGTTAGATCGGTATTGCTGATTGTCGCTGGATCGGTGTTAGTCGATACACATATATGTGTATTAGTACATGGCTCGTCGATTGATTGTAGAAAACTAGCTGATGTTTATTCTAATAGATAGAGCGTCATGTATCAAGTTGACATTTTTAGATGGTAGTTGTGGGTGATGCTAAGATTTGAATGGTTTGGTGTATTCTGGAGACATACTGTAATGCGGTTTGGTTCGGGATGTAATGTGATGTGGGTTGTTGGAATGTGGAGACCTAATGTAATGCTTTTTGGTGAATTCTTGGGATGTGATATGATACGGGGTTCTAGAGATCCTAATGTAATGCGCTCAGTGGATTTTGGGGCCTCCATGTGATGTGGTTTCCTGTTCTTATTGTTCTCTGGAAGCATTATGAAGGCTTGCTCGGTCTCTCTCAAAGTATTTGCACGCATATGTTGATTTTAGGGATAAAGAGGAAAACTGTATAGGGTGGTGAATTGTGATGCTATAAACTTTCATTTCGTGCTACACAGTTGAAGAGACCATATGTCGTTAAAAAGCTTTTCTGCATTGATTTCTTTAGTGAATTAGTAGAGCATTTCCAATATTTATTGGAAGGCTATTCATGTTTCTATTAACCTGTATCTTTTTCACACGTTTCATCAAATTGGTCATCGAAATTTCATTTCAAATACCTTACTGCATGTCTAGAAACTTCTATAGAAAAATCCAGATACTGTGTTGGATTCCATCGTACTTAATATCAATGTGATTGTAATTCTCTGCTGTTTTCGTGTTTTGTAGCCGTGTCTGTGGAAACCCTCATGCCATCATCAGGAAGTATGGTCTCATGTGCTGCAGGCAATGCTTCCGCAGCAACGCTAAGGAAATTGGTTTCATCAAGGTTTGTGTTCCTTTATCCTTTTCTGTGTCTGTTTGTTGATGAATGTCTGCTATCTTTTTGCCCATTCTGTTTTGTTCGCTACATAGCCTA
The DNA here is from genome assembly GCA_963457585.1 of Spergularia bocconei. Taxonomy (NCBI): domain Eukaryota; kingdom Viridiplantae; phylum Streptophyta; class Magnoliopsida; order Caryophyllales; family Caryophyllaceae; genus Spergularia; species Spergularia bocconei. The sequence continues at coordinate 5,186,190 of OY734953.1, read as the reverse complement.
TTCCTGTGTTGTTTGCGTCTTTGCGATATAGCCCATTGACTTTTTGTATGACACCCTTTTTCACGATTCTTTCTGTTAATGCCTTATATTTTCAGTGTAGCATTTGGCATTTATATCCGACATCTATGATGTGCTTTAATGTTGAGTATTCACTTTCTCACTCTGCTCTCCTTTTAAGAACATACTTTTGACATGGTAGCCAACCTACTCTGGTTGCAATGCAAGCAAGCGTCTGTTTTCATTCTGTCAGCTTAACCCTTATTTCATCGACTTTTGTTCTCGTGCAGTCCTGCCCTGGTTGTGAAATACCCCATTGTCTTCTTGTTTGATACCCTTTTTCATGATGCTTTCTGTTAAGGCCTTGTATTTTCAGTGTAGCATTTGGCTATTACGAGTATAACGATGTCTGTAATGTGTGCTTTTCTGTTTAGTGTTCATTTTTCTCACTCTGCTCTCCAAGTCCCTGCTAAGAAAATCACTTTTGGCACGAATGTCTACTTACTCTTATTGCAATGCAAGCAATCGTTTGTTTTAATTCTGTCATCTTAGCCCTCATTTCATCGACTCTGAAATAATTCGTTATATGTCTATCTGAAGAGTTGAATTAAATGCAAAGCTAATTTGATGCATTTTTGTGTTCTTTCAGTACCGTTAAAGAGGCTTAGCTTGAATCATGTGGACCTGGAGCTGCAGCTGAATTAAGACGATCTTCTCTATTGAGTATTGATGTTGTTTAAAGGACTCCGTAGTATGAACTTTTTTGTTTAGCTCTTTTAAGTATTTCTTGGCTGTAATGTGACCATGGTACAACTATTATGGCTAAAAATCGAGTAGCAGTTGTTTGCTGGGGATTTTGTTATGGTTTTACACTTTCAGAATTCTACATTGTTTGCCATCAGCATTATTTCTTCGCTTTCTACAGTTTGCCATCGGAAATTGGCAGAGTTCTGTACGTTTCTCATCCTACTAGAAAAGGTGCGTCAAAGGCACTGCCTAACTGCACTTGTCGCAGTTTTATTATTGTCAATAGTTACCAGGCGCTTGTCTTAATTTTAACATTGTCTCAACACCAGGTTCGTAAGCATGTGTGGCATTTCAACTAAACCGCCGCACTGAAGCAGTAAAAAGCTGCAGGTAGTGAAAACAGACAGCGAATAGAACAAAGGAAAATATGCTTGCCTACATTGCGTCCTCAGAATCTGGATTTCGTATATTTTTCTTTTGTCAGCTGTAAGATCGTGCTCAATTTGCTGTTGTTCCTTGTAGAGTTTGCAGTGAGTTATAATAAGGTGTCCTGAGCAACGTAAAATGCAATTAGAAACGCCACTCAGTCATCGCCTCATCGGCCTCAAATTTTTATTATATGGGATCGAAAGTCCCTCCAGTATTTTCCCAGCAAAGACAACTTCACAGTACTAACTACACGTTCAATTGTACAGTATTAGCCGATATGCTCTTCTCTCAAGGAGTTGAGCACTCGAGCTCCAGGTGCACTGAGGGGTTACTCTCAAGAGTCAAGAGACTGTTTCCAGATTCAGGAGAAAAACAAAGAGAACATAACAAGACTGTCTGGGAAAGAAATACAAGCACAAGATAACAGACGTTATTGCTTCAGGCTTCCACAGTTCAACATGATTGCCGTACCTTTCTCCTTCATGTTTTTTATTTGCGCTTTGCATAATGGACACTAGCGAGTCCGGATGATATAATGTCAAAATGGTGCTCTGATTCACCTGCTAAACGTAGGTACAACGTACAGGATGCAGCCCTCTGTCCGGTTTTTCCAATCCGGTAGAGTGCTTTTGATTTACACAGTTGTTACTCTTTGCACAAAATCCTTGATGTCAAAAACATTATTCCCAGCTTTTGTGATCACACCCTGATGAAGTGACATATATCAGAACAAGTAAGAAAAATGACCCCGACTTACAGACGAGGGACGTAGGATGGGAAGTAGTACCAACCTTTTCTGTAATAATTCCAGCTATTAAATCTGCTGGCGTAACATCAAAAGCTGGATTCCACACAGAGATTCCAGATGCAGCAACTTGTTCACCAAGTCCTCCGCGAGTGTTAAGCAATTCCTTAGGGGACCTTTCCTCAATGACAATGTCCTCTCCAGACGGTAAAGACAAATCTACTGAGGTAAGAGGTGCGGCAACATAAAATGGAATTCCATGATGCTTCGCAGACAAAGCAAGGCTGTAGGTCCCTATTTTATTAGCAGTATCACCTGCAGAAAGCATATTGCACGATTGAATCAGTCAATATCACACAATTCATTTGCCCACCCCCAAATACAGCTCACTGAATATACCAAGTACTTCTATGACTAACCATTTGCAGCTACACGATCTGCTCCCACAATGACCCCATGGACACGCCCTGCCTTCATCAGTGCCGCCACTGCAGAGTCAGCTATCAATGTAGCTGGTATTTTATCATGCACCAGCTCAAAAGCAGTTAGACGGGAACCCTGAGATAGGTAAGGAAGCATGAGTGGGTAGATAATTAGATCGCTCCAAGAAGCATACTATGTCAGAAGCAGGGAAAAAGAAGATATAATATAACATTTTAGCCTGAACTATAAGGTGATGTATCTAAAATGCAGGGAGTTAGCAAGGACACTGCATGTGCGCGTACATCACATCAGACGGACTTTGAACACATCAGCAGATCGTATGGCGTTGCACGCGAGACGTGAACTCCAACAAATTCCGGTAGTGGCAAGGCGGAAACAGAATGCCCAGTTGAGGGAGCTGCATGATCTCTCAAGTTTTTTCGATGTTAATGGTGCTCTAATTCCTCCTTGGGAGAATGTAATAGACAGTAGGAGTTAGCTTTTTTTTGTACGTCTTGTAATCAGAAAAAAAAAAAAAAGAGTTGCCATATCTGATCACATATATGAAATGCATATATATACTTACTTGGTTAAATGGCCGAGTTTCTGTACAATATGCCTGCTCAAGAATTCCTTGTTCATGAAGGGCGCGAATAACTCCCAGTGCAGTACCATATCCAGCAGTTGCAAGACTATCAAAATTAACGATTGCAGCACAATCAGTGTGCAGTAAATTACTTACAGAAGAACAAATTCAACTAGTCACAAGGTGATAAGTAATAACATATCAGAAAGCATTAGAAGAAAGCCTCGTTTAAAAAAGAAACTAAAAAAAAAAAGTAATAAGAAGAAGATTAGGGGAAAGAAATATCAATTCTGAATTATATACCTCCCAGTGTTGCAATGAGTCAAGATGGACATTTTCTTAACATCTTTCAGCTGGCTCTGAAGAGAACTAGCTCCATAAGACCCAATAGCTTTATTTGAAGCTACATCATCATCCATCATAGCCTCAGAAGCTTCCACATAAGCCTAGATGCCGACAAGTATATAACTAGTAAATGCAATTGCAGCAATCACTAAGCCCAGAGAATGGCGCATAACTCATGTGAGACAATTAAATATGAACAATGAGGAAACACCATGACATAAAATGTCAATGCTAATGAAGACGAGTAGCAAAGAAAACTGAGAAACATTACCTGAAATACATCCTTTGCTTCTGAACAGGTAGAAGACATTTTCAGTACAACCTCTTTAAGTTTTGTGGCAGCATCTGAGAGGTTTACAGCAGTTGGGCGACTAGAAACACACATCAAGAATATGGTGTTAGCCATTATGCTGCAAAAATTCATCGCTAACAATAACTCAATAGAAAGATAAAGCAAAATGAAGGTCCCGATACTCAAACATACCTTGAGACAAGATATTCCAACTTTTCTGCAAGAAAAGCAGCTGCATCATTAGGGGATCCTTGAAATGTGTTCAAGTTAAATGCTTCCACAGCAAGAGAGAGGGCAGCTGCAATCGCAATGGCAGGTGCTCCGCGAACCACCATGTCCCTTATTGCAAACCTAAACCAAGGACGGAAAACAAATATTTGAGATGGGCAGATGTTATTTTCATAGTTGCAACAACAGACAAAAGTTCACTTTGCTCAAAAGGTATCACACCAAAAACCAGGCAATGATCAACCATGTATCATCGAAGAACAATAATTTGTGACCAAAAAAAAAAAAACAATTTTTGCTGAAAGCCTTTCCCAAACCTAGTCGCATATAAGATAATCAGAAATCTTATGGAACTTTCTTGATTGCCTAAGTTCATATTAAACTAGTCAAACTAAGTTTTTGTTTGGTTGGATGGGTGTAATATAATCACCATTACCACCCATTCAGCCCAAAAAAATGGAGAGTGCGAAGTTTGGTTGTAATTATCATCAATGATAATCACTGTTCCACTTAAACCCACACGAATTGTCATTACATCATTGGATGTAATCAACGACTTTCTCCCCCTTGTGAGTCTCTTTCTCCCTTTCAATTTTCCCACTTTTGTACTAATTTCATTTCATTTTACATTGTAATCCCAAACATGACCTGAGAGTATAACAACAATAACCCTGAACACAACAACACAATCAAAGTGCAGATATCGAAAATATCGCTTCCATTCTCACGACTCCTATTGCTATTCATATCTGCCAAACCCAAATTGATTTAAACTAAGACTTTCTTGTTACTTATACACATATCTATCAAATTCTCACTCGAGGGGGCGGGGATCCGAGAAACAACCTCTCTATGTTTTCAACATACGCGGGTAAATGCTGCTTACATCCAACACCCCTTATCAGGCAGGAGCTTTTGAGGTGAAGCACTAGGCTAATGTTGGGGTCAAACCAAGTGGTTGCAAAAACAACATGGTCCATATTTCAATAACATTGAACAGAATTATTGCAACTTTCAGGCCAAACATATGCTTATAAGCAATCAAAGATCAAAACTTGTCAAACACTACTTGGAAACTCCAGCAAAAAATAAAAACATTGATTGACTTATAAAGCAAATTTGAAGTTGTAAATGGGCAAATACCATCCATCAGAAGAATTATGGATATCCAAGTAAACAGTCTCCAACGGAAGTTTTCTCTGCAAAGCGTAAGCAACAATTTACACAATATTCAGTACGGAGTACTTCTTAAAGCAAAATTAACAAGAACAAAGGGGGAATAAAACCCAGAAGATAGAGTTTTTTAATGGAGAAAAAAAGGACCTGATCAAGAAGCTGGAGAAAACCTCGTTTGTAGCAGATAGATTGAAGTGCGTGAGAATCATTGGAATTTGAATCCATTGCCATTTTTTTGCTTTTACAGTCTGAAGCAGCAAAGTGTAAGTAAGAAGTATGTTTTTTCTGGGGAAGTTGAAGGTTTTGGAGATGATATTCTGATGTCAAACAAAGTGTGAGTGTGAGCGGCCGAGCGAATCTTTTCGGTTTTCTTCAAGTGTGATGTGTACGTTTCAATTTTATCCTATGTCTTTTCGGTTATGTTTTGGCGACTGGACCTCGTAGCCCTGGTTCACGGACTTGATTTAAGACGGTGGGTTGGTAGCTTAGATTTTGTTAAATTAAGCATCATATTGTATTTTTGAGGTCTTAATGTCTTATAGATTGAGTGTTTAGTAATCTTAGTTAAGAGTTGGTTTTTAAGGGTTGAAACATTGTGTTTGTCAATCTCGTGAACTCGTAAACCTAATGCATTTGAATATGTTGTACTCGATATTTGAATTAAGTGGTAATTAAGAGATACAACTATTAAAACCCTAAAAACACTACAGTCCAAATTATGCCGAGGGTCATTTTCATAAACTAGACACCCTCGCCACCCACGAGCCAGACACAATTTCTCGTTGAGCGGTTCATATAAGCCGTGACATTATCAACACTCAAACAAACCTCGAACTTAACATTTAGATTCAGATGATTAAACCAGACACCGCACGGAACACCTATCTATGTCCCGACTCGCGTCCTTTCGAAATCCGCATCGAAAATCACACTCTGTGCCAAATGCATCAATCTTGGTTTCCTCACCTGCCGACGCCGTATTTCTGTTGTTTGTTCACTGGTCTCACACACACACACACACTCTCTCTCTCTCTCCATTATCGGTGTCGTCAAATACACTAATCATTTCTCACTAAAACTTACCACTCACACTTCTGATTTTCGACCAACAAAACCACCCAACTTCTATCCGCTTTTTCTCTCTCCAACTTCTCCGATCTCCGGCTTCCATTTTATTCCGAACAAGGTAACGATATATCGCCTAAAATTTGTCGCAATTTTGTTCATATTTCTATAATTCGATCCAATGTTGTAGGTTTATCTAATTTATATGATTTTGATGAATTATGTTGATATTTTTAGTATGAGTAGATTTTGATGGTGAAAGAATTTAGTAGTAGATATGTCGTAGATTTGGCCGATACGTATGAGAACGTCTCACGATAATTATTATTATAATAACTGATTACGAGGTTAATTTAAATGAACTATTGATTTTTAATAAGTTAGTGTGAGATCGTCTTACGAAATTCGGGTTTTGAGTTGTTATTTCTATTCGTGTAAATAATAAGTTAGTGTGAGATCTCTTACAAGAGAGATGGTTGAGTAGGATGTTATTGTCGACTTGCCAATTAGGGTTGATTCCAAATGTAGTATGATTATGGTAGAAGTTATTGCCGCATTTTCAATCATGTATTCGAGTTTAATGTTTCGAGACAGAATGTTACGTAGTAGCTTGTATTACACTCTGATGATTGAGAAGCATGATTTGGTTTTCGAGTTGATTCTTGGAGCATTGTTAACTTAGGTGGATTATCAGTTACTGTATAAATATTGATTGTATGAAGCATTTACGTTTTTCAGGCTGTGGTTCGTGGCATTTGATGATTCGATTATTCAGTGTTGATTGTGGGACAAGCTAAAGTGAGAGACACTAGGAGAGGATGAAGGGGGGATTTTTGAGGGGGACAAAGCTCGTTTTCATTCTCGTGACATTGGTTTGCACTACAATTGTCATTTGGGGATGGGATAAAAGTCCCTTTATTGTTTCGTTGATGCCCCAGAACCAAATCTTCAAATCGTCTTCAGGTTTGCTTCACAGACTTATGAATTCTCTCGAATGTGCTTAAGTTTTCATGGAATCTAAACTGAAAGCTATTTAAATTCATATTAGCTTACACATCTGTTCACATATGACTTAGTGTGGTACATTATGGGCTAGTGATATGATACTAGGTAAAACGGTTATATTGTAGGACACAGTGCGGATTCAAGGTTTTGGTGCGACCTTTTTAAAGCTCCAATTTGGAAATTTACCATAGAACCAGCTGACCGTGTTCTACTCTTATCCCCAGACCTGTTGGACATATAAAGCATTTCATTTGACTTAAAGTACATAACTTAGACCAAGATGCATCTGAGGTATATAAGTATACTATGTCTACCAAGATGCAGCATACTGAGTTAGGTGGTGCTGGCATGTGCGCTTTAGCTAATTAATGGAATCCTGAATAGCATTCGAGAACCAAAAGTTGATTACTGTGACTTGGTTGTGCGTGCATTGCATGCTAGTGTTAATTTATGTATAAAGCATTAAGTTTGGTTTAGTTCCTTGAAATGCTGCTTAGGTCATCTAGTAGTTTACTTTTTTGGTTTCCCATCTGCTTATGTTTCTTACATTGCTCTCTCCTTGACTACTTTTGATGATTTTTGATTGTTTGCTCTTTTATTACTCTTCAGATACTCTATTGTCAGTATGCTTAAACTCCTCCTATCCTGTCTTCTATAGTTACCTTCTTTACAATTTTTCTCTGTGACAATTAATGGCTTCCTTGCTAGTCCCAAATTCGAGTGTGACATTACGAAGAAACCAGGCAGGAACATACAGATGATTGTTCTGGTCTCTTATATGGTGCATCTTTCTAACTGCTTTGCAGACATACTCATTGGCTCCACTGTGCAGAAAACTCAGCCAGAGTTAAGTACGGATGCAGTCAGCAACTTGCCTTCAGTGGCAACAAATGAGACGTTAGATAAGCCAAGTGAAAAGGTGTTTGGTCCGGACTCTCCAAGTAGCTCTCCAAAGAAGTATGACGGAGGGAACAACAGAGGTATTTTCTGATGTTCTTTACTGTAAAAACGATGTTCCAGTTGGATTCAATAGTTAAGTGGCACATGTTATATCATTTTTCAAAGGGTTTGGCAGTGAGTGTTTTGTTGACTCGTGATCTTATTGGTTGCAGAAGTTGACATTTAACTGATTTTGTTCTCTATTGTGTGAGATGCTGTATCTGATGTGTTTTGTTTTTGATGTATGAGTTTGTCTTATATTTGTAGAGTTTGTATGGCTTACATCACTTCTTTTCTACGATAATGGGGTACTTTTTGAAGGACTAGTTCGTTTCCAGAGCAGAGCAAGTTGCGTCTGAAAGATATTGCAATTCACGTGTTTTGCCGACTTAGTTTCTATACCTCATTTTAATAAAGATAATGACAAACATGTTTGGATGCAACAATCACCAGTGTTCCAAATATTTTGGTCTCTTGTTGCTCATTAAATTTTTGTGTGATTTGAATTTAGACACATGAATATAAACTGACATCACTATTATACTGAAACTTTTTTTTTTTTTGAAACAATTTTATGAAAATTGAACAAGTCAAGTTAATATGTGATTTTGCGAATTATAACTAAAGTACTTCTTCGGACGAGATATAAGGTTCTATAAAAGTGAGGGTAGCTGTATATTCTGCCTCTAGGGTCTAGGCCGAAGGCCTCCTTTCTTGTTTGTTTCTCTTTGTAGTTTACTGAGTTATGTCGATGGTGCCTATTGCTTGATATTTAAGGCTTGTAGTGTAATGCTTGCTCAGGGTACCCAAAAAAAAAAAAATGTTTGGGAACCTTCACATAAGCTGTACAGACATCATTATTACCCTAGCTCAGTCACTATGGTGACTGCTCTGGTTGAGACTGATTTAACCAGTCTGCGATATTTCAGTAAACAGGAAATTTCTTGAAATGCAATATCATCTCAAGATATTCTCAACTACGCTCACAGACCTTTTGTCCTTCGACCTAGATGAGTTACCACGTATCAGTGTTTACTCATGAACTGTGCTTTAGGCTTTTTGGGATATAGGCTCTCCTTGGATACATTCAAATATCCTTGAAATTTTAAGGGCTGTCTATTAATATCTAAGTATATTGAAGTCTATGCCCAAAATAGGGATGGTTGAAGTTTTGTTTCAGAAGAAGCTAATTTCCCTTCTTTCTTGATTGATCTGTCAGACAAAAATGTTTGTTTGTCGAAAATTTGGTTGCCTAAATACTGTTCATATCAGTACAATTCCCTTCAATCTTATTATTTTATGGAAACAATAATCATCACAGTGGCCTTTATACTCAGCTCCTCTTTCCAAGATCAGTCACCACCTTTTTTTTTTTAATACAAAACCTTTATGCTACGTGATGGACAAACTAGTTTTGTATAAGAGAACACATCCAGGGTAAGTTTATTTTTTTAGTAAGGAATGTTGTGCTTCCAAAACGAGGGTTTGTTGTTCCTGTGATGATGAAGGTGTCTTTGTTGTCTAGTCGTCTTTTCCTTCAACTACATTCTTTTCTCTTTTTATTATTTGTTTTCCCATAGACTACAGCGAAGGGGAATTACCGTAACTAAGAAGATGGATTTTGGAAAGAGGATTCCGTTTCTTCTTATCATTTGTAATAAAGTTCATACATTTTTCACTATTTTTTTTATTGCTTAGCTTTTCTTTTGATGGTTTTTAAAACTCTTGTTAAACGTGTTTCAATACTTTTTAAAGTTGTTCACATTGATGTTTAACTTTTATGACCTACGTGAGACGGTTACATATGATGACTCATGTTTGCCAACCCCAAATCATTTTGGGAATAAGGCTTCTGTTCTTGTTGTTGTTGTTGTTGTTGTTGTTGTTGTTGTTGTTGTTGTTGTTGTTGTTGTTGTGGTTGTGTCTCCCTGTAATGATGTTGTTTGGCAATTAGTAGCAATTTTAATTAATCCTCTCTTCCTGTCAATTTCCAGCCTGCAATTATGCCAAAGGGAAATGGGTTGCAGATAATGACCGGCCTTTCTATTCTGGTGGTCGCTGCAGGCAATGGCTATCAGAGATGTGGGCATGCAGAGTTTCAGACCGTACTGATTTTTCATATGAAAAGTTTCGCTGGCAGCCAAATGATTGTGAAATTGATGAATTTAGTAGATCCAAATTCTTAAGAAGGTACTCCCTTCCTCTCTCTCCAACCCCCTTTCAGTTGGAGAATCTTTGCGCGCTGTGATGCTGTTCTGTGATATTGTTGGCGAGGATCCCCTATCTAAAAACTGTCAGGTTGAGTACATCTTAAATGAGTTCTTATGGCTTGGGTACTTTTTTTATAGAACAAATGGTGTCCAAATTAAGATTTGGTTTGTACTCTCAATGTTATCGTAACTAACTTACTACTACTTCTCTTCGTCCCATCATTTCCCAGAGAAAAGCAAGTGAAACAGAGAAGTTGCAACAACTTCTCATTTTTATGGTTAAAATCCCTTTCTTTATTTCAAGAAATATGTAAACTTTTCATCATGGATGGTTTGCCCACATGTTCTAGTCCCTCCCCTTTTGATATTGAAACTGCTGTTGAGTTTGCCTCTCGTTCACATGAGCTTATGGGATGGCAAATTCCTTTGGCCTGGAAATTTTGGTCTTGCTGTTGTGTGCTTCAGTACATGCTCTATTTTTGTCAATTAAGTGAGCTAGAGCCTAGAAGCCTTGAAATGAACTCTTTTTTGGTGGTTTAGTACCCTAGAGATCAGTTTTTTTTTCTTTACCCTAGCTACACACATTTGATTATGTTACATACATTATCTATTATTAGTTATTACTATGATACTTTTATTGTATTCTGAAGCTATCGTGAATCTACATTCTAGGATGCGGAACAAAACCTTGGCTTTCATTGGAGACTCACTTGGGCGACAACAATTTCAGTCTTTGATGTGCATGGTAAGTGGCGGGAAAGAGAGGCGTGACGTGATTGATGTGGGATGGGAGTATGGACTTGTAAAAGCCCGTGGTGCTGTACGTCCTGATGGTTGGGCTTATCGTTTCACCAAAACGAATGCAACCATCCTCTTTTACTGGTCCGCATGCCTTTGTGACTTGCAGAAGCTGAAAAAATCTGACCCCAAGTCTGAAATCGCAATGCACCTTGATCGTCCTCCAGCATTCCTTAGTCGCTACCTAGATAGATTTGATGTTCTAGTACTTAACACTGGCCATCACTGGAATAGAGGGAAACTTGAAGGAAACCATTGGGTCATGCATGTGGGAGGGGTTCCCACCACTGAAAAGAAAATGTTAGACGCAAAGAATCTGGCGATTCACAGTATTGTGAAGTGGGTGGATTCTCAGCTCCCTCAGCATCCGAATTTGAGAGCGTTTTATCGTTCCATTTCACCCAGACACTTCTTTAATGGAGATTGGAATAGTGGCGGAACTTGTGACAATATAAATCCACTGTCTAAAGGGAGAGAAGTTCTAAAAGAGCAGAGTAGTGATCCAGTTGCTGCAATGGCTGTCAAAGGTACAAATGTAACTTTCTTGGACATAACAGGGCTTTCTGAGCTTAGAGACGAGGGTCATATATCCAAATACTCCATTAGACCGTCACCTGGAATGGAAGATTGCCTGCATTGGTGTTTACCTGGGGTTCCTGATACATGGAATGAAATTCTTTTCGCTCAGCTGTCAGCATCATTTAGAAACAAACATCTGTTGTAACGATGGAATTCTTCACACTGAAGTTCAAACTTCAAACAAGTCCTGCTCCAGTTTCATGCCCCAGCCTCGGTGACTCGGTAAGAACACACCCTTACAATGTCATTTCTGTGTTCAACTAAGAGCTGCATCAGAGTACTTCCTGCCAATTTAGGATCATTCTGTTATCCCCTGTAAGTTTACACTTCCTTCTCGGGGTTGAGTTTTAGATCTCTCTCCCCTGTCAAACTAGTAGTGTATATTTTAGGATGAATGGTTCCACGCAACCACGACAGAAGCAAGCACCGTCTCCATTACATACAGACATTGCATCGTAAAGAGCTCTACAAGTGATTGGTTGTTAGGGATAGACTAGTACACAAAATATTCGAAACTTGTATACTGGGGATCTATACATCTTTCTCTTAGCAATGCCCCTCTTTTGTGTTGATTTCTGCTCTTGTAAACCTGCTAAGTATATATCCTGACCAAATGTCTTTTTGAGCTCTTGTACTCTTGATCTGTTTTCAATAATATTTCATATTTCTTTGAGTACTCATTAAGTAACCCCTAGTTGTTTTTATTAGATCAATGATCAAAGTGAGTTTTACTCTTGACTTTGCGTTAATCAACAGCAACTTGTATTGGCTCAAAAAAGTAGTGTTTGTAATTAGCCGATAACAATAGTAGAGTTGGGAATCAGGATTCAACATAACACAAGACCCTACAAGGCGATATATCACCTTAACAAACCCTCTAAACTTTACCAGTTGGCTGAGGCGAGGTTTGAATCCTCAACCTCAAAGTCGGGGGAGTGGTAGCTCAACTATTTAACCGGCCAAGGAATATGATATTACTATAGGATCCGAATTCAATTATTGTGTTTGGTGTTTGATAGTGGAGTCTTTGATTATCAGTGTATTATCATTACTATGTCATCAATTATTGTCTTAATGGAGCATTATTGGCATCAAATTATGTTGTGGGCTCATTTTCATGGCACCACAACTTTCCTAATTCATACTGTATCTAATTATCTATCATATCATATACTTCTCCATCCGAGTGGGGTTTTGTTAGTTTGTTGTTACCATTTGCCTTTGCAGTTTAGCATGGAGTTTAAAAGAACCTCATAAGGTGTGGACGAAAATGAATCTTAGGCGCAAGTTAACATACAACAACAATAATTAAGTATTAGTCTCAAAATAATTTAAACGAATACCTCAAGAGCATATGAAAAAAGAAAATGAAAAGGTCATTTGAACAATCCAAAGACGAACTAGAACGATAAAGCATATGAAAAGGTGTATTCTAATAAGAATATTTATCGATTAACGTGTACACCATTCTTAAATAAAATACGTTTTTTTATATAGAGTGTTTAAGTTGGAAAGAAACGAACAATCATACTGTACATGCGACTCCACCACAAATTGCATTAAATTGACTCAACGGCAAATCACAAGTGTGCAACGTGCCGACCTTACTGCGCGCCATTTCGACGTTCACTACGCCCCCATTTTCAATGTCAGTCTCAATCTTAATCACACGCGCCTTACTACTGTTCATTCTTCACGTGACAATGTTACCGTTATGCGTAACGTCCCTTTGAAAAAGAAATCTCAAATATATTATTAATATTCCAGCTCATCTCCCTCACGTGCCCGTTAACGTTTCGCAACGGTCACCTTCCCCAGTTGTCTCCTCCCAATGGCCTTAGCATTCGTTCACTTTGCATGCATTCTTCTGTTTTTAGAACAATTAATTTGCAAATCTTTAATTCCTATTTAATTAATTACCCTTTTCAAGAACTATTAAGAAAAAAATGTTGTAAAATTGTCATCTTGTGTAAATTGGGGGTGGGAATAAAGGAAACATGAATTTGTTAGAAGTATTTATTGGTTGACAAAATAAAAAAGCTCATGTGTTACGGTAACATAGTTGACGTGGTGTTACTTTCACCATCTTGTGATCTCGTAAACTGAAAAAAAAAAGTACGAGTAATATACTTTACTGTGCTTTGGTGGGATAAGAATAGAATAGTGTGCTATGTGATTAAGGTTGCTTTAATTTGAGCTTTTGTACCTTCATTGATTTGCTTTGGCATAAATTCTCTTAATTGAGAATATTGTTTGAATGAATTGATTAGAGAATGTTGTACGTAAAAGAATATTCTAACTTACCAAAATGTTATTAATGAAAAATAAAAAATGTAAATGAAGAATCACATTAATCCCAAGTGAGATACATTTTTCATTTTGTGGAATTTTACAATTCTCGAACACTTACAGATCTAACGTCACACCAATTTCGACTTTCTCCTAATTTTATACAACAAGATAAACAAAATTCCCACTTTTTTTTTTAGTACATGGAGGCCTAAATAGTAAATACTAGAAATGGTAGTAATAAGTAATTAAGTTTGGAAATTAGCTTATTATAGGTATAACATTGATTCCTCAATTTCGATATACATGCCGTTTACAAGTTACGAGCCAAGTTTTGACTTTTAATTTCATAAAAAAATATTTTGTCAAAAGATATAAAAGTTATACCATTGGATTCATTTCACTAGACTATATTTCATAATTTTTACCCTAATATTTAAAGAGATATCAAAAGTCAAAGAAGTGTTTCGAGATGTGAGGAAGACTTATATCTTGAGAAGGACGGAGTACGAGTGAAAAATGGAGATTACGAGACTCACAAAAAGAAAAAAAAAAAATCAAAAGTGTGTCAATGAAGTTTCCTTAATAATCATTGACCTTTCCTCCCCCAACTGTCTTCTCTTCTCACACACAGATATTCTCTCTGTTCTCCAGCTCAACTCCCCTCTCTCCTCTCTCCTCTCTCCTCACCTTCTCCCCTCCCTCTTTCTTCTCTTCCAATCTAACAGAAACCCTAGAATTCCACCACACCACCACCTCCACCTCCGCCACCGTCATAATCACCGAGAAATGACGTCATCATCGCCGCCGACAATGACAGAAGAATCCTTCACGGAAGCAGTAGAAGAAGGCTTAAAACTCTCGAAACGTCTCTATTACGGCAAAGACCGATCAATTGCGCCGCCGAAGCCGCCGCCGCCGATGTCGAAATCCTCCAACCTCTACCTCCCGACCGCCCCTATGCTCTACGCCGTCGTCCCTGACCCCGGCGTCGTCGACAACCCCGACATCCCGAGTTATCAGCCGTATGTTTACGGCCGGTGCGATCCTCCGGCGTTGATCCCCCTCCATATGAACAACGTGTCGCTTGAAGTTGACGCTTATTTAAACGACACCGTTTTCGTCACCGTCTCCGGCGAGTGGCGTGTTCACTGTGTTATGGGGAGCAAGTCCGTTGATTGCCGCCTCGCCGTCCCCATGGGCGAGCAGGTATATAATTATATATATATTAAATTTATTAATTATCTCATCTGTCAGTCTTTTTGTCTTATTTGACTTTTTTTTTTCGGTATGTTAGTTGTTTGCGAATTATGTTACTCCGACTCTTCATATTATAATATCGCCTCTTGTTGGACACTCAACATTTGGACACGACACTAGGACACTTCATTTTAAAGCCGGAAACATGAGTAATTCTTTTGAAATACGAGTAGTCTCGAGTAGGACACTTGGACACTTCATTTTAATTAAGCCGGAAATACTAGGAATTCTTGTGAAATAGTATAGGACACTTGGACACACACGCGTGTCGGATCCTTTTATCTGTGTCCAAGTGACATAGCTTGTACATTTTCACTATCAAGTTTGTTTAGTGTCTTCTTGCTCACTCTTCCCATGAACGATGTAAAATGTAAATGTTAAGTCTTTACTCCCACCTATAAGTCTGATGATTGTGCCTCGCTCGCTCTTTATCTTGGGAAGAAGTTGTGTGCATAGTACTATACACACTCTATGTAGTTCTCTAGTTTTTGAAATTTGGAACATATTTTAGATGAAAGGAGATAATTTAACCAAAAGAAGGTTTCTTTTGTGGCTTAAAGAAGTCCCCTTAGTCGTTGTTGTGTGTCGAATTTGATAGGAGTGGTGCAATTAGTTTGATATTTTGAATTAATTTGGTGGGTTTTCATACGATGTTTTGGAATTCCGAAAAGAGTAATTTGGAGAATTAATTGGAGTTGATTAAGAGTAAGTTAAAGTTAGATGGATATAAGAATGTTTGGGTTTCATTGTTATTGTCAGTTTCTTGGATATATTACTGTAATCAGGTTAGTGGATACTAAATAAAAGGCATCGAATTGTTAGTTTTTAGAGTTAAAAGTGGTAGCATGATGAGTTTTAACTTATTTGGTAAAATAAGAGTTGACTATATATTGTGTTAGCTGCAAATTCTGAAATAGAGAGCTGGCAGCTTTGTGAGAACCAAGAGGCTCTAAAACTTTGATAATTCTGGTTGGCTTGGTGTTGTTGCCGGTTTTCAGTCAATAATAAAGCAATTGTTTTGCGAAATATTAGGACATATTTTAGTTTAGTTGATGTATTGGAAGCATTGGGTGCAACAACTAAGGTCGCGTAACGAGAAGTAAGACAAAAGCGTGAATCATAAAGAAGCAATGGGGTTAGGATTGTTTACTTTGCATCCTTATGAGCTAAGTCATCCAGCTCTTTAATGATTATCCTATCACGAGTCTGAAACATAATTGGGGGAAACTATTGTGTACTCTTGAGCTTTCTCTTGATCATAATACAGTCTATTCTTGTCTAAAAAAGTTAGTATGTTTAAATTTGTTATTACTACTAATTAGGCAACAGTATCTTTGTAATAGTACATAACAGAGCCTAGTTGTTTGATCTTGTGTTTTATGTTGGATGCTTTGAGATCGTTTGCTTGATTTGGAAAATATCGAGTGGCAAGAAAGTCAGAAGTTATTCTTATTGGGAAAGTTAGTGCACACACATAAAATAGAGGGAAAGATGCAAGAGAAAGATTTTAGTTGTTCGGTGTAAGCCTACTCCATGATACAACTCCACTATAAACACTCAGTGGGTAGGCCTTCCAGTTTCAGTGTTCATAGTGATTGCTGACGTAATAAAGTAAATATGTTTAATTAATATCATCGATTCATCCCTTTAAATAAGATATCATCGATTCTTAGATTGCTTATGATGAAGTAAACTTTGCCAAAATTTGTATGCTTCCATTCTTGATGATTTTGAAAATTGTTTTGATGTCTATATTCCTTGCACCTGTCTTTAATCCCCTGGCCAGTGGCGCTCATGGTAAAATAAACCAGGAACTGAAGGGGGGGGGGGTGGTGGTGGGGGGTGAGGTGAATGAACTCCTGCTTTCTTCCTATATTTTCTTCGACTCGTATGTTATTTCTTGTTTTTACTGATGTTGTACTTTTTCAGAATTTCCTCACTCTGTTCTCAAACGTTATATTAATTGCCTAACAGGGTTCGATTCTAGGTGTCGAGGTTGAAATTCCTAGAAAATCATATCGTACTCAACTAGTTGCTGCTGAAGATAGAAGGGACGAGAAGACTTTAGGGGTCAATGATGGGGTACTTCTGAGGCCTGACATATTTTTAGTAACAATTCCTCAGGTGCAAACTCACTATTGCTAAATTCTGTGTCTCTAAATTTTCTGTTGTCAGTCACTGGACCTAAAGTTCTTATCCTTGATAGGTTGATGGGGGAACCAACCTTTCTGTGAAGATTCGGTGGTCACAGAAGTTATTGTATCGTGGTGGTGAATTTTCTCTGTGTATACCATTCTCCTTTCCCGAGTATGTGACTCCTCCTAGCAAAAAGATACCGAAAAGGGAGAAAATCCAGTTGAATGTCCATCCAGGGGGTGAATATGAAGTCTTGTGTAGGAGTGTTAGTCATTCTTTAAAGGTACTTTACATTTTTATATTTTGAATGCTCAAGGACATATAAAGCACAATTCTTCAGATGTCTCTTTTTTGTCTCAGGAAAGAAAGCGGAAAGTAGAAAGTCTGTCATTTTTGTATGAAGCAGATGTTCTCTCGTGGTCAAGTATAGACTTTAGTTTCACATACAGTGTAAGATTTCTAATCCAAGGGTTCAATAGTTTTGTGTTTTCTGCTTTCTATAGATAATAGTACAGAATAGCCTTGTCGAATGTAGATTGGCATACCATTCATCTCTGGAAACTAGTTAGTACTCTTTCACTGTTGTACGACAGTTACATCTATATCTCATAAAGTGTAAGATTTCTAATCCAAGGTTTCAACATTATTTTTTTCCGCTTTCTGTAGATAATAGTACAGCATAGCCATGTAGAATGTAGAGCGACATGCCATGCATATCATTGGAGACTAGTTTGTACTCTTTCACTGTCGTATGGCAATTTCCATTGTACCTTAAAATTTGTTTCTTTCCCTTGCCAGGTTCCTGGGGCTCATATGTCTGGCAGTGTGCTTTTGCAATCTCCATCAAGTGATGATATTGATCAAAGAGAGACCTTTTGCGTCCATATTCTTCCTGGAACCCAACGAGACAGAAAGGTTTGGACTTGAAAAGTTTATGTTTGATTGTATACTGCAATGTGATTTTGTATTATAGAGAACAGAGTTAAGATTCACCTAGTTCACTTCATGTGAGGCTGGGTTTGTCCAAATCATGCTGTCTAGTCAGCAAGATGTGTCTTAATATGCAAAGCATAGTATACTGTAATGTACTATAGAGAACAGAGTTAAAATTTTACCTAGTGGACTTCATGTGAGGCTGGGTTTGTCCAAGTTACGCAGTCTACTCAGCAAGATGTGTCTGAAGGTAATATGCACTGCAAGCATGAGCTGTTAGTTTAGAACCGCCATTTAATCATACTATGGGGTGAACATGTATTCTTGAAGATGACCAGTACAATGATGATTGAGGCAGTATTTACTGAAGTAGATCACTCTCAGAAGTAATACTTGCATAAGGATTCCTGGCTCTGTATCTATGGAACCGACTTTCAAACCCCTTTTCAGTCATCTCCACAAGAAATTTCTGGCTCTGTATCTTGAATTTTTTTTTTCTTTCAGTTTTCGACTTAAGAGTCACGAGTTAAAACTGTTGTGCATTATCTATTTTATCTTATCTAACTGTGCCCTTCACCAGGTCTTTCCCCGGGAAATTGTTTATGTTATTGATACGAGTAGAAGTATGCAAGGAAAGCCGCTTGAGGATGCAAAAAGTGCATTATTTGCTGCTCTATCTGAGCTTAATTCAGGGGATTCATTCAACATAATAAGTTTTAATGGAGAAATTTGTTCCTTCTCATCGTCTTTGAAGAGTGCTACTAGCGAAACAATTGAAAATGCCATACAGTGGGTTGGCACCAACTTTGTTGTAGGAGATGGCACCAACATGTCTCTTGCATTGAACAAGGTCGGTCTTCATTTCTAAACCTATAACTAGTTTGCTGTGGGTTTGTTGCTAAATTGATTGCCACCAACACACAGTTGGTTCGAGTCAATGGTCAGGATTCAGGATTTGCATATCCCACCCGTCTCAATTTAATGTTATAGTGCTATGTTGGGACATCTTATTTCCTGTTTACCCAGTGGCTGATTTTTGGAACTCAACTATAAGCTGCTGGTTTAAATTAATAGGGGATCAGATCTCATATTTCATATACTCTCTTTGACAGTATCATTGTAGTAGAAATTACAGAATTTTCTATCGTAGGCCAGTTGAAACCAGGTGGAATAAGTATTTAAGTTCTTGGACTGTGATGATGGAAATGCAGATCTCCAAATTTTTTCATTCTATAGGCATTCTTTCAATAAAGCCATACTACCGTCAAAAATAAAAATAAAAATCAAACTCATACTTAGCGTATCTATCATGTTTCTTTGGGTGAAGGACTTGAATTAATAACCTTTTTTCCTCTCAGGCAATGGCGATGTTCTCAGATACTCGTGGCTCATTACCTATGATTTTTCTGATTACTGATGGGGCAGTTGAAGACGAGAGACGTATATGCGATTCTGTGAAGAGCAGTCTGTCCAATATGAAGACAATATGTCCGCGTATTCATACGTTTGGCATTGGTAAATAAATCACTTCCTTCTTAGATCAATTATTTAAAGAAAAAGAAATTTAACCAGTACCAAAGTGTGTTGGGGAGCTTTGGTGGATTGAATATTCATAATGATATGAAATCCTGTCTTCGGGAAATCATTAACCTGGGGCATTCAAGTTTCTCTTCATTCGGAGCGAGGAAAGATATGCTTGAAATTACCATCCTGAAAGGGAATAGAGGAGAATCTATGCCTTGTAAATTAGACTGGGCTTTGTTCAGTACATAACATAGTTTCTTGGGTGCAAAGCATATAGGTGGTGCATTTCATTATTTTCATCTCTAATCTACTTCTATAGCAAACAATGCTTCATCTACCTCCGTTGCCTTTATCCTAATAGAAATGGAAAATGGAACTTGTTTGCCTACTCCCACCTACCTTCACCACTTACCGTATCCTTCACCAAGCCTTTTAATATGAGGTCTCGTGTAAGAAATAGTTAAATATGCTGGTCTTTCTGCCCTTTTCTTAAGTTTTCCTTGGAATCAGTTCATTTTTTCATGCCCTTCCACGTATAGCCCATCTATTTGTTAGATGCAACAATGCTCATCTATTTGTTAGATGCAACAATGTTTCCATTTTTCTTTTTTAATAATAATGTTTCGATTTGGATCTTCGTACACTATGCATTGTTAGAATTTTTACTGTTGAGGAGTAAATCAAATCATGATTTTCGTTTGTGGAGATGCTTTAATTTTTGTTTTTTTTTGTTGGCCTAACTCAAGCTTGTACAATATTGTCAAATGCAGGTTTATACTGTAATCATTACTTTTTAAAAATGCTGGCAATGATTGGGCGAGGCTTTTATGATGCTGCTTTTGAGACAGGTTTGTTATTAGTGGGTTTATCATATATCACCAAAGAGATCAGAGTAGTTGAATGCTGGTCAGTACTTTGAAGTGCCAATGTGGTTGACTGGTGGTCATTAGTTGCTCTGTTGAAAACTGCCATCTATCTTTTTCTCTCTTTCGACTGGGATCACTTTGGCGCATCCTTTTATGGGTGTGCTTTTATGGTTTTGGGGGGGGGGGGTTACAGAAATTCTTAAAATTGTTAATCTTCCATTTTCAATTTTTATTATAGTAGATGCACTACTATAAATAGCAATTATAATTTGGTGGCTCTTTTTCCTTTTCCGACAATTATATGCTGTTGTTTCTATCACCATAATTTTCTACACGTTAACCTTGTTCTTAAAATTGAGCTGTAAGCCTTCAATTAGTTATGGAAAAGTTATCGCGGATTGTGTTACCATTGATATTAAATGTCTTCTAAATTAAAGATAAGTCTAAGGGTGGCCAAAAGAAACTTTGGGTTTATTATTTATATGTTGTTCTGATAGGAAGAGTAAGTCTAATAGACTTGATACAATTTTGAATTTCTTGTTTGTGTTGTTTGCAGATTGCATCGAGTCTCGTCTTCCAAGACTAATTAGTAGAGGTTCTTCAGCTGTACTTGCAAATATTACTATTGACACATTAGATGAACTCAGTGATGTTGAGGTACACTTCTTCATCTTCTAATTTGATGACCAAAATACTTCTTCCGTGTACAAGGTGTTACTTTCGCAAAAGCGAGGGGAAGTATTCTGTAGTAGCTAGGAATCCCTTTAGATAGCGTTTAGAAACATGAATTTGGAAATTTGTAGTCATTTCAAATCCATCATTTGAGAATGTAGAATTCAAATATAAATTCAATGTTTGAGGAGGGTGAGACTTGAGCTGTCATTTGTTTTTGCCCTAATTGGATATGATACAAATTGCAAAGGATTTGACACAAATCCAAATTCTCAAATTCTTGTGTTCCCAAACATGTGATTCTCAAATCCTTGTTCTCAAACACTCTCTTGTAGAATTGGCGGTGGAACCCCTCGTAGGGAAAAATGGGTGGGCAAAAAGAGAGCCAAGGGGGGATCAAAAAGAGAGATTAGTTGGTACTAGAAATGTTAAGCGAAAAGAGTAATAATGGTTCTGATCCTTGACCCTCGATCATTTGGCGGGGGAGCCCCGCCTCCCAGACTGATTGACATTGTAGCTCGACTTTTTTAGTTATGAGATTATGAATGTAAAAATATAGAACATAGCTGTGGTACAATTGTTCCCAATTTATATTCCGTTGCCTATCATGGACACCAAATTGCTAAAGTATGTGTAAAAGTGGACAGACCGATGATATTTTAGTGTATAGCTTTTGACAAGCTTAGTCAACCTCCAACAACATCTTTACCCCAACGCCTTAAAGGCTCCCGCCATAAGGTGGGGTAAGGGGGGTCGGATGCGCGCAAAGTTTACCCCTATTGAAACATAGATAGGCTGCACACGGATGACCAAAAATGAAAATTGCTTTGGAAACCGCACCGACTCACTGCTACTTCACAAAATAAGAAACATAGACAGTTTTATAAGCCTTTTTGCTTTATTCCATTATATCCCAAAAGCAAAGAATAATTAGTCTTTGGCTCCATTGGAAGTAAGCTTCATTACTGATTTAACACATTACATGGACTTGATTTCGCAAGTTTGTCAATGAACTTTTTACTTGTGAACTTAAACCAAATGAAAGTCTGTGTTAAATGATTGGGATGATGTCTCACTACAGATGGAATGGAGTAGGTGTGAGTCGTATGACCTAGAACTTGATTTAAGGAAATTGGATTATCGATGCCTTCGGAGCTTCTCCTTGTCATTGTATGCAAGGTGATAAAGGAGAAGAAATGGTTTCGCGCTTTCTATAAAATTGGCAGAAATTGGTAGAATATCAAGGACCCTGTAGAATCATTCTTGTAATCTGTGCATAATTAAGTTCTGGAACATCTTCTCCTTGTCACTGTATGCAAGGTGATAAAGGAGAAGAAATGGTTTCGCGCTTTCTATAAAATTGGCAGAAATTGGTAGAATATCAAGGACCCTGTAGAATCATCCTTGTAATCTGTGCATAATTAAGTTCTGGAACATCCAATAAAGTGTTAGGCTGCTTGCCTCTAGGTATTCAGTAACGTGTAAGCTTTTAGATCTTCTGTGGTCTTAGGATGTCTCTAATATTATCTATGTGTTTTAGACAAGTATGTGCTTTAATTTTACGTTCTCTTTCTTGGTGGGCTTGTCATGTGATATGCTTTGCGTTCCATTGAAACCCCAGATATATCCAACCAGCATTCCAGACCTCTCATCAGAAAACCCATTGATAATATCAGGAAGATATAGGGGCAAATTTCCTGAAGTGGTCAAAGTGAGAGGTATTGTTGCAGACATGACGAAGTATGAGGCGGATTTGAAGGTCAACAAGGCAAAGAAAATACCTCTTGAAAGAGTAAGATACCTTACTTTTGTTCTGGTTGTTTGCTTTCTGGTCTATTGCGATACTGTGCTGACACTGGATTTGGCTAATGGAATGGTCTGTACGGGCTATCTTCCTATACTTTTCTGATTTTATTTACATTTGTGTTCAACAGATACTGGCCTTGCAGCAAATAAATATTTGCACCTCCCAGGCATGGTTTTCTGAAAGTAAACAACTTGAGTCAAAGGTACGTCAGTTTGGTTTGTCATGTCTGACGTTACAGTGCCTTCAGAAATTTGCAACATTTTCTTTTGGTACGACTCTGGATGTTACACAACTTCAGTCTAAAAATATTCTGATCATGTTTGTTTCTCCCCTTACGTTATCTCTAATGTTATATGTGATGCAAAAGGCCCCGAATTATATATATTTGCAAGCCAAATCCACAATGATATGTTTCTAACGTCCTTGGGTGAATAGAGCCTCCGTTTTTGGTGATAAGCTTTGCTATGTTAAGTTGACTGCTCTTTTACTTGAACAACATATTATCTTAAACAAACATGAGCTTATAAATACAAGCCAAATCCACAATGATATGTTTCTAACGTCCTTGGGTGAATAGAGCCTCCGTTTTTGGTGATAAGCTTTGCTATGTTAAGTTGACTGCTCTTTTACTTGAACAACATATTATCTTAAACAAACATGAGCTTATAAATACAAGTGAACAAATTCAAGAGGTTATCGTGGTGATGCTGTTCATTTATGCCTGGACTGTCAGGTCAAAATATAAAAAACCAGATTCGGACAATTTTCCGACGGTGTGTGCAATGTTAGTAATAGATTGGCCATTTTTCTTCGTCCATTCGGAAGGATAATCCTTGGCAGCAAGTCATTAGCACAATCAGCCATGGTGAGGTGCGAACAATGTTGATTTACCTGATGTCAAGTTTGGATTGATTTATTTGCTGACAGATACAAGGTCTGGGAGTCCCTCAAAACCTTAGGGATCAGCCTGTTGATTGTGGATCTTAATGTCTTATGTTTGGATAGGATGGTCTTGATTTTCAAAATTTCGTAATAGACTCCGAGATAGAAAACCTTTGTCACATTGGTATAACTTCCGTGGGTCTCCCAAGCATGAATGGTTTTACTTGTGTCTCTTTTGGACTTGGGTTATACTAGACTTCTTTTCTTATTGTTCTTTACACTAGGTTCATTTGTTTGATCTGTCGACACAAGTCAATCCTTGATACTGGACGTACTAGATGACTTAGAGATAGTTTTAGGTCGCTTAATTAATTGTTGGGAATTCTCCTACTTGGTAAAGTTACAGAGTAGTTTCAGGTTGCTTATTTCAATTATGAGGAAATCTCTTGAATTTGGCTGTAATTGATTGTCAGGTCGCTGATATGAGCATCCGGAACAACATGGTCTCTGAGTATACATCAATGGCGTTATTTGTGACCGAGGCCTTAAAGACAGAAGCAGAAAAGGAAGTTAAGCAGGTATTGACAACATGTTCCATTCCGATACTCCTAGGGTTTCTGTACGAAACTGTTTGGTATATTCTGCCATTGTATGGCTCTACGAAGGAAAGAGTACCCCATCCCCATGGAGAACAGAAACAGGCATATAACTTCAAATTTATTGAACCATGTCCTCTATTTGTCGACTCAGAATTCAGATCAGTGTACAAGTATAATACTGATAGAGGGGGGGGGGGGTGGAGGTAGATTTCCTGTACCTTGGCCTATACTCATGCCTCCTTGTTTCTATGAACCAGAAAAAGTCACCTAGCAAAGGAGCAGCGGGTAATGTCGAGCCTATGCCCAAGAGTGTGAAAGTGCTGAAAAATATTGGTATTGGGTTTGGAAATGTGAAAGCAACAATCGAAAACATCCCTCCAGGATTTAATGAACCGAAAGCTCCAGAAGCAGCTGAAGTCATGGTCAAGGCTGCGTCTGATTGCTGTACAAAGATGTGCGGGTATTGTTGTTGTATGTGCTGCGTAGAGGTGTGTTCAAAGATCAACAACCAATTCGCGATTGTGCTCACTCAGGTTTGCACAGTGATTGCGTGTTTTGGCTGCATTGAAATTTGTTCGAGCATATGTTGTCCAGGAAGTGACTAGTTTTCTGGTCAACTCAAGAAATTCCTCTGGCAACATGTACAGCAAGCGCTTGTCTTCCATAACTCCTGCAGCAGGAAGTCGCAACTCGCAAGGCATCAATTCATTTTTTGTGTGATTCTTGATCTGTAAGTAACCGTATATATATATCAGTCTTGAGTCTTGTTACTAAACTATACGGAGTACTCCAGCTAGCAAAACTCCCAGAGAGTAAAGTGATAAGGCGAACTATGAATTCTTTACATGGCCAAATACAGTATTAGACCAAAAGAACCTTCATTGTAGACTTCAAATTATCTTCTTCGTGTCACGATGAACTCGTGGATTTTCTGCAAGGTCGAATACTTGGGCTGGAACATTTGCAATCAATACCAAATCCTTTCCTAGTGGAGATTTATGGATTTGCAGTCACTCCGAACATGATCAGACACTGCGGCGACACTAACAGGATGATATATAGTCTCGAGAGAATAATAGGTCCTATATGATCTTTTGATAAACTATTTATCTTGAACTAACATGTTTGTCAGAATGTACAATCACCATATCTTGTTTCTTGGACAAGTACCACTGCTACAACTCGTCTCGTGCAAGCAAAAAATAGAGAACATCGGTTAACTGTACTTGATTTTTGCCATTACAGTAAGGATTTCGCAATGAAATCAGAACTACAATCAACAAAACAAACAGCGTATTTTTTTCGCAGCATGATGCGTTCTACTGAACTACAAGCTATCTATCTCTGAATTCTGACTCTCATTCGTATTTTTAGTGACTTTCATCTGCTCAGCCTGTACATGAAGCTCACCGCCTTGATGATCCTCCTCGATACACTCCTCGTCAATCTCTACATCAGGATCTTTCTTGTCATCAGAACCCACTGTTATTTGGTGAAAGCTTTCTTGTATTTTCGTGACACCCTTCTCTACTGGCTCTATCGCCTGATTTATTGTCAGTTTGACATCCTCAACTACCTGTTATGGTTCCATTTTCAATAGTGGAATTTCAAATAACGACTCGCTAAACTGTACAAGGTCTTTGCTAGAGGAACAACCGGAAAGTGCATACCTGCTGACCGCCCTCGACAACAATGTCTTGAACACTTTCTTTGATGCTTGTCCCTGGAGCTTGGACCTCGGTTTCAGTCTCCTCGATCACGGTTGGCCCCTTGTCTTTCCCTTCCTCTATGTCAACCACGGTTTTCTCAGAATGAGCACTGACTTTTCCATACTCGGACACAGGCATAAAATGATAGGGTTTCACAGAAAAAACATAAGAATGGGCTATAGCTGCAATCGCCATCTGTACAGTTAAAACAAGCCAAAACTATTTACAACTGACCGTGATTTCATGAATCTCAGGTAAGTGTAACGAAGGAAATGCTCATCAGTTTGGTTTGGGGTGAACTTCTTTCGAACAATCAAATAAAGACTTACTTCAATGCAGATCAGGAAATCTTGCAACCCAGTTTGAAACTTTCCCTCTTTTGGCAAAACTCGTAGAGCACACAAGATAGCAATTCCTACACCTTGCCACCAGGTCGCAAACACAATCGCCTTGAAGCTTATAAACTTAGCAAGCGGTTTAATTGCTTTGAGTCTTTCATGAGTCACATTATAAAACTGAACTAGACAATACAAGGCCCACATTTGGCTGAAGTTTAACACAAGTGTGATATAGGGGTACCTGGATAAGCAAGTACAATCAAAATCAGAAATCAGAACCCTGAACAATAAAATGCATTTCGCCCAAACAAAACAATCGGTGTAAGCTCATATTTTTTTAACCGATGCAGGAAAGAATTAGCTACTGGCTGAACTATCAACAGTTGAACAGGAAAAATTTAGTATTAATGGTTGATCTTCAACTTCAATAGTGTAGCTAAATAATGATTAACATACCCGTAGTACCACTTGAACTCTCCGTCACCATATACACCAAAGATCTCCAGAAGAAAAGCCAGAAACGCACAGACTGTCTTCAGAATCATCTGGTTACTAAGCGGATGTTAGACAATTATCCTTATAAAGGAACCACAGAAATGAAATCAATCTCACTTACATATTGCACCAGACCAAATTTGATGATGGAAAATAATTGTTTTCCTAGCGCACATGGTTTGCAGAAGAAGTTGGTGCATTTGTTCTCTCGTGGCTTCGATTTTGCATCTGTTTCTTCCAGCAGTGGCTTGTTAATTGCAGTTCGCGATTCATTCTCCAATAGCTCCAGAACTCTGTCTTCTCCACCTGCATTGAAATGACTGATGTTTAGAACAAAGTGAAGGTTCCATTCCAGAGCTTTGTACAGTAGTTGTAGACTAGTATTGCGTTTACACAGGTGGTCGTAAAAGCATGTCATTTTGGTGAGAGCGTGGGTATACGCACTTTTCTATTGAAGTCTCACATGTGTGCAGAAGCAGCATTCTAACTGATCGACATGATCATTCTACGTTCTTATTAATAAGATAGAACCTAAGTTTTCACAATCTACCATTTGAAAACCAAAACCGCACAAAATCTTGAGGACCTCAACAGTTTCACCCCAAACTTATTAACAGAAACTCTACCACTGACTAGCTTAACAGCTATCTAATTATTTTACTAAAAAGCAGTCAAGCTGGACTTCATAATGCCCTAATAACAAGATTCATGCATTCAGAAACTCACCAAGGCATGCAATGAGATAGCTCCCAAACGCGTACAGAGCATATGCTTCATAGCCATTCCTTAAAATGTCGCAAGCCAGAGAGGTTTTCGGGTAGGATAAGGATATGATCTGAGGAAGACAAATTAGATACCAGATGTTTCAAGAGATACGTACACTTTGACAGATCCCATCAAACGGATGTTCATAAAATCATAAATCAATCATCTGCTTAAGCCCAAGGCCTTACAAGTACTACATAATAGAACATCAGGAAGAAAGAGTTCATCAGTCAAGCAAGAAATAATATAAAGACCAAATCCTCGTGTTTAATATATGTTGTTGTCTTTAGTGTCCAAAGGCATGTGATAGATACTTATACTCCACAATGCTGCTGGGTTTGATAACTTAATGTTCTGTAAATTTTTGATTCAGTTAAATTGTACAGGAGTTTTGTCTGTCTTTTTAGCTGAGACTGCGAAATTAATAGGATACAGGACGGGCAAACATGCAACTTGTCAATTAGCTAACCTGGACCAGAGCTACATCAAGCTCATGTACCTGCCCTACATCAAATGTTAATCTCTCTGGACACAAGTTAAAATCAGTACTTACTGACTCGGTTGAATAGATTGGAACCATGAGAAGCACAGCAACAATCCATTTTTGCTCCTGAGAAAAATCGGTCACCTTAAACAGTGTCTTCAGCACATCTTCAACGAAAAAAAAAAAAAACAAAAATCCATGTGCCACTGAAAGAAGTCAGACAAGAATCAGCTAGGACAACTTTTATTGGTTTTCCATGGCCAAACCTAAAAGCTCTTTTAATTTTTATTTTTTGTTTTCTGAAAGGATGTGAATGACAGCGATAATGGTTACAGTGGAGGCGTGGAGCTCATGATGGTGTTGCTTTTGTGTCATTGTCATTTGTCTCTACAATACTCTACTTCCGGTCATTCTTAGATATGAATAGTTCTAAGTCTCCAATGACAAGTCACAACACAATGTTTCCTCAACAAATTTGTTTTAATACTCGGCTTTAAACTCCATCTGAGAGTAACGGGTGCCACATAGTTTTAGTAGTTGGGGTAGAAGAAAACAAACAAAAAACCCACAGTTGGTTTTTCTGTATACTAAGTTCAAAACCTAGTCCATTGAATGTCCTATATCCGAGCGGAATCACGAAAACTAGTAAGAAGGTTTGCTTTGCTTTGCTTTTGTGAACGTACTGTTGGTGTTGCTGGTACGGAATACACTATAATTATCCACAAATTTAATCTGTTTCTCTCTGTGTAGCAAGTCCAATGAAACAATCTTAACCAGTGTGAGAGCAAGATTGTAGAATTAAGGATAACAAAGGAACCTACCGCAGGATTGTTATATGATCTTAGATGTTGGACGATCAAAATGATGGAGAGAAGCAATGCCAGCAATGCAAAGCACCCTGCAATGACGAGGGCTGGTCCATGGAGAACCTTGTATGATATCATTTCTTGCGTTCAAAGCAATGCCGATTCACCAAGAAAATGATGAATAACTTTCCTGCACATCTTCAACAGCCAACTGCTTCCCTTCAAAACTACAGCAGAGAAAACCTTAACAATTATGCATCGTTGACACCTGAAGCATCCTAAGCACTCTAGAATTC
Organism: Spergularia bocconei; assembly: GCA_963457585.1. Taxonomy (NCBI): domain Eukaryota; kingdom Viridiplantae; phylum Streptophyta; class Magnoliopsida; order Caryophyllales; family Caryophyllaceae; genus Spergularia; species Spergularia bocconei. The sequence continues at coordinate 5,156,765 of OY734953.1, read as the reverse complement.
AAGTTGGCTTCCGCAGAAAGAACAGTGTCATTAATCTAAGAACAATTGGGTTTTGGGGTTCTTCATAAAGTCAAGAGGTGTACCTGACAAAACTGCTGATCACTGATCATCTTCCAAAATTTTAATCAATCCGACACAAATGGAACGAGTAAGGAGTCGAATTCTCAAATTTTCTGGACCAATGTCATCTAATGAATACTCGTACCTCACAACGACACGTTATACAAACTGAGAGTAAACCACAAAAGCACACCTTAGCTTCTATAACGGCCTAAAATGAAAAGTAACTTCTCCAAAGAAAAGCAAAGAATATTTTAGTTATTCTACACAATGCCAACCATCAGCACATTCAGCAGACAATGGTTAACCTCTTACTGACTTTGTACTCGTAATGGCTAAGTCTCTTGGTTCACAAACATCAAATATTTGACAATACTGCTTAGCATTGGATGTACGTGCTCAATACAATGGTCACAAAATGATGCGTACAAGATAAGCCCAAACAATCCGGCAGTATTGCACCAGTACAAGAAATAATCAAACTCAGTACAAGGAAAAATCCAACATCATATCGCTTAACATTAATCCGATATCAGTCCAATAAAGAAGAGATTTCAACTGTGTTATCTAGGAGATCGAATTTTGATTATTTGGTCATCATCCACACTCAATTAACTTGTTATACTAAGATTTGTGTAGAACCAATACACTCTAGCTAGCTGAAATCAGTTATATTAAACTCGAAAGTCGAAAATGCCTTCCTCTGCCTCATATGTATCCCATTTGGTCTAGAAATAGTACCTAACATGCCACCTCAAAACTGTAAAAAGAAACGGGAAAATCTCTTTGAATCGGAGAGAGTATTGATTTTTACACTCCCTCTTAAAAGAGAAGTATTCACGTTCTACAAAATAATACTCTCCCAAACCACAATGGTATGAAGCTAAGGGTGTCAATATCGACCTGAGAAGCGTAAAAATTACTACCCTTGTACAAACACGACACACTAACGTGTTTTTCATTATAAGTTTATAACCGTCCACAGTTGCTTCAATAAATTGATTTCAAATTAAGGGTCCAATGAAATTGGTAATTAGATTATTAACACAGAAAATTCATGATTTTGCCAAAGACCCAGAAAATTGTACACCATTTCAAGAAAAAAGAAAAAAGGATTATGTATGAATAAAAAGAGAACAATTGGAACGAACCTGAGACGATCGAAGACTTAATAAAGAAGGAAGTCAAGAATCTGCAATTGTGAAATTAAATTCAATGAAAAAAAAAGGAATTTAATTGAATTGAGATGGATAATTGTTCACCTTATTATGTGGGTTCACAGCGGCAAAGATTTCGTTAATGTGAAGACTGAGAGTGGCATGCATTTTATTATGTGCTCGACACGTTTCATTTGCATTTTATAGTCTCACACGTTACGACTTACGAGTACGTACACTCATCGTTGCATGGGACTCCTTTTCTTAGCTTGTGGGTGTGACAATTACTTTTACCGAATCGGATTCGAGTAGGGTAGAATAACGAATTATACATGGAGCAGACTTAAAAAAAACGTAAAAATGATATTTTAGTCGGTTTTTGTGAAATATGGCACATTGGCACGTGGCTTGGATTTCATCGGAACTTGAACTCAAACTCGAAATAAACTTGAAGGGAAGACTTGTAATAGTCTTATATAGGTAATCTATTGACGATGGCACGTAGATACATATAGATCTTATTTGTGGTAGTTCTTAAGTACAGTGATTGTATTAATTTGTCCGCCAAACTTAAGTGTTTACTTACATAGTGAACTTGATAATGAAAATGTATGGAGTAGTTATTCAAAAATTACTTGTAAATTGTATTGAGTAATAGAGATTAGAGGTATATTAGGGAATACTAAAAAAACGATACAATACTTTATATGAATGACAATTATATATATAATACGATTAAACACACAGTATTAGAAGTCGAGAGTATGTATCATAAACTAGAACCTTTAAATCAATAGACTCGGAAATTCGATCAATTTTGTGCTAGATGGACGAAATTGTTTACCTACTTTTCTCAAGTGAGCTAGAGAAGCACGTACTCAAAAACTTTCTAATTATAAATTAGTGTCATTGAAAGGATTTTTCTAAAGTGTGCCCATAAAGTACATGATAAAACTTAATTTTGTGCCGTACTTAAGTGATATTCTTCTAAATTAATCAAAGAGATTATTTAAAAGGACAATGCTAGAGGTCTAAAGTGTAGACACCCAAAAGTGTTTACAATCCGTAATAATTTTACTACACTATCAAAATTTTACTACTCACACAATTAATTTTATTACCTGAATTTTTTACTACAATTAATTTTACTATTCTGATCTCAATTTTACAACTATTAGCTCAATTTTACATTGTAGACAAATTAATTGTGTCTAAACTATAGACCTCTATCAATTTGCTATTTAAAATTGTTGTTGAAACATTGATGCTAATTACTTCATTTAGCTTGCTTTTGGGGATTTAGCAACAATATTTCTGTTTACGATCGGAGTTGAGTGTTGACCACATTCACTAGTTAGACCCCTTAGTATGAAGGGAAACATGCAGAATAAAGATTAGTCAACAACTTCAATCATTTCAGGTTGTAGTACTTCATGGTTGCATCTCGGTTGACCATTCGTAAGTTAGAAGCTTGTAGGAAGGAACCATATATAAGGACAATATTTGGTCAACGATTTTGTTCATCTCAATCTATATCAATGCAGGTCTTTGATTCTATCATTTTAATTTAGGGTTTTGTTATATCGACGTTATAGATAGTCCATCTACTTGGCAGGTTTAAGCTATGCTAATTTTATATGTCTCCAACCTCTTGCTCATTGTATCAACCTTGTTGTTCATCAGGTCACGTCAAAAAAAAAAAAAAAATATTGTTGTTCATCGTCATCGGTGTTTGCCGCCCCCATCTTATAACTGTATCCTCATTATCACGTACTATCCATTTTCTTTCTAACATATGTGGTTGATGCTCATTATTTTGTCCAATCATGCACTAATGGTCGATGATATGGAAATGTTACAAATCTGTTAATATGTGGCTTTAATTTGAATCCACTTGACAACCGAATCACTTGTCTAAAGCGTGCAAGCTGGACTTAGCCCGAACATTTTTTATCTTTTCATGTAGATTTATATATAAATATTGAATCACAATTATTAAGTCACTTTACGGTACACAATCATGGTAAAATGTGAAAGTGACAAAATTTCTCCTCGACCCCATATTTTACCAAATTTCACAATAATCCTTTTTCACGTATGGTACATACATTTGCATTATATATATTTTGTCCCTAGGAGATGAGAAAAGAACATTAATAAAAATGCTAACCATATGCATGGCTATTGGACAGTACAATTTCATTGTTAGAGACTACCAAGAAAGTTGTTGCTTGTCCCGCACCATGGGAAATTGGGAATAGAAAAAAGAGACAACATTTGGTAGTTTCCGTTTGAGGAAAGTCTATGCTTGGTAAGTTACTAAAAGTAGTATGTTTTTTTTCCTAGCCAATACCACTCAACCATAATGCGTCCTCGCCTTTGGTTTTGCATCTCGAGAGGGCCGGCGGCTTGGGACTTCAACGCACCCATTGCTATTCATAATCTAGTGATAAATTTGATAAAGTACTTAACACTTTCTTTTGTTAGTACCAATGTCAAGTAGTTCACTCACTTATTTTAGATCTCTATAATTTTTTGTTTCTTTTGAATAGTCATCTATATAGTTTAATGTATTTCGGGAATATTTAGATTGATAAATACGGTTTTAGCAGAGTGAAGATTTACTTCATTGAGCCTTCAATGCCACGTAACATCTTGCACCCTGTGAAAAAAGTAGATCAAAAGGTTCTTATTTTAATTTGGATATCATGATTGATTTGGGTCTGCTAAGCATTTACGATTTCCACGTATATGTTCAAGTTATATTAGGGATATGATCAACTGTGAATTGTATGTGCTTAATCTGAACGAAAATTCTCAACCCATACTCAACCTTTTTGACACTGTGATATGAGAAGTACTCGATCTACTAAATCTATATTCACTAAAAGCACGTCTCACTCTTTCAAAGTGAGACAACTTGCTCTATCTATTATCTTTCAATCACTCTAACAAAGACCCCCTCAATTTGTGAGCTGTGAGCTCTCAAATTTCCCCCGTGAACCAAACACTAGGACATCTCTTGGGACCACATTTAACCAATTCAACATACATAAACCATGGGTCAAGCGAACAAAGTTTCATACTAAAACCAATTTGAAAACAAAATTAAAACAGTTCATTAGATTCCAGAATATGTCCTACCGTAGTAATTTTTCAAGGTTAACAAACTTGTTCGCCCATTGTTTATAAGAGTAAGATTACCATACTTGTTTTCACATATAGATAGTTTTGGAGGATGCATACAAAATGAAAAGAAAAACACATACATGTGTTTGTTGAATTTGGATAACAACAATGAAGGTTGGAAAGAGTAGGGATTAAGAATCCAGCATGGGTCACACTCACAATATTAGTACTAAACCCATTGGCCATGAGTAGTTGTTACGTACGTATTATCCTTCGCTTCTAGTCCATATATACCAGGTTCTTTGGGTCTAACTCATCCTACAATGCCAGAATTACATAGATTTTCAACCTTTAATTTGCTACATGTAACACATACACCACCTTTTCTTTGTCTTCTAATTATCATCATTTTGCATGTCAAGAAAGTTCTAGGTTAGAATCAAAGAACCATGCCCCTCTTGCCATTTCAAATGGGGTTACTCTTGTCTACTGACCCAAAAAAAATACAATTTTAAACTTACAACTCATCTTCACATGACTGTGTATGGAAATACATACGACTCTATCCGAACCAACAGTAACTAAATTCGGAAACCGTATTACATCAGTCGGACTGAATTCAAATTTATGCTAGCTTAAGAGGGTCGGGGATGCCCTGACCTAATTGTACACTACTGAAATATGACTCGACCTGATCCTAATCAAACCCAATCCATAAGCTTGAATTGCACCTAATTACATTAAAAATCGTACTAAACTCGAATCAATGATATATGTCTCGACCTGAACTCAACCTGATTGTCAGTTTTCCAATATAGTTTAATATCTAAGGCTAGGTTTAGGTTACAATTTCTTTGATGGATTATATGGATGAAGAATTGGTACAAGCAAGATCAGAGAGAGGACATACTATAGTAGATAGTTTGAGAATTGAGATTTAGTAGATAAACAAAAGAATGTGTATATGTGTAATGTGCATAGTTATAGAGAGATGGGAGAAAGAATGAAAAGCTGGAAAGCGACAAAAAGCCGCACTTGGGAACTTGAACCCGTCAGCAACTAGTAACTTGGAAGCAGAATTTCTCACAAAGGCTCACATCTATATAAACATGCACTGTCTTTTGCTTCCTTCTTTCATTGGCTATCAATAAACTTTATATTATACACATATATGCATGTCAGAAAATCTTACTGCTGAATCAGAAGAACAAAAGTTTTCTTAGAGAAATCTGTTATTCTTACCAAATGAAGGTATGTCAGGCTGAGATTTGATGTCATTCTTTACATTATTGCATTAGATTTGTTACTAAACTGTCCATATTGGTTTTTTTTATGCAGCTTTTTAGTTGGATGCAGAGCAAACTCAGTAGTAAACCACAGACTCTTCCTTGTGACAAAAGTGAGTCACTGTGACATATTCATAACACTTGCGCTTTCGTGTGATCGTTCATGTTAGTCGAATCAAAATCTTCCTAGGACTAAGGCGATATATGGCCGTGTTACATTTGTTTGTTGTTGTTTTACGGGTTTATTGGAATCTAATCGTGATTACACAGCAAAAGATTAGGGTGGTCCCAAAGGCCAAAACTATCCTAGTACTATAGTACAAGTTGATTGTAATCAACATTATGATAATTGTTGTAAAAAGTGTTATATATGCTGATAACATGGTTTTTCTGTACTTTTGACAGATCAAACTGTAAAATCAGGAGATCAGAAAGAGGAATTCAGTGACTGGCCTAATGGGTTTCTCTCGATCGGCACGCTTTTCAACAAAGCATTAAAAGATGACACCAAAGAACAGACTGATCTTCAACAGAATTCCTCTGCATCAGCTCAAAAACCAGTAAAAGACTTCACTTCAGATGAGGTTAAACAGCTGCAGAAGGAGTTGAGTGCTCTGATTTCATCTGAAAATCTCGATTGCTTGTCAAGTTTAGAAGCCGAAAACAGCACTGGTACATCATCCAACGCACAGGCAACTGATCAAGAAGAAACAGATGATCATGATCAGCACCACACTGTTGTATCAAACAACATGAGCAATGCCATCAGTAAAAAGTCACTGACTTTTCTCCTTAAGAAGATGTTTGTTTGCGGAGGAGGGCTCGGTCCTACACCTAGTCTAAGAGATCCAATACTAATACCCCCTAAGACAAGAATGAATAAGGTATATATTACCCTTGGGAGTTGGGACTGTAATGTGACTAGGGTTTTCTACTAATGTCATTACCAAGTTGGGAGTGTACCATGAAAACTTCACCTGTGTTTTCTGATGGTGATTATATGCATTTCAATCTGCAGATACTGCGCGCGCTCCTACGCAAGAAGATCTACCCTCAGAGTCCTACCATGGGCAGAAAGAAATGCTTGGATAACAGACAACAGGCCACAGAAAGCAGCAACTATTTTAGTGACAGTGATGATGAAGATTATTACCTTGAAGGTACTGATAAAAGCAAATGGGTCAAGACTGATACAGAATGTAAGTCCTGAATGATTCTGTAATGCACAGTCAAAAAATTCAGCATATCTGGTGATCTTTTGATGTTTGTATAGCATTATAACTCGATTTCAATGTGTTGCAGATATTGTTCTAGAGATTTGATGCAGTGATCATGTTACTGATGGCGCTCTAAGTCTACGAGAAAATGTTATGCAGATGATGAGATAGATCTCAGTTAGTTCATTTACTTTGCAGATATCTCATACAGAAATAAATGGAGGGTTTTTTTATGTCCATGTGTGATTCAATCATATATGGAGAGATGCAGTTCACCCTTGCCAAGATTTAATTTGAAGCAACATTTTTGCTGGGTTCATAGGAATGGGTAATTAGCAGGCTGCTGTCATATATATATGCATACTATTCCTACATATCATCAGTATATTCATGCCAAAGTCAGTGAATTGAAGCTAATTAAGCTTGTAGGAGTTCAGATATGAACATTGCATGTGAAATTGGGAGAGTCATTTTGTTCAGTGATTGATATTCATGTGTAATATAACCTATTATAAAATATTTTGATCAATGTAATTTTGAATGATATACTAATATGTTTATGGATTCCGAAAGAGAAGTCGTTGATTTATGTTAGTCGTTCTCAAATTGTTGCGGGACTAACAGTGTGAAAGATAGTCAGTGTCATCTAATAATCTATGATAAAAGTTAGTGAGAATGAGTGAAATGTCGAAACTGATAGATACATATTGAGATGGTGATGATGGTGATGATGGTGTGATGGATGACACAAACGATGTGCATCCATATGATTAAGATATCTACTATAAATGAGTAGCTATATGAACAGTCGTGATATATTAAAAAAAAAAAAAAGGTTGTTGCTTTATAATTTCAAAAGCTAACCTAAGAGTTTTCAGGAAATTATAGGAGTATACGAGTTGAATATATAATTGCTAAACTATTTGCTTAATGAGATTGGTTCTAACATTTTGGTGGGTAATAGAGCTTGCCTTATAAGAACTTATTGTGAGGCGGTTTCATCGGAGACGTACAAATGTTTGGCACGTACAACTAGAGGTATGACTTATAAGTGTAAACGGATCTTAAGCGGAATTAAGATTATAGTTAGGATGAACAAATGAAAAGAACAAATCCAACACGAAACCTTATCAAAAAGCTTGAACGTACCGCACAAAATTGCAAACTTAGAGTTGATGGGGAATCAAACCTTAACCAAAATAGCGGTAGTGGGAGGTTGGGAGCTGACTCGCATTTTAGTTTTAGTTCATGCTAAGGATTAACTAATGATGCAACGTGAATCAGAATCACCATGCCAGCAAATGAGAGCTTTGGCTTTACTCCATCACTTCGTGACAAATTATACATTTACACTCTTCCCTTATACTAATTACACAATCGGCGTTATAAGGATGCACGCATTACCAAATAGCAAATTGCTAGAGGTCTACCAAATATCCCTTCGTTTGTATCATGATTCGTCGTGTTTATGTTACACATAGTGCATTACCGTAAAATTCCGATTGAATTATGGAGTATTTTATTTTTGCCAAAAAAATCTCTTAAGAAAAAAACTTAAGCCCGTATACAAAGTCGAACAATTTCCAAAAATATAGAACTGGGTCTCTGCTCACTGCTGCTTATAGCCGAAGCTGGGGAATAGGACCCCAAATTCATCAATTCAAAACCCTAATCGTAATTTTGAGTGAAATTGGGTGAAATTTGAGGAAAAAGGATTCATCTTTTTGCCAATGCCATCAAATTTTTTGGTTGAATTGAGAAAAAAATTGGTGGGAATTCGTGGGTTCTTCATAATTTTACAAGATTAAAGATTAATTTCAATTTCAATTTACCCCCAATTCAATTCGATGTCTTGGGCTACTCCTGAAGATCTTTCACTCTCCACTTCACTTGCGACTTACCTTGACAGTAATAATCCTCTTTCTTTAGTTTTTACTGTTTAAATTGTGTAACTTTTGCATATAATTTGATAAACATGTTGTAATTTTTACTGTTTGATTGCTGTAAGTTCTTGGAAATTGTGGGTTTTTGCTAAAATTTGGGTTGGTTTTCTTGCACATGTAAATTGATGTAATGTACTCGTATGATGCATGTGCATGTGTTGTATAATTTGTGCATGATTTTCTGAATTCTGAATGTTTTTTTCTTTGAAAGTTGGTAGATTATGTTGTTGTTTGGTTGGTCATGCGTTCCAAAAACTGTGAATTTCCATTTTAATGCAGTTGTTAATGTGTGGAGTTTACTGGAAGTTTGCAGCTTTTACTGTCATTGTTCATGAAATTATGAGTCTTGGTGTCAGTTGAATGCCCTTATTTGTTTTGCTAGCTTCAAATTCAAGATTCAAGACAATTCAATGGTTTCATATCCGTGAGCGATTTCCTTTAAACCGTCCTAGTATTGTTTAAACCTGCTAAGCCTGTAATTAAAGCTTATAATCTAGACTCTGAAACTCGTAATTTGATGAAAAGATTACTACTTTGGTCAGGCATTTTAGTACAGTCAATGCGTTATTTTGATGCCTAGTTGTTGTGTGCTAATGCTAAGCCTTTGTAGCGCATGGTTTTGTTTATTACTGTTGTGTTGCAAAGTGTTTTTACGAGTAAAGTTTTAATCATTTTTACCATGCTCACGTTTCTAGAATTGGTGCTTTCATAAGGTTCTCAATGGGAATTTCTCATTTTGAGATTGTTTGTGCAATATGATTTCGATACTTGAACTGTTGGTGGGAGAAGAATTGATCCAATTTTCAGGCTATTTGTTCAAGTATGATCTTCAAGATTTTCAGTTTCTATGGAGTTTGGATCTTGTTTTTTCTTCAAATTTTCAACAGCAGTACAAGTTTCTGAGGCAGAATCGTTCAATCCTTCAGATTGATCTGTATTTGTGTAAACCAACTTGTGATGAACTTCGATTGTTGTTAGAACATGAGTTTCTATGTTGAGAAACTTGGATAAAGGATGTAAAAAATATAGGAGTACCTATTATGACAGTGTGGTAAATATCTAGCTACTGACTTCCGGGGTGTTTGGCTACTGCAAATTTCGGGTTCATACTTGCACTTTGAAATCTACCAGGGGTCTTCATTTTTTATTTTTTTTACACAAAGGTTGTCCGTGCTGTAACTGTAACTGTTGTCTACCTATCTTCATAGAAAATGGTCCATGTTTGTAGGTTCGTGATAGCCTATCTGTTTCTGTACTCCCAAAGTCCCAATTAGGTATCTTAAACTTGTTGTCTTCCATAAATGCTAATTCATTTTAATGTATCTGTTTCTATAATGCTAGTTAATTTAAGAGAATATTAAAGAGAGGGGGAGCTTATGGACTGCCAAGCTGTAGTATAGTACTAGTCTCAACTCTCAACTCTTGACTACTTAGGATTTAGGCTGCATACATCTTAACCATACCGTATCTTCTGAAAATTTAGATTCATACTAGGTAATATTTAATGTTGTAATGTGGATGATTCGCCCCCATTTTTCTGTTTTTGCCTCTATGTTCCTTTAATGTGACTTGGGCATGAACCTCACCTCACTGGTGGCTTGGTTTCTTTGTTTTAAAATGCCAAAGTACTAAGCATAGATGGTTTCCTGCAGGGAAGCTTCTTGTCTTGCTAAGAGATGGTAGAAAGCTACTAGGGATATTGCGCTCCTTCGATCAGTTTGGTATTGGCTTCATACTGAGTTTTTATCTCCGGATTTTTCTTTTTGTACTGCTGTTGCTTTACTCACTGAATATTGTTGGATTGCAGCAAATGTGGTTCTGGAAGGTGCTTGTGATAGGGTTATAGTTGGCGAATTTTACTGTGACATTCCATTGGGTTTATATATCGTTCGGGGGGAGAATGTGGTGTTAATTGGAGAGCTGGTAATGAAAGTTTCTTCCTTTATGATTTGTTTGGACTGATACACGAATGTGTCGATTAATGATTAGTAACAAAACAATCATATGGTTGTTATATAGGCCATAGATCAGGAAGAGCTTCCACCACATATGACACGAGTCTCTGAGGCAGAAATAAGACTAGTAAGATTTTGGCTCCAAACTTTTCTACCTCTTTTTTGTCTTTGTACTTGGTAGGCTCAAATACCTCTCTGCCCACCCTGATTTATCTAATGTCAGCTCCATTGTGGGCGCAAACGGCCAACTTATTGCTACTGCCAGCCCTCTCTTCCAAAACAATGGATTTTATCTGATCTCATGACTGGTTTTTCAGGCTCAAAAAGCTGAAAGAGACGCCAGTGAGCTGAAGGGAACAATGAGAAAGCGAATGGAGTTTCTAGACTATGATTGAAATTGAGCCACTTCAAGCTCGGTTATCTTTCATTCTAAAATGATTTTTTCTCCCTTTGCCCGCTAATATTATTGTGGCAATCCTTCTTGTCATTCTTAATCGTCTGCCTCTTGTTTTCCTGCTGACTCTTCCTGAGCATCTAAAACGCTTAGGAAGTAAAACGGATGTTCTGTTTTTATCTTTACTGATTTTGAACCCTCTAGAGAAGGATGATCTCTTTGATTTGATGCCATATACTGGATTAAACCTGGACAAAGGCTTGGTGGTGCACAGTAAGGTGGCTGATCGACTGCTGGCTATCGGAAGTGTTCTGGGTGGCTGTTTTTATATACTCCCTAGCTCACTTTTGTCACACATTTACTCGATGATGTCGCAATTAGTCATTGTTTCAGAGCCTTGTTTTTGTCACGGCGTACTGCTTAGTTCCCAAATTTTCTGCAACAAACCATTTGTAGACCATATGGCGCCTTTACATTGCATTTGCAAGTGGTTGTTCCTATGTCTATGATCGCTTTTTCGTTATCCCACTCGTGTTTATGCCTTCATAGTTTACGCATTAGTAAGACGTTTACAGAGATCCTTGATTATTCAGATACAAGTATACAACCACCGGGTTTCTCAGTTGATTTCCACGGGATTTATCCTTTTGTGCCAGTACGTATGGTAATGGTAACTCCTCCAGTGCTAGCACCAGTGCAAAATACCGGCAACTGTCAGACCTGTGTACATACATAATAAGGGTTGAGAGATCAACCCACCCTTTTGCGAACCATTAGAAGAAAATTGGTACCGTAATCAATCGCTTTTCAGGGTGAGCTACAAAAGCCATCCAGGAATTTCATGTTAAGAAGTATTTCTGCACAAAATGTGTAGAAAATAACTAGTGGCAATCACGCCCGTTTCAATATCTGTTTAAACATGGCATTTTGAAGCTGCATCCGCAGTTTTTTATTACACACACCAATCACTAAAACATCTCTCTCATTGAAGGACAATAGACCGAAATTATCCAAGTATGTAATTCTAAAGACTCACTCAGGAGAGCTGAGTAGAGTGATAAGAGACTCATATTTTGGAAACTGTGAAATGAGGTCGCTTCGCTTTGCCAACTCAAAGTCCTCAAATTGAAAAGCAGGCGCGCAGGTACACCCCACAAGAGAGAAGTGGCTCTCACTATCCCTTGGAGGAGCTTTAGTTGCCATGCCGTCTGGGGATGTGATGATATCGTTGGTTGGAAAAGAACCGAACCAAACATTAGGGGGTACAGTGTACTGTGGTTGCTGGTTATCCATCAAATTTGGACCAACGCATGTTAATTTAACACTTCCATCTTTCTCGTTCAGCTCTAGAATCTGAAAATGAAGAGGTTTGCCTTAGTGATGAAGCCACAACAGATGTGAAAAATGGGGCCTCACAGCAATGTAGAAGCAATTATTATTCTAGATTTTACGAAAGCTCAAAACAGGGCTGCCAAGTGCCAACTGCCAAGTTCGATAGTACCTAGATGGTAAATTTGTAGTTCGTTAAATGCAGATGTCAACTCAGTTTCATTCTCTAATTTTCAGAAACCAAATGGGGGAGGAAGACAGAAAGTTGTGAACTTTTTCTAAAATCATCATCATGGAGTTGAGGAAGTGAGGTACATTTCCCTCAGCGGCTCAGCATCGTCCTCTAGGATCCAAACGACCAAACCCTTGCTCCTTCCTCCTTAACTAATCTCTGAAGCCAAACTACTGGCGAAAGGTAGTGATTTGAGGGCATTCCCTCAACAAAAAAAAAAAAACAAAAAAAAAAAAACAACTCCTTTAAGCAGTGCACTTTTTATCAGCGGGTTGTTTACTGTCCATTCTTCATTCACAAGCTATCAACTAACACGAGAATGAAGGAAAGACAATTCTAGTATTCTTCTCTAGAGCAAACTAGGTAGAGTAAGTTTCAGCAGTCAGGTCCATGGGAATAGAACGCATTAAGGAAACACACAAGCCAGAATTTCTCTCAGCAATTATAGACTATAGCACTTACCGTGATTGGCTCTCCCAAGTAGAAATGCCAGGTCTCTGCACAAGGAATCCGATGGAGCTTTGACACGCATCCTGATGGCAACAAGAAATAAATTGCTGTACTAACTGGTCGGTCGACCTTGTCTGCAGATAAGCCACATGGCCATATCAATGGTTTATCAGCCAAAACAAAAGAACATGAAAGGTCATATAATTCTTAAACCTCAAACAACAGTAGCAAATACTGAAATACAATACATATTTGGTAACAAATCGCACAATATGGGAATCCTAGTCCGAGAGCATAAGTTCTCAGCCCAAACAGATGGGAAACTTTCTACTGAAAATTTTCAAGAAGGCAGATGAATGGATTGAAAGTAGAGCTACACCTCGATTTGAAGTCTCACTGAACTCAAATTTTTTGCGATTAAACCTCTTTCACGAGGCATCTCCCCCACTAAGTGGTCGTTTACTCGTTTGGATACCTATGAATTCCATGGAAAGTGGTAATTCCCATTTCCTCAATATTACATTTCGGTGTTAATGTTTTGTTGCCAACAGCACAGGAAATATAAATTCCCGGGTATTCCCAATCGCGCCAAATTGGGAAAGTCATTTACCAACCCGGCAACCCTAATTAACCAATCAAACACTTTTACAGTTCTATCCATTTCCAATGAATTGCAAATTCATATGTACCAATTACTTGCTATGTTTTAATCAATTACTACCGCGAAACGATCACACACATTATTGGAATATTGGGTATGCCGTATGTGCTACAAAAACATCATTGCTCAAAATTATCACAAATTCACCATGTAAATTCCAACATTGGTAAGAACTAAATCACTAATACATGGGTGCATAAAAGGCCATAATGTTAGGGTCCAACCTCGATATCTCTCGATTTAAACCCGAATAATCCTTACCCATATCAATATCAATATGAATTATGACAAGCTAAGCACCCTAATTATGAGTTTTAATACATGAGTTATCAATACATGAAAACAATTACCCAAGAATTCAAAAGGAAGATACCAAACAATACACACATACATTAACATAAAAGCTCGAAAATGGGCAGTTTAATCACATATTTACATGTCATTCAAAAAGGGTTTTTTTTCTTCAAGGAATTAAGAGATAGTAACAGTAAAAAAGAAGGAAGAAGAAGAGTTACATTGAGGAGGAAGTTGGGATTTGGAGAGGGTGACAGTGTGATCTCTGAATGTTTCAGAGTAAAATCCGCCTTCTACATGGCTTTGCAGATTCAGCTTCTGAACTATCTCTGATGTTCCTGTCATCTCTCTTTGTCTTGTAACTTGTAAGTGAAGCCAGATGAACTGATGAGAGTTTTGAGTTTAAATCAATGATCCTCAATGTTGAATATTGACTGTTGCTGCAGCCTACTTTTGACTTTTGAGTGCTCAACTACCCACTAATGTAACTTTGTGGAAAATTTTACACTCATTACCTTTTTTTCACCTTGTTTGGGTGTGATTTGGATTTAAAAAGACGGAGGAAGTAACAAGTTATTGATGGATTGTCTTGTGTCAAAAAATGAAATATTAATCCAACTCAAGGAACTTAGTCGATATATTGTACAAATAGTCATGCTATCTTACTCTTGAATGGGGTATTGGCCTATTGTCCAATTGTCACTTTTTCACTTCTAATGAGCTGATTTTTAATATAATCTGTTTATTCTGTTAGTACACTGTAGTGGTTCTCATTAGACGTGTCTATTACTTATATCATAGTGTTCGGTATAAATACCAACACCTAAGAAATGAGGAGGTGAACGATTTCAAACCTTAAGTGAATCTTAACATAACACACAAACAATCATTTTGAGAAAAGAAATAATTCTAAAGAAAAGTGAAGCTCATTATGTAGCACCCATAAAGTTAAACCTCATTCTAAAGTCATAAATGTCACCTCTTTTTGTAAGTGAATCTGATGAACCGACGAGAGTTCTAATAAATGATCCTCAATGTTGTGTATTGGCTGTTACACAGCCTACTTTTGACTTTTGAGTGCCCAACTACCCACTAATGTAACTTTGTGGAAATTTTTACTTTCGTTACCTTTTTTTCACCTTGTTTAGGTGTGATTTGGATTTAAAAAGACGAGTAATTCTAAGGTACTTGACAAGTACCGCAAAGTACCATAAAACCCACCATCTTAACCATCCATAATGTTAAAAATTAATCTACACCGTTCATTATTTTTATTTAGATATATTTATAAATTATATTGTAAATAACCAAAAAAATAGAAAAAAATGGTTAATTGCATTTATTTAATCTTTTATGCTTATATATACATTGTACAAACTATATCTAATATAACTTGGTAATTTTTTCCTTTTAGAAAAATTTATTAAGTTATTTTAAAAGTGATTTATTATGATGTTTTGCGGTACTTGTCGAGCACCCTAGAACTCCTCTAAAAAGACAGAGGAAGTAACAAGTTGTTGGAAAATTGTCTTGTGTCAACAAAATGAAATGTTAGTCCAACCCAATGAACTTAGTCGATACACTATACAAATAATCATACTATCTTACTCTTGATTAATGGCATGTTGTCTACTTGTCTATTCTCGCTTCTAGTGAGCTGATTTTCAATATAATCTGTTTATTATGTTAGTACAATGTAGTAACTCTCATTAGACGTGTCTATTACGTGTATCATAGTGTTCGGTACAAATACCGACACCTAGGAAACGAGGAAGTGAACGATTCTAAACACAAGTGAATCTTAACATAACACTTAAACAATATTTTTGAGAAAATAAAGAATTCTAAAGAAAAGTGAAGCTGAGCATCTCCAATGGTGTAAAATTCATTGTAGTTTAGCCTGACAAACCAATAATGGTAGTGTAAGCAGCCTGCACCATTGGATTAAATTTCACGATTGTAGTTTGGCAAGCCACGTTGCTCCCTCAAGCTACGTTGCTTGACAATAAAAAAATGATGAAAAGTTGCTTTACTTGAAAGTTAAATGAAAAATAAATTATCTAAAAGAAAAATTGGGTTTCACTGTAACCACATCCGTTGTAGTTTACCATTGTAGGAAATCAATTGTAGTTTGACAAATTAGCTTAAATTCTCTTTCTCTCCTACATGGCATATCGAAACTACAAGATTTGTAGTTTGCCATTGGAGTTGCTCTAAAGTTAAACCCCAAATTTTAGGGATTCCTTCAATTCCAAACATATTTTTATTTTTGGTTTAGAGAGCTATATACTCCCTCCTACCCAAAGGGAATTTCCTCTTTCTTTTTGCAGTTTTGAGTTGCCATGTTGGGAGGTATATTTAGACCAAATGAATCGTTCACCTACTTTAAAAATTAGTAAGTATTTCATTCTCCATTGCAGTTAACTAACTCTACTTGATTTCAAAGTAAACGAGTCTTTCATTTAGTATACAAATAGTCCCTTACATGGCAACTCAAAACTGCAAAAAGAAACAGAAAAATCTCTTTGGGTAGGAGTAGTAAGTGATAACCGTTTTTATTCTTGTAGACGACAACTAATGTTAACGCCATGTCCAATGGAACTATGGAAGACCGTGAATAATTAACAAGTTAACAACCTTTTAATTTGTTGGAACTATGGAAGACCGTGAATAATTAACAAGTTAACAACCTTGTAATTTGTTGTTAACTAGATGATCGAAGTGGTTGTTTTAACATCATGTTGCATTGGGCCAAAGATCAAAGGATAATTTATACATTTGAGCCGGTGCTAATTAGTGGTTGCCAAACATAGGGTATCCTTGGCCCAACAAATTAAAGAGGGAAAAAAGTGTCTACACAAATCAATCCATGTAAGTTGTTGTACCACTATTTAGAGCTCACCAACATTTTGGATACGATGTCTACGTCTACCCCTTTACTCTTGTAATAAATCTTTCGCTACCTAATGCGATTTAAGATTTTGAGGCAAAGACGTTATAACGAAATGATATTTGTATCATTTTTGACATTTTTTGTTAATTTGCGAAGAAATATGTCAATTATGTATTATCAACGATATTTATTTGTATCATCATAATGATTTATGCCATAGACACATATATAGTTTACATTAATGAAATTTTCATTTTGTTTAAAACAAATATTTGAGCTTTAATATATATAAGAGAGCCGAGATTAAAAGCTATTGGGTGGGGTCCAACCCCATTCATTTATTATTGTTTTTTTTTTATTAGTTTTCAATTTCAGAAAAAAAAAAGAAAGAAAATGAAAAAGGCAGAAAACAGAAAAGAAAAAAAAAAGGAAAAGTGGGCGTGTGTTTTTTATGTGTGGTGCTCATTTGCTTTGACCAACTGGTGGGTAGATAATTGTCATTTGGGGGAGCTTTCGACAGAAGAGGAAACCAAGATACAGAAGACAAAAAAAAAAAAAAAAAAAAAAAACACAAACACATCAGAGAGTGAGACAGGGAGAGTGTTCTTCCCGACATCACCAAGAGCAGGACCTCCGTTTTTATGCTCGTCTATTGCTTGACATTTTTTGGGAGCTGATCGGAGACGTGCATCTGCTAATGTTCTTCAGCTACAGGTATTCTAGTATCATTCCTTTGGATCTTTTGTTAGTACAATTGGTTAGGGAAATCAATGTGTATTGATCCGAATGGTAATCATCTGTAGTTGGGATTGAATTGGTTTTAAGTTAGGGGCAATAACTTGAAACTGTAGCTTGTAATTTTGCTAAATTGATTAGTGAAATCGATTATTGGTGCCCAGTGGTTTTTCCCTTCGAATTGGAGGGTTTTCCACTTATATCTTGGTGTTGGTTGTTTGTCTTTGTTGATTTCCGTTTTGATTTGGTTTAGTCGATTTAGTCGAATTGCTGCCGAATTTTCGCTAGACTCGTTTGGTGTCTTTTAAGCACAACAGTGGTATCAGAGCATAGGTTGTAAGCTAGGTTATAATGGAGTCTAGTAGTTCGGGTTCAATGATTAAATTGACCTCCACAAATTATTCCATGTGGAAGTGTATGATGGAGGATCTTTTAGTGTGTAAAGACCTCTTTGAGCCTATTGACGCAAATCCTGGAACCCCCGATAACCCCCCTCCTAAGCCCGACTCTATGAGTGAGAAATAGTGGGCGAATATGAAACGGAAGACCTTGGCTACCATTAGGCAGTGGGTTGATAAAACTATCCATAGTCATATATCGCGAGACACCGATGCTTTTGCAATGTGGAAGAAGTTGCAAAACCTTTATGAGAGGAAATCGGCTCATAACAAAGCCTCTTTGATTAAGAGACTTGTTAATTTGAAGTTGAAAGTGGGGAAGTCAGTTTCGGAACATCTTGGTGATTTTCAAGATGTTATTAATAAACTGACATCCATGAATATTGTGCTTGATGATGAGTTGCAAGCACTCTTCCTCTTAAGTTCCGTTCCGGATACATGGGAAACCATGGTGGTGTCTATTAGCAATTCCGCTCCTAGTGGAAAGCTAACGATGGATATGATCAAAGATAGTATGTTCAACGAAGAAATGAGGAGGAAGGAGATGGGTTCGGATAATGCTCAGGCCCTTGTTACGGAGAGTAGGGGCAGAGGCAAAAGTAAGGGTCCAAAGAACCGTGGCAAGTCCAAGGGTCGTTCTAAGTCTCGAGATCACAAGGACAATATTATTTGTCATTATTGTGATAAGCCGGGACATGTTCAGAACTCTTGTTGGGTTCGGAAAAGGGATCTAAAGAATGGCAAGCAGATGAAAAAGGCGGATAATACGGGTACGGCAGCAATTGCAAGTGATGAGCCAGTCACTTTAATTTGTGCTACAAGTGACTGTTCTCACATCACTAATTCCAACAGTGAGTGGCTAATTGATACGGGGGCCTCTTTTCATTGTGCTCCGGAGAGTGAATATTTCTCAAACTATCGAACGGGTGATTTTGGTAGTGTGAAAATGGGAAATAATTCTTCGGCGAGCATAGTTGGTATTGGTGATATTCGGGTAGAGACAAATGTCGGATGCACGATTATTTTGAAGAATGTGCGTCATATACCCGACTTACGTCTTAACTTGCTATCCGCCACTGTCCTTGATCAAGAGGGTTTTCATCACACTTTCGATAGTGGAAAGTGGAAGATGACCAAAGGGTCGATGCTTGTTGCTCGTGGAGAGTTGTGTTGCACTCTTTACAAGACACACATGAGAGTGTGTGGTGGTGAAATCAACGCCGTTCAAGAAGTCTCCTCACCAAATTTGTGGCATAGGCGACTCGGGCATATAAGTGAAAAGGGAATAAAGATCTTGGCAGAGAGATCTCTTATTCCGGCGGATAAGAGTATATCTCTTAATCCTTGTGATCATTGTGTACTAGGTAAGCATTATAGAGTTTCTTTTCGTAAACGATCAAAACGGAAAGAATCTAAGCTAGCCCTAGTGCACACTGATGTGTGTGGTCCAATTGAAGTGGAATCGGCAGGGGGTCACTTGTATTTTGTGACTTTCATTGATGACCATACACGTAAGACATGGGTTCATCTTATGAAGCACAAAAGTGAAGTCTTTGAAATATTTCAGAATTTCCATGCTATGGTGGAGAGAGAGACAGAGAAAAAGTTGAAATGTCTCCGTAGTGACAATGGAGGTGAGTATACCTCAAATGAATTCAAAAGCTACTGCTCCAAGCATGGAATTAGACATGAGAAGACTGAGCCAGGCACTCCACAACACAATGGTGTGGCGGAGAGGATGAATCGGACCATTGTCGAGAAAGTGAGATGCATGTTGAGGACGGCAAATCTTCCAAAGAAGTTTTGGGGTGAAGCTGTCAATAGTGCGGTGTATTTGATCAACCGTTCGCCTTCGGTTCCGCTTGGTTTGGACATTCCGGAAAAATTTTGGTCCGGACGTGATGCCTCGTACACTCACTTGTTTGGATGCAAGGCGTTTATGCTAGTTCCGAAAGAGAAGCGGTTAAAGCTTGATAACAAAGCTACTCCTTGCATTTTTATGGGTTATGGTGATGAGGAGTACGGCTATAGGATTTGGGATCAGGAGAGGAGAAAAGTGGTCAGAAGTAGAGATGTGGTTTTTCGTGAGCAAGAGATGGGCTCCGACATGCTAGTTGAAAAGTATGTCGACACATATATCCCTATTGTTGATCATATTGCAGATGATGGTGAAAATGAAGGTGGAGAAGCTATTTTTGAAGAAGATAACGCACAAGTGTCAGATAACAATGAAGAGACACATGGTGATGAGGAAGAAGGGGCTGTAGAGCAGGGGGAGCAGCCTGTTACTCATCCCACAGGGGCTGTAGAGCAGGGGGAGCAGTCTGTTACTCATCCCACAGGGGCTGATCAGGAGGTTAGGCGATCAACCCGTGAGCGTAAGCAATCAACTTGGTACTCGAGTGACGAGTACATCCTCCTTACTGAAGAGGGGGAGGGAGCCTGAAAATTTCCAAGAAGTGCAATCTTTAACCGATAAAGATGAGTGGAATGCCGCAATGGAAGATGAGATGAATTCTTTGATGAAAAAAATGATACATATGAGTTGGTGAAGCTTCCAAAAGGCAGAAAAGTGTTGAGAAACAAGTGGTTATTCAAGTTGAAGAAAGACGGTGATAATCTAGTGAGGCATAAGGCGAGATTGGTGGTGAAAGGTTGTAATCAAAAGAAGGGTATCGATTTCAATGAGATTTTCTCACCGGTTGTGAAGATGACTTCGATACGAGTCGTGTTAGGCCTAGCCGCTAGCTTGAATCTTGAAATCGAACAACTTGATGTGAAAACCGCTTTCTTAAACGGTGACTTGCACGAGGAGATATATATGGAGCAGGCGGAGGGATTTGAAGTGAAAGGGAAAGAGCACTTAGTGTGCAAGTTGAAGAAGAGTCTTTACGGGCTTAAACAAGCACCAAGGCAGTGGTATAAGAAGTTCGATGCATTTATGACGAGTCATAATTATACGCGGACAGAGGCTGATCCTTGTGTGTATTTTAGGCTGTTCCCGGATGATAACTTCACTATTCTCCTCCTTTATGTTGATGATATGCTTATTGTGGGGCAGAATGGTGATATGATTAGCAACCTTAAAGAAGACTTGTCTAAGTCTTTTGATATGAAAGATTTAGGCCCTGCCAAACGGATTCTAGGCATGCAAATCATACGAGACCGCAAAGCTGGCAAGTTGTGGATGTCACAAGAGCGGTATATTGAACGGGTACTTGAGAGGTTCAATATGAAACACACCAAGGCAGTGAGTACACCACTGGCAGCTCATTTCAAGCTCACAAAGGAAGGCTGCCCGTCTAGTGATGAAGAGAAAGAAGGTATGTCTTCCATACCATACTCCTCTGCCGTTGGTTCTTTGATGTATGCAATGGTCTGTACACGACCGGATATTGCACATGCAGTTGGAGTAGTGAGTCGGTTCTTGTCTAATCCCGGGAAATCCCATTGGGAGGCGGTGAAGTGGATTCTTAAATATTTGACGGGTACATCGAAAATGTGTTTATGTTTTGGAAAATCTGATCCTATACTTTTAGGATACACTGATGCGGATATGGCGGGTGATATTGATGGTAGAAAATCCACCTCGGCTTACTTGTTCATGTTTGCAGGGGGAGCCATATCTTGGCAATCTAAGCTTCAAAAGTGTGTAGCTTTGTCTACCACTGAGGCTGAATATATTGCCGCCGTTGAATCTAGTAAAGAGATGTTGTGGCTTAAACGGTTTCTCCTAGAGTTAGGTTTGGAACAAGAAGAGTACATTGTACATTGTGATAGCCAAAGTGTTATTGATTTGAGCAAGAATTCCATGTATCATGCTCGAACAAAACACATTGATGTTCGGTACCATTGGTTGAGAGAGGTTATCGAGGATGAGCTTTTAAAGTTGTTGAAGATCCACACTGACAAGAATGGGGCTGATATGTTAACTAAGGTTTTACTCGGTCACAAGTTTGCAAGTTTTTGCAAGTTGGCCGGGATTGTCTCCAAGTGAGTTGTAGGAGACGTATCTCCTCTGAATCGGGTTGGAGGGGGAGATTGTTGGGTGGGGTCCAACCCCATTCATTTATTATTGTTTTTTTTTATTAGTTTTCAATTTCAGAAAAAAAAAAGAAAGAAAATGAAAAAGGCAGAAAACAGAAAAGAAAAAAAAAAGGAAAAGTGGGCGTGTGTTTTTTATGTGTGGTGCTCATTTGCTTTGACCAACTGGTGGGTAGATGATTGTCATTTGGGGGAGCTTTCGACAGAAGAGGAAACCAAGATACAGAAGACAAAAAAAAAAAAAAACACAAACACATCAGAGAGTGAGACAGGGAGAGTGTTCTTCCCGACATCACCAAGAGCAGGACCTCCGTTTTTATGCTCGTCTATTGCTTGACATTTTTTGGGAGCTGATCGGAGACGTGCATCTGCTAATGTTCTTCAGCTACAGGTATTCTAGTATCATTCCTTTGGATCTTTTGTTAGTACAATTGGTTAGGGAAATCAATGTGTATTGATCCGAATGGTAATCATCTGTAGTTGGGATTGAATTGGTTTTAAGTTAGGGGCAATAACTTGAAACTGTAGCTTGTAATTTTGCTAAATTGATTAGTGAAATCGATTATTGGTGCCCAGTGGTTTTTCCCTTCGAATTGGAGGGTTTTCCACTTATATCTTGGTGTTGGTTGTTTGTCTTTGTTGATTTCCGTTTTGATTTGGTTTAGTCGATTTAGTCGAATTGCTGCCGAATTTTCGCTAGACTCGTTTGGTGTCTTTTAAGCACAACAAAAGCCAAATCTCATCAAAAGAGAGGAATGGAGCTGAGAAATGTGTTGAGTATGGTTGATCACGCACGTGCCGGAGTGTGCTAATACACCACTTTCACTCATCACTAATCTCATTTTAACTAATCAAGTATATTAGGAGTACTAAATTTGTAATTTTCCATCTTATTTTATCTATATAGAACTATTAAAAGGCAAGCATTACTTACCATCTAAATTTCACTTGGCAGTATTACCACCAATATAAGCTTATTTGTCAATATTTTGTCCAACTCACCAATTACTTGTAATCCACATAAGCGGCGTGTAAAACATAGCTCTTTGAAAAGAAAAAAAAAACAAATGTCCCTCTTTTCTTAATTGACCTCGTCAGCAATATTTTTTTGGTAATTTTATTCATTTCAGGTCACATTCCATTTGTTCACCTTTTCTTTTGTTGCTTGTATCGAGAAGTTCATTTTGTGAATGCGCCACATGTCCAAATGTATCTATTCAGAAAAAGTAGAAGAAGTTCCAATGAAACCTTGATGAGCCTGGTTGTGGACAAGGTGGCTAAGATGGCCAAGGTTAATGCTCGGCCTTTATCTTTTCCTTTTATAATATTTCTAATTTGACAATAAGTTTGTTGTAAATTGATTAAAAGACCCCCCTTTACAAGAAAAGTTAAATGGCATATAGATCCAGATTAAGTTTGATGAATGCCATTTTAATGGTTTATTTTCTTCAGTTTTACCTTTGCGTATGGTGATTGAGCTTAGCCTCGTAAGCCGTGTTTCATCTGCATTCTTTGTTGTGTCACATGTGTAAGATAACTCCTATAAGAACACAAACCCTTGAACTTCTCATTTATTTCACAATGAATAACTCATTAAGCATGTCATTTCTATAAGATTATTGCGACATTTATACACATAACTGTTGATAACCTTTCATGTCCTCTCCTGCCTTTAAAACACCAACATCCCTGAATTTGCATACATCGAAAAATCTAGATAGTCAATCACCATCTTCGTCCTTCTTTAACAAAACTATATACAATTGTATTGTTCTTTCAAATACGAGTACTGATTTTTTCCTTTTAATTTCTTTATTATTTGTACATCAACTAGAGGCCAATCGTGTAACACACCATTCAAAGAACACAAAGAAGATCCAATCTCCTGGTATATTATGTTTTATGATGTATGCAATTTTTTGTTTTCTGACTTTGTTCCCACGTAAAAACAAAATTCTATCTGCGCATTCAAACACTTCGATCAGATGATTTATGCTACTTTGAATTTATACTGAGATGAAACTATCTTAAAAGATTACCATGGTAAATTATTTTGCTTTTGCTATTAGCGGGTAATGAAATAATAAGACATGCCAATGAACAACTCTTATCCATTATTTTCAGAAATTTATATACACAACACCTACAACAATTATGCCTTGGAAGCCGATCACCTACAACAATTATTGCAAAAAGGGGTATGGCGTATAGGATCACAACTACTGATTACAAGAGCGTAAATGTAGAGGTTCCACAAAACTATATACAATTGTATTGTTCTTTCAAATACGAGTACTGATTGTTTCCTTTTAATTTCTTTATTTTTTTTTTACTTTTTTTTTTTGTTTTCAGGCTACTGTACATCAACTAGAGGCCAATCGTGTTACACAACATTCAAAGAACACAAAAAAGATTCAATCTCCTGGTATATTATGCTTTATGATGTATGAGATTTTTTGTTTTCTGACTTCCCACGTAAAAACAAAATTCTATCTGCGCATTCAAACACTTCGATCAGATGATTTATGCTACTTTGAATTTATACTGAGATGAAACTATCTTAAAAGATTACCATGGTAAATTATTTTGCTTTTGCCATTAGCGGGTAATGAAATAATAAGACATGCCAATGAACAACTCCTATCCATTATTTTCAGAAATTTATATACACAACACCTACACCAATTATGCCTTGGAAGCCGATCACCTACAACAATTATTACAAAAAAGGGTATGGCGTATAGGATCACAACTACTGATTACACGAGCGTAGATGTAGAGGTTCCACAAAACTAAATGTAACATTTCACAAATATAGGTATCAAGTGGAAAGCCGAAACGAGTCACACTGGACGAAGAAGGAAAGGAAGGATCAGAAGATCACGAGAAGAATAGCAAACGGAAAAAAGTTGAAGGGTCAGTAATCATTAATCATTCCCTAACAACTTCTATTGATTTATATAAAACGCACTATCACCGATCGGAGGGCAGAAAATGTACACACAATGTATAATAATATACAAATTGTGTTTTATTTGCAGGATTACAGAAATGGAACCAGTTGACAAGACCGTGAATGTTGAGGAACAACCACGAGAATAAGAACTAGGAAGGTAGATGAGCGTCAAACAAAAAACATCCACTACAAGTTTTAAGTTTTTAGTTTATTTTCAAACAATTGCAAGAGTTCAAGTTTTAAGTTAATAACGCATTTGTTTCTAAGTTATCTAAGATTTATTTTTTTTTGAAATAATCTAAGTTATCTAAGATGTTACAACAACTCATTTAGAACAAACAATATTGTCCTTGCTACCTTCTACTGTGTCATTCTTTTACTCTATCGATACAATGTCTATGAAACAAAAGCAATAGTTTCCTATCACTTTTGTCCTAAGAATATGATCATTTGACCTTCCAATCTGGTGAACAAAAAAACTTTTTACCATTACTCATCAAACGTCCTTCCGACATCATCAACCCCATAAACAAAAAAAAAATGTTTATCAAAGCTGATGGAGAAAATTAATTACCATCACGCACATTATATTCAAGCTAA
Source organism: Spergularia bocconei (assembly GCA_963457585.1). Taxonomy (NCBI): domain Eukaryota; kingdom Viridiplantae; phylum Streptophyta; class Magnoliopsida; order Caryophyllales; family Caryophyllaceae; genus Spergularia; species Spergularia bocconei. Next base: position 5,131,032 of record OY734953.1, on the reverse strand, counting down.
AAAAAAAATCAAAGTAAATTGCAAAAGAAAATAAACAACAAATGTATACGGAACAATAAAACGGAAAAAATGAATTTCGAAAAGACCGTGATGTTCACGGGTACAAAAACTAGTGATTAATTATTTATCATGTTACTGTGCTCAACTGGAGCTCTTAATTGTTGTCTCCTCACTGACAAACGCAACTAGTAAAGTGCTTAAAAGTAAAACATAATTATTTTGCCCCTTAATGCTTGTGTCAAGCTGCTTTAATCTTCAATCCCTAGATCATAAGAAGACATAATGATCTGATCAAGTACTCCTGAGTAGTCAGCTTATAATTAATTATTACGAGGTTCGTTGAGACATTTTTAAAGTATTTTGATTGCGTCTTAACCCTCCAAAGGTAAAGACTTAAAAACCAAAAAATAATTTTCGAGTTGGAATTTACAGAGAATTGTACTTACAGTCGACTTACTCCGATAATATTGAGAAGTTTGGAGCCTATATATATATATATATATATATATATATATATATATATATATATATACAACTCATTAACTCATATGGAGTATATATAATGTACTAGTATGTTGTTATGAAACACTTTGTTAATTGACCAAGGAAGATGATTCGTGGAATAATCATAAGGTTCTCGACAAGTATCGCAAAGTAACATAATAGCCTTCATCTCAACCGTCCATCATGTTAAAAATCAATCTACACCATCCATTAATTTTATTTAGGTATATTTTATAAATAACAAAAGAAAAGTAGAAAAAATGGTTAACTATTACATTTATGTATTTAATCTTTGATGCTTAGGTATACATTGTAGTATTGTACAATTTATATCTAATATAACTTGATAATTTTTTCCTTTTAGAAAAATTTATTAAGTTATTTTAAAATGATTTAATTATAGTGTTTTGCGGTACTTGTCGAACACCATAGAACAAGAAATCGTGACTTATTTTTTAGATGAGATAGTTTAAACCTTAGCTTGCATTTAGTCGTTTGTACATGGTCATGATATTGACTCGTTGTCCTATATGGTTTGTTAGATTTCCACCACAAGTCGTTAGTTTAATACGAATATAACGACACTTACTTTTAAATGTTTTATGAGTAGATTGATCTCTATTGTCTAGTATACGTACTAAAGAGTCCATATATACGCAACAAAATATGAGCCACATGTTGAACTAATTCGAAACCATTCAAAATCACAATCACAAAATCTCAAATGAGAGACTCATAAACGTATACATGTAGAGTGTAGACTACGTCGAAATATAACTTTGGACAACTAATAAGATCAAAGCATGGGTAAAGAAGGAAGAAACAAGAAGGGACTTAATAAAGTAGCAAGAAGGAATATCCTTCCCAAATAATCACGCACACAACTCGTTAGCAGCCACAATTTTGCATCAGAGTCTGTTTCATTGCATCAAATATATATGCATGATTTCCCCACATAATTTGACTCTTTAACTTATTGGGCAGGCAAAAGTAATGAAAACCATACAATAATTTGGACAATCAACAAACATCTAAATCACATTATATCTTCATCAATTGGATATCCATAGACCCCATCTTCCACACTCACTAGCCACTACTTCTCGTCCATATATATATATGTCACACACCATAAATTCAGATCAAATTAAAGTTAATATATGTTTTACTCTAGAATATAAATACGCAATATATATGTGTATATTTTTCCTTCGTTCATGATTAAATACCCTATAATCCAAATGTGCTTGAGGAGGAAATACACACACTAATCAGTTAATTACAACTAACTCTGTTCGGGGTAGGGATATGAGGATTTGAACCCATGATAACCCTCAGACAGAGGTCGACCTTGACCCTCTAGATCATTTTCACTTTGAACTAATCTAATAAGTTATGAGTATTTTTGTTATGTCGTAATGAGCAGTAGTAAATTACGTTTGTCTAAACATTGGACTACTAGCTACCTAAAAGCTCGCTAAAAATATTATCTAGTATCACACTCAAAAGATGTATGCGCTAAAAATAAGTTGTACAATGTGTACGGTCTTATATTTACCAACTATAAAAAAAAACTTAAGAATTATTATTGTTACCAATATGCAAATATGGATTGACAACTGTGACAAATGTGGGTAAAATAGCATCGGATATTTATTTATTTTATTTTATTTTGGTGTAAAGAAAAAAAGATGCATGGTATAAAATTGGATTTATACTCATTTACGTCAAACAGCATTTTGGCATCTTCATCTCTCGATTCCCAGCATCTCCTCTTCTTACAACTTGTCTCCACTCATTCCCTCTCTCCTCTCTCCTTCCCCCCCTTTAAATAAACTCCTCCCTCTTTCTCACTTCTTACCACCCACCTTCACCATCACGTTTCCTCATCTTATTATTTCACATCATATCTTATACAAATTCATAACATATATTGATACATTATTTCATCATATAGCAAAAAAAAAAAATGAACGGTTTAGATTCTCCCTTGGAGGCCTTGGCTTTTAACCCGGTTAATCTTGGCCCTTTATTGGCCGCCGTGATCAACAACTTATGGGCATTGGTCGCCGTCGTCACCGCCGCCGTCATCAGCTTCAGACACCTCCGTGCCTCCGCCTCGAAAACTCTCTCTAAGACGACGACTACTACTACTACTGCCGTGGCAACAACACCTTTACTTTCAACCTCAACCTTTGAAATGAGACGTAAAGCACAAGCAGCAATGACTACGATGATGTCGTCGTCGAGAGATTACGATGACAATGCGGAAGAAGAAGAGGTGGAAGAAGAAAGGGTGGTGGTGTTGACACGTGGCAACAGTAAGAATAAGTTTTACACGGCGTATTACGAGGAGGAGGAGAGAGAAAATGATGATCAGGAGGAGGAGGGTTGTGTAGGGGATGAGGTGGACGGTGGAGATGATGTTGGAGAGGAAGATGATGATGAGATGATGATGATCAAGAAATCAACGGTGGAGATGAGAGGAGGAGGGGAGTTGGGGTGGTACGGGTATCAGGATAGAGGGGTGATTGATGGGAGTGTGGTTAGATTATGGGGAGGAGAAAAAAGAGATAGGAGTTGTTCTTCTTCACCTCGTGGTGGTGGTAGTACTAGTAGTAAATTACGTAAGGTTTCTTCTTTTGGGGTTGTTCCTTTTGTCTTAGCCTAATATTTCGGGTAGTTTTCGACGTTGTTGAGGTGGTATTGAAATTGAGTACGATCTGCAATCGAGAATGATCGGTCATATAGAATTTGATTAGGTTTAATTTAATTTGATTGTGTTGTTTTTAGCACTAGAGTGCGCTGCTAGCAAGTGTACATACATTGAATTGTTATATTTATTAGTATTTTTTTTTGTTGTTGTTGCGTTTTGGACTTTGGGAGGTGTTATTGTTGTTGATCAGGAAAATGACGAGAATCAAATAACATTTGCAAGTGTGTTCAACACTACCTCTTTCTAATGAGTTTAATTTCTTGTGTTCTTTGTGTTCTGACGATGACTGATGGGGCAATGTTTGTCGGCTCTAATTTCAAGTACTCGGAGCAATTAACAAGAAAACTAGAGTATATTGTTGGAAATAAAATAGTTAATCCGACTTATCTCGCGATCGAAACGAATAGCGGAATTGTTGTGCCGAGGTTTTAAGGCCTCTGTAGTTAAAGACGATTCCGCCGAACCACGGTGCAAGCTACTCATGACGGTCGCCCTCCAGGTCACACAACACTGAACGCCGGTTGATATAACAGACCCCGAATGCCAAAGCTATGCATGCTCAATCTTTTGTACCAACCTTAGGGACTTTATGGGAATACATGTTATGTCTCTTGTGTCTATTAGGGAAGGAATGAGCTTGTTTATATACTAGAGGTATTTGCCAAAATCACGAATTAGGGTAGGAAGCAAAACGCGTAGAATAGCCGACATACGGCCGTGGTCCTCTGAGGACAGGCGCGCGGTCCGCCGCTGGTTTTCTGTTCTCTTTGCTTTCCTTACCCGTAATTCCATAAACCACCATATAAACGTCTAGCTTGGAGATTAACTCCAACGTATATTAGTATAGATAGATGATATGATCACGAGATCGATAATCAATTTATTTTTTTAGGATGATGAATTCATGAGATACATATATACTCCATTATGATATTAACTACTCCTTCCCTCCCAACTCGATCATGCGTCCCATACCCATAATACCTCTGTTTTCTTTTAACAACAATGAGAACACGAAATTATTAATGTCTATTAATTACATCCTCCAATGGAGGCAAAATAATAAGTTCAATTCGTCATCAAAGAACTGAGATGTCCACTCCACTTGATCAAATTCTTCAATAGTCTGCAAAGATGTCTGAGGAAGAATCACTCTCACTGAATCACTTTACTCGCCATATGATCTGTCATCACATTGTGCTTCCTATTGACAGACTCTACACTCGCACGGAGTTCCATCCAAAGTTCTTTGCATTTCAAATAGATATTAGCTAATCGATCCATGGGTTGGTCAAGTTTCCCAATCCCATGGACTACCAGCTCACAATCACATGAAAACATAAAGTCACATCTATTTGGAGAATTCATCCAATTGAAACCCATATAAACCGCAAGGCCTTCTGCAAGAGTAGCATTCACAGCAAAAACATGGGCGACAATACTCTTACTCCATCGACCATTACAATCTAGAACATAAGCAGCAAGCCCCGCTAATTTACTCCCTTCCACAAAGGAAGCATCCGTAAAGAGCACTGACTTGAACCAAGGAGGAGGAGACAGACCATTTTCAAGCAAAGAAACTGAGATTTGTTGAAGAACATACGGGGGATGTGAGTATTTGTAGGTTATTGTTTTGGCTAGTGTGATAATTGTGTTTTCCGAGACGTTTTTCCTCCAAGAATTTCTTCTCTTCTAGAGGGATCATCATATAACACTAAAGGTGGCCACCCAATTCTCTAATGGGTACGAGCCATGGCTCAAGTTACAAGTCAAGCAATAACCTTCTCCTACCTGGAACCATGCCAGTACTATATGAAGTGGTTCCCAAATTTATAAGGTCCGAGGGTAGTCCCTAAAATATGCAAGATAGTCTCATTAATTAAGGTGTGGACAAAAAGGGCACGCCTAAGAAATGGTTATGCTCCTTTGAGCTAAACTAGCCCCGGTGGGCGGTTAGTTCTTCTCTATTATACATAGGAAATTTGACCCGAGGTGCACAACTCAGACTCCACATATTCTTTCAACTTTTATCCAAACAAGTCAGATTCTTAATTTCTCAAATCAAATAACAAGTTCATATCAATCTAGCTAACATCCCTTTTTAAATCTTTCACTAAAATATCACATAAGTCAAACATCAAATGACTAATAAATTTATGTCGCAAGGGACCGACACGACATCAATTGTCATTCCAAAAACTAATAGATGTACCAGTGCCAATATCTCAACCCGCACTGTCCTTAAATTGATCTCAACTCTTTGTAAGACTATCCAAATATACGAACCCTTCTTAAAAGCCAAAGGCTCTTCTCGGCCTCTAACATACTCCCGCCGATTCAAAAAGATTTTCCTCTTTCTTTTTACATCAGTTTTTAGTTGTCATATTAGAGACTACTTGTAGATTAAATGGAAGATCCATTTGTCGTAAAATCAAATGGAGTTAGTAGACTGCATTGCAGAAAAAAATATGTACTAATTTTTACAATAGCTCTCAACATAGCACCTCAAAACTGCAAATAGAAAGAATAAAATATCTTTGAATCGGAGAAAGTATTTATTATAGAAGAAATTCGAGGCGAGGTTTCTTTTCGAATTAAGAGTCCAACAAAACTTTGTCATAAACACATATTGGGTATTTTACTTTGCTGCGTCAATTAAAGAAGAAATGGGCACTCAAAAGAGGTCTTATGATAACTGAAAGTTTTTTACTAGCATTCGGCGTACTTGGCGAGGGTTATGCTTCAGGATTGGAGTGCGGTATCACGGTCTCGGTTCATTTCCGTTTAGTTTGTAATGTTGTAGTTTTATTGTTTCTTTGTTGTTAGGTTTTTCCCGCAATTTCACCACAAAAAAAAATTCATTATGCTAGTCGACCTAAGTCTTAGGCCTCCAATATTAACAGGTGGCGTGACATAACTGCACGAAAAAAAAAATTGATTCATGATATTATGAAAGTGTTGTATGGATATTTAATTTCATGTTCATGGATTAATTAAAAATAAAATCAATTTACCAAATCCAACGCCCCCCCGCTGGTTGAATTTCTATTTTTGACGACTGCCGACGTCCCCCTGCTCTATGCCACTAATAAAACCAGCAATTTAAATTTTTGTTTTGAAGGTCAATTCGAAATTTCTTTATTTTCAAAAGAAAATTTTCGAATTTTTAAAAAAAAAGGTGATTTAAAATTAAACCTCATGGATATAGTATAAGAAGTTCAGGGATATTTTGATCAAAACCCATGGATCTTATAACTTTAGTACATGGATCTTAGAGTTGATGTTCATGGCCTGGATGTGTACCGAAAATTTAGATCCATGATACACACGATTAAGATCAATAACTTACCTCCTTCAAATCTCGCGGCGGAGGAGGGTAACGTTAGTTGGGGTAGGTGAAGTCGTAAGGTGATGGAGGTGGTAGAGCGACGAAGGTGGAGGGAAAATAAGGAGAGATAAATGGGAGAATAGAGGACTGAGAATGAAAAATTAAAACACGGGAAGAAAATGAGGTGAAATTGAATTTTGCACTTTTTTACTTTTATTTTTCGGCTCAACCACTCATATATTCACAAGTGGCCTAAACCACGGTATAGTTTGCGAGTGTCAAATGTTCTTAGTTATAGGAAATACTTGGTTTTAGGTTAAAAAAAATATATTTTATATTATACTATATATTAAAAGATGTGTTAGAGGCAACGACCACGTTCACCGGCTTCAGTTAGGCCATTTGTCATGTCACGTGGCATGTCTCTTTAATTCTCACTTAAAAAAATTAATTTTAAAATGTCTTTTCCATCCATGATGATATATTATAAGTGATGGTTTTCCAAATAAAAAAAAATTCACAATACTTTTTATTATAGAAAATCAATATTTACTATCAATTGATTTCATCTTTATCTTATTATTTCGTATCAGCCTTATTACTCATTTGAACTTGAATCACACCATCTATATTGAAAGTGAAAGTTTTATAAATGGTAAAATTTATTCATTCGCAAAAAAAAAAAAATGATAAAATTTATTTCGGGCGTAACCGGGATAGTAAACTAGTAGTTTTAGATTTATATTCTCATCATCGTGTGAACAATAGGTCTCGTGTGAGACCGTCTCTCAATAGTTTACTGAGAGACCAACCATGATATTTACATCGTGACACCCCCCTGATTGTAGAATTAGTGACCATTATATTAAATTTTGGTAATCGTTTTAGTTAAAGACATTTACGCTTAATCTAAGATTTTTACTCATCATTGTTGAGACCGTCTTTTACGAGAGTTTGTGTCATGTGATACGATACGACTCGACACGATACGATACCCCGTCATATCTTCACAGGCGACACTCCTCACTTCTCCATCTCGTCACATTTCTTCTCCTCAGCCGCAAAACCCCCAAAACCCTGAAACTTAAACCCTAATTTTCTTTATTTCCTCAGCAGCAGCAGCAGCAGCTAAAAAAAAACCAGAGGAGAGAGAGAACTGAGCATTGAATTCAAATTCAACCATGGCGACGACGACGACGACGACGACATCAGTGGAGGGTCTAGAAATGGATCACCCTTACGCTACCGAAGATTTCGGCGCCTCAATCCTCTCTAAATTCTCTCCAACATCATCAACAAACGAGTTCCACCAACACATCTGCTCAGTTATCGGAACAACCTTGCAGACGCTAAGGGAGGGACACAACGGCCACGTGTCATTCTCCCCTGTCATTTACTTTGGCGCCATCTTTAAATCCTTGGGAGACCTCTCACCTGACCCCACCTGTCCGACACCTACTCTCGACGCGCTTGTCGTCTTGTTGTCCCTCGTTCTCCCTGCAAATTCCCCTGGGATTTTAGTTAAGATGAAGGCCAGGGTGTTGGAGTGTGTTGTCGGGGTTTTACGAGGCGGTCGGGTTTCCGAAAACGGGGTTGTTGCTGCTTTGAAGTGTTTGACTCATCTTCTTTTGATTAAGGATTCTGGTAATTGGGAGGATGTGTCGATTTCGTATGGGATTCTTCTTGGTTACGTTACTGATATTAATCCCAAGGTTTGTTTTTTTTTTTTTTTAAATTGTTTTTGTTAATTAATTCAACTATCTGTTTTGTAATTGATTTGATGCCTAGGTTTATATGTTGTTTTACTGGGTTTCGTATTGTTTAAGCCACTGCACAAATGCACAATCATCATGAATTATCGAAAATTTAGTGGTAATGGCCTTTTGTGGGTTAATCTTGATAATAAGGTATTGAAAGTTTGCTGCTTTAGTGTTTGTTCATCAATGTTGGTACTTTTTGTAGTTTTGTTGGGTGTTTCCGAGTTATGGTTTTCGCCTTTGTGGTCGGTTTCTTCTTACTTTGTGATGAATGATACGACGATACATAAATTTGCCACTTTATACTTTGATGAAAGAACTGAAAGTTTTGCCACAAACTTTGAATTCTGTCTTTGGTTTGATTCTTTTTAATTTGGGATATTGTCTCTTTTCGATAGGTTCTCGAACAAATTAGGCAGGTCATATATGTATATCTAGTTTTGAGCTCTTGTTTCAGCTTATGGGGACTTGCAAATTGTTGTGTGCTTGTGATACATGCTTCTCGTGAGAATATATAGATTGTAACGGTTGCTGGTTAGATATTTGATTGCTTTCCTCTTTGTAGGTGAGGAAACAATCACATATGTGCGTTCGAGATGTTTTGCAAAGCTTCCAGGGATCAACATTTCTGTCGTCAGCAAGTGAAAGGTTTACAAACATGCTACAAAAACTAATACTTCTTACTAAAGTGAAAGGCACCCCTGGAGAGAAAGGCGCCCGAGACATCCTGCATGTCCTCGATGCTCTGAAAGACTGTCTACCTTATATGTCTTTGATACATAAAACTAACATTTTAAAAATGTATAAGGATCTTGTGGCAGTGCGTACGCCCTTTGTTACAAGGCGTATATCTGATAGTTTGAATATCCTTTGTCTTCAACCTATGGCGGAAGTTAATCCTCAAGCTTTAATGGATCTGTTAAGCGCATTAGCAGATGAAAAGTCTTGTGGTCAGAAATCTGCTGATGCCCTGACATTCACTGCTCGATTGTTGGATGTCGGGATGAGGAAGGTTCACAGTATCAATAAGGAAATCTGCATTGAAAACCTTCCAGCAGTTCTTAAATCATTGCAAGGTTATTTTTTTTTTTAATTTTTACCTTTTTATGTTGGAGTATGCATACTGCTATTACTGATGACCACCAGTGCGCTGAGCGTCATTTTTCTCGGCAGATATATTTGGATCTGGGTTCGAAGAGGCAAAGTTTGCTGCAGCTGAGGCAATGAAGACTCTAATAAAAGCTTGTATAGATGAATATCTAATTAAACAAGGAGTTGGCGGATTAAAAACTACTTCAAACATCAATAACAAGAAGTCAGCACCATCTGTCGTTGAGAAACTTTGTGATATTATTGGGAGATTGCTGGGCAATGAATATCGTAATGAACTGGATGTGTCATTTCAAGTAGTGTCCGTGATGTTTGACAAATTAGGTAATCGTCTCTTCTCACTTCCTATTTCTAGCCACGCTCAACCAACCTCATGCCTCTTCCCCCTTAATAGGAGTGTCTACTGAGTCCTCCTCTGAACATTGTCAGGTTTGTTTTTCTTTATCCATGCCATGGTGGCTCACATAAGTATCCTCTGTAGGTCAATCTTCTGGTATTTTAATGAGGAAAACCTTGAAGAGCTTGGCAAGCATAGAGGCAGAAAGTGACGAGGATTTCCCTGAGAGGAAACAGGTTTATTTCAAATCTTGTACCACCACTTTCTCAATCCTAACTGTTGCTTATTTGAGTCTCAATGACTTGTATCACTTGTAAAATCGGACTTACTAAATTTGTACTAAGGTTTTAGATGGAGGAGATGATGAAAGCTTGATACAATCAGGTGCTCTAAAAGATGTTATCACTTATCATTGGTAGTAGGCACTTTTGCAGTTCACCATGTTTTGGTTCATTGTTCTATTGTACCTGGATCCTAATGAGATTTTGGTAATAGAGTCCATTGTGATCGTTAGTCAATCATTATATGCATGTCACCATTGAACTTTAGGGTTTAAGGTTGCCTGTTATAGAAGTTGATATAGAAAGTAGGAGTGTGGGATAAATTCCTTAGGATCAGATTGGGCTATGGGATTTCGAATTGAATGTTGGTCTGGAAGCATCTCAGCACCTTGGGGTTTACTTAGGACACTTGTAGATGTTTCTTGTATCAACTTTATTTTTCTATCACTACTGGTTGGAAAGTGTTCCTTAAAGTGAGTAGCTCGTTGAACTCTGGTACTCTTTTTTGATTTGATTTAAATTAAATGTTCTTGTGGAAGTGTGTTGCGTAACTCACCATCCAAATCTGTAACTAATACGGAGTACTTTTTTCTGTAAAAGGGTTAATACTTGCTATTGTAAGTTGAAACATGTCACTTCAATATTTGACTTTTTGTTACTTCCTGTGTGAAGTTTCCTCGTGCTTTTTGCAAGTTCTTTGACAACTGTTCTTGTTCTCGTGTGTAGCTGCAAGAATGTTTTGGATCAGCTCTTGGGGCAATGGGACCTGAAGTTTTCTTGGGCATCGTTCCTCTAAAATTGCAAGCTGATACCCTATCTGAGATCAATGACTGGCTTTTTCCCATTCTTAAGCAATATACAATTGGTGCCCCTTTGAGGTTCTATGCTGAGTCTCTGTTGGGTGCGGTTGAATATCTTAAACAGAAAGCTCACAAGGTAATTTTTTGGTGCTCCCAGCATAAGTGCTCTAGTACATAAGCATCATCTCATTAAGAAGTTAAACTATTTTTTCAGCTCAAGCTTGAAGGGGAAACTCAGTCTTCAAGAATCTTGGATTCGGTCATATCTCATGTCTGGTCCTTACTACCTGCCTTTTGCAATTACTCTTCTGATACTGCTGAAAGCTTCAATGTTGTGAAGAGAGTAGTGCGCAATGCTCTGGACAGAGAACCTGATCTTCATGGCATTATTTGCTTCAGTTTGCAAATCCTGATTCAGCAAAATAGATGTGTTGTAGAAGGAACCAGTTATTCCCACAGCGATAAGCAAACTATTTCCACTGAGAGAGCTATGCTTCGTTACACCAAAGAGGTGGCTTCTGCCAATTTGGCCGTGCTGAGGTCTTCTGCTCCTGACTTCTTTTCAGCTCTATTCGAAGTTTTCATGAAATCCTCCAAAGATCCCGGTGGATGTTTGCTGGTAAACTTTGTGCACCTTTTGCTCCCACACAAGTATTATGGAAACTACTTTGAACTAATGCATTACTGGTTTGGTAGTGTGGCTTCATTTTTTGAATGTTACTCAGTGCTAGATTGCTATTTTTTTCTAGGGTGTGTTCCATTGGCATGAGTAGGTCATAGGTGCAGAATATGCCCTGTGAATTCAGTGATGCGGAGTCTCATGTTTTTGTATGGGTGCACCAGGTTGTGAGGTTTTTCGTGATCTCAATTGGGGAGTGGAGGGGGTTGGGGGCTTTAATTGTTGAGGGTGTGGTTCCAGTTTAGTGACTTGTCTCTAATTTGAGGGTGTGGTTCCACACCCCTTCCCCAAATTCGAACTACTCTTTTCATCTGCTATTACTTCTACTCTCCACTTAAGTAGTTTGGAGGTTTGGTGCCTTCGTTTCTTTTTGCTTTTTGAATGTTACTCAGTGCTAGATTGCTATTTTTTTCTAGGGTGTGTTCCATTGGCATGAGTAGGTCATAGGTGCAGAATATGCCCTGTGAATTCAGTGATGCGGAGTCTCATGTTTTTGTATGGGTGCACCAGGTTGTGAGGTTTTTCGTGATCTCAATTGGGGAGTGGAGGGGGTTGGGGGCTTTAATTGTTGAGGGTGTGGTTCCAGTTTAGTGACTTGTCTCTAATTTGAGGGTGTGGTTCCACACCCCTTCCCCAAATTCGAACTACTCTTTTCATCTGCTATTACTTCTACTCTCCACTTAAGTAGTTTGGAGGTTTGGTGCCTTCGTTTCTTTTTGCTTTTTGAATGTTACTCAGTGCTAGATTGCTATTTTTTTCTAGGGTGTGTTCCATTGGCATGAGTAGGTCATAGGTGCAGAATATGCCCTGTGAATTCAGTGATGCGGAGTCTCATGTTTTTGTATGGGTGCACCAGGTTGTGAGGTTTTTCGTGATCTCAATTGGGGAGTGGAGGGGGTTGGGGGCTTTAATTGTTGAGGGTGTGGTTCCAGTTTAGTGACTTGTCTCTAATTTGAGGGTGTGGTTCCACACCCCTTCCCCAAATTCGAACTACTCTTTTCATCTGCTATTACTTCTACTCTCCACTTAAGTAGTTTGGAGGTTTGGTGCCTTCGTTTCTTTTTGCTTTTTCTCCCCCCCTGGAACTCTGAGTTACTTGGTCATTTTCTCTATGCTTTATTCCGCCCCCCCCCCCCCCCCCCCCCAAGAGAAGACCCCAAATTCCTATATCCCTGCTTGCAGTGCGCGTTCCTTCCATGCCCTGGTTGACCAAATCCTGTTGTCTGCTCTCTTTTACGGTTTTACCATTATCAATTGCTTTTGGAATCATGGCATACTTCTGGTAACTAGTACTGTAGACGTCTTCTTGATATTTGTGTCCTTTTAATTTGCTTTTCTAATAGATGCTCAGGCGTAGGTGAGGTTTCTGATCTTTTCATGGAAGGATGAAATATAGGAGCATTTTTTTACATATACTTTAATCATGCATCAAACAGGGCCTTTGTTGAACACCTTATATTACATGGTGCTTACTTCAGTATTCGCTTATCTGTAGGCTACAATTGGCGAATTTGCTTCAATAGCAGACAAAGATGTTGTCTCCAATTTTTTCCACATGACAATGAGAAAACTGATAGCCACTGAAGATGCTTGTCGAGCAGAGAATTCCAAATCTTCAATGCAGATTGACAACTCATCGAGCGGTGATAACTCACTTTCTCGTGCAAGGTCTGCTGCTTGTCTTTACTTTGAGCTGTATAATATATTTATTGACAATTGCTTAACATTTTTTGTGCTTTGAGTTCTAGGTTCATAGGATTAGGTGTCTTATGAGCATGTAGCTGAAATTTTAGGTTATCCGTCAGCTGTCTGATATCTGACAACTTTGACAAGCATCGTCCTTTTCATTCTGCTTCTGCAGAGCACGGTTTTTTGATTTGGCAGTTTCGCTTTTGCCTGGTTTGGGTATCAAGGAGACCGAACGCTTGTATTCTACCCTAAAACCTGCATTGAAGGTTTGTCGTTTGCCGAGTTCTGATTGAGAAACTTATATAGGCCCACATGCTTCAGAATATTGACTTCAATGTGTTCTCGGCGGAACTAATTTTGTTATTTGCAGGATGTGGATGGATCTATCCAAAAGAAAGCATACAAAGCACTTTCAATGGTTCTAAAGGTGGCTTTCAATATAATTAACCTTTTAAATATCTTCTGCATTCTATTGGGATATCTTTCATTTCAGTGATTCTGCTTACAAGTTGGAACTCTAGATTTGCTCACCCTTGTATCATGGTTTGAAATTGACAGTCATATTATTCACAAACTTTACGCTGTCTAAATAAGGCGTCCCTCCTGCAAGGGCTGAGAATCAAACCCCACTCTACTGTCTAACCACAGTGGTTATCCTTGATTCTCAAATGTAAAGATAAATCTATATCATTCTTATTTCACAGAGTGAACTGATATTAATTCATTTCTCTTTAGCACATTAGGATTTTATATCATTCATTTAAATTTCAGCTTGCCATGGCTAAGTTGGTAGCTTATGATTGTTTTATATACCACCATGGAGTCTGTAGATGGATGGATGTTTCTGATTGGAATAGCCAGGAGAAATAAACAGTTGTGTGTTCTTTTTTTGTTTTCCTGACCTTGAAAAATAAGGATCTGAATTAATTGTAATAGAAATTTCTGACTTGTTTTTTGGCAACCTAATTTGCATAAGTTATATATTTGTATCAATTAATTATATTTACTATAGAAATTTCTGACTTATTTATTGGGTTTACTGCTAGAACTCGGACGGATTTATTGCGAGAAAGCAAGGAGATTTGCCCCATCTGATGATCGAGGTGCTGCCTTCTTGTCATTTTTCAGCCAAGCGTCACCGGCTTGACTGTTTGTATCATCTGATTGTCTTCATGGCTAAGGTATTTGTTTATTTATTCTTCAAAGCTTGTGGTACTATTCGTGGAATGCTTGGTCTCTATGTAACTGGATGTAGACTAACTTTTTTTTTTTTGATATTATCTGCAGAATGAAGCCGAACTTACAAGCAAGGAGTACATGAGTTCATTCTTGACTGAAATTTTACTTGCTCTAAAAGAGGTATGCTTGCCGACCACAAATCATTTAGGGAATAAGGTGTGGTTGTTGTCGTACCTAATTTGATGAGTTGGAGGTACCTTTATTGTTCCATGGTAAAATATCCGTGGTCCATGGTGATACTGAACTCAGAAGAAGTTCCTGACTTTGGAATCTCCATGTTTGTCTGTGTTTTAAATGTAATTGAGTGGATTCGGGTTCTTAGCATCTGAGGCCTTACCTAACCGCTTATCTATTGTACTATAGAACTGCCAAACATACTAATGATGAAGTTCTTTATGGTGTTCTATTTTGACACTTTGCTTTAGCCAAACATGCGAATTTGAAAATAGTGGAGTCTTACACTTTAAGGAGTGACTAGTGAGAACCCTGTTAGATACTTCCAATTCTTGAATAACATAGTGATTGAGTTGGGTTTGTTAGGAGTTAGGACTGCCAGACATTCTAATGATGAAGTTCTCTTATGGTTTCTATTTTGACACTTCGCTTTAGCCAAACATGCGAATTTGAAAATAGTGGAGTCTGATACTTCGGGAGTGGGAACCTTGTTAGATACTTGAATAACATAGTTAAGGAGCTGGGTTTGTTAGGTACTATGTAAATTTGAGATTGAACAAAAGATCAGTGGATTTTCAAGTTGACATAGAAACAGTATATGGTGTTCTGGATTTCCAATTGCGCTACTCCACATGGAGAGAGGTCATTGTGCGACCTTTCAAATCGGCCCAGCAGTGTATTTTCGTTACAGTTGACAATTAGGTCTGAATATAGTTCACTAATAAAGGCATTTACCTTTGTATGACCTCAGATGCAGAGGAATTTCTTTTGAGGAGAGATCTTCACTCTTGAACTTTTTTCTTCTCGGTATATAATAATATATTTTCACTATAGTTTGGCTGTTTTTCCAGAATTACTGAGCTCTGTAATTATCTCTCAGATTATGCAAATCCTATTGTAAAGTTATTCTATACGGTGTATTGTTTTTTCGTGAATTCTTAATGTATATCTTGTCTACTTGTCTTTGCTGTTGTTTCTTGTTATAATACATAAGCTGCATTGTGATTACTGAGTCTTTGCTAATCTTATTCTTGCAGGCGAATAAGAAAACCAGGAATAGGGCTTATGATGTCCTTGTCCAAATCGGCCGTGCTTGTGAAGATGAGGAAAACAATGGAAAAAAGGAAAGACTACTTCAGTTCTTTGGAAAGGTACTGATAGTGATTGGGGCAGTTGATAAGACCCTATCTTTGAACTTTAGACGTCTTGAGTTTTAGTCCTTCTGTCCTTTTTTTTTCTTCTCTTTTTGATGGATGGGGCAGAGGACGTGGGTATGAGGATAAATCCACTAGAATCGAGACTGGAGCCCGTCACATGGGGTGATGAATGAGAAACCTTGCAGAGTAACTTGCATTCCCTAATTCTTTCCTACCCTGAGTATTAATTTAGGCTTCTGCAATGTGCTTTAGGTTTTGGGATGCGTTGCTGGAGGAACCCCACATATGATTAGTGCTGCAGTGAAAGGCTTGGCTCGTTTGGCTTATGAGTTCTCTGATCTTCTGTCTGCTGCATATCAAGTATTGCCCCACTCAATCATTCTTCTTCAGATGAAGAACAGAGAGATTACTAAAGTAAGTGCCCTTTGAGTCGTTCTCCAGTGAAGTTTGATGAAGTATTTCAACTTTCTTTAAAAATCCTACTTTGACCACATGTGCTCTGATTCAGGCCAACTTGGGGCTGCTTAAGGTTTTGGTTGCGAAATCACAATCTGAAAACTTGCAACATCATCTGCGCGTCATGGTTGAAGTCCTGCTCAAGTGGCCAAATGAGACAAAGAACCATTTCAAAGCTAAGGTTGGCATCCTCTATACTATAGTGTCTTGTAGTATATCTTATGTTTATGTTGAGACTATTGTGATATACTTCTTCTGGAACATCGCATTAGGGCCTTTTTTTACTGGAAATGGGATCGTAGACAATTTTTTAGGGCAACCCAAAGGTAAAAGTAAACAATTTATTGGGTCAAAAGGAGTATTTCAATTTTCTTGTAGGAACTGTTCTTTTATGTGTGTAGATTTACACGTAAGTTTCCAGTCGTTTTTTGCAATTCTCGCTGGAATCTTCGTTATGGGCCATCCGTAAACAACTTCTATGTTTGTACAATTGCGGCTAAACTGCCTAGTGCCTACACCCCTAGCTCTATAAGCCATAGGGGTAATTTTGCTCTTGGTGGGAAGGGTATCAGGGGGTGGGGGAGAGTGGTTGGTACGTAACTAATCGACAACTAGAAGGTAAATCAAGCATGTCATGTAGACATGAAATTTGATGGTCAGGCTGTCATGTTTTTCATACGTGGCAATCCTGTTTTGTTTTAGTCTACATTCAGCTACATCTTTGAATATGGGTTTTTGTAGGTGAAACATCTGTTGGAGATGCTTGTGAAGAAGTGCGGCCTTGATGCTGTGAAGGCTGTCATGCCTGAAGAGCACATGAAACTTCTTACCAACATTCGCAAGGTGTGATGAATTTTATTTGGCACTCTTTTCTGCACCTTTCTTTTTTGTGCCACGAGCCCTTTTGTCCGTGATTGCTTACTAGTGTGGGCGATTCAGATAAAGGAGCGAAGAGAGAGAAAACTTGCAGGCGATTCTGAGACAAGATCCTACCTGTCAAAGGCAACTACATCCAGGTGATCTTAATTTTACCAAATCTATTATATTGATGTGGTGCAAGATGTGAAGCTCTTCAAAACTTTGTTTGGTATTTTTGTACTCGGAAATCTGAAGCTATCCTTGTTTTACTGCTTGAAACTTATTGGGGAACATATGGCAACTATTATGTACTTGTTTTTCTATGTGAGCTAGACTACTTATAAGATGGTAACATGATTATGGCCATGTTTTCAGCTGAAGATTTTTTTTAACCTTGTTTATGATAAGTTTCATTTTCCATTTGTAGGCAAAGCCAATGGGGTCACACAAAAATTTTCTCGGACTTTGATGAAGAAACAGGTGATGAAGGCAGCATGCTGTCTTCAAAATTCAAATCAAGAGCATCTTCTTTAAGGTCAGTGTTGGAAATTCTATCCTATTGTAGAGATTGTTGTAGGGTAGGCACTTCACTACAATACTGTTTTCATATGATGGCACATTCATAGGCTGGACACATTCTTTCCAGTAGTTTAGTAATAAATGGGAACATGGGTTTCAGGGACCTTTAATGGCAACTATGTAGAGAAACTCATTCCAGTGATGTTGCTTCTTGCATTTCAGACGTGTGGTGTTGTTGACCTAATTTGAGAAAAGGTTATTCAAAGAACATGTGTTAGAATTACTCATTATACTGGATAGTTTAAGCAAATACTTGTTGGAATTGGAGTTTGAAATCCTTTGTCATAAGGTGGCTATTGAAAATTGACAGTTGAACTTTCTGACTAGGGAACGTTGTAATTTGGTACTTGTCTGACTGGAATGAGGCCGATAATTGTTGAACAGTTGAAGTGGAGAGGGATATGGATGGTTTAACAAATACAACTGTATTGGTTATGACAAATGTGTACAACTTTGAACTGCTTTTGTACAGAAGCTAATCTCTGTTTGATATTTTAGGTCGAAGAAAACCATAAAATCGGGGAAAACCCTATCAGAGAATCTGCTACACCATTCAGAGGATGAACCCCTCGATCTTCTTGACCAGCGGAAAACAAGGTTAGCTCTTCGGTCAGGGGGGCATTTGAAAAGGAAACATGATTCGGATGATGAGCTGGAGGTTGATGAAGACGGGAAGCTTATTATTACGGAAGAAGGAAAACAGAAAGGAGGAAGGTCGTCTGATGATGATTCAGATGACGATAGAAGTGAAACTGCCAGTATTGTCTCTACAAACCCTAAGAAAATTCAAAAGCGCAGAAAAACATCAGATTCAGGATGGGCGTACACAGGAAATGAATATGCAAGTAAGAAAGCTCGTGGGGATTTGAAAAAGAAGGGTAAACATGAGCCATATGCATACTGGCCACTGGATCGTAAAATGCTTAGTCGCAGACCAGAGCATCGGGCTGCTGCAAGGAGGGGCATGTCTGGTGTTGTCAAGCTGACAAAGCAGCTTGAGGGGAAGAGTGTCGCAAGTGCACTCGCTGTCAGGAGCAAGAAATCAAAGAAGGTTCACAAGAAGAGATGAGAAATGGTTATTAGGAAATTTCAAATCTTTACTGTACTCTGCATTTGCATAGTTGTGCAGTGTTGGGGATTTCCTTTCCAAATTTTCGGGAAGCACTATAGGATTAATAGGAAAATATAGGCGTGTTTTGTGCTGTTTGTAGTCATATTAGTCACAAAACTAGAGAAGCGAAGCGATGAAACTTGTTACATACTCACATGTAATGTAAGCCATTTTTGGCCTTCTTGAAAATTAATGTTCCGACGTCACTCACATAAAAAGGTAATAGTACATTTGTGTATCGTTTATTTTTTTACTTGTTTAAGTTTTATTTTCTGCACGTAAAGGAACGGGAAAAGTATGGTGGGTTTATGTTCTATAAAGTTGTTTTCTCTTCTTTCAGAATCCTAAATTTTTTTTCACAATTAGGATTGTTTTTTTTTTTTTATATTTAAGCGTCAAACTATCAATTTTCTATCTTTTAAGGTATTCACAAAATTTGGTGGGGAACAAGTAAGACAGGTGATCCGCACTGTGAATTATGTGGTATTAATAAGTATTATTGCTGCATTGTAATTCTGAACCTGGGTTTCATCTTTGGTTATGTCTGTACAATGATCATGAAGGTGATATCTAAATTCTTTTGCTTTAGTGCTTTTGATAGAAATTATGCTCGTGAGTTGTGATAGATGACTAAGACCCTGTGCGATTGGACTGCATTTTTCTGATCTGATCTGATTTGATTTGAATTGATTTGAATAAGCTTGATTTGATTTGATCTGAACTGAATTAATTGATAAATTAACTACAATTAGACGAATTAATAACTAGAAATAAACTAGATTCATTGATTATTATTTGAATATTTCTGATCTGATTTGATTTGATTTGAATAAAACTGATTTGATTTGATTTGATTTGATTTGAATAAATCTGATCTGATTTGAAAACACTGTTGAATAAGTTGAATCGCACGGGGCCTAATTGGCAAGCTCTAACTTCGCAAAAACAATTTCTGAGAAACGGGTTTCGGAGGAGGAGCTC
Organism: Spergularia bocconei; assembly: GCA_963457585.1. Classification (NCBI taxonomy): domain Eukaryota; kingdom Viridiplantae; phylum Streptophyta; class Magnoliopsida; order Caryophyllales; family Caryophyllaceae; genus Spergularia; species Spergularia bocconei. Next base: position 5,111,276 of record OY734953.1, on the reverse strand, counting down.
CAAATTGGAGTTTCTACATCTGAAGAACAAATTTTCACACTAGAAGTGCTTCTCAAAAACTAGAAGCAATTTCTCATTTTAGTGTCTTTGGCCAGCTTCTAAGACTCAGAAACAATCCAAAAACACTTTAGAAGTCTGGCCAGACACAACCTAAATTGTGTGCTTGTGATACAAGCTTCTCTTGAGTTTATGTATAGATTTTAAGTGTTGGAGTTTAGACATTTGATTGTTTTCCTCATTGTAGGTGAGGAAACAATCACATATGTGCATTCGAGATGTGTTACAAAGTTTCCATCGCAAGTGAAGGGTTTACAAACACGTTACGTAAAAGGAAACATGATTCGGATGACGAGTGAGCTGAAAGTTGATGAAAACGGGAAGCTTATCTAATTCTAATATATATTATAAAAGCCGAGTACATCCCTTCATTGATGGACACTTGGCACAATCTTATTAGATGTGAATAAATAAATATTATTGGTTATTAGAATATTGAAAACTCCTTATAAAGTATTAAAATATTGATAAGGAATTGAAATTAATAAACACTACAAATATCTAATATATCTTATACTATATATTAACAGTTGTGTTAGAGGCAACGACCACGTTCACCGACTTCAGTTAGGCCATCTGCAATGCCACGTGGCATGTCTCTTCAATTTTCTTTTAAAAAATTCATTTGAAATATCTTTTATGGTAAAGAGTATAGCAACATTTTCCATATATATATATTATTATCACTAAAAATCAATAAAAAAAAGTCACAATATTTTTTTATTATAAAAAATCAGTGTTTACTATTAATTGATTTAATCTTTACCTTATTATCTTGTACCTTCCTTATTATTTATTTGAAGAATCACATAATCTATATTGAAAGTGAAAGTTCTATAAATGGTAAATTTTATTGATAAAATTATTTGTTGACAAAGAAATAAAATGATAAAATTTATTCCGGGCGTAGCCCGGGCAGTAAACTAGTCTAATACTATATATTAAAACCTAAAATCAAGTCGTTCCTAAAACGACACTTGGCATTCATTAATTAGATAGCATTAAGTAATTACATAACATGGAAATTATTAGCTAATTTATACAAAATAATATAATTTATGGTGATTATGGTGGTAAGCTAATTTATGGAAAATAGACCTCTTGCTACTAATATTATAACAAAGGTAAATTGACAATTTCATAAAATGAACATAACAATATAGATATCCAACAAGTATAGTATATGATAATCCACGATTTTTCGATACTATGGCTCCAGAGCAAAAATCGCTCAAATATTGGTAGTAATCTCTAAGTATGATACAATGATGATTTACAAAATATTAGATTAAAAAACCTAATAAAAGATAAGGAAAACGGCCAAAACGGTTATAAATCCATACAAAGTGACGAGCGTCGAAACGCATGAAATAATTCACAAAATGAGGAACATAACCTCAAATCCAACAAGTATAGTCCTTAGGAATCTACAATAATGTTTGGAGGACATTTGGACTTTTACGAAAAATTGATCAATTTTGACCAGAATCGCAGTATATATAATCTACGGTTTTTCGATAATATAGCTCCGGAGCGAAATCGGCTCAAATTTTGATAGTAGTGTCTAAGTATGATATAATGAAGATTTGGAAAATATTAGAGTAAAAAACCTAAGAGAAGTTAACTAAAACGACCAAAACGGTCATAAATCCATACAAAGTGATGAGCGTCGAAACGCATGAAATACTTCATAAAATAAGAAATCAACACTCAAATCCAACAAGTATAATCCTAAGGTATCTAAAATAATGTTTGGAGTACATTTGGATTTTTTCGAAAAATTGATCAAATTTGACCAAAATCGCAATACATAATCCACGGTTTTTCGATCATATGGCTCCGAAGCGATATCGACTCAAATTTTGATGGTAGGGTCTAAGTATGATATAATTAGGATTTGGAAAATATTAGAGTAAAAACTTAAGAGAAGTTAACCAAAACGACAAGAACGGTCATAAATCCATACAAAGGGACGACCGTCGAAACGCATGAAATACTTCATAAAATGAGGAACCAACACTCAAATCTAACAAATATACTCATAAAGTATCTACATTAATGTTAGGAGGACATTTAGATTCTTTTCGAAAAATTGATCAAATTTGACCGGAATCGTAGTACATAATCCACGGTTTTTCCATAATATGGGTCCGGAGAGAAATCGGCTCAAATTTTGGTGGTAGTGTCTAAGATTGATATAATGAGGATTTGAAAAAAATTAGGGCAAAAAACCAAAGTAAAGTTAAGTAAAACGGCTAAAATAGTTATAAATCCATACAAAGTGACGAGCGTCAAACGGAGGAAATATTTCACAAAATGAGGAACCAACACTCAAATCCAACAAGTATAGTTCTAAGGTATCTACATTATAGTTTGGAGGATTTTTGGATTTTTTCGAAAAATTGATCAAATTTGACCAGAATAGCAGTACATAATCCACGGTTTTTCGATATTATGGCTCAGGAGCAAAATCGGCTCAAATTTTGGTAGTAGTGTCTAACTACGATATAATGAGGATTTATAAAAAATATTAGGGCCAAACGCCTAAGTAAAGTGAAGTAAACGACTAAAATGGTTATAAATCCATACAAAGTGACGAGGGTCGAAACGGATGAAATAAATCATAAAATGAGGTCCCAACACTCAAATACAACAAATATAGTCATAGGGTATCTATAGTAATGTTTGAAAGACATTTGTTTTTTTTCAAAAAAATTGATCAAATTTGACCAGAATCGCAGTACATAATCCATGGTTTTTCGATAATATGGCTCCGGAGAGAAATGGGTTGGTGGTAGTGTCTAAGTATGATATAATAAGGATTTGAGATATATTAGGGCCAAAAACCAACGTAAAGTTAAGTAAAACGGCTAAAATCGTATAAATGCATACAAAGTGACGAGCATCGAAACGGATGAAATACTTCACAAAATGAGGAATAAAGACTCAAATCCGACAACTATAATCATAAGGAATCTATAATAGTTTTAAGAGGACATTTAGATATTTTTCGAAAAATTGATCAAATTTGACCGAATCGTAGTGCATAATCCACGGTTTTTCGATAATATTGCTCCGGAGCGAAATCTGCTCAAATTTTGGTGGTAGTGTCTAAGTATGATATAATGAGGATTTGGAAAATATTTGAGTAAAAAACCTAAGAGAAGTTAACTAAAACGACCAGATCGGTCATAGATCCATACAAAGTAACGAGAGTCGAAACGCATGAAATGCTTCATAAAATGAGGAACCAACACCCAAATCCAACAAATATAATCCTAAAGTATCTACAGTAATGTGAAGAGGACATTTAGATTTTTTTCGAAAAATTGATCAAATTTGGCCGAATTCATAGTATATAATCCACGGTTTTACCATGATATGGATCCGGAGCGAAATCGGCTCAAATATTGGTGGTAGTTTGTAAGTATGATATAATGAGGATTTCAAAAGTATTAGGGCCAAAAACATAAGTAAAGTTAAGTAAAACAACTAATATGGTTATAAATCCATACAAAGTGACGAGCGTCGAAACGGATGAAATAATTCACAAAATGAGGAACCAACACTCAAATCCAACAAGTATAGTCCTCATGTATATAGTTTGGAGGACATTTGGAGTTTTTGGAAAAATTGATCAAATTTGACCAGAATCGCAGTACATAATGCACGGTTTTTCGATAATATGGCTCGGGAGCGAAATCGGCTCAAATTTTGGTGGTAGTGTCTAACTACGATATAATGAGGATTTAAAAAATATTAGGGCCAAAAACCTAAGTAAAGTGAATTAAATGACTAAAATGGTTATAAATCCATACAAAGTGACGAGCGTCGAAACGAATGAAATAAATCACAAAATAAGGTCCCTATACTCTAATCCAACAAATATAGTCATAGGGTATCTATAGTAATGTTTGAAAGACATTTGTTTTTTTTTTTCAGAAAAATTGATCAAATTTGACCAGAATCGCAGTACATAATCCACGGTTTTTCGTTAATATGGCTCCACAGAGAAATCAGTTCAAATTTTGGTGGTAGTGTCTAAGTATGTTATAATAAGGATTTGAGAAATATTAGGGCCAAAAACCAACATAAAGTTAAGTAAAACGGCTAAAATCGCATAAATCCATACAAAGTGACGAGTATCGAAACGGATGAAATACTTCACACAATGAGAAATCAACACTCAAATCCAACAACTATAATCCTAAGGTATCTATATAAGAGTTTTAAGAGAACATTTAGATTTTGTTTCGAAAAATTTATCAAATTTGACCGAAATTGTAGTGCATAATCCACGGTTTTTTTATAATATTGCTCCGGAACGAAATCTGCTCAAATTTTGGTGGTAGTGTCTATGTATGATATAATGAGGATTTGAAAAATATTAGAGTAAAAAACTTAAGAGAAGTTAACTAAAACGACCAGATCGGTCATAGATCCATACAAAGTGACGAGCGTCGAAACGCATGAAATACTTCATAAAATGAGGAACCAACACCCAAATCCAACAAGTATAATCTTAAAGTATCTACAGTAATGTGAAGAGGACATTTAGACTTTTTTCGAAAAATTGATCAAATTTGACCGATTTGTAGTACATAATCCACGGTTTTACCATGATATGGATCCGGAGCGAAATCGGCTCAAATATTGGTGGTAGTTTCTAAGTATGATATAATGAGGATTTCAAAAATATTAGGGTCAAAAACCTAAGTAAAGTTAAGTAAAACGGCTAAAATGGTTATAAACCCATACAAAGTGACGAGTTTCGAAACGGCTGAAATACTTCACAAAATGAGGAACCAACACTCAAATCCAACAAGTATAGTCCTAAGGTATCTACATTACTGTTTGGAGGGCATTTGGATTTTTTCGAAAAATTGATCAAATTTGACCAGAATCGCATTACATAATCCACGGTATTTCGATAATATGGCCCCGGAGCGAAATCGGCTCAAATTTTGGTGGTAGTGTCTAACTACGATATAATGGGGATTTAAAAAATATTAAGGCCAAAAACTAAAGTAAAGTGAAGTAAAACGACTAAAATGGTAATAAATCTATACAAAGTGACGAGCGTCGAAACGGATGAAATAAATCACAAAATGAGGTCCAACACTCAAATCCAACAAATATAGTCATAGAGTATCTATAGTAATGTTTGAAAGACATTTGTTTTTTTTTCAAAAAAATTGATCAAATGTGATCAGAATCACAGTACATAATCCACGGTTTTTCGATAATATGGCTCCGGAGAGAAATCGGCTATAATTTTGGTGGTAATGTCTAAGTATGATATAATAAGGATTTGAGAAATATTAGGGCCAAAAACCAAAGTAAAGTTAAGTAAAACGGCTAAAATCGTGTAAATCCATACAAAGTGACGAGTATCGAGACGGATGAAATACTTCACAAAATGAGAAATCAACACTCAAATCCAACAACTATAATCCGAAGGTATCTATAATAGTATTAAGAGGACATTTAGATTTTTTTCGAAAAATTGATCAAATTTGACCGAAATCGTAGTGCATAATCCACGATTTTTCGATAATATTGCTCCGGAGCGAAATCTGTTCAAATTTTGGTGGTAGTGTCTAAGTATGATATAATGAGGATTTGGAAAATATTAGAGTAAAAAACCTAAGAGAAGTTAACTAAAACGACCAGATCGGTCATGGATCCATACAAAGTGACGAGCGTCGAAACGCATGAAATACTTCATAAAATGAGGAACCAACACCCAAATCCAACAAGTATAATCCTAAGGTATGTACAGTAATGTCTGAAAGACATTTGTTTTTTTTTCAATAAAATTAATCAAATTTGACCAGAATTGCAGTTACATAATCCACGGTTTTTCGATAATATGGCTCCAGAGCGAAATCGGCTCAAATTTTGGTGGTAGTGTCTAACTACGATATAATGAGGATTTAAAAAATATTAGGGCCAAAAACCTAAGTAAAGTGAAGTAAAACGACTAAAATGGTAATAAATCCATAAAAAGTGACGAGCGTCGAAACGGATGAAATAAATCACAAAATGAGGTCCCAACACTCATATCCAACAAATATAGTCATAGGGTATCTATTGTAATGTTTGAAAGACATTTGTTTTTTTTTCAAAAAAATTGATCAAATTTGACCAGAATCGCAGTACATAATCCATGGTTTTTCGATAATATGGCTCCGGAGAGAAATGGGTTGGTGGTAGTGTCGAAGTATGATATAATAAGGATTTGAGATATATTAGGGCCGAAAAACCAACGTAAAGTTAAGTAAAACGGCTAAAATCGTATAAATGCATACAAAGTGACGAGTATCGAAACGGATGAAATACTTCACAAAATGAGGAATAAAGACTCAAATCCGACAACTATAATCATAAGGAATCTATAATAGTTTTAAGAGGACATTTAGATATTTTTCGAAAAATTGATCAAATTTGACCGAATTCGTAGTGCATAATCCACGGTTTTTCGATAATATTGCTCCGGAGCGAAATCTGCTCAAATTTTGGTGGTAGTGTCTAAGTATGATATAAAGAGGATTTGTAAAATATTTGAGTAAAAAACCTAAGAGAAGTTAACTAAAACGACCAGATCGGACATAGATTCATACAAAGTGACGAGCGTCGAAACGCATGAAATACTTGATAAAATGAGGAACCAACACCCAAATCCAACAAATATAATCCTAAAGTATCTACAGTAATGTGAAGAGGACATTTAGACTTTTTTCGAAAAATTGATCAAATTTGACTGAATTTGTAGTACATAATCCACGGTTTTACCATGATATGGATCCGGAGCGAAATCGGCTCAAATATTGGTGGTAGTTTCTAAGTATGATATAATGAGGATTTCAAAAATATTAGGGCCAAAAATCTAAGTAAAGTTAAGTAAAACGGCTAAAATGGTTATAAATCCATACAAAGTGACGAGCGTCGAAACGGATGAAATAAATCACAAAATGAGGTGCCAACACTCAAATCCAACAAATATAGTCATAGGGTATCTATAGTAATGTTGTAAGACATTTGTTTTTTTTCAAAAAATTGATCTGAATCGCAGTACATAATCCACGGTTTTTCGATAATATGGCTCCGGAGAGAAGTCGGCTCAAATTTTGGTGGTAGTGTCAAAATTTCTAACTCCTAGCTTTTATATACTAAAACTTCCAAAATCCTACCTTATTTTTAAAAAGTTTCCAAATCTTACCTTATAAAACATTTTTGTATCAAACTCCTACCAAAACTTCTACTCCAGCGCGTTTGACTATATATTCCGGCATTGACCTTCAAGTTGGAGCGATTTGTTTCGTTTTCCCTCCAATTTCTCCCTCCAATTTCAGCTTCTCTCCCCAATTGCCCACAATATATCATATTGCACTCCAATTTCATCTTCTCCCTCCTATTTTTCACATCTTGTAGTCTCTATCCTCACATCTTGCCCTCTCTTTTCTCACATCTTTGCAAATTGGAGGGAGAAGTTGAAGGAAAAGCGAAACAAATCGAAGGAAATCGCGTTAATTCGAAGGTCAATGCCGGGAAATAAAGTCAAACCCGCCGGAATAGAAGTTTTGGTAGGAGTTTGATAAAAAAAAATTATAAGGTAGGAGTTGGAAACTTTTTAAAAATAAGGTAGGATTTTGGAAGTTTTGATATATAAAAGGTAGGAGTTAGAAATTTATCCCGTCTAAGTATGATATAATAAGGATTTGAGAAATATTAGGGCCAAAAACCAACGTAAAGTTAAGTAAAACGGCTAAAATTGTATAAATCCATACAAAGTGACGAGCATCGAAACGGATGAAATACTTCACAAAATGAGGAACCAACACCCAAATCCAACAAGTATAATCCTAAGGTATCTACAATAATGTATGGAGTACATTTGGATTTTTTCGAAAAATTGATCAAATTTGGCCAGAATCGTTGTATATAATCCACAGTTTTTCGATAATATTGCTTCGGAGCGAAATCGGCTCAAAGTTTGGTGGTAGTGTCTAAGTATGATATAATGAGGATTTGGAAAACATTAGAGTAAAAAACCTAAGAGAATTTAACTAAAACGACCAGATCGGTCATAGATATGTACAAAATGACCAGCATTGAAACGCATGAAATACTTCACAAAATCAGGAACCATCATTCAAATCCAACAAGTATAGTCATAGGGCATCTATAATAATGTTTGGAGGACATTTGTTTTTTTTTTTAAATGATCAAATTAGACCAGAATAGCAGTACATAATCCACGGTTTTTCGATAATATGGCTCTAGAGCGAAATCGGCTTAAATTTTGATGGTAGTGCCTAACTACGAGATAATGGGGATTTTAAAAATATTAGGGCCAAAACCTAAGTAAAGTTAAGTAAAACGGCTAAAATGGTTATAAATCCATACCAAGTGACGAGTGTCGAAACGGATGAAATAAATCACAAAATGAGGAACCAACACTCAAATCTAACAAATACAGTCATAAGGTATCTATAGTAAAGTTTGAAAGAGATTTGGGTTTTTTCAAAAATTGATCAAATTGACCAGAAACGCAGTACATAATCCACGAATTTTCGGTAATATGGCTCCGGAGAGAAATAGGCTCAAATTTTGGTGGTAGTGTCTAAGTATGATAAATTGAGGATTTTAGAAACAGTAGCGCCAAAAACCTACATAAAGTTAAGTAAAACGGCTAAAATGGTATAAATCCATACAAAGTGACGAGAATCGAAACGCATGAAATACTTTATAAAATGAGGAACCAACACTCAAATCCAACAACTATAATCCTAAGAAATCTGCAGTAATATTAGGAAGACATTTAGTTTTTTTTTCGAAAAAGTGATCAAATCTGACCGGATTCGTAGTACATAATCTACGGTTTTACCATGATATGGCTCCGGAGCGAAATCGGTTCAAATTTTGGTGGTAGTGCCTAAGTATGATATAATGAGGATTTGACAAATATTAGGGCCAAAAACCTAAGTGAAGTTAAGTAAAACGGCCAAAATGGTTATAAATACATACAAAGTAACGAACGTCGAGACGGATGACATCTAATACTATATATTATAACATGAAACCAATTTTTTCCTAGAACGACACTTGGCATTCATTAATTGGATAGCATTAAGTAATTACATAATATGGAATTATTAGCTAATTTATGCAAAATAATATAATTTATGGTGATTATGGTGGTAAGCTAATTTATGGAAAATAATAGTGTTGCTACTTATAACAAAGGTAAATTGACAATTTCATAAATGAATATAACAATATAGATATACAGCTCGGGCGCGGGCCGGGCATGCGAACTAGTATATTATAAAAGCCGAGTACATCCCTTTATTGATGGACACTTGGCACAATCTTATTGGATGTGAATAAATAAATATTATTGGTTATTAGAATATGGAAAACTCCTTATAAAGTATTAACATATTGATAAGGAATTGAAATTAATAACAATATAAATATCGTAATTAGTTGAAAATTTAGATTATTTTAATTTATAGGAAAATAGGAAAGTTTTAAAATTATTAAGATTTATAGGAAAATAGGAAAGTTTTAAAATTATTAAAATTTTAATTTATAGGAAAATAGGAAAGTTTTAATTATTGAATGGTTGAAACAGGCGAATAAAATGATCCCCAATCTATGTTAAGTATATGATTCTCTTCAATTTTAATTATGATATTAAAATTGTGAAACATTTCATTTTCCAATATATCTTAATATCCTGCGAAAAAAAGTCCAAAATAAATGTGCAAATCATAGAGAATTGGAGAAAGTATAATTAAGCCTTAAGGACGTTAAGGTGAATTATTTTCATACTCTTTTCATTTTTCTTTCAAAAGTTTCATTCCCTTTTAAGAATCAGAATCAAGTTCATGTTGGACGTTATTCTGTTACTTAGCATTGGTTCATGATTAGGGGTTCATGAATAAGATTGAGCTGACTCAAGTTCTACCACGTAGAGTTTTTGAATGTAATGCCACATTTGATACAAACAATTAAACTAAATATACTTTGAAATGATGACCATATGATAGGCTCTGAAAAATATTTATTTACATTTATAATGTAACAACTAAAGTGTATTTTTTTTTCAAACATATAGTGAGGGTCAATACGTGCATTTGCAATGCAACATCATAATCAAAATTGAAGGAAGTATAAGTCTTTAAGTTAGTTATTATTCTTAATATATATTAGAAAGTTCTCCCTACACTATTTACTATTCCGTGTGGTAATTTATTGTTGAAAGAGTTATATTTCAAAAGTTTCAACTAGATTAAAAATCGGAGAATCAGGAACATAACACTTATTAACGCAATTAAATATATAGTTTATGACTTTATCAATTTTTTGTAAGACAATGAATAACTTATATAAAGATAATGATGTAAATTACTAAGCGAAATATGTTTTCTTTTGGTAAGATGATTACGTATGTGTAGAATTATAGAATTCTTTGCAATCTCAACAAAAATAACAATCCATGAGTAATGCAAATAGAGTTCAAAATTATGAGGGTTAGATCTATTTCCCCTATGGTAAGAGCGGACTGGGTTATATTGGGTTTGTCTCATGTCGGGTCCGCATGAAATTGTACATCGAGTCGATTTTTGTTCAAATACCTTTCAATCAAGTCGCGTATTATAAGGTTAATTTTTTTAAAGTTAGGTTGATTTTGATTAAGGTCCTCATAGCGATTGGTTATAAAATCTTTTTATCGCATTATTTTGGGACACTTCTTTTATCTATTGATATATATCTTATTCATGAAAACATACATATGTAAAAATAGTTTTTGATACGAATCCCACAATGTGCATTTCATAATTTATTTATGAGTATTTATTCTTATATTTGTAAATCAAACTCTCAACGCTATCAATACGTCATCTTTTATGGAGGTAGTAGTAATCAACATTTTAAGCTTAAGGGAGACTTAATACTTTTTAAGTGATAGGTGACACTTTTTTTTCCATACAATAGATAATGTTTAACATGTGACATTTACGTGTACAGTAATTATCCGTGCGCGGCACGGGCACACAAACTAGTAATTATTAATTACTGAACAAGGAAAACAGGAAGGAGCAAGGTTGTGTGATCATGATTCTGATAAAGATCGATATATAGAAGAGATGATGAGGGACGGTTAATTACATGCATGGTTAGGAATTTCACCTCCTTACTGTAAATCTGCATTGGTAAAGCTGTGTATGTATGTGCTGTTGAAGTTTCCTACCCAAATATTCTAGGAGACACTCTAGGAAAAAAATGTGTGTTTCCCTTCATAAACACGTTTTGCCGTACTAGTGATATTGTATTAATGTATTATTAGGTGGCCTGGTGGTACAAGATTTGTACCACTGAGTGCTTTTTTTTTTAATAATATAACACTTGTGGAACACAACCAAGTCATCTAAGTGTGCATCGATTATAACGCATACACCATTCATATACGGAGTATATGAATTATACACACGTCCCTTAGTGCGGAATGGTGTAAAAAGAATCGATTAGAGACTGGTGCATGCAATTATAATCAACATTCAAAACCACTCGTGCAATTTTAATCTAAAGACTCAAATAAACAACGTTGCTAGAGTATGTACTATAACAATTAAAGCTTAAAGGGCACGCTACATTCACAGTTGCGCAAACAGCAGGAATGTTATTCCTGATTCCTGATAGCCTTGTGCTTCAATTCACAGCGTTTGCATGCACCGTACCTTGGCATACTATACGTAGCGTACTTAAACCACAAGACTGAAAACCCTTTCCTAGTTTCGTAAGTAGCCGTCTGTCTATTCCATCTGTATTTATTGTACTCTACAGTCTATGGAAACTAACTAGTAACTATTAGGGGTTTTTTTAGTTTGTAATGGTCACTCTCATAAAAGCCGGCTCAACGTAATACAAAAATTAAGCAGAAATCTATGCCTTCTAATAACAAAGGGTTTTTCTGTGGTAGGAGACAGGGTTTTTGGTATTGATTATTGAACCATTTTTTTTTATTCTATTCTTAGTATTTTTGAATATATATGCTCGTATTCTTTCGATCACAGTGTCTTGGAAGCTGACGGGTGAGAGCGCTGGGAAGCTTGAACAAGGCATAAACACCTTTGTGTTGAGTAACTGGTCGACCATAAAAGGCGCGGTGATCAATAAATTAAGAGGACATCACTCAGAAGAAATAGCCCGCAATTTGGCTTCTAGGGTTTTTAATTTCTTCGTCACCGGACTCCGACGACGTACCAAAGATCATTTACAAGATCTTCTTTACGATGGCATAGAAGAATTTCATTTGTTATGTGATGATGGTCTTAAAGAAGAGATCGAAAAGGTAGTGAATCGTTACTTATTATTGTGCAAATATTATTATTGTGCAATTTAACGCCATAACTTTATTAACGATTTTTATTATTAATAACGTAGGTTGCGGAAAGGTTGATGAATATGTACCAAGGGTGCATACAAGGTAACTATGATGCAGTTGAAATTGAAGAGGAAACGAAAAGGGAACTTGATGCTCGTGACGCAACACATCAGGTAAACTTTACTTGCTTCATTCATTTTGTTTCGTTTCGTTTTACAAGAATCGATATAGTATATTAGTATTTATTCATCATAAAATTAATAAGAGTATGTATTGTTGTCTATGCATTATTATGTATGATTTGAATCAGACGTATATGTACGTAGTTGTGAAATAATGAAATTGGGTTTCCTTGGGGAAGTACTACATAGATCATCAGTTGCTAAAGCTTGAGAATCAAGCTAAGTATTTCTAACTTTTTCACATCGATCAGCTCTACTATTTGACTTTGGTATAATGGTATTATTGGTAGCCAATATATATGTAGCCAATAATACAAGTAACCTATGTTGGTTTTGGTCGCAAAAGAACCTTTTTCTTGTTCATTCTGTGGCGTATACTTTAAGGTTCTTCTCTAGGTAGGTCTCTTAAGCTCCTGGTCTTTTGAGTTGAATTGCTGCTACAAAGAAGTCTCTGATCCCCCATTATGCAAGGCTTCCTTGTCTAGTTCATAATAAGCTAAGCTCTTTGAAATTAGCTAAGCAAGTCATCAGCAAAAGCTTAATGATCAAGATTGAGCTTTCGACACTTGAATTGGGGTCATGCTTGTACCCGGCCTGTAGGTTGTATATGTACTTTGAAAACGTACTTCTGAAGCCTTTTGTTTGTTTGGTTCGATATTATTTAACTTGCAATTCAATCAACATTTTATTTACTGAATGGATTTACGTTATGGATCAGAATTGAGGAGAAAAAGAGTGAGATATATATATATAGATGTAGGGGTTACATGGCAGGGTGTTGATATGTGTAATTGACAATAAGTTGTTTCCGAAAACTCGGGAATGCGTACACTTTACATCACTTTATTCACTTACATGTATGTAATTGAACAACCTTACATGTTCTTAGTAGAGTTGTATGTTCTAGCTAGGTTGCCTTGTAAATTTTGTTATCATCCATTATCTCAATATCATTGCCTCTTTGTAATTGCTTTACTTTCGTGCAGCCTGCTGTTAATGACAGCGATGAGGATGAGGATGAGGATGAGGACGAGGATGATGACGAGGATGATATTGATGAGAACCGAGGAAAGGATTCAGTAGTCATCATGGAGTCATGCTCTTCAAGTTCTTTGCCAATCGATGGGGATGAGGACGAGAACCAAGCTGATGATGGTGGTTGGGTTACAGTTTCCTCAAAGAAAAGGAGCAAATCTTGCAAAATGCAGATCGACTGAGCCTCTCTGATCAATCTAATGCTCTGCATAATCTGTAATGTTCTGACATATTTTACGTCTTTGCCCGGAGTCTCCTTGTTTTGGGTTTGTCCTACCAACTCCAACAGCCAACAATGAGTTAAGGAAGAACATACATTATTTTCCTAATACATCTGTTATTACATGGAGTATGTTATATTTGAACACTCGATAGTTTGTCTTAACAAGTCTAGCCATTCGTTAAACCATCTTATGCGAAAGGCATTAGAGTTTCTCGTGTTCACGGTGACATGAAAGGAACATAATCAACACGCTTTGTGCATGGATATTCGACCTCCAACATCACGTTTAGCGTTTGCATGTAAGCTAAATGGTGGATGAGACGCAGCTCAAGCCATAATAACGCATATGCCGGGAATCAATAATCCAGGACATGCGAAAATTATGAGCACCAGCAACTAACATTTTATGTACCAAAACCAAATAATCTCTATGATTCGCGGAGGTTCTTCCAAAAATCTTGACCCTTTCAAAAGGGAAGATTGTGAGAGCGCGATTGCACGCCGAGTATCAATAAAGAGTTCAGGATTCAACAATGAGCAGATTCTGATCGAGAATGCTATTCTAAAATTCACTATGACAATTTTCAGAAACAGGTCAATTACATATCTTTTACATCCATGAAACAACAGCAGTATAACGTAGGGACTGTTTATACCCACCCCAAATGTGAGTCATCTTGACGAATATCAACCAGCCTCCGTTCATTTTTCTTTCAACAACTAAGCATGCTTTCATTTTAAGACAAAAAATTGTTCTGCGGTCACGCTTCCACCTCCTTGAAAGTGTGTGAGGTCAAATGCCTGCAGCTTTTTGCACTGGTAATTGCAAGACATAGTGAACCATCCTGTACAAAAGTGCGAATGCAATTTCAGTTAGTGACAGATTACAACAGGACAACAGGTCCCCTTACCCAACATTAACATGTCAATCTGTAAACCTCTTATATGGCAAAAAAAACTTGTTTGAATCAAATCTACACGGAAGTTCTGGTAACACGAATCTGAAGGTGACGAAAATGCAGCTTATAGCAATTAATCGCTCCTACTAGGGCACACTATATTGACATGAATCAAAGTTGGCTATGATTGATAAATTTCTGTGTTTGTATCAATTTTCCACTGTTCTACATAGATTTAACTCAAAAGACTTCAAAGCTGAAAATTTCTTAAATACTTCACAGAAGAGAGAAACATCAAACCTGACAATTCAGCTTCATTGCACTGAGGTACATAGAAAGCATAAATGAACTACTTGTATGGAGCAAAAATGATTGATGAATTCTGGCCACCAAACCCGAATGAATTGGACAGAGCTGCCTTCACATTATATCTTTCTTTCTTTGGGCCGACCAACAAGTTAATATCCTGCCTCAATATATTTAAGTTAGATTCGATTGAACAGAAGAAACTTACTTATTTTTTCTACACAAGTTGCCCCATCCCAATACTCATCCACCCAAGTTAGAGACAACAAGACAAAACAAAGGAACACTTTGAAGATATAGTAAGATTAGAGAGTACCATTGGAAGAGAATCTAGTAGTGAGAAACAACATTGAGCATACATATAAGTATAGAAGATGAATATTTAATAAACATAGAGTCTGAAAAACATCATGATATGTGATCCTCTAGAATAATCCTCTAAAATAAAGGATGTGCAGAAACAGAATGTCCACTGTGAAACACAAATAGCATCCAAAAGTCTCTAAATGTAGACCAACATCCTCGACCATAAATCAAGTTTAGGTTTAAAGTGTAGAGAGACAGCATAAAAGGAAAGCACAAGAACACATACAACGCCTTCCTCTGGATTTTCAAGGTTGATATTCGGATGCAACCATCCCGTTCTTATCGCCTGCATCAGAACCAGGACAACCAATGTTAGTACTTAGTATCATACTCGTGCATGCTGTTGTTGAGAAATCCTTTGATTCCTCTTTTTATAATTGAAAGGTAATGTTAGTGGGCCTTCTATAACTTTTCCACCTTTTTTGACCAAAATTACAAACCTTGTATCACTTTAAATCTCAATCTCATATTACTTGTTAGGTAAAAATAGAATTTTAGCAACTCGATCCAACATTCATACCGCCATCCAAAATACCCCAATCCAACCATATGTTTTCTAATATATTGTCTAGTGTTTAGTTGTTTACCTGTACAGTTGCTATTGCTTCAACACCACCAGCTGCTCCAAGAAGATGACCGGTCATGGATTTTGAAGAGTTTATCCGCAACTGTATACCAGAAAACCTCAGGATTATCACCAAAACAAAGAAAATAAAATTTGCTGGCACTCCTTATTATAAGAGGAATGCAAGCTTGGAACTTCTGATTCCATGTATATAGAAACAAATGCAATACCTCAGGATTATCACCAAAACAGCGCACAAGAGCTTGGTATTCCTTGATATCTCCTGCTTGTGTAGATGTTGCATGTGCATTCACATAGTTTATATCTTCCTTTGAAAGACCAGCCTCAGCTAAGGCTTTCTCAATGCAGAGAGCAACTCCAAGCCCTTTTCTCAGCAGATACAGTGTAACAGTTAAATCAGTTTGCATTTTAAAATACAGGAATAATAAAAAGCACCTTCTATGCCAAAATCATGAGTTGCACAAGATAAATCTCATAAGTGGCAAATCAGTTAGCTAGAAAGATAAAGACATGGAACAAATCATGTTTTAAGTTTAGATAGAACATAAAAAAGAATCATGTTCACAAAAAACCATTCCACAACTACCCTTTATGATGTCAGGTCCTTCCATAAAACTCGAAGCATATGCAGAGAATTCATCATAGTGAATATGATAGGCGCAGTAATTAATAAGTCCGCTTGAATTACAGAGACAGAACTATTTGTCCTCACTTGTAACATTATGAATGCATTTGCAAAACATTGATGTACATCTACCATTAAGCATGATTAATTGAAGTTACTTCCATCCCAAAGCTAATTCTGCAACATGAGGCACGAGCACTCAAACAATTACTAGAACTAGCAACACAAATGAGAATGATATAAACGACATTTGAATCACAATCACCAGAGTAGAACAGTTATTCGCAAAATAACAATATCAGGAAACTGCAATAGTAGAAGTGTATCAACAGGATTCTTTAGACTTCTCGTCGTATAAAAATCACTGTTAAACAGCAGTTCATCATGAAGTCAAAAGCTATGCGGAATAAGACGCCTCTGATAAATTCAGAGAGGCAAATTCAATTCTAAATTGAAACATATTGATTGGTAATAGCTAGAGGGCAACGACAAAATTCGCATTCTTATGTCAACACCAACCAGCAGAGTCTGTTCTTATTGCTTCAGAACACATTTAAGTGACAAAGGATGCATCCCAGTCTTTAGAAAATCAAAGATCATAGAGGAAGATTTCTGCTGGTTGAATTATAAAGGCAAGGCAAATTCAAGGCATGTACATACTAACGCCTCTTTGAAGTACCTTCTGGGTGAGGCTCAGTCATGTGATATGCATCGCAAGTGAAACTTCCACCCAAAAATTCTGCATAAATTTCTGCACCCCTATTCTACAAAATGGGAATGGAAAAGTGTTAGTATCCCACACTTATTGACAAATTACTAGATAAGCAAAAAAAAAGTCAGAAGCATTCTGTACCAGAGCATGGTCTAGTTCTTCCAAAAGCAAAACCCCAGCTCCTTCTCCCATCACAAATCCATCGCGATTCTGTTAAACCAGAAAAATGAAGGTTGAGTTAAATAGCCTCCAAACCCAACAGCATGACTAGAACTAGCGTCCTTCAAAATTTTCAAGACGATAAGGTATTACATCATATTACTACTGCAAGTATACAAGGAGGAAAACTAGAAGTAGCAGGACACCATACTATGCTAATTCATTCAGAAGGGAAATTACTACTTCTTCCCAGATAACCACAAAAAAGAGGACATAAAACATACAGCATCCCAAGGTCGTGAAGCTTTGGTAGGATCACTGTTCCTCTGTGAAAGTGCTCTGCAAGCAACAAACCCTCCCAGCCCTGTTTGACACTCTTGGTTAATAATGATTTACGCAACCATAGTGAACATAAATACAAAATTAAAATGTTCTTACTACATACCAATGGGTATTATAGCTGCATCTGAGCCACCACAAAGCATCAAATCCTGCATTTTCTCAAAAGATTATTTTGGAAGTATTATTTCAAACATTTAAAACAAAAAGAAAAAAAAACATACAACTGATGCCCAACATCACGAGATGCAATTATGATACTTACAGCTTCACCTCTAATTATATGGTTTGCAGCATTCAATATACAGAAGTTGCTTGTAGCACAAGCAGTTGAGATAGAATAATTTGGACCCATCCATCCCTGCAGTTAGAAAGAGAAGACATCAGATTGCAAAATTACCTCCTTGACTCCAATCCTATTTTACCGTGAGACATTTTGGCTTCTGAACTTATTCTTTATAGCTATTAGTAAGATGATTAAACCTTCACTTTCATCCTTTTGTCCAATTCCAGAAGTCTTCTCCTACTGTCCAGTGCCTCTTGCCCTTTCATAGTACATTGATATAGTGGTAAATTTACATTTACAAGGTTGCTCTGACTCTAAAGGCATTTCGATTACCATTTTTTCAAAGAAGTTGGAGAAATGTTAACTTTATAGCTTTGAACTTCTTGTCCTCCAGTTGTTTTTTATATCTATAAAAGGTTTAGTTGTATAACATAAAAATAGTCACTCTCTCTCTTAAAAACCCCTCCCTCTCTCTTTTAAAAAAAATACCCTCACAGAAACCCCCCTCCCCCCGCAGTAAAGCCTTCTCAGGCTGGGAGTGGCCATTTTTGGTCATTCCCGGCCTGATCTTTTCCGTTTTTATGCTTTTGTACTTGTTAATTTGTAGTATGTGTTGTATAAATAAGTTTTTCTCCTCTTGTGAGAATGTTTCTTCTCCTTTGATAGGAGTCTTTTGTTCTCCTTTTAGGAGTGGTTACTTTTGGTTTGTAGATTTGAAGATCCGATTTGATGTTGGGTGTTCCAATCTACTTCCGTGAATGGAGCATAGTTTTCATGATCTTCGTTACTCCATCATCTTCTACATCAAGACGGTTATAGCACATCTCGACGTGATTTCCTCCGCCCCAAAAGATGTGAGAACATCAAAAAGTTATCATGGATCTCGATCCAGAAACAAGGAGCTATTCTTGACCCGTTGTTTACTTAATTGTCTTGGTTGTATAATATATGGTCGTATCTTAGATCTAGCTTGTTGTAAGTGCCGTTTGGCGATTTATCAATGAGATATGATTTCCCGTCAAAAAAAAAAAAAAAAGTATAACATAAAAATAAAGAAACCATTTTCCTTCAATTTATGAAGATATTAGCTCACTATTAATCTTTAAACTTATTTATGTTTTTACTATTTCCATTTTCAATGGAGCCAAAGACTAATTATTCTTTGGTTTTTGGAATATAATGAATTAAAGCAAAATGGCTCATAAAACTGTAGGTGCTTCTTATTTTGTGAAGTAGCAGTCACTCGGTACAATTCTCGAAACAATTTTCATTTTGAGTCATTCGTGCGCAGCTTCTCTATGATTTCAATAGGGGTAAGCCTTGCGTGCATCCGACCCCTCCCCCCGCCCTTACCCCACCTTATGAAGGAAGCCTTTAAGGCACTGGGGTAAAGATGTCGTTGTTGTCAAAGCTTCTTATTAAAAGACAATAATAGGAAGATTATAAAGTATTTAAAGGAGGACAACTTACTATGTCCATTGCAAGCATGGCAGATCCCATATTCGTAGTTGCAAAAGGTACACAAAAAGGGTTCATCTTCTTATATGAGATACGAAGAGCTTCTATTGCATCATTGAACACCTGCTCGATTATGCACACAAGTCAAAGGGAAATGTTATCCTGGCAAGAGAAGCATGCAAGTAGATTACGCACACTAGAAATCCATTTAGAAACAGGTAGATTCATGCAGACCACATGGGATCCCCTCCAACAAAACAAATATTTTTCCCGTCAGTAAACACATTTTTTTTTTTTTTGCTTTTAACTAGAATTAATGTTCAGGCAGAAACACGAGTCAAGTCAAAATCTAAGAAGACTAAAACAGAGAGAGGTCATAGCAAATTATCCATTTGACTTCAAACTCTTTCGTGAATGAAAGCAAGGGAAATGAATATATTATACCTTCATTCCACCCATTCCAGACCCAATAAGAACTCCACACTTTGATTTGTCTAGTTCATTCATCAAATCATCTGTAATCCCACCATCTGCCAGTGCTTTCTTTCCAGCCGTCAGCATATACAGCATGAACTTGTCCATTCTCTTTGAAAGTTTAGGTGCAACCCATCCTTCAGTTGAGAAAGACTTAATTTCTCCAGCAATTCTCTATGTTCACAAATAAAGATGAAGAGTTAAAGCAATAGGTCAAAACAGAAAACCATGGAGCTTTCAAAAAAAAAAAAAAAAAACGAGACAAAGAAACAAAACTGTTTATGTGACTTACAGTAGGATAACTGGCACAGTCGAATGTCTCTATCTCACTGACACCGCTAACACCCTCAAGCAAATTGGTGTAGAACTCATCAATTTCATGTCCTAATGGACTCACCACACCCATTCCAGTCACTACAACACGCCTTTGTTTAGTAGCAGGCTTCTTTCCTGTCTCAACTTCCATTGATGGCTCAACTGCCACAGCCATCGCTCCACCTAAAAAGAAAGAGTCAATTAGTCACAGGTGCCAGGCATTGCTGTTGTTGTGTCATAAAAAGAAACCAGAAAGATCACAGAATAGTGCAATACTACAAAGCTGTGTTCCATCAAGGAGGATTTTATTAAAAAAGTATAATATATAAGGACCATGAGGGATATGTGGCTATAAATACATGCTAAAATGAATGCATGAGATCGAACAATTTTGAACACAGTGTCCCCAAATGACGCACAAGAGCCATTTACACCACCACCTCTCACAAATTAACAAACCCCTCAGGGCGAAGTGCGGACCTTCAACAGTGCTCTCTCGACATACCCCTTCCTTCCTCACTCTCCCCGAAGCCATCAGTCTGTCACTCCCACTCTCCATAAATCCATATGAAAAAATCTAGATCCAGGAATGACTTCAAAACAATAGCCGCAACGAAGAGGGAGCCGTGTTATTTATTGCCGTCGCGTATCATTGTACAAGTAATGAATTCTAAAATATAGGTAGGCAGGAGACATCAGCATCCTCTACATCAGAAGTAAACTAACATGTTTGAAGACCTAAAGCAGTTTAGCACAGACATCACCACAGACCACTTTGTCAGATACTAGGTTTCATCTTGAAACTTGAAAGCTACTCATTAGTAAGACACATGGCAAAGCTTGTCAACTCTTTTCTTCATGGGACCATGAACCCATCAAACATAATTTACTCCTGCACCTACCTTCATCAAACTAGTTCAATAATAAAGTCCAGATACAAACAGCAAGTTTGCGCAATAACCACAACCATACATGTCTAAGAGAGAGAAAAGTCTCGCATATGTCCTCCCTCAGAGCAGTGATCCACACACAAACTGCCGGTGATCGTTCTACTCGAGACTAGGAATCGAGATATGCAAGAAAAATATACAGTGAGGTCTTCTACCCCATCCTATGCACGTTACCAAACGTATCCATACTCGCAATCGATAACACGACATAATCCAGGGTTACAAACAAACAACCCTTCCTCACGCAAATTGCATGAAACTAGTTACTGACACAGACACTCACGTTTCACTAACTTTAGTAAAAGAAAAAAAACCATATCATCATCATTAGTCACACTTTTTATGTCAAAATTACATCATAACATCATTCCAATTGCGCATTACATTCCACCAAACACTATATCTTGATCCTAAATTCCTCATAACATACCCAAACAAAGAATCTAACCAAACCTCATTTCAAATTAACAATCTAACACACCATCAAACTAAAAACCCACATCAAAATTAACACTCGTAATCATAAAGATACAGCTAAATTACTCATTAATAAACAACACTAACACAGTACTAAAACATTTTAAAACAATAAAAAAATAATTAAATTTTTTAATTAAAAAAATAATTACCAGAATGAAGAGCTCGATTACTCCGCCTTTGCTTGCGTGTGATGTGACCGAATTTGGATCCAAAGATTGAGGAAAAACCATAATCACCCAAAAACCCAAGAACATTATGATTATTATTATGATTATGATTATTGTGATTAAGAAGATTGGACCGACTATTATTATAAAATTCATCACAAGGTTCAAAGGCTAAACAAGAAGACATTAAACCATGAATGCTAGAAGATCCACCATACAATGAAGAACTATTACTACCACCATTGCATTTAAACTCCATTGAAGTAGAAGAACATCCCCTTTTCTTCTTACTTCTAACAAAGCTTCTTGAAGAAGATAAAGAACAAGTCTTGTCTCTCCTAATGCCACCACCATTACCACCACCACCACCACTGCTACACATGCACGCCGCCACAAGCCACGTGCACAGTGGTGACGCCACCGTGTACGCCGCCATTGTAGACCCCACCAAAGAAATTTATATCCCCAAAGGTTTAAACTTTTTTGTTCAGTATAATAACTTTGTACCCAGAAAACCACAAAAAAATGAAAGAAAGTTTCAAACTTTGTTGAGTAAAGTTGGTATTTCTTGTTTTGTTTTTTTTTCTGGGTATTTATTTATTTTAATAAAAATTGGAAATGTGATGATGACCCAGAAAAGTTTGTATCGAAGAAGGGTGAAAGGGTGGAAATTTGGGGGTTTTGGGTGGTACTAAAATGATGAAAGAGGAGAGAGAAAATTGTGAGTGTTTGTGTGTTTATTCAAAAAAAAAAAAAAAAAAAAAAAAGAGTGGTTGTGACTAGATTCAATCTGAAGCAAGAAAATTAGAAGTTGTAAAGATGACACTACTCAAAAATCTCCTCGTTTTATTTCTACTCCTATTTGTTTTTGGCTTTTCTTATTTTTTTTATCTCGAAATTTTGGTTTCGATTTATACAGTTATATCGTCTCTTATGTGATTTTTATACGTTAGGGTGATGATCGGAAAAATATGGGAATATTTTAGCGAGACAATTATACTTTGTAGTTTGTCTATACTGCTACAAATGTTTAGAATTTTCCCGTTGCGCATTTAATTACGAGTATCAGATTCATAGTCAAATATTTACGTCAAACTAAGCATGCATGAATTAATACAAGTCATTGACATTTGATGCATGATATATCGAAAATAACCAACACATTTGATAATCAACAATCTTTCAAAGAATTGCATTTTTTTTTCTATGATGCTCATACCAAATTCAAATTCCCTAGAAAATGTTAGGAAAAAAATGGGTTTATAAGCCAACAAGTTTCAGCAATTTATAAGAGATTTTTAATTGATTTTTAATGCATTGTATTAATTTGTCAGGAGAATATGTTTTGTGGGAAAGGCAAGTAGGAGTGGCCAATGTGAGATGTTTGCAGAACAATAATATATTACTGTCAGACTTAAGGTGACTTGTGAGAAATAAGAACCCAAAATCTGGCATCTTAATTTGTTTTCTTATATCAATAGGATTTGGTAAGAAATGTTTAAAAAAATGTGAAGATCTAATGACAAAGCAATATTTCGTCACCTTTTCATGATTATTTTTTTTCCGATAGTTACTATGTTGTTAGCTCCAACGTTACGTTAGCCTTGTTGTTAGCTCAAGACGTAGGGCGCCGAACGAAGGACTGAGTATTGAAGTATTGACCCAATATCAAAAATAACCTCAAGTTTGACTTGACGGAGTTCGTAAAAAATGTTAGGTGAGTGTGAATTGAATAGACTAAATACGGAGTAATAGTAACAAGACATTTGATTAGACAAAATGATAGTTACCCTTGTTTATCCCGTCCGAAACAACTTGACTTATGACGGCTTGATCATTTAAATAGTAACCTAACTGGCTAACTCCATTATTATTAGTCCACTAATTTGATATTTTTTTTAACACTAATGAATTTGATTTTCCAAACGAAAAAAATAAAAAAAAAATAAAAACTTTGCGGAAACCAGCAAGAGCACATGGTTTTTGGTTGCCCTGACTTAAGAAGACTTTTTGAAGTGTGCTAGTAACCAATACTGACGTAATGGACCGATTTATGAATTACGTGCTTTATTGCTCATATTAGCCAACATGTTATAAATTACATTGACAATCTAACCATAATCGAAATGGTGAGATACTTGTTAATTATGTAAAATAGCCATTTGGGACAACTTACAGGTTTTCACATCTTATTATTATAGGTCTTAACCCACACATAAGTATTTACATCAGACACTCAAGAGAGTTGATCATCACTTTGTAAACTAATACGGAGTATGAAAGATTATCGACCAAATTGCATATTAATTGAAGATGGATTTCAACTTTCAAAAGAAATCAACCAAACACGTCCAATGTCTTCTACTGTATGTGTCATTGGTATATGGTTCGTTCGTATCCGTTTCGATACTAGCGAGATAATTTAATAGGTTTGATCCTTTGTAATTAGATTTTAAGGCTACTTTTGCATTCATGATAAAGAGACAGAAATTCAACACAATTTTTTTTAACATTTCCTCAAGTTAGCATTTGGTAGTTCTTTCTTTTAATTGAAACGAAACGGGAATGGTAGAAAGGGCCTTTAATTTGCAAGTCCTGTGTTCTTTAAGGTTGCACTCACTGCGAGAGGTCATTTGCTATTTTTAGTTGACAAAATGCATTCACAATTTGTCATTAGATGCATTTTTTGTAGGTCAATAATAAATAGAGTCCTAATAAGGAGATCAATTGACTTCACAGTTTTCAACCTCAAATTATTACCTTTCACAAAGACTTACTTGAACTTTTTGTCTTCATATGCCTATGCAAATTTGCATTGTACCTAGTATCTTCAATTTAAGTTTGTTGAATTGGAATAAAGTACCGAATGATAATGGTGCTAAATTTAGGCGAGTTGTTCTAATTTTAGATACGGTAAGGTTCAAACTCGAAATCTTACAACAACAACTACTGCAACAACAAGAACAATTTGATTGCCACTTGACTGAACTTTTTGATGGTATTATATTGATTATGGTCTTATATGATTGGACTATTATTTTCTTATCGGACCTTAAGCTGATTTATTTTGATGGAATTTGAGCTAAGGTGAACTGGCCATTAAAGCTAAATGAGACTCACTGAAAGTGAGAATTATCTAATTCAAATTGCACTAGTCTAATAATCTAATTAAACTAATTGGATCAATCCGGATTAAACTAGACTATTCATTGAAAGTCGGAGATTTGACCTGGCATTGACTAGTGTAATTTGAATAACTAATTCAATTTGAATTAAATCAATATAAATCTATTTGAAATTAAGTTAAATTATACCGTGATTAAGATAGTGTTCTACACAACACTGAGCAAAACCGGAGGAACTACAGTCTTCTCAACCACTCATTCCTTACTCACACCAATTACACTCTTTTGGTCGAGTGGAAAAGATCAAATGGAGGGACAGTGAGACGCACAATAGTGCATTCTATCATGCATAATAAACGTTACAAACACAATCCATTTCATGCGGCAGATTTTAATTCATCATATAAATTATAGTTGTACCTGTATATCATGTTCCTCAAAGCAAGAACACCATACCGATAATTGCCCTATTGATTTCAAACTTGTTCACATTTCATTGTAAATTAACTTCCTCATTAGTACTTGGGATTTCACATCTTACCCTTAAGTTGACAAATAATTTATGGGCCATGGCCTCATGTTCATAAATTGCACTTAAGTACGATGTTGACTAATTCATTTGGTGTAAATAATAAGATTACCGTGATCCGTGGGTTAGTTGTCATTGATCCTTGATTTAGTTTACTAGAACAACAATATCAACCAAAAGTATATTGCAGATAGCGGAAACACAAATAAAGATTTTATACCTCAAAAAACTTAGTAATGGCTTCATGACGAGTCTAGACATGTCAAAAGTTTACGAGTTACCACCAGAATATAAAGATACCGCAACACGGGGTACAAAAGCATTAAACAATGTGGAAGTAATTGGTGTATTGGTCAATTGCTCTATAAATTATTGTGTTTGTAAAGGAGTTTGACTTAATTGTACAAGCTTTACCACATTTGGTTTGGACAACCTATCTTCAATTTTGGTAGAGTTATGGTGGCCAATTTTTATGGGTTCTGCTCATTTATTCAAGTTTACGTGCATTGAAATGGTAGATGAACCATACCAACATCGGCGTGTATTGTTGGAGATGCATTAACATGATTGTATTAAAGCAGATTTGCTAATAGTAGTCGTCTTGTAGAATGTGGTACACATACATTCAGTGTATGAGGAATCTCATACACTGTCACTAATAACATGACAACTCACCACAAAGACAACTAGCATTATACTCATAGTTGTGATTGCCTCAACAAAAATAATTTCACTCGCTTCCCTCACCCTCAACCCATCTCTCTCCATCAATTAACCTCGAACCACCTAATTGACTACCGCGCCGTTAGCCCAACCACCAACGACCACCATTTCGACCTCCCCACCATAACCGCCCATGGCCCACCAACTCAGCCAAACCACCACCGATCATCGTCGGAGCCTCCTTGCCCCTCCTCGATACTTTTTGCTCCATAAAATCTTCCTCTAATTGAAAATTAAACCAATTAATTTGGGGAAAATTGACCTAGACAATATATGGCTATTTAGTGGGCATAGCGGTCGGCCGATTTAATTGTGATATGGGTTTAATTGGAGATGAGATTCATATCGAATTTGATGGTGTAACGGACATAAATTGAAGGAGAAGGTTAGTGCAATGTGGTTGTTGGGCGGACCACTAAGAACTAAGATTAACAGGTTGCCGAAACCGCCCCAATGGTGGTGGGTCAAGGATGGCGGTGGTCTGTGGTGGCAGTAGCAAACGGGGTGGTGGTGATAGGAGGGTAATTGTGGCCGTGGGATGGTGGTTTCGACTAATGGTGTAGTTTTTTTTCACCTTTTTTAATCCGTTATTAAGACTTAAACCAATCACATAAATTGATAAAGGTATAGTGTATGGAGATTCCTCATACACCCAATGTATGTGTACCCTTATCCTCGTCTTGTGTTAGACATAGATTGAGATCATTGATAACATAAGTTCAAAAAGCTCGAGTTTTAGAAAAGTTCAATTTTTTTTTTTTCCGTATCAAATAATTCTTACTGCATATACTAAATGGTAGCCCACCTAGCTAACATAGTTTTTTTTTTTTTGGTACATAACCTAGCTAACATAGTAACATATGAGCTACGATATTACGCTCATGGTAGTCGGTCAATATTGCAAAGAAATTATTCGTAAATTTGTCAGGTTGTCCAAAAATTGGACGCTTGCCATTTTGTAGCGAGTCGTAAATTTTGGAATGTATCATCCATTGCAGCAACTTTGTCCATACATCTGTGCATCCCTGCATCATCCGTAACCGTAATATTTGTGCCCATTGTCAATTTGTCACGTCGGTTGTATTCGACTGAAATTTTGGCTTTGCTAGCCAAAACAAGTCACGTAGTTTGGTTCTATTTATGATCAATTCTAACTCTGCCCTTGTATTGTATGTGTAAAATAAATATTTCGTGACGAGGCTGTTTCATTCTATGAGACTGCATGTTGTCTCTCTTGTCACCAATTGCGGTGGACTTAGTATTTCGATAATATTTTCAACTCATAAGTCGTTTTTTTTTTCTGAAATGAACACTTGGTTGTTTGGTTCAAATCATACAAAGACGTCTTTGTTAAACTAGAGATATCGGTATTTAGACCTTAAAAAGGCGACAATAGTGTCAAAAGATTTGTCCCCTTGTACTCCGTAATGATCTTTCACATCAGTTTTATGTAGCAAATGAAGGCGTTTAATGAAGGATGTGGACACCAAACAGCACCCCAGCTATGCTGAAAACCACTCTGCAGAGGATATACCTTTCTGATTAAGAGGGCTGCCGTACCCTATTGAACACTCCTTACAACAAAAATAATTTTACGGACGTCGATTAGAACGTTTATAGTCCCGATTCCCATGTGTGCGTATCTCTGAGACTCTCCGCTTAATACGTTATGAGTTTATGACGATGTTAAAGATGTAATGTATAAATATGATGGTGCTTAGGAAACCGAAGGATATAAAAGCCCAACGGCTAAAATCGACTAGTTCTGGGCGTTCAGACTTCACTCACCCAATTCGGGCACATATGACAATTCAGCAGTGCTTATATGGGGCTCAATCTGCTCACCATGTTCCAGAGAACCTGATGTAGCACGAAAACCGACCCGGTTTGGAAGGTGTGGCACTAGTAAAGACGTCTGTACATTATCAACCTAAACAGAGCGTAACCAGAAGTTAAACCCGTGGAGGCCGAGGCGATACTTTAGTATTCAAGATCATGAATGTTGTAAGTCTCAAATCTGATTCAACAAGAAGATCATACCTTCATCAGATTAAAGAGAAAGGTGAGATTCTCATTTGTTCTTTAAAGAGTGACATACAATTAGTTACCTTATGTACCACATAGACAACACAGATTTGCTTTGAAAATGTATAGGAGCATACGTCACACGTCACCCGGCATAAGTACACTGATACACTATACAGAGAGGCAGGCATACTTGGAACATATAAGAGGCGCCAAATTTGATGTTCCAATCAATCCCCGATGGGCAAGACAGCAAGTACTCCCTTCTATAACTCTATTTCCTGTTACAGATGCAGAGAAACAAGTCATGCACAGTGCATGAAGAAAATACACAGCAGCACCTTCGTTACATAGAAGAAAATACGTTCATATGATTCTAGATCCATGTTTCCTATAAAGTCAAGCCCCTCGCATTCCACAAGTTCCAGAATCCAAGGAGCACACAAGTTAGCGAGCCCCAAAAATCCCACAACACACACACAAAAAAAAAAAAAAAAAACAGCGGTGGAGCTAAACTTAACCGAGCACAACTTAGGACAGCATACTCTCATATCGAGACTCCATTTACTTCAGAAAAAATTAATTAAAGGGAGATATCAAACTAAAAAGACATCAAATTTTGGATGCTGGGAGTGTCAGTTGCTTCTACGAAAATTACCAGGTCCAAGCAACTTAAGCTCCAGCAGATGATTTGACAAAAGAAATATACCAAATGGCTAGACCAGTCATGCTATGCTTGTGGAAATGCCATCAAAGAGCAGGAAAACGAGAAAAGATGCAAAGAGGGTGGGGGGCTACAATTCACTACCATGGAAAACCCTTAATTTCAATAATCCATGTAGTATTCTCAGACCATGTTAATAACCCTCAGTTGGCAAGTTGCACAGCTCAAATTGAAACACAGGCAAATCAAAATCAGATGATACCATTTCATCCCATTTCTACTCTCTAGAAGTCCTCGCGAACCTCTCACCCCCAGGCCAGCTACAAAAACGGTAGTGTACAAAAAGAAAATAAGAAAGCCAAAAAAAAAAAAAAAAAAAAAACTCATTTTGCTTCCGGTCTCTTTTTATCAGTGCACCCTGCGAAAAACTTCTCTCCCGTCCCAAAGATTCAAACAAATCACGCCCTGCAAATTTCCACCATGCTGTCACATGTGCTACTGTGTTTCAACATTTCTAAATGGTTCACATCGTTTTTGAAATTTTATGGCGCGCATAAGACGGTTACTAGACGACGATTTATGTTAGCTGACCCCAAATCATTTTGGGAATAAGGCTTGGATGTTGTTGTTGTTGTTGCTGTCACATGTGCTACTAGGATCCTCATATTTCAGTATTAAACTATGAATTGACAATAACAATGAGAAAAGGGATTGTATAGGCTGGTGCCTGGTAGCATTAAGCTACATCATGATCACTGTTTTTGTACAATGCCTTCTAGAAGAACAGAGCTGACCATATAAAAACTTTGTTTTGAAGTTTTCATTTTTGAAACATGGACGAAGACTAACACCACTTCAACAAAATCAAAATTGTGATATGGGAAGAGGATCTTGGAGGGCTCTTGGCACCATCTATTTACACTCTTCCATATTTTGATGAAAGCATCAATAAACAAACACATTGCATGAACATAATATTGACCATGCTCATTGTCTCAAAAGTAGAAAGCAAAGTAGCTTTCCCTGAATTTTCATGCTGTTAAAAAAGGAAATATTGGAGTTGTGAGAAAAAACATACAATCAACACTTACTAGTCACTTCATTTCCCATCACCATCAAAAGAATACACAGAGAGAAAAAGGTAGGATAGAAAGGAATAGTAGTGCTCAGTCTGATCCAGTTACCAATTTCTAACTTCAAAGTAAAGCATTACCCTCCCCCCAACAAGTAAGCCATAGTCCAAAATGCTTTGTGGTCGGCTAACATGAATCCTATATGAATCTACAAATGTGGAGTGCAAACGTTGAGAGAAGATAGTAAAACGGTGGAGAGTGGGTTTAAAGAAGGGGGTGGGGGTGGGATTGGGCACCGAAATGCAATCTTCCACAACAATGCGAGTAGACTAACACAAATTAACCGGAAAGGTTGAGTGTAAACTAAAAACCATACCACGTAAAGCTCTTTTTTTTAAGGCAACCAACTTCTTCATGAACTAACCAGACAGTTGTAGTTGCAGGGTAGAAGTCTTCGCACCTCAAGATTCTTTGAAATGCTGGTCCTCCATCAGCCTTTGAACTTGCTGAAATAAAGAAATTACAAAACACCCATCATGCAATGAGAACCAAATCAACAGGTTTAAATCAGAAAACAACTACCAGGAGTAAACATATACTTTACCTTGATAGAAGAATCAATATCCTCGAGTTTCTGTAGAAGTACCTGCTCACTAGGTGGTATGGCATCATGTTTAGAAGTTTTTGAAGGTGATATCTGTAGATGAGTTATAAGAAGAAGAAAAAAATGAAGATACTGAAACCGGACATGACAAGTAAAAGAATACATGAGTTTGCTCTTTAATATACTGCTTCCATTTCAACAGCGTTGACGACTATCCTCAAAAAGAAAAAAGAAAAAAGAAAGAAAGAAAGATGAAGGCCACATTTCTCAGTTCAACCTTTGAGTGTGTCTGAGCCTAGGAGGACAGGTAGCTTTCGACTTTTCATCAACAACATTAGTTTCATGGATTTTGAGCGTTCTGTGATAGGAGGGTCAAATTCTTAATATCTCTATATTATGTGTACCATAGGGGACAGTAGTTTGCTCCGTGATTGATTCTGCTACTGCTGCAAGACCCAAGAACTCATCTCCAAATGAATTGGACCCTAGAGCAATTTTCTTTTCTACAGCCATGTGACGACTCCTCAAATCTTTCTTTCAACTTCTCTATTAATAACCATCTCTTTTATATTTTACTCCCCTCAATAGGTTTCAAATTTTAGTATAAGTAGTATTATATTAGATACTAATTTCCATTTCCAATGGAGCCAAAGACTAATTATTCTTTGGTTTTCGGGAATAAAGCAAAATGGCTCATAAAACTGTCTGTGCTTCTTATTTTGTGAAGTACGGAGTAGCAATCAGTCGATGCGATTCTCGGAACAATTTTCATTTTGGGTCATCCGTGCACAACCTCTCTATATTTCAATAGGGGGAAGGCTTGCATGCATCCGACCCCCCCTTACCCCGCCTTATGGCGGGAGCCTTTAAGGCATTGGGGTAAAGATGTTGTTGTAGTATTATATTAGATACTAGTGGGTAAGATTAGAATAATCCATGGACTCACAGCTATATCTTCTACACCACCACTATTGCATTTTTGCAGGTATACCTCGCCATAAGCAGATAAAGAGGTTAAACTTTGAAGATAACGTAGTTAGCAAATTCACATTTAGATGAAAGGCCGCCTTAAGTTGGTGTCACTTCTTCACTTGGTCACTGAAATTCATCAGTATAAAGTGAAAAACTTGACGCAAATATAAAACAAGCAGTTCGGACGCCCCTCTGCTATAATATGTAAGGTTTGTAAAGTTTAGACAGCAGTTCAACAAGCCAGAAAAATTATATGCCCAAACCAAACAGCTAACATTAATTACATTGTATTGACATACATACCCCTGATGTTTGTGGATATCCAGGCCTATCTGGCGCATCTTCAATTTGAGAAGATTGTCTGTGAAAAAATTCAGCCCTCATATTTGCCAGGTGAGTTAGAACAGCCTGAAGAAGAATTGTTATTTAGAATATGAGAATGAACGATCAAGCTAATAGCCAGGCAGCTACCTTAACTGAAGAAGGATTCACCTTTCTAAATGCGTTTGGATTTGCAATACCTTGGATCCGAAGATCATCCCTAGGCGACCTTCTAACTCCGACATTTTCAATTCGAACAGAGTAGATGCCAAAATAAGACTGCAAATATCCTGAATGACGGAAGGAGTTTTAAGATCAGATTGGAGCAAATAAACAACCAGAAATGACATCACTCAATAAATTTAATCAAACACAAAGTCTCCATGAATGAGTATGACACTAAAAGGGCAGCCCGGCGCACATTGGCGTCCCCGCTAAGCGAGGGTCCGGGGAAGGGTCCCACCACAAGGGTGTAATGAGGGCAAGCCTTCCCTTGTCAATTTATTTGACAAGAGGCTGCTCCCAGGACTTGAACCCGTGACCTATCGATCACACGGCAACACCTTTACCGGTGTGCCAAGGCTCCCCTTCATGAATGAGTATGACACTGCAAGAGAAAAAATTACTCATGTCAAGTCAACCAACAAACTGCTGTCAGTAAAATGTATAGTATACACTTCATAAATATCATTTAAATTAAGTACGCATAGGTTTTCTGCCTTTAGGTTAAACTTTCACCGGTACTGGCACACCATCACATCAGTGATCTATTTACCAACTCCCAAGAGGTAAGCTCATCACAACAAGCGCAATGACAACACGGAAATAATTCCCATTTGCTACCTCAAGAGGCAAGCGCATCACAACAAGGGCAATCAGAGTAAATCATCCAGTATCGTGATCATTATTCATTAACATCATCATCATCATCTAGTGCCAATAAAGAGGCTCCCACAACCAGAAGAAGCAAGCTCGGCTCCCACTCGCGGTAAGGAGTCTCAAGCATAAGCAGCCTTTCTGGAAACTACCGAGAGGCTGTTTACAAGTGGAGCATAATCAACAATGGCACAATCATATACTGCTCCACAGAAAAGAAGAAAGAGAATGGAGCATCTACAAGTAATTTGATTTTACTCCATTACATCCAGAAGCATAACAAATTGTGTATCATTGATGTCCATAAGTAAGACTAAAGCAAACTTATTCAACTGGGTCTAATTGGCTACTACTTTCTTAACCTTTGTAACCATTTTCAGCATAGGGAGCATTCAATTTCCAAACCTAGAGAAAATTTAGCAATTTAGAAGGGAAATGTTAACAAATTTCTTTCGCTCATCGATACAACAATGATGCTTCCTAGTCCATTCAGCACAGAATAGATTCCAGACTTATTGATTGGTATATAATTTAAGCTTAAACCTCAAACTTGCATAGAAACCTAAGAGCACACTCAGTAGCTAGGCATAAAAAATTAAATAGAATGCTAATGTTAAAAAGCTCCACATTTGTTGTTAACCACATAGTATAAGCCACCACCTGGTTTCTTGTGTCTTGTCCCAATTAAAAATTAGTGGAAACAAAGATGAGATGTGTCGAAACAAATAATAAAAGTGTTGGTACCTTGCTCAATGACAATATCTGCTACAGAGGGCAACAAGACATATTTCTCCTTCTTTGATACACCCAAAAAAGGAAAGGGTACCGATCTTGTCACCTGCAATGATACGATGAAAACTGTTGAAGACTCTTTGAATTCTCAATTAAATTGATTAAGTTGATATGAGAAGGCATGCATTTAGTTGTGTAAATGCATGTTCTATGCATGTATGGAGACTTCTAGTACATGTGAAGTACTGTGTGACTTCTAGTACATGTGAAGTACTGTGTGAAGTTTCACCATTTAAGTTTCTGTGAGACGGTGTACTTGGGTTCTTAGGTCGGCAATAGTGTGAGGGTTGTCTTCTTATCAAAAAAAAAGGTGTGAGGGTTGTCGAGTTCGCTGTAAACTTGTACTTGTGAGAATACTTTATTGTAGAGTTGTGTTTGGGGTAAGCTAATGGCAAACACTCTAAAATCGCTCTCTACTTTTCCTCTTTTTTCTTTTTGTGTCTTAGCAGTGATATCCCGACAAAAACATCACGACAGCCTCTCAAACTGATTGAAGAGATGTGTTTTGCAAGTGAAATTATAATTTATATTTGACCATTTCTTTGCCAATTGGTGGTGCACTTGATTTGAGAGGAATCTCCTATTAAATATGATACTGCTAGTAGCTAGTACACACCAGGAGTTCAAATTGCGCTTTTTCAAGCTGCATAAATAGAGTTCTTCTTTGGTACAAGGGAGTCAAGGCTTTGGTTCTTTATTGTAGATATGAGCCACCTCCTTGGTGTCCTTCAGTCGGTATCCTCTATTACACACAAAAAAAGGAAACACCTAAAGGGTTGATGAATGTCAAATCCCCCCAAATATTCCATATTCATCGTACGT
This sequence comes from Spergularia bocconei, assembly GCA_963457585.1. Classification (NCBI taxonomy): domain Eukaryota; kingdom Viridiplantae; phylum Streptophyta; class Magnoliopsida; order Caryophyllales; family Caryophyllaceae; genus Spergularia; species Spergularia bocconei. The sequence goes on along the minus strand of OY734953.1, from coordinate 5,076,734 downwards.
AATCCAATAAAAATTCACATTATGCCCATCCTCGGCCCTCACTTATTACCGTGTCAGAGGGTGAACTAATGATAGAAAAATGGAGAAAAACAGAAGACATCTTCTATTATGAGATCACACCATAGCCCAGGGCCCAGGCAGCCCGGGGGGGGGGGGGTATCAGACAGAACAAAAATTCACTGGCTTTGGGGAGTTTAGGACTTTAGCTTAAGCTATGTGTAGAACATAACAGATGTAAACAATACTTGTATGATGCATCAGAGAAAAAAGTTAAAAACATCTAGTACACGCCTCTTCTATAGTGAAGTAGCAGTAGGTTGGTGCAATTTCAACGCAATTTTTATTATAGATCATCCGCAAACAGCCTCTCTATGAGTTTGGAACATAGGGCTCCAGTTGCCTACATACCCCCTCTTCCTTTCCTCACCTCACCTCACCATACCACAAACTAATGTCCATACCAAAAAACTCTGGAAATTGGGAATGCTAACTACTTTCGGAAAAAAAAGTCAAAAAGTTGAACCAATTACTCAATTAGGGTTTGTTTGGCAAAGCTCCAACTTCTCTAGTAGCACTTGTCAGAAACAACTTCTGAGAAACATTTAGGAACAGTTTCTGAGGGAGGAGCTCCAAATTAGAGCTTCTACTTCTCATGAACAAATTTGCACTAGAAGTACTTCTCAAAAACCAGAAACTTTTTCTCAGTTTTGTGTGTTTGGCCAGTATTCAGCTTCTAGGACCTACAAGCAGTCAAGTTCAGGAGTTTGGCCAAACACACCTTAAAATGAAAACGCCGCATTCCCCCTCGAACTACAAATCTACAAAGTTCTAAACCCCATATAAATTAAAAGTTAATGCGTCAATTAACAATGCAACTATGCAAGTAACTCATTTCCTCCTCAAACAAGAACACCACAAAGTTCTAAACGCCATGAAACCTAATAGTTACCGCGTCAATTAACAATGCAAGTAACTCAATTTCCTCCTCAAACTAATGCTCATACCACAAAGCTCTTAGCTTGTGAATTCTAGCTACTTTTCCCACCTCAAACTGACCCAAAATACATTGACACCAAACGAAAACTTCACAATCACTCTTCATTACTTAATCCTGTACAAATACGCCGACATAATCCGTGGCCATTGAAATCAAATCAATTGTATACTAGAATCGACATATGAAATAATCAACAATAAAAATCAATACCCAAAAACTAAAAAAACCAAAATGCAAGAGAAATTAATCAAAGAAGCTTACTTTATACACAATAGCATTCGAGGTAACGTACAATTTACGAGACCGAATATCTTTACGCAAGACGAAACGACGAACAGGCAAGTATAGAAGCATTAAAAGGCCAACACCCCAAGCTAAAATCAAGAGTAACGAGTACAACACCCACTTTGAAGTCTGATACTTAACGAAATGCTCCTCCATTTCCGAAAACGACGCCGTATACAGCACCGGAGATTCATCGCCGTCGTAACTGTCTCCGGCGATGTTATCGGCGGGTTCATTTTCCGGCGGTAGTAGCCCCATCTGTAAGCTTTCGATTTCTAAGAGCGCGTCTCTCGTCTCCATGATCACTGGTGAATTTGATAGTTTGGAGCCCAGAAATTCAGATTTTTTTTGTGTTTTTGGAGTTGGCAAGTTGGCTCAAATCCAAGCTAAACTAGATAAACGGGAAAATAAGTAATAACGAGAGATATGTCGGAAATAAAGTTTGTATTTAGCCCTTACATACGTAGTGTAACCATCGACTTATATCAATTGTTAAGCTCGAATTTGATAGTTTTGGACTAGGATGTTTAAAGGGTGCTCGGTTGGTGTTAAACCTAGAACGAATGACTCATTTCGGCCGTTAGAATCGAATCTAACGATTTGGGACTTTGAAATTTGGGGTGGTCGGTCGGGTTCTAAACCTAGAACAACGTGTTATTTCAATTGTCAGACTCAAATCCGTCAATCTTAGCCTTTGGGGCTCAGCCGTGGTTTTTTTATTATATAAAGATAAGAAAGTTTAGCCTAACTCCTCATTTTGGATAAGAGGAGTAAGAGAATTGACGGTCTATCAAACCAACATGTAAGAGACTCGTTCAAGTGCCTCAAGTTAGCCATATAATCAACGACTTTATTGGTGTCGTGAAAGTAGGGATAATCTAAAACCTAGTATGAGTTACCAATTTACCATGCGCATTTGACATATTTCGGAGACAACACAATTTACCCTTTTTTTTAAAGCGGGTTTTGGTTAAAAAAAAAAAAACCGATACCAAACCGGAAATAAAAAAATAAAAAAAACATTTTACCTCTACCTCCTCTCCTTCTCAACCCAACCAACTGCCTGTCAATCTGTCATAAACCCTGAACCTCCTCTCGCGTGAATTAGAAGGAAGAAAAGCACAAAGAAGTGTAAAACACAAGATGAGTACCCTGAAAACCCCCAAACAGCTTCCCAGTGAAGTCTTTTCTACGAGTTCCTTCTCCAGCCTTGGCCTTCAATCTTCTTTATGCGACCAACTCAAAGGTTTCTCTCTCTCTCTCTCTCTCCCTACTTCTAATTAAAATTCCTCTAATTCTAATTACAACAACAATATTTTTTATGTTGATTTTTTTATAGAGAGGTTGGGTTTTGAGTCTCCTACTCAAGTTCAAGCTGAAGCTATTCCCGTAATATTATCCGGCCGCCATGTGTATCCTTTTTTTTTTAACTCTATTGTTTGTTTTTATGTAATTTGGGGCAAACCCCATTTTAGTATAATTGAGAAAAGTTTGAATCTTTGTATATTATATGAAATTTTGTGATGTGGGTTTTGTTTGTTATATGGTTTTCTTTAATGGGTATTTTTTAGACTTGTTAATGCACAAACTGGAAGTGGCAAGACTATTGTGTATTTGGCTCCAGTTATTCATCATTTGTTGCAAGGTAGAATTCAGAGAAGTGATGGAACTTTCGGTATGTGAATCGCGGTTTTGTTCTCTGCCCCGTCTTTTTAGTGTCATGATATGTTTTCGCGTAGTTCTGAAGTTGTATCCTTTATTGTATGAATTGAGATTGGTTGTTTTCGGATTGTATGATGTGAAGCTTGACCAATGACTAGGGTAGTTATGGTTCAGAATGAGTGAAATTGTTAGTGATGAATGTAATTGATTCTTAGATATTGAATATGACATTGCAAGTGTGCATTTGTTCGATCAAACTGCAGCGCGACTTACTTATTTTGTTGCGGTAGGCTCATTAGGTGTAAGACCTAGTTCTGAGTGAAACTGTAGAGAGAGTATAGGGAAGTGTACATCAGATTGTTTAATCTTTCTCTAGCCCGACTTTTTATGATAAAAAATCATTGCTTTTCCATCAGGTAGCATAAGTTGCAGAGATTGGACATAACGGATACACCTGTCATTGTAATAATTGGAACTTGTATCTTGCTAAAAGAAAAGTTGACTGTTATACTTACCCCTCACAGGATTTACTGATATGTAGTTAAGATGAGTAGGGGCTTTTGACGCTGTAGATCATCAATCTGCCTCAAAGTCATCTTGTCCATTCATTTCCGTGTTACACTTTACTTTAGTGCAGTGCTCTCGCATCTGCTTGAAACACCTCCTCAATATTGCATATTGCATTAGCACATCATGAGTTTATTTAGCATCATAGACTGTGCTGGCTATCGGTCATTATCATTTTTGGTCAACCAAGTTAATAGGCTCTGAAAACCCTACTTGCCTTGATGCTTGATGTTCATGTCAGTTGTAGCAGTTGGCTTTTTTTTCTTCTAGATGATACTATATTACTATTCTCCACTAAAGCATGTCATTAACATGAACATGCCATTACTTTCAATATTCACTAATATTATTGTCACAGCGTTGGTACTTGTGCCAACGCGTGAGCTATGCACGCAGGTTTATGAAATCCTACAGAAACTGTTGCATCGATATAATTGGATTGTGCCGGGATATTTAATGGGTGGTGAAAATAGGTCTAAAGAAAAGGCGAGGCTACGAAAAGGTTAGTATTAAGTACTGAACATCCATATTGACGAAATTCTACTCCAAGTTATGTTTGTCAATGATTTGTGGAAAGCTGCAACATAGGTTTTGCTTATCATCCATATGCTTTACACTTAGGAAACTCAGATAATCCAGGTATGTTGGATTTTCTCTGGGGTGGGAGGGGGAACCCCATTCTGTAAGTGAAAATCACTGTCATGGCAACATTTGTGATTACTTAGTTACTGGCATATCATGCCAACTTAATCCAGTTGTCCAATGGCGTACAGTATTCCAGGTTAGGAACAAGTCATAATTTCGATAAATTCTGTCTCGTCGAAAAACATAAGGTCTATCAGGTCATCAACAAGGTCATACCTTGCATAAACATCTTTTTATCGAAAAGATCAAGAGAAGAAGATAATTCTGGACTACAAGTTCTTTTCATGTCTACATGTCCTCGATAAGAACTATTGTGGATTTTCAATATGCGTTTACTTTACAAATTGATTCATTTAGGGCATTGGTTGTGTGGACCAAGAGTTTAGAGTCTTTCCTCTGGAGACAATTGGAATGGAGTGCTCACCGTTAAATCTTTTAATTTTTCTTGATGAGACTGCACAGCATAGCTGGGGTGTAACATATGTAGGTTTCCATTTGTGTGTGGGTTGACGCCTATAAACCGTTAGGTCCTAAAATGATTAAATATGGTGCGACAACATGGTTCAGCCCTTTGTGTAAGTAAAGTAGTGTTTGGCACGATAAAGATCCACCTGAAAGCCATTTGAATTTTTTTCTTTGTCATTGTCCAGTTTGAGTGATTTGGAGTGCTTTTCTATCATTCAGAAGTTCTATCTGTTTGCATGGTCTCTCCAACATACATAGTTTGGGTTTGCTAGCTTTTAGGTATACTTCCCTTCGAGCATCAATGCCCACAATGTACTCTTCTGTTGCAGTGTTGCTTAATGTTGTATCAATTTTTGCTCCTTCTGAGCTAAAAGTTAAGAGTTATCATGGCCTAGTGATAGCATTGTGTTAACTACACGAAGCCATAAGTTTATCTTGCTTTAGGTTAAGATATTATGTCAGCGTGTTACCAACTTTAATCTCGTCGCCTTTATGAAAATGATACTTTGTTTGAATGGTTCTCCTGAACATGTAATAAGAGTGAGGATTATGGGGTTATATATGCCATATGGAGAGGTCTGATTTATACTTTAGGACTCACGGGGGTTTGGTTACAGGAACTTAAGAAAGGGAAAGGAAAATGTGATCCCTGATTCCGTTTCATGATATTTGGAGAGATGGAGAGACGGGCAATCGTTTTTGTGCTTGGGTGATGGGCTGTAATTCCTTTCATTTTTACCAAACACATTGGGGTATTAGTGTGGTTTTGATTGTTTATCCCTTTCCAAATTCCTTTCCCCAGCTCCAATCAAACGGCCCCTCAATGTATATGTGAAAATCAAAGACAGAAATGTGTGAAGTTCTAGTTTGTTAGATTTTTATTTTCATGTTGTTATACCTGGAACTGGAAGGATATGGCTTTCGTCTTTGTTTGGTAAGTCATCAGGACCCAGGAGGAATTATCATACTTCAAAATGTAGCTTTAAACTTGAAAAATAAAAAGGTTTTGGTATTTATTTCATTTATACACGAAATACTGGCATCATTAAGAAATAGTTGAAAACTTTTATAGGTGAAATCAACTGATAATGTTTGTGTCTAACGCTATTTCTCGGTGCTTATTTTCTCGTAGCTAATGGCCCGGAAGACCTTTCATTTTTCCATTAGCTTATGAGCCTGGATAGTTTGCTACATATTCACTTTGTTGTGAAAAGATTATGTTCAGTGTGACACCAGTTTTCTTCATCTGCCATCTTTTTGCCTTGTGCATTTTGTGTCAGTTCAATTTAGCAGACGTGTCCAGAGAGCCTGTTTCAGTTGTGCTTGATGCAGTCGTTATTGGTTAAGAGAGTTTAGCTCTTCAAATAAATGAGAGATGCTGTGCTTTTTATTAGACGTCTTGGAGGAGACTATGAGGCTAAGACATTCTAGTGCCTTACTGCCTTGGACAAATGAGAGCTCTGTCTGTTCCTGTTAGACTATATGTAGATATCCTTAACATTTGTTTTACTTATCCATGTTAACGTATTATTGTATCAGTATGCCTGTCTATTGCTGTTAGTTAGATACTTGGATCACTAGATGATCGTGATAAGTTTGCCAGATGAATCTTCAAAGTACACTGTTGACATAATTGCTTGTTGGTTGTAGGTATTTCTATACTTGTCGCAACTCCTGGTCGCCTGTTGGATCATTTAAAGCATACATCTTCATTCTTACATACAAATCTGCGATGGTTGATTGTTGATGAAGCAGATCGGTAATTATATGTTTCTCTTTGATAATCCATATGACATGCATGCTCACTAGTTCGTCCACCTCGTGTCTGATGAAACTCACCTGATGTTTTTAGGATTCTTGAATTGGGATTTGGTAAAGAAATTCAAGAGATTTTAGAACTACTTGGCTCAACGCGAAGCAAACCAGTAGATAAAGAAAGTGGGAATTCTGCTTTCCAAAAACAGAATCTTCTCTTATCAGCTACCTTAAATGAAAAGGTCAACCATCTTGCTAAACTTAGTTTAAAAGATCCGGTTATGATCGGTCTTACAGACAAAAGTCTTCATCAAAGTTCATCTCCTAAGCAAAATGGATCTGCACGTTCTGAGGAGTCTGAAGCAAAACACGCACGGAGTGTTACGGACTCTTCAACTGGAGATTATAACCTCCCGTCTCAACTAGTTCAAAGATATGTCAAAGGTACTTGTGAACAGATGGTGGATCAATTGTTCTAATCAGTCTCATGATCTCATTATGACACAAACACTCTGGCGCATTTCTTTTTTCTTACAGTACCTTGCGGTTCACGTCTTGCGGTGCTTCTTTCAGTTCTTAAGAACCTTTTTGAGAGGGAAACGGCCCAAAAGGTATGCTTACTTTCCTCTTTTAATCTTTGCTTCATGTGTTTTGTTGATTGTTTATCATGAGTTAAGTTTCTTTAGTACACATTTAGGCTGGTTTGGTAGGTGAGAACCCCAGTGCAATGTGATGAGATCTATAGTGCTAGAATTAGGGGTAGGGGGAGGGAGGGAAAGCGGTTCGATGCAATCCCCATTGCTATGTCATGGATCTTCATTCAGTTGAGGCAACAATTTGACATTGCTCAAAGTAAATCCCTAACACCATTACACTATTAGATGTGATCAAATATACTTTATGCCGGATCCCATTATATTGATCCAGTCAACCAAACTTGCACTTACATGACCTGTACTCCCCATTCAGTTGTAGCAGCTTTGCAATAGCTTTACTGCTTGCTCGTTCCTGTTGAGTTATTTATATTGTGATTCCTGCAGAGTATCCTCGTGAAATTACTTCGTCTTCATTATTTCTGAAAATTTAGGTGTGAAACAGTAATTGAGGGGGGGGGGGTGAAAGAAGAAGATTGGTGGCGGTAGGATTTAGGAATGTCTGTTCCAGTTGTATCTTCAAGCTGTTGTCGACATTTTTCTTAAGTTATAATAAACTTAAATTCATAACTTGGCCATTATCCTTGTGTAATTCATTCTGTTGGCAATGTCAGGTTGTGCTGTTTTTCTCTACATGTGATGCCGTGGACTTCCATTATTCACTTCTAAAAGAATTTAAGTGGCCACCCGGTTCAGGGTCTGAAGAATCAAAAAGGCTCTTTTTGAGCTGCAATACGTTACGCTTACACGGGAACATGGAAAATGAGGAACGAAGAACTACATGTCATGCATTTAAAACAGAAAAATCTGCTCTTCTGCTGTCTACTGATATTTCTGCGAGAGGCTTGGACTTTCCTAAAGTGAAATGCATCATACAGTATGATTCTCCTGGAGAAGCTACTGAATATGTTCATAGGTGTGTTTATATTAAAGTATCTAATGTCTGTCCTGCCTGGAGTTTATCTATCATGGGTTCCTTTTTGCATAATCTGGATACCATATATTAAGTGCAGTCGCTAATCCTTTTGCATATCATCATTATTTGCCTCATAATCTTTGGATTGATCTTACTCAAATTTGTTGGACTGTTATTAGACTCGCTATGAGAGTCTTTGAGTCACTCATTATCATGATTCAAAACATATTCAGTTCTTTTTCTCTTTTAACTATAGTCTCTTCTTTTTCTGCTGCTGTTTTTGAGCATGTGATTCTGTATGCTTAACTTGAGACGACTTAAAATTTGAAATTGATGTGTTCACTGATGTTCTGGCTTCTGTATTATGGAAGTTGAAACAGTATTGTAGTTGTGGATGAGATGTACTCATTGTTGGCTTGTTGCTGTTTATATGTATACAGGGTTGGCCGAACAGCTCGTTTAGGGCAGAAGGGAGATTCATTATTATTTCTGCAACCCGTAGAAATGGACTACTTACAAGATTTGGAGAATCATGGTGTCTCGCTAACAGAATATCCATTGCTTAAAGTGTTGGATAGCTTTCCTTTATATGGTCCAAAACTCCATGGAAAGAGGTTTGTTTCACTTGAGACTCATCCCTGGATAGTTGGTCTTCAAAAGACTCTCGAGGCGTTCGTTGTTGGTGAGGTATGTATACAATAAAATAATTATTTCTTGTGGCTGTGGCTTGTCATTCTTTATTACTGCATTTGTATCATAAACTTTAGAATTTTATTTGGCGTGGTGGTTACTGGTTAGGTTTCCCTAGTTCACCCTGAAGAATAGCTTCCCTTGCAAAGAACCCTTCCCTACCGACACCCCAATAAAAAAACAGCTATTTCGTAGATTTCTGTTGTTATGTTTATTTTCAAATTTCATGCTAACCAATAATGGGATGGTAACATCTATTGCTTTAAAGATTTATCAAAAAATTCTCTTGTACCATTTAGCCTTGGGAATGACATGAGCTGTGAGCAAAGACACTAATGGATCCTTTGATACTGGGTCATAAAACAACGTTAACTTGTGTTGAATTTTCTACTGAGCAGATGATTTTATGGCGCATGTCCGCCACTTAACATGTGCTTTCTTCAATCCTTAGTTGCTTACGGGCTACGTGGTAAACTGGTAATAAAATATGAACAGGGGCAGTTGTTTGCTGTATTTTAGGTGAGTCAAATGACACTCATGTGAGCCATTCCATTTAGAATATCAACTTACTTCAGTACCTCACTTACCAGGCCCCTAATGTACAACCCTGCTCCATGACAGTCTTTAAAAACCACTAATGTAACATGATGCATTTTAAGTCCCACAATAAATGGGTTCGTGGTCTAACTGAAATTGTAAGTAAAGAGACATTGTCTGGTATTTTAGTTGAAGCTCTTCATTTTTCATGCTCTCGACCCACTCTTTCATCGAGGTTGCAATTTGTTTAGCATTTGCTAACTAGTTTCTCAATGGTCATATTGAATTATTGACTAACAAATGGAGAATGCACCCGTTCTAGGTCTATCAGAGTTCGTTTTGTCGTTTTAGCTAACCTATTCGTGAAGTCCAAATGAAGTTTGCATTTTGGCCTGTAATGACTGTACTGGGATTAATAAAGTCGAAAACTTCATTGCCTGAGGTTCACGGAATATCAAATTATTTATTTCGAGTTCTTAGCAACACAAAAACCAAGATTACCAGTGTATCTTGACTTAAATTGTGTTCTATTGGTCTGATGTAAGCTGAACTTGTCTCAGGCAAAGATGAAGAATATGGCCAAGGCTGCATTTCTCTCTTGGGTTCGAGCATACACAGCGCATAGAGGAGACCTAAAAAGAATTTTTATGGTGAAGAAACTCCATCTTGGTCATGTAGCTAGGAGCTTTGCTCTGAAAGAGCAACCAGCATTGATGGGCAAGTCGGTCCAAAAGCAGATAAAGAAGAGGAAGAAGAGTGACCTTAAGAGGACAGGTCAGTCTAACAAGAAGAGGAAGGTCGCCATCGGAACTTAAATGCAAGGATTGTAAGGTAGCTAATCTTCGTCATATTTCGGTTGACAACTCCACTTAATATGATATAATTCACTGAGATGCACCTGCTAGAAGACAGTCATATGCATGTGATGTGTTTTTTAGGTACTATTGTCAAGATCAAGTGGCGAGGAGGTCCGAATTCTCATCCAACATCCTTTTCCTATTAAAGGGTTTCTGGTTGGCCTGGCCATGACAATGATTGATTCAAGTTCCAAAGCTTACGTCGATCCATCTACCACTGGGCATCTATCTCATGCATTCCCCACCAATGGGTCGTACTCGGTTCAATCACCATTGCTTCAACAAATGCTCGTACCGATACTTCAATGGCTCTCCGGTTTTGTGTACCGTTGTTCCCATTACAATCATGTGACGCTGATGTTTCGATTCCTTAACGTAAAGATCATCGTCTATAGTACTAGTCATATGATTGTAATGTCTCCAAATTTGTTACTTGCCCTGGTGAAAATGACTACACATCATCCAGAGGAAGTTTTTTAACATCAGTTTTTATCCTTTTATAAAACTGTGGTCTGGAGTATTTATTTACATTTATTCTGGATCTTTCATTGTCTGACATAATTGGGGAACAAAATCTGTGTTTGTGGGCCCACTTCTAAAAGGGGTAATTTAAGGAGGAGAGAGAAATTTGAGGTCAATTGAGCATCTGGTGTCCTGTACTCCTGTTTGTATACAGAACAGTTGATTGGTTAATTTGGAATGTTTCTGCCTGTTTTTCGTTTTACAGTTTTGTTGCTTGTTTTCTCTGATTAACATTTCAACTATTTTAGTACTTTGATTTTCCTATAAAAGGAACTGTTCATGCAATTGAAGATGTCAGTATCCAGTAACACCTGAAAAACAGTAAAAGTAACTGTTCAGATTTGTGATATTATTACAAATTTATTGCAATCAAGCTGAACGATTTGTGGGAGAATAACGGTCGACGTGCTTACACCGTTCCCTTCAATTGTTTAACATTTGATGTACATGTTATGTCAAAGGAATAAGAAAGTGAATCCTTCAAAGGTAACCTTGAAATTGGTCTACAAGTTTGCAACTTGATGTTGCAGATGAATGGTAAGATCAATATGATTGGTATGAAGAGAATGACTTACTAAGAAAAATCATAAAATGTATCTTGGGTCCTCTAAGGTTGAAATGAGAGGCAATACGTAAAGTGTTCATCAATCAATTTTAGTTTTACTCTAGGCCTATAGAATTATCAAGATATCATTGCCGACATGTTAATTTGAACTAGACAATATAGAGTGTATTTACGAATATGCTAGTGTCAAGATAGCATTCGCTGCATTGCGTGTTGTAAAAGAGTACTCTATTGTGCTCCACTTATCTAGAGTTATGTGTATACAACTACGACCATATGTTCAAGACTTATCATAATAAAGGTATGTATATAAGTAACGTCATAAGCGTTAATCCGACTATCAAAATCTTACTCAAGGTTATCTGTATCAAAATTTTCTCGACATTTCTAATTACGTCATAGGATCTTTAATTGATTCAAATCAACTTTTATCTACTCTAAAAATCTGTGTGACCTACACAATACATGATTTGTCAATTCTCAGATAGACCTGACAAATAGGAATTGATAGTTGAAGAGCAAATTCCATGAATACATTTAAAACAATATTGGTTGTAGTTCATACAAGGGCACAAGAGACTTATAACCACTTGTACGAGTGTCCAAATCGCAATCACACAAGTTTACAATTATTTCAACCTTCGATCTATCATAATCAACACTCATATTCAAGATGCTACAAACCAACTACTTGTAATTTAATAAATTAAATTACTATATTTCATAACATACATCCAATCAATTGCTTAAAACAGTCCTGTCAGGATATATCGAGAGTAGTATTAGTACATTTAAAATTTTCGAATATATATATTATTAAACCTAAACATGAGTTGTTACTATCATAGTAGTAGACTCGCTATTTTCAAAAATGTCCGTTTCCAAGATTCGTTCTTTTATGGAATTGAAGGCTCCAAAAATGAATAATTTTGGAGTTTAGACAAGGCCAAATATTAGGGCATTATGCGAATGTGGGCCCCCAAGGCCCGTCGTAGGAGATGACCTTTTACGCGTTGACGGGCTGAAGATCACTAAGTTTTTAATTGGGCATGGATCCTGCCACGTGGGATGCCATTTGGGCTAAATAGCCCGACAATTAGTAAGGATTGAGATTTTAAGTGTTTAATCCTTTCGTTAATTGGATACTAATAATTTCAGCAAGTCTCCTGTGAGACCGTCTCACAGGGTGAGACGGGCCCAAAAAAAAATAGCCCATTAATGAAAAAAATAAAAAAGGAGTTAATAAGTTATAACCTTGAGTTTTGTAATCAAAACTACAAGTTATAAATGTTTATGCTAACATTTGAGTTTTGAACTTAAAAACTTGAGTTTTTAATGTAAATTTCTAATTTAACTTAAACCTTGAATTTTCGTTATAAGTTTTTGAGTTTTATATTTATATAAATCTTTAAACTCATAACATAGATTCTCGAATACTTAATATAAATATTTGAGTCAATTTAATTAGTAATCACCATAAAATTGCACAAAAGATATGAAAAATATTCTGAGATAAAAATAATTGAGAGGATAATGTATAATTTATTGGGCTTTTAGTATTGGATCTGGTCTCACATGGTGAGACCATCTCATACAACAATTTATCATTGACTATAATCTTAATTAGTCTCGTGTGGGCCAAATGGCCCACTTTAAGGCCCACTATGTCGGAACAACTTGTCAGGCTTGCCCAAATTTTCCACCTTTCCTTTTGAAAATAATGTTTTTAAGTCAAATTGTGGTCCATAAATATGTTATCACGAGACAAAAATATCAAATAATCTTTTTTTTAGGGGAAAATATATCAAATAAATTGGAAAAAGGAAATGGCTCTTTTCACTATCGTAAAGACTACACCCACACTCCTTCCGGTCAAGTTACAACGTACTCGTACAGTAATATATTGAGATTTGAACTGATTTGATTTGAATGAATTTGATCCCAGGTGAACAATATGTTCGATTAACGTTGAACTCAAATCATGAGAATTAATTTTCAACAAACTTTTCCCTTTTTCTATTCTCGCCCATATTCGGATTGAATACGAATTTCATAGTGTTAATTAAGTAACAGGCCCATAGGAGCATATAGGCTACCAATCCATTCGGCTTTCATTTCAAAACCAATTAGCAACGGGATGACTAACCCATGTATACAAACTCATCTCCTCACACTTTGGAATAGCCTCAACACACAGTGCTATTTTAGCTTAAGCAAGCTCACGTCAACTACGGAAGTTTACGTATTCATAATTCATTTCTGTTGTTTCTTCCCTCTTACGCTCCTTTTAATTAATTCATGCAACCAGCATTAACTAACTAATCCAGCTCTTATTCCGTTGATACCAAGAATTGCTGTACTTTGATGAATAATTGCTAATTAATGATATGATTAATTGATTATTTATAGTTATGCTCTTAAATCAGCCTGTACCACGGCTAGTACGGTCCTCGTAGTTGTAATCATCCTCCCATAACGCTGAGTACTCCATAAGTTCCAAAAATTTAATATTTCAGCTACAACGCATAAAATTGTATATAAAAATTTGAACATTATTTTACAATGCATAAAAATGTATATAAAAAATTGGACATTAATGGTGAAATCAGGGTATTTGAAACCGGAACGTATATATATAAGAATTTCAAATTTCTAAGAATTGCATTATTAACACAACCATAATATATATACGAAGTACTCCATATAAGCAAATTCTCGTAAAAAAATATTTTGGAGCATAAAGAGATCAAATGTATATCTAAACGGCAGCCAACACAATATTGTAAGTTTATAAATAGAAAAACTTACTTGGCGCAACAATATTGACCGTGAAAATTACAACTTGCAACACTACTACTCCACATCAATCAATCAATTAGCAATAATATCATCAAAAACACATTGAATATCATCAAGACCAAACCTACCCTAGATTTCGAACTGAAAGGGAAAACTAATTGCAAAAAAATCTATAAACACAACATCCATATACTTGGCTACTTCTGCACCCTATGGTCATACACATGAAAACATATAAATAAACTTTAGTGGCATTTCATAAAACTATAAACCTATGACCTGCACTACTATACCTCTATTATGGACCAACCGGAAACAAAACAGAAATTCGGATACCAAACCCAATTTGTAACTCATACGTCTACACGTACTGTCAATTGCAATAATAATAATAATATTAATCATGCATATTTACCAATTTAATGACTACGTAGCCATGTGAGCTTCAATAATACTCAACTTAAATGCAGCCTATACAAATAATAACATGTAGGGGGTACATATAATATCCTCGAGGAATTTTATTTTCATATGGTCTCATGTCAGTCATGTAGAAACCCCCCCCCCCCCCAACCCAAAAAAAAAATGAACAATAATATTAGGCTTTGGCAACTCGGCTCGATCATGGATTTGAGTTTAGTAGAACCGTCAAGATAGTAAAATTTCCATTAGAATTTTTTATAATTAACTCAATAAGTTATGTTTTACGGTACAATAATAATTAACTCTTCTTGATTAAACGGTTAATTGATAAGATAAATGTTTCGAACTCGTTTAAAGTGTAGAATAATGTGTTGGGATTAAAAAGGGATCAAGCGTGTGGGTGGTGAATCTGGTGATTGTCAAATGTGGCGTAGGGAGGACAATTAATTACATTACACCAAACAATTAAATTATTATGAATAAATTAGTTAAGGTAAAGAGAGGAGTCGAGTGAAAGAAGACAAGGTGCAGGGGAAGGTTCCCTTTAGCCCTAGTTCAGGCCATTAATCTCGCTTTGTTGCTTCCTCTTTACGATCTATATTACTAATCCATGCGGATTATACTTATTGGAGAATATTATGTGGGATAATACTAATAGATATTGATGATTGTAAAGATCGATTAAAGTTAGATTTGGTGATGATGATCTGAGAGGCAAAATGTTGTGTTCAGGCTAAATTAGTAACCAATATATATGTAACCATGTAGGTAACAAAAATTACACCGAAAAATAATAAACCAAATTTTAAAGTTAAAAAAACACATTGGAATCAATCAACCTTCTTCTAAATTAGCATTTTGTGATTACAAAAGCTGCACGCCTACAATTTTTATCGAATGAGTCCAAAAATATGAAATGAACCATTGACCAATTAGAATTCGACAATTTTGTAAAATGAAAATTATGAAATAAAAGGTGGAAGCTAAGAAAAATGGGATGGAATTGATTTAACCCCAACTTAAAATTGGTGCGTGCATGTAAAAATGTCTGCATGGACCCACGCATATGAGAGGTATGAAATTAGAATTTTAGGCGTGTAAAGAAAAGGTGGAATATGCACTCTAATCCATTTAACATCATACGTACCTTTCCTTTTTTATCCCCACAAAGTTATAGTTCTAACTGTTCAAGTACCCCGTCAATTAAAAACCCTGTAATTTTCGGATTAGGATCTCGTTGAACTACTTTTCAAACTACGGCTATAAGTTTAGACTCTTATTATTCGTTTAAATATTGATTTATAATAAATGACCGTTATAGTATTATTTTATTTTAGCAAATATCGTATGAGATGGTGAAATTGTTTTATTTATTGATCTATATCCCTAGTAAATAATAATTGGACTCTTAAAAGAGTTGATATTCGAACGAAATAACTAGAACATAGACAAAAGTGGTATAAGTATTTATTTCAATCCGTCATCTTCAATTAATTGATAACCTTTCAATTGAGTTTCTTTCATGTATTGAAATTAATCAATAGCAACTCAAAGTACCAAAAGAGCGTAAATAGCAAAAATAAGGACCGTAAATAAAACAACATGATTTCTTTTTACGGAGTAAAAGCCTAGGGTTAAATACTAGTTTACTCATCATGTCAAATATATATACCAAGTTTTGTGCTTTTTGTAATTTAGTGAATTTTAACTCGATCGGATGCATGATTATTCACTACTGGAATTTATTCCCTAGCAATCAGCATCTCCGATTCCTCGTCATTACCTGACAACCAATGTAGGCTACAAGAGTCTGTCGGATCGCATAATACGTAGGCTTAGCATAATAATAATCACCAATGTAGTAGGAATTATTACTCCTAGTCAGTCGTCCTAGAGTTTTTACAAGCAAGTTTTATATTGACTTAGCTTGTCAACTCCAAATGCCGACATTTTTTGTTCTCGTAACATGTTAGATGGAGTATCACTACTTCACAAAAATAACAAAAAAGTCCTATCAAATATCGAGTTCCGTCCGAGTAAACTGCATCGAAAACTCTAAAACCTTTATCGTACCATATATATACGTTCTAAGAGTCTAATTAAGACTGTTGAATGCAATGCATGTAAAATTTTCGGAATGATTTCGCTATTTTTTTATCATCAATAAACTGGAATCTATACTAAAAAATCATATTTCGACTCGTACTCCGCTCAGTCAAACAACAAATACCAACACAAAAATTCATTATAGAGGACAAGCAAGATTGTCACCTGAACAATAGACTACGCAAAAAACAACTGGAAAAAAGGAAGTATACTCTTTGAGAAAGGTGATGTAACCTTGATCAAGTAACGTTAGTACAACTTGTAAGTGTAATTAAACTTTAGGACATTGACTAAAAGATCGACTAGAAAACATAAGGTTTATGTGTGTCTCTCAAATGTTCCACTAAGGGACCACTAGACATAGCACAAATATGGATGAAATTTGCGTCTAATCCCAAAAATTCCATGGAATTTTTAAGTGCGATGAGATCGAATAGATCATAATTAGACAAAAATGGGAATCTTAAGTACGTTATTATGTGGGGAATAATCTCATGATTAGCTTAAGAGGGACGTTTATTTGTTAAATAAACATAAAAATGAAGCAAAGATTATACTAAGAAAAAAAAAAAAAAGATGGGAGTTTTATTTGTTTGATTGTTTTCTTGTTTCGTCTTTGTTTCCCTATTCCCTTGCTTCGAATCCCTTGGGAGTCCCATGTGCTTGCCTTGCTTGGTATCATTGCCTTGCCGTGTCCACCGCCACGTGACCCCTTCCCAACAAAAAACTGAACCCTTTTTACAAAAAAAAAAAATTACAAAATAAATAAATAGAAAAATAATAATGATGAGAAAAGAGGATTAATAATAATGTTAATACAACTTTTAAACTTTTTGATTGGTGGTATAACTTTTACAATGTGATGGACTAATGATCGTCACAAGTGTGATGGATCAATTATTAATCAATTTAGGTTAGGAGGTTTTAATCTAGTTGAGGTTGAATGATCGGTTCAGACTGTTTTAAATAGGACCATTTATTCGATACAAGTCATACTAATAACGAGTTTGGGTGTTTCAGACTTGGATAGTTGGATATATAACCCAACCTTGTTATTCTCCATCATTTTTCCTTTATTTAGTTTATGACAATGGACACAGTTATCTTGTGGCCCTGTGGGTCAGATCGTTACTAGTTAAGTAGTTAGTATGTTCATTGAGGTCCAAATTAATTTGGTCTAGGTCACTTGTGAATATAGTAATTTACTCAAAACTCAAGAGTCAAAACAAGCCCTTTCGATTGTACGTACTTGCAAGGTAAAATGGCTACCCATATTTCGGAAGCATGGGATAATTTGCTAGCAAAAAAGAAGGTATTTCAAGTGTGGTCCTTACTCCTCTAGTGTGAGAAGGACCACCATGTTAGCTGCTTGTGCTCTCGAGAGTATGATTTGTCATACTATAACATTTTGTCGTACTCTATGTCCCATTATATACGGAGTATATGTCACGCTATAAATGAAAATGCTTACACAAAATATAAATTGATTACCAGGCCATGCTAATAATAACATAACTATGATCATATATTAATATTGTTGCTCTCATAAAATCAAATCATGTGTTCTTGTCCAATGTGTGTTCAATGTGTGTGTTGCTTCAATTCCATTATCTTTGAGATGAGGTGACAAAAGTGCAGATGCCATTTGGCTTAGTAGACACATACAGAGGCACTAAAAATCTTGTACAAATAGAAGGATGACACAGATTTTAGTTATGTCTTATCTCTATATGCCCTATCTTTAATTAAGTGATGTATAGCTTAGTGCCAATGCTCACCTCAGTAGCATTATCACACACATTATTCTTCAATTTTACAACCTTGATTATTACGGAGTACATTGTACTGTATGTACAAGTGTTTTCCTGGTTTTAATATGTAAGCAAAATTCAAACCAAATATTAAGAAGTCATAAGCTAAGATTGCTTTTTTCTCTAAACTCATTTCAACGCAGGAGATATTTATATTAGCATTGGTTTGATTGCCATTTGTATTCAATTTTCTCATCAATCTGTACATTATGTAGTTTGAATCAACTTCTACCAATATCCACGCAGAAAAGTACGGGAATAATCGAGAAATTACGTGTAGATATATATCGATGAGTGGGGAATCAGAAGTTCAGAACTTCCTATGTTAAGTAGATCCAATAATTTAATCGAGAAAATACAGGAATAATCGAGAAATTGTCTAGGCCTTATAATTTAAGATAAGCAACCAAACATCCAATACCTATACGTTTTTCACTTAGTAGGACGTTCCATTTCAAATGACATCCAAACAAAACCTTTGAGACAGTTACTACTACTAGAAGTAGAAATGATTAAGGAAAATAATGCATGGGAGATAGTGGTAATGTGGTATACAATCTAATGGAACGTCTATTCAAATGAGATATAACATCGTTCCGTTTATACTCATTTGATCAATACGTTTCAAATGAGATGTACTGAAGTAATCAACTATACCGTCACTCTCCGACCTTAACCCTTCTCACTCCCAGTTTCACTGTATTTGTATAGTAGTACTCCAATGGATTCTCTATAATTGCACAATTGATTGGACTCTACGAGATTATATTTTACCCATATAAATTTGTAATGATATATTTGTGTCTAATGATAATCTTATACGCACATCACAATTCGTACATGAAATTTAATGGTCAAGTTGAAGAAGAGGTAAAATTTATAAAAATAATCAGACGATATTTAGAGAAAAAGAAAGTAAAAATAATTTTTGTATATTGCACATTTGCTCTGCTTCGCTGGAATAATGGTCTAGTCCAGAGTCCACGTTCCGTACTGATCGAGTAATTAAATAAATTTGGTGGGCTCTCTATCTCCCTTTCGCTCATTCGACTATTCATCAAGGTTCCAGTTAGCCAAAGCTACGGTAATTGATTTCATTTATTATTATTTATTTTTTTTAAACCAAAGAGGAATTGAAGTGATTAGGTTGTTAAGGTCCGACAAACTTCTAATTTATAAACTCAAATTTTAAGAAGTTACCCCTAGATTACTTTAACCTAAAATTATCTAGCATGTTATCCCACTTTGACATTTCAAAAGAACTACTCGTAACAAATTTAATTTGTTTTTGCATGAGTTGAAAGAGTTCTTAATTAGTTATAACGAGTAGCTAGTTTGATTGGTATCTATTAGGGGCACCCGAAGTCCCAATGTTATTTAACCTTAGCTTGTATTGCTCCAACAGTGACTCATACCAGTATACGATAATGATATGACTAAGAAACGCGATTATTGCACCGAGTATGAGAGATATGTAGGAGCTAATTAATTCATTTGGTTTTATAATTTCTTCATGGTAGACATTAATGTCACACATACCTTATCATGTATATGAACTGTTTGACAACATATATAGGTTATGTTTGGTATGCAGAATAAGTTAGCTTATTTGATCAAAATAGCTTATTTGACTAGTTTTTTAAACCTTTTGACCAAATAAGTTGGTTTGGTAAGAGCACTAGCTTAAATAACAAACTAGCTTATTTAAGAAGTTACCTCATGTAACTTATTTTAAATATAAGTTAGCTTATTATAATGTTATTCCTAATTTACCCTCATTTATTTACTCAAATAAAATGAGATTAAAAATTAGTAATACAGTTTATGTAATTTATACATACTAGCTTCTATATCAGACAATTCTGTCAAACACTTCTATTACTATCACTTTCAGCTACTATTGCAATTATCATTTCAACTTTTATCTCGTTTTACCAAACATAGCTCATATACTTCGTACGACTGTTAAACCATTTCA
This sequence comes from Spergularia bocconei, assembly GCA_963457585.1. NCBI lineage: Eukaryota > Viridiplantae > Streptophyta > Magnoliopsida > Caryophyllales > Caryophyllaceae > Spergularia > Spergularia bocconei. The sequence continues at coordinate 5,056,501 of OY734953.1, read as the reverse complement.
GATATACAAAATATATCCATACAAAAAAATGTAAATTGTAAACAAAACATCAATTATTGATGGTCCTTATAGTTTCTACAGTATATTATACCATGACAGCCACACTAATTATACTCTAGATTTAGGTACGAGAAATTCCCACCAATTTCACCTTCTTGCGGTCCACATTCAGCGTAGTGACGACAAGTGCAATTAAAACCGGTTCGCTAATGGCAAATCAAATGTACATTATTAGTACTTGTAATAAAGTTTAGAGCACTTAAGTCCCGTTTGATAGGACTGCATCTTTCTGAACTGATCTGATCTTCGATGCCTATGATTCCGCTGATACTGGTGCCGCTACCGATGCCTTAGCCTCTGTGAACTTCTGATCTGAATGATTATTCTGAATTGATCTGATCTGATCTGAATTTGTTGAATATTTGATTGAATTTCAACGAATTAGAATCAATTATAAGCCAAATACATTGATAGTTATGTGAACATTTTTTAACTGATCTAATCTGATTTGAATGATTCTGGACTGATTTAAATACTACTTTTATTAAGTCCTATCAAATCGGGCCTTATTATACTAACGTTATTATTATTTTTGCACAAAATATCATTAATAATTGACAAGAAATTAGTGGAGAACCGATATATTATCTGAGTTTCTACAACCTTTGCCATATAAAACCAATCTTAGTACTTATTAAGATTATTAGGAATAATTAAGACGAACATAATAATGTCGAAAACATTAGTAATGACATGCGAAATATCTTTCTCAATCTCCGGCTTATGCGGCTAGTGCTCTTCTTGTCATGTCAGCAAATTAAGCAAATCACAAAGCTAATCAATTCTTCTTTTCTCTATTGTAAAAGTTGTTATTATTACGAGCTTTATTTCCCCTTTCTAAGCCCCAAAAGCGTGTACTAATTCGAGTCTGTGTAATTCAACCTAAAGAACGAGTTTACTCTACATTTGATGATAACATTTCCGCTTTGTCAAAAAAAAAAGAAGATAAATTTAATCGAATTGAACAAAAATGTGTAACATTATTCAACAAATTTTGTTCAATTGTTAGTATTAGTTCATCTACATTCGTCAAAATTTTCAATAAAATTTGTATCATATCAAATCATATTACATTCTACATTTATCAAACCAAATAGCAATCTAATTATACGCGACCATCGTAATGGATATTTCGAACAGTCAAAGGAGATGCAAAGTCGATCAGAAAGAATGTCGAAGTACGAGGGGTCACGGAGTGGGATAGGTAAGTGGGACGGGTGATCCACACTGCCTACTATATTGAGAATTGAACAGTTTAGGTATATGCGTAACAAGGTTAATTAAATGGATATAGGCTAATCGATTGTAAAATTTCAACACGGAGATTACACACTACTTCAACCTATTACATACCTATCTACACACCATCGTGGACGCCATTATTACCTACAGACTTGGATCGAGACAAACTTTTTACCGTAAAACTAACAAAACGTATATTTTAAAACGCATTTACATACTTCTACACGAACACAAGCTTCTGCCAACTCAATTTATCATATCAAGCACGAACTTAATTTGGTTGTTATGTGGTACTCCTTCCTACCCAGAAAACGAAAAGCAGAAGAATGTGGTGGCATACATATACTCCGTATAAGATAGTTCAATTTGAATAATGAATACGGCGAGTGTAAAAAAGGAGTCAATTTACTCGTGCGCAATTGCAAATGAAAGATAAAAAGTCTGACGCAGCATCAATATATACAATAGTGGCTTTTTCGGCCATGCTTCATTCATTACCACATGGATAATCAAGCACTAGCAAAGGTCACTTGACTCTGGTAGGTTTAGGTAAGAAAACAGCCTAACAAAAATACAATAAATTAAAAAAAAATGCATCTTTTTTTTTTCTTCTACTAAGGGCTTGTGTGATTGGATTACATTTTCTGATCTGATCTAATTTGATTTGAATTGAACTGATCTTATTTAATTTGATCTGAATAAACTTGATTTGATTTGATCTAAACTGAATTAATTGATAAATTAACTGCAATTAGACGAATTAATAACTAGAACTAGATTAGATTCATCGATTGTTTTTTGGACAACTCTGATCTGATTTGATTTGATTTGAATAAAACTGATTTGAATTGATTTAATTTGAATAAATTTGATCTGATTTGAAAATAATGTTGAATAAGTTGAATCGCACAGGGCGTAAGCCTATTTTTAAAGGCAATTTTAACATTGATGAACATTTTTTTAGATACTGTTATTTTTTGTATATTTTAGATGAACAATAAATTAATACCGAAGAAAAGTGTAAATTTTGCAAATTGAAGTAGGATCAAGAGAAAGGAGGTGCAATCAAGGCCGTGTGGAAGAATTTGGGGGCCCTGGGCAAAACTGTAAGGTCGGGACCCTTAAAAGTCGATAATATGGGCAAAATGAAACAATTAAATACATTTATAATTTGTGACAAAGTACTCTACACGAATCATCATCTCGTATTTTTATTAGATGATGTAATTAATGTCATGATCTTAATCAATTTAGTACATACTCTTAAGAGTTAAGGCCTAAACAAAATTAATTTAGTACTCTTAAGATTACTTTAATGTATGTATGTCATGATCATTGTTTAATAACTTTCACCTAGCTAATTTTGTTTGTTACTTTCACGCACCAACTTTTCACCTCTATGTGCAATTAGTGTATGATCCATTGGTCAAATTCTTAATGCAAATTGATAGGGGTTTACAGTGTAGACAAAATTTGTCTACACTGTAAAATTCTGTTACCAGCAGTAAAATTGAGATTGCTGTAGTATATAATGTAAAATTCAATTAGTAAAATTAATTGTGTTAGTAGTATAATTTTGATAGTGTAGTAAAATTATAGCTACTAGACTACTAGTAGACACTTTCAAATGTTTACATTGTAAACCTCTAACATTGTCCATTCTTAATTACGGTAGAGCTTAATTAGACGATTCTATTTATAGCTTAAATGGGCATTTAGGAGACATTATAAATTATAATAATAGATTTCACTTAGGATTACACTTTTTACTATTAACTCTAAAATAGCTTAGTGAAGTAGTAGTTAGTAAGTAATCTTTAAATAGAGTAACACTACTCTTAATCATTTTCATTGCTGATGTATCTTAGTGGGTTTGCTAAAGAAATGTACGTACTTTTTTTATGGTCTACAGTATTAGTGCTCGTTCACTTTGACATTTCAAGATAACATCAAGACTTTCCTTAAAATTGGGATTGTGGCCACTTGAATCCAGGTACTTTCTATAATTAACAAATCAATGCAAGGATGTCATATATCAGTGAGCTGAGGAATCTAGTCAGTTATTATATACAAGATGTTATAGTCGTGAACCCGATCATATTTCTAAATTTGCTTCTTTTCGAACGAGTTTCAATTTTTTTCACAGTAGGTCTCTTGTGAGACTTGTTGTTTTTAACAAGTTGTTGTAAACCTACAAATCTACAATGCATAATAATCATAATTTAGCTACGGAAAAGTTCCAACTTCCAAATCCCAGTTCTCCTCTCGGGCTCTCATCATCTCATGTATGTTTGCGCTGAAAAAATGTCTACTTTCAAACTCATTATTTAAACCATTATTTAGACTCTTGATATATACAGATTCTTAATACATCAAATGTATATATATGCGAATTACTCTGCTTTTACTTGCTATTATTTGACCTAATTTTTTGCACTATTATTTACTTGAGTTGGTGAATAAAAATTAATGGATTCCTTCTTGGAGCTCTGTCCAAGAGTGTGCAAAGAGAACATGAAGAAAGTGGTAGCAGGGCTTCCCATTAGCACAAGAATCCGGATATTTTTGCAATTATAAATAGTGTGAAACGAAAAAATAGGTGGAAATCAATGTGTGTGAGAAAAAAAAAGTGTAGAAGATTGGGAACAAAGGAGGGAAAGAAAGAGCTACTACAATGGACGGAGGGAAACAACAAGGCACAAGCTAGCAAAATAAGCTCAATAATTAAAAAAGAAAGTGAAAGTGAATGAAATGAGATTAAATCCCCAAAAATTACAATGGTTATTAAACTTGCATAATTCTCATAATGCTTAAAAAATGTTTGAAATTAAAGTTAACCAACCTTTAAATAAGACAAGATAAATGAGTAACTAATACCATGACTTATCGTTATTGCTTGCTTAACCAAATGAAGCCCTAAAAACGCATTAGTGTAAAGGCAATCATGACTTGATCTTAGGACAAGCTAACTAAGTGTCGATCGAGCTTTCTATGACTGGTATATAAAACCAGCCAATTCAGTTTTGAGTTTGAACCGAATATATTATTAGTCGGGGTTTATCCTTACCTTGTATGGAGTACTTCATAAGTTTGTACATATCTGCCTCTTGCATAAACCCTCAACGATAATCAAATAGGGTTATTATTGCTAGGTTGTCGTAGCATAATTCACTAAAACCCGACATGTTCCAATTTAAAAAAAAAAAAACAAATCTATCAAGCTTAGACCAAACAAATTTCATACATGTTTATTTCAGACTTTCTATTAAATCACAAATAGTCCAAACAACTCTGCACAATTTCTACTGCATAAAGTCCTTAAACAATACGAAGTATTTACAGAACAAAAACATATTCACACACATACTCTATATTCTTATTATACATACAAAACCGTATCATTATCAATAATTTCATACGTAGATTATCAGAACTATAATAACTGAAAATAAGTTAATAACCCTATTCATTTCTACCTCTACTAATCTAAATCTAAATTATCAATAATTGCCATTTAACAAAATGTGTACTTTCTTACTTACTTAAATTCATAATAATTAATGTAAACAAAATTTATACTCCAAAAAAAAAAGAAATGCTACTACTACGGAGTACAAGAGGAGAGAGAGAGAAGTAGAAGAAGGGGGACCTGCTCCAGTCTGTTGAATGTCGGCTTCCCTCTTTCCTTCAAAAAGCTGCTTTCCTCCCTTTCCCTCTCTCCTCTCTCTTCAAAACTTCTCTCTTACACTTCCATTGCCACATCTCATTTTTCCCCGACTCAACCCACCCTTTTCCGGCCACATTTTCCCTCACTAACTTCATTTTCAACTACCCTTTTCCTACCATTTTCAATTACCCTTGTTATTTGATTGGTTGGAAGTTCCTGCTGATCTCCGCAATTCCCGGAACTTTTTTGTCTTACCAAAGTTTTCACCTTTTTTTCACTTTTTGGTGGGAGAAATGTTTGAGCTGCAATACGATGGGTAATTTGGAGCAAGTTTTTAGATTTTTTACTGGGTTTTGTTGGGGTAATTGAAAGATGAAGTGGGTATTTCTTGGATTTATGATTGGGGCTGTGGTTAAAAAGTTAGCTGCAAATTATTAAGTGAAGAATTAGCTTGTGTGTGAACTTTTTTCTTTTCTAATTGTTACTTCTTGAAGAAGATTATTTTACTACAGAGATATGAAAGCTCCTAACAATGGTTTCATGGCCAACTCTGCTGAAGGTGATTCATTTCTTCCATTTCCCATCATTTTTCTGCTGTTTTTTTTTTTCTGAGCAAATGAAATCTAGAAATAAAATTTGATTATATTTGGATAATTTGTATGATGATCTGAGATTGGTTAATTTGTGATTCTTAAAAGTTTTGATTTTTGATGGGAGTTTATTGATGATGATCTGGGTTAAAATTATGATTGGGAATGTCAGGGGAAAGGTAAAATTAATTTACCATTTTTTTCCCTGATTTTTTTTTTTGACAGAAAGTTGTAATAGTTTTGCAGTTTTTGTGATTGGAGATTGTTTTGTTTGATCTATTCTACTTAAGGATAAAAATGATAATGGTAAATAATTAATCTAATTTACTTGAAGGGGACAAGAACACAACCAATCATTAATTAAAGATAGCTACGTAGCTTTGTTTTGTCCTTCACTATTGATTTGAAGTTGACATGTTTTTACTTCCTTCTGTATCAAGCTTCCAGTTAATTTTTCAACCCTTGTTCCCATTGCTTACTCCTTACACATCATTATCCAGAGTTGGGATTATGCACAGCTTTATCAGACATGGGTTTCATAGGTTATACTTATGTTTGTGTAGAATCGTAATACTTACTCTTTATGTTGTGGCATTTTTGTTCTTAGTTAAATCGGGTGTGTGTGTTGATTGGTAAGCTTTCTCGAGCATAAGACATGTATTATGTATGTAATGAATTGTGATTGTATGTCAACAGAGGGAAGGGTCATCAATTCTGAGTTATGGCACGCCTGCGCCGGACCACTGATTGCTGTGCCTCCTGTTGGAAGTCTAGTGGTTTACTTCCCACAAGGCCATAGTGAGCAAGTATGTCAGTTTCCATTTATGGCATGTTGTCAAGTGTTTTACTTCTTGATTCTTTATTTCTAATGTTAGTTACATTACAAATGATGGTATTGTCAGGTGGCTGCCTCTATGCAAAAGGAAACAGATAGTATTCCAAGCTATCCGAACCTCCCTTCGAAGTTGATATGCATGCTTCATAATGTTACACTACATGTATGTCGGCTTCCATGAATCTTTTTACCGTTTAATACTTAGATGTTGACGGCGTATTGTTTAAGTACTCCTATGATCAAATGTGATTGGCTTTATGTCTTTTGTATTTGCATATGTTCCATCAGCAGAAACAACTGTTTACTGTTATTTGTCACCTGCTTTGTGTGTTTTATGGAAGTTCTTCTCCATGTTATAAATGTCATATTTGCGCTATGTTTCATACCAGGCTGATCCAGAAACAGATGAGGTGTACGCGCAAATGACCCTTCAGCCGGTTAACAAGGTAAATTGTTATTCTGTGGAAACTAAATTCAAGAACATAAATTTCTCTTGGGGACTATTGCTTCTGTTAATTTCCTTTCTTTCATTGTAATATAGCTCTTTCTATGTCAATTTCACAGTATGATAGGGATGCTTTGCTGGCATCGGAAATGGCCCTTAAACAAAGTAGACAGCCTGCAGAGTTTTTCTGTAAAACTCTCACAGCTAGTGACACAAGTACACATGGTGGATTTTCTGTACCTCGCCGGGCAGCTGAGAAGATCTTCCCACCTTTAGTAAGTTGAAAATTATGTTTGATGCTTTTTTTTTAATTAAATTTTCTTTCTTTTTAAAGTACTGTGCTTACCGGAGATATATTTGATAGGATTTCTCCATGCAACCTCCTGCGCAAGAGCTAGTTGCCAAGGATCTACATAGCCAGGCGTGGACATTCAGACATATTTATCGCGGTAAGTTACAGTCTAGAGCTTTACCTTCTCCTATATTATCCTCAAAGCTGCATAATGTACAAATTTTAGATGTGTCCAACTTCGCTCAAAATCCTGGCCAATCAAGTCTGATATGTACTGCGAAGTTATATTTCACATCAGTGTGACTGGTGTGGTAGCTGATGGATGTCGTGGATCCCAGATAGAGTATACAAACTTAAACATCATGAAAGTTTTAAATGTGCTCTGAATATATGCAGATACTATGCATTTGTCTTCAATCTTTGATATACAGAGTAATTATCAAATATCTTAAAAAAATGAATTTCTGAATATCCTGAACCCCACCGTATACTTGGCTTACTTATCCGACGCTCAAGTGGCATCTGGCATTGTCGAACTCGAAAACAGCAGGATGTGTATTTTGCCAAACAAACTAAAGTAAAATCTGCACGTCTTCCTTATTACAGGTCAGCCAAAAAGGCACCTGCTGACAACTGGGTGGAGTGTTTTCGTGAGCTCGAAGAGACTGTTTGCGGGTGATTCTGTTCTCTTTATAAGGTATCTTAGGGATTTTTGGTTATAAAAAATTAGGTTTCTGTGATGTCATTCAGAAGTCTGATTCCAGTCCTTGGTTTTTGTAGAGATGAGAAATCACAGCTTCTTTTAGGTATCCGGCGCGCAAATAGACAGCAGCCTGCCCTTGCATCATCTGTTATATCCAGTGATAGCATGCATATAGGAATTCTCGCAGCTGCAGCTCATGCTGCTGCTAATAATAGCCCATTTACAATATTTTATAACCCGAGGTAGGTTGAGATATGTATATATCTTAAAATTATTTCTCACATATCATATTCTTTTTATACTCAATTAAGCTATGTGAAATTTAACAGGGCTAGCCCAGCTGAGTTTGTGGTCCCCTTGGCAAAGTACAACAAAGCGATGTACACACAAGTTTCTCTTGGCATGCGATTTAGGATGATGTTTGAAACTGAGGAATGTGGCGTGCGCAGATACATGGGCACCATAACAGGGATCAGTGATCTTGATGCATTGAGATGGAAAAACTCTCAGTGGCGTAACCTTCAGGTATGACTGTGCACACAAAATTAATTCTCTATTATGTAGAATCATAATCTTGCTGCTAAGTAAACTTACAGAGCCTGAGTTTTGGTTTTATCGCTGCCAACAGTTATTTGTCTAGTTTGTATAAAAAGCTCCATTTTTGCCAAGTTTTGTATTCTCGTGGTGATTTGTTTTTTTTTTTTTTTTTTGGGTACAAAGCCGAGACGTGGTGATTTGTTTGAAACCAGTATTTTTCACTTGCATTTTGTGGCAGTTTTTTTGTTTGCATCTGTATTGTAGACATTTTCAATTGCATCTTATCGTGTATGTGTAGACGATCTATTTGTTGGCGCAAGCCTTAACGTCTTAACACAGTATTTGTTAGAAACTCACTTAGGTTAGTAGTGAAAGTTATAGTCCTTTGTGTCCTGTATGACCTGCTTCCATTTTCTTGCAAATTTGATCCAGCATACTAGATTACTAGGTCCTCACTTAAGCACCAACACTATTCAGCGAGTCAAAAGAGAAAAAAGTTCTAATATATGCCCTATTGATAGGTTGGTTGGGATGAATCAACTGCTGGTGAACGACCGAGCAGAGTCTCAATTTGGGACATTGAGCCTGTTGTTACTCCCTTCTACATATGCCCGCCACCCTTTTTCAGACCGAAGTTCCAGAAGCAACCAGGATTGCCAGGTATGTTGATGCCATTTTTTTTGTTATGCTGAGCATGTTTCTATCATCATCTTGCTGCACTCAAGCTCAGGATGCAGACAAATTAAATGAACTTGTGATTTGGCACATCTCATTATTAAAAACATTTTTCCAGAAGATGAGTCTGACATGGAGAGCATATTTAAGAGGGGCATGCCTTGGCTCGGTGATGACTTTGGCGCAAAGGATGTTCCCAGCTCTATTTTTCCTGGCTTGAGTCTAGTCCAGTGGATGAGCATGCAACAAAATAACCAGTTTCCTGGTGCACAGCCTGGATTATTCCCGTCTATGGTTTCTGCATCTGCCTTGCATGGTGGCCTTGGTGCGGATGATCCATCCAAACTATTGAACTTTCAATCTCCATCTTTGTCCATGCCAGGTCTTCAATTCAACAAAGCAGCCCAACAGAATCAGCTGGGTCAATTGCAGCAGCAACCTGCAAATTGGTCTCAACAGCAACAACTTCAGCAACTGTTGCAGAATCCACTCAACTCACAACAGCAACAGCAGCAACAACAGCTGCAGCAGCAGCAGCAACAACAACAACATCAGCAGCAGCAGCAGCAACAACAACAACAACATCAGCAGCAGCAGCAGCAGCAACAACAACAACAACATCAACAACAACAGCAGCAGCAGCAGCAACAACAGCGAATGGAACAGCAGCCTCTGCAACAACAGTTGCAAAGGCAACAGTTGCAGCCACAACAACAGCAACAACAACAACAACAACAACAACAACAACAACAACAACAACAGTCGCCTACGGCACAGAAACAACAATTACCTCAATCAACATTTGTAAATAGTGGTCTTGTTTCTCCAAACCAGAACCTAAGCCAGAATATGTCACAGCCTCCAATCTATTCTCAGCTTCAACAACAGCAATTGCCTGGAGGACACAGCCAAGCTCCGCAAAATCTTTCCACTAACAAAGATCCTGTTCAGTTAACATCCTTACCTCCAGATATGCAGTTTCAACATCAAACAGAACAACAATCCAGTGTTTTTCAGAGGCTTCAGCAACAACAGCAGACACAATTGCAACAGTCTTCTCAACATCTAATGCAAGAGAGCTTATCACAGAGACCACCTGTTCTGCAGAGCCTTTCGGACCATCAGCTTCAACTTCAGCTGCTGCAGAAAATACAGCAGCAGCCGCAGGCTCAACAGCAGCAATCGCATCAACATCAGCAACAGCAATCTCACCATCTGCTATCTCCTGTTAGCCCCCAGGTGCAGCCCCAAGTAACAAGCCAACAGCATGTTTCACAACAAAATCAACTATTGCAGCAGCGCCCTTTGTCTCAACATCATCCACAACAAGTTGGACTAAGTTCTAGATCCACATCCCCGCTTATGCCTTCTTCGCAAATTCCAACCCTTCAGTTTCAAGGAATGCAGAAAACAGCAATCTTGAGAACTCAATCTGGCCCCACTGATGGGGATGCTCCATCATGCTCCACGTCACCTTCTTCAAACAATTGCCAGCAGATTCCACCATCAAGTTTCTTGACTCGCAACCAGCAAGGACGGAACATGTTAGTTGAGCATCCAGCACTTGTAAATGGTAGTTTAATGCAAGATCTTCAAGAGAAATCTGATATTAGGATAAAAAATGAAATCCCACACTCTAAAGTGGTAGAACCACCTAGATTCAATGGCACCATTGGTGATCCGTTAGAAGCATCTTCATCCGTCACTTCATATGGCTTGGACGCTAGTGGACTTCAACAAAACCTATCTCTACCAAGCTTTGGGTTGGATGGTGATGTGCAGTCTCATCCAAGAAACAGTCTGCCTATTTCAACAGCAATGGATGTTTTGACTCCTGATACTTTGTTGTCGAGGGGTTTTGACTCAGGAAAAGAACTCCACAATTTGCTTTCTGATTACAATGGTGGTCCGAGAGATATTGAAACTGAATTATCAGCTGCTGCACTGAGTTCTCAGACATTTGGTGTGCCAAATATGCCTTTCAAATCAGGATGCTCCAATGATGTCGCAATTAATGACCCTGCAGTCTTGGGTGGTGGGATTTGGCCCAGCCAGGCTCAACGTATGAGGACTTATACAAAGGTTAGTAATTCAACTTCTTGGTCATACTGGCAATGTTCTTTGTTAAAAGATTATCATGCTCTCACTCATGTCATTTTTAAAGGTGTAGAGACATGAAGTATGATTGATTAATCTTTTTATTTACTTATTATGAGAACTGTGATTAATCTTTCCGTGCGCAGCCTCTCTATGTTTCAATAGGGGTAAGGCTTGCGTGCATCCAACCCCCCCTTACCCCGCCTTATGGCGGGAGCCTTTAGGCACTGGGGTTAAAGATGATGTAACTGTGATTAATCTTGTTTGATCAATTTAATATTTGAGACACAGAGCGCTGGACCTCTAATACAATTCTCTTCTGACTGATGTTTATTTTCTGATGAATCCATAAGGTCCATAGAGTAGTAATGTATGGTGCATTACTCATTAGAAGTAAACCCTGTTTCCTACTTTATATACATAGACTGACTATATATGTATGGAGGGACGTATGTACTATAGGTGTAACACAGGACACATTCGATGAGACTTTAGATATAAGGATTTGAATTAGTATCCTTGACCTTAAGCTTCGCCACTGGGCTCAAGAATCATTGGTCAAAAGAACTACAATTTAAAAAATAAAAAGAAAAGAAAAAATAAATTGATTTTTGTTTTGTTTTTGTGGAAGATGTATCTTCTTCACCGTCATATACAGCGGGTCATTCTTTTAGAGTATTGTGATTGTCTCTGATGTTTGTTGATGGGGTGCAATATCTGCTTATGTATTGGCCATTATGTTGCTATAGAAGTCAATTTGAAATCAGTTTCTAAGATCAATCTACTATCTAGAGCTTATTTGTGTATCTTCTTTGAAATCATGAAGGTTCAAAAGCGTGGCTCAGTTGGTAGATCCATCGACGTTACTCGTTACAAGGAGTATGATGAGCTCAGGCGTGATCTTGCTCGCATGTTTGGCATAGAAGGAATGTTAGAAGATCCACAGAGGACAGACTGGAAACTTGTTTATGTGGATCATGAAAATGACATTCTGCTTGTGGGAGATGACCCTTGGGAGTAAGTAGAATTTCTTTTTCTCCCTCCCTTTGATCTGTACTTACCTTGTTTTTGTTGTTCTTAACGTTTATTTCATCCGTTGCAGTGAATTCGTGAACTGTGTTCAAAGTATAAAGATACTTTCATCTGCTGAGGTGCAGCAGATGAGTTTGGACGGAGATTTGGGTACTGGTCCTATTCCAAATCAAGCATCCAGTGGAACTGACAGCGGTAATGCATGGAGAGGACAGTATGATGACAACTCAGCTGCCTCATTTAATCGATGAGCCCTAATGTTAGATGTTGCTCAACTCGATCTCTCTTGGCAGAAGTATGATACTTAGCCAGTCATTGGTGAACATGGAAGTACAGGGGTTCAGTGGTCATTCGGAAACTGAGATGATCACAAGCAGGTCAGCCCTGATTCAGCCAGTTAGCATTCATTTCATCATCTGGAGGTACAGCCATATTTTACTAGGCTCTGGAGCTATATTTACGTTCCTGCCTCCCAGTGCCATTCCGAAACATGTAAAATGTATACGAGCTGCTGACCTCCTGTCTTCGCCCAAGACAATCTAGATCGAGCCACTTGTTGTAAGTTACACGATTAGTCCTCACACATCAGGAAGCATTGACCTGGTTTAGCTTCTGGTTCTTCCACTTCTTTTTTCACCCTGCAACTCTCTGTAAAGCTTAGTGTTGTAATAATAGATGTAGTGATGTAGATCATGTAGTACAGTCACCTCCGCGCGCAAAGGGATCGGCTGTACTTCATATGACCCACTCTGTACCAATTATGACATGACAATGTAAATGCTATCAAGCAGATGTAGAATGTTATCATTGTAGACTTGTAGCTAGTGATGAACCGCCTACGAGAAGAATGAGCTCTGTAGGTATAGATGTGTTTCCGGCATAAGGGTTTTAAGATCAGTGTACTGTGTACAAAAGAGATTCAGTAATGTTATATCTGAAAGTCAGCAGTTTATACCTTCATAGTTGTGATTTCCTCTTGTTTGGTTGAGCGTATAGTTTCCTGGAGGTTGTAGAGTCAATGGTATGCAGCGCGATTGTGCACTTGTCTAATGTTATTCAGACACGGTCACGAGGGACGGGCATTGGTGCATAATACACTAATGTTATTCAGACACGGTCACGAGGGACGGGCATTGGTGCATAATACACAGCCCGACCCATTGATCACCCCTATACCGTGCCAGACTTGTCATGTGTGGTGTTTAGCGTTAGGCTGGAATGGAGCACTTTCTTAAGGCGTAATAACATTATATGGGTTTTGCACTACCGGTGATGGGGCTTTGGTTGAGATGGTTCTTTTGCATACTTGATACGCCGATAGTGAGAATCTCACTTTAACATGTCATCAAAATTTAACGTTTTGGAAGGTTCAGATATGGGACGAAAGAGGTCAAATCTCTTAAAGTTGGCATCCTACAATGGACCATTAGTGAGATCCTCATTTCTTAGCGTGCTTCTCATTCTATCTTATGTTCATTTCGTGTACGATTTGCCAATGATCGACTGTGTGAGTCTAATAATGCCATTTGACAGGACAATTTACCAGTTAACTAAAGTTGAGATGCTTACTACTGAAGAATACTTTCAAGATGACTCTGCTCTTAGCGTAGGAACTACGTGTGCTGTACTACAAAAGCTACAATGCAGAAAAATTTACTCTGAATGGCAATCAAGTGGAAAAGACCAACAAATCGAATTGCAAAGCCAAAAACGAATATGTCAAAGATGCAACCTGTATTCATTTTTTGATTCCCCGTATCCATAACTCTTCCACAGTTGCCACAAAAATCCGGAGGTAGCTAAACATTCATCCTACATAATTTCAGCCACGCATTCTAAGAGAGAACGGCCATAACATCTGAAGCCCGGAGCGCAATGTACTCAGAACCATCTTTGCCCTTGAATTCATTTCCTGCATACTTGGAGTACATCACAGTGTTCCCTGCTGACACTGACAAAGGCTTTCTGTTACCTTCTTCGTCCAGAGAACCAGGACCAACGGCAACAACCTGTCCAGGGATAAGTATTGATGAATAAGCAAGGCTTTGACAGAATACTGGGCAGGCAGGGAAGGGGGGGGGGGGGACAAACTTTGACAGACCGAGATACTAACAAGGATAACCAGATTGGGTCTTTAGGTACTTACAGTTCCAACTGAAGGCTTCTCCTTTGATGCTTCAGTCAGCAGCAAACCTCCAGCAGTTTTATCTTCAGCCTGAGCAACCTATAATTTTCAACCACCACATTACATCAGTGGGACTGCAGAATCAGACGAGATATAAAAAAAAACTGCAACAGAACCAGTTCTAAACACTGGCTATACACTTCATCTTAACCAAATCAAAATTTACCGAATGACATGGACAAAGAACTCAGAAGTCGGAAGTTATCACTTATTCACTTCCACGTACATTTTTCAATTAAGACACCCTTAACAACAATAATGCAATGGCATGCTGTTTGTCAGTGGTATGACCCAATAGAAATCACATTTAGAACCAGATTAAGATTAAACAAAACTAGCACCAACTTAAAACAAAAGAATTTTCGAATGCTAACAAAATATGCAATCAGCTTCTAAGGGTCATAGCTCAAAAGCCTCTAACAATACATTCTGCAGCTATCAAGGTGTGCTACCATAGTTCAATCACATCCAACACATACTTTACATTGGTGAGTGGGAACATTTCGCGCACCTTAATGAGCACTCTCTCGTTCAAGGGTTTAAGATCCTTGACATCATCTGTTTCAAGAATGCCAACAATATCATCTTCCTTGAGAAGCAGATGGTTTGTCCCATTAAACTCTAGCTCAGTCCCTGCGTACTTAGAATACACAACCTGGGTTCCATTCTGCGCCAAAAAAATCGGGAATAGTTTATCAATCAGCAGAACATTACTGTTAGCATTATTTAACAAAAAAAAAAAACTTTATGACAAGTAATACAATATACGGAGTATAATTTTTTTTTAGGTCACAGTATATAATATGTTACCTTGACAGAGAAGTCTATTTTGTTCTTCCCAATTGTCTTGCCCTCTCCAACAGCTACAACTTCACCCGCTTGAGGTTTAGTTACAGAAGTAGTTGGAAGCAAAATTCCACCAGAAGTCTTCTCCTCAGGCTCCTTAATCTTCACCAATACTCTATCAGCCAATGGCTTGATTGAAGTATACTGCCCGATCAGAATAAACGAGAGTTAGAATATTTTCCTCCTCATATGAAGTTCATCCTTGCAATGATTGTTCTTTTCTAAGATGACAAACAGACTCATCTCAGTCAAAAGGCAAAAAACTGGCCAGTGGCCATTTCAACGTGAAGAAGCTTAAATATTTGACACTCGTATGGTAGTCAAACTTATGTTACAATGAACTAATACTCTATCTGCAGAGACCAGCCAGTAAAGATCCGGCACAAATAAGGATTCGAGCTATTACCATAAAACCACCATGACCCATT
This sequence comes from Spergularia bocconei, assembly GCA_963457585.1. Taxonomy (NCBI): domain Eukaryota; kingdom Viridiplantae; phylum Streptophyta; class Magnoliopsida; order Caryophyllales; family Caryophyllaceae; genus Spergularia; species Spergularia bocconei. The sequence continues at coordinate 5,040,867 of OY734953.1, read as the reverse complement.
GTTCAGGAAAAATACCTCTGTCAAACATATCAAACTACTTATATTCTACTACTCAAAAAGAAGGCAAGCATAACCAGGCTAATTAGCTCAATCCTATACAGCAATTTCGAAGAGAATTGTGGCATACTTTATCAAAGAGAAACATATTGAAGTGAATTCCTATCCTTCTCACAGCCAAAATGAAGATACAATTTTATAAAATCGCAAATTTGCACAAACTCTTAATAGAACATTCAATCACAAAGAAGTGAACGAACATATATGACACTTTTTGCTTCTAAAATAGTCAAGCTCAACCATTAGCGATTCTACGTCTCCAAGCCAGAATCATACTGTACACTGCAACACTCCTATCACACAAATCCACAGCGCGAAAATCACATCGTCTTAAGTCGAACCAAAGATACCCAACTAAATTACACAATTTCACTGCCTAAAGAACAACATAATTACCAATCCTACATAAAATCAGTCACATAAACCCAACATTTCGAACTCAAATCTACTCAAACAAACACCAATTGGACCATACAATTCAACAATTACAACAAATAACAAACCATACCCCAAATTCCCAAGCAAAAAACACTCAATTAACATTCAAAACACAACTAATCCGAAAAGGCATTTCGAGAATCGGTCCGAAAACAAACAACAAACCCAATCTCAATACCTTAGGAGCAACAACAGTAGCAGCTTTAACAACAAAAGGGCAGAAAGATCTCTGGCTAAGACCTTTCCTCATTGGTACAAAAGCTGCAACTTTCACTGATGAATTCCTAAGCCCATCAAAACTAGGCAAACCCCTGCTTGATACAGTTGCTGCTGTTAGCTGTGCTGCTGCCATTTTTTCTTTTCCTGTTTCAATCAAATTTACAACAAACCATTCACATCCCACAAATCAAAATTACCCAAAATCCCATCAAACCCCATTGAAAAAATTGAATATCATATGATATAATACAGTCCAATATGATTATATGACCCAATTAAATTGCAATATCATATCAAATGCTACAAAAACAAATTAAATTAAGAAGAATGCAGACGTAATTGAAGATTAAACGAAGTGGGTTTGTTGAAGATTACCTGTTTAAGTGGTTGGTTGGAGAGAGAGAGAGTGAGAGAGGGAGAAATGAGATGATATTGGTGGATAATGAAACCCTAGAAAGTTCGAGACTTTGAAAGAGAAGAGGAGTTGGGTTTATCTACTCTTCTGTAGTGTAGTGAGTCTAGTGTGATGTGTGAGTTACGCAATTTGCAATCTGTCAAGACAAATTTTGGGTAGGAAGAGGAGAGTTCTAGAATTGCAATTCAACCATAAGGGGGTGGGTTGGTGGTATGTTCGGATCATGTTCAGGTCGCTCGGTATTGGGTTGAGTTAATTGAAATCTACGATAAATTTGAGATTTTGTGGTGGTCTTATTCAAATTCAACGTAATTCATTTGGATTTGGTCGAGAACAATATTGAACAATTTGGGTACAAGATGAATCAATTGAAAGTCAAGTGCGATTCGGTACTATGTAGCACAAATTCGGATTGTTTTCTTTATATCAATTTTTTAATTTGCTTATGTTGTACTTTCGATAAAATGTCATATAAATTCAAATCATATTGGTAGTTCGTTACAAGTCATTTTTGTTTGGGTCATGTTTGGTTTTGGTAATATTTCGGCCAATCTCAATTTGGTTCTTTAACGACTTGGGTCGAATGAGTTTGTGTTCCGAGTCAAATTCAATTTACACCTATTTAAGTTTGAATTACAAATAGCGTAAGATAATTTGGTCGGATTTTTAGCAGTGGATCAGCTTTGCTAGGCCTAGTTAAGCTGCTCATGAGTTGGGTTGGTGTGTATTTGACATGGTTAGGTTGGTCATGGGTAGTTGATGAATATTCAGGGCTGGGCTTAGTCACGGCAAAATGCTTTCTTGTTTATGGGCCGTACTGCGTTTTTGGCTTTTTGTCATTTGCGATAGTTTTTCACACGGGCTTCCATTTTTTTCTTTTTCCATACCAGTGTACCACCAAAAAAAAAAAAAAAAAAATTCGTAGTTACTCCCTCCGATTCTTTAGATTTGTCCCATTTCATTTGGGCACAAAGTTTAATGGTAATGGGGTAGCTTTATTTTGTTACACTAAAGGATATTTGTGTCGTATGCACATGGGTTTGTCAAACCTTCAATTAAGGGTAAAATACACTTATCCCTACACAAATGCCACACAAAAATAGAAATGGGGCAAATCTATTGCACCATCCAAAAAAGAAAAATGGGGCAAATCTAAAGAACCGGAGGGAGTACTATTATTTGTAGCTATTTGTCATTCTAGAATTACTCTAAATTACAACTGCATAACAGTATGTACGTATTTCTTTATGCAAATTGCTAGAGGTCTACATTGTAGACACAATTAATTTGTCTACAATGTAAAATTGAGTTGGTAGTAAAATTGAGATCGAAGTAGTTAAATTAGTTATAATGAAAAATTCAGGTAGTTTAATTAATAGTGTGAGTGTAAAACTTTGGTAGAGTAGTAAAATTATTGCTGATTGTAAACAATTTTGGGTATCTACACTGTACACCTTTAGCATTATCCTTTCTTTATATGTGTGCCCAAGGACACATGCGTGCTAAAAGCTCAATCCTTCCTTATTTAAGTTTCAAAAATAGAATGAAAAGTGAGCCGATATTTAAGTTGGATTCTCACTTGGAAAGACCGAAATGTAAAATTCATTCGTAGTATTTTGAGTAAACTCTATGTGCATAACTGTATCTCTATGACTCTATGTGCCTCTTGATTACGATTTATGACAATGACCACCAAATCTCAAATACGAAAGAATGAAAAGTGAGCTGATATATAGAGATACAATTTTGCATATTGAGTTCAGTGACATAACCTAGTACACGATATATCAATAAATTAGTATGCAAATGTTATTATGTGCTTGACGATTACGACTATAGAATTAAAGCAAAAATGAGTCCGACGACTGACGTAACCTAGTCCAAGAGATATCATTATAGTAGTAGTATTATTAGGAGACTAAATAAATGGGACGTTGTATATAGACGAAGCAGCAAATAAAAGCGCATATTTACCTTGTGGGAAATTACGCATATAAGAGCAGTTTAAGTCACAAATATGAATGTAAGACATGCGTGGTGATCATTTCCAAAATGCAATTTCTTCTATGGTAAAAGGTTGATTTGGAGTGGAGTTTGACTCTATATGGTTTAATTCATAAGATTAGTCTTAATCTGGACATGGAATGAGTTATATACTTTCCCGACGATTGATGAAATAAAATAATTATATTCATGATGAGTAAGAATGTATTTGTAATAGTCCGATCCACCATCCGTTGCAACACAACCCAATAAGAAGGGTAGTCACCCTTTAGGCCTATATATTCTCTCCAGGCTCTAAAAGTATGATAGTATAAATTTATTATAAACTGATCATATGAGCCGTAGTTTCCCAATGAGGGACAAATCAACTCCACAATACATTTTCCAAATTACGTAGTGTTACAGTATCGATAAAACCGACACAATAATAATTAAAGATAATAAAAACTTACAAATGATACCAAGTGAGAAGTATCTTGTAACAACGTTTCATTTAGTTAACACAAGTGAACACAAAAGAAAAACTCATCATTTTTTGATGTGATTATAAGTTTCATCGTTCTACCCCGTATATAGTGAATTACAAAACCGATGTGTGAGTAGTTTCATAACCAAATAAAAAATGTATATTCTTTCGTTAAAAGGAAACTTTTACTAGCATTGATCTCTTCTTCTCATTCGGACATTTGATATACGGAGTAGTAACTTTATGTACCGTTTAATTATCTCTCACGGAGTAATAAATTTTGTTAAATTTTTTTGGGAAAATTTGTAATGTGAAGAAGTTGGGATTTAGGACAAGGATGTGCGCCGTTCTGTACTCTAAAACGATAGGCCAAGGCTTACTAAATTGTACCTGTCGCAAAAGTTCCAACCTTAATCCTCAATCCTCACCACCCATTTTCCAATTTAATGCGATTTAAGTTGGAAAAATTCTCAACTCAATAAATTTGAACACCCGAATTAAATGTATCTAACTTTTCGTATGATTCAGTCTACTTTTAAATGGATTCTAATTAGACTTTGTACTCTTTTAAAAAATCTATTCTAGTTGTTGCCATTAATTCACCTCAGTAAATTATTACTTGTATTGAATTTGATAATTTTCAGGTCAGTTCTATCCAAATAAGATAAATTTTATTTAAATCTGGTTATATCAGATCAATCTGTTATTCTGATAAATGCAAATTAATCATAAGGGACCTAACTTAGTTGGTGAAGGTCGCACCGGTTTGGTTAAGTGTCCATAAAACCATTTGGTTTCATTTGCTTCGTTGTTAACGTTTGTCTGGTACCGTTAATTAAATAAAAAAAAAGAAAATATATATAGTACGAGTATGTGGTAAACTGGCAAACTGCGAGTAAAGTGTATTCGACTTTACATGTCACTTTGATTAATTTACCTTCTATGTTGTCGTACATGTTGGAGATTCAGCCACCACAGCATATATATTTGTCCCCACACGCGGACGTCCATTTCCATCACATGTCGAAAATTGGTTCTATGATTATATCTATGAAACTTCACCATCACGTGTTCGCATTACTACTACTATTATCCATCTCCACTAAATTTTCTCTCCTATGATCAAACTTCGATCTAGCTACTCAATTGAGACTTGTTAAAGGGTTGTGGTCGAGATTCCAATATCTTCTCTTATACTACTCATATTCATGTCGATGCAGGATTTGTACCTTAATTTACTCTAAATTATCGTTAATTCGAAAAACCGAAACGAATTACCGAATATTCCGTATTCACTATCCCGCTCCTTGTATCAATGTAAAACCTGAAGGATTCGCAATTGTTGTAGACTTGTAGTATACTCCGTGTAGACTATGAAGGAGCCTAGTACCAAGTAATAAAGTGTCATCAAAATTAAAGATGTTGATGGATGATTACCTCCCACAGAAGTTATAATCAAAGTACTACGTATAAAGTGATACATGAAAATCTCCGGTAAATCGAACAAATTCACTTCATTTATTATTAAGTTATGACATAACCAAGATAATTTTAATATCGTAAAATATGTAAGTGACTTACAATAAAAGTGATAGACATTCGAAACTATAATGAAACGACTCGCTACTATTGTTATCTGTATGTAACATAGTGTTCCACCAAAAAAGTTCGAAAAAAGACTCAAAAACACTACAACAATATACTAATTCACTTACATTACATTTTGTGGCCTTTGAATACAATCTACTGCTAAATTTTTAATCGAGCAGAGTTGGAAACTAAAATTTGACCCAAAATTCTGCCCAAACTACTCCGATTAATTAATTAATTACTGTGTGTATATGTTCAGATTTTTACTTCAGAAATTCCAAAGACACGAGTCCTGGTAAAGTGAGCTATCATATGTATCTTCCACTCCATAGTCAAAATTCTCGGGTTGTGAAGCGGTAAAAAATTGACTCGTGGTAAAATCGTCAAACCCGGTAATATACCCGAACTCAGACACATAATTACCCGACCCAAGTGCCGAATTTAAACAAAGTTGCTCATGAAAAGACGTCTCTACCCCTGTCACCTCACTGTCCATTTGGACCGTCCCATCAGAAATAGACGGCGAGTTATTACACGAAATAGACTCGGTTGGATAATTATTATCAGACTCAGCCATACGCTGTTGATCCGATATCGTATCCGTTTGCCCCGTCGCTGCAGCCATGTTCGCGAACCTGGCTGCAGCGGCTTGAATTTCCGTGGGGGTCATACCTCTGGCCCCCGCGATTTCTGGTGGGTTATCAGGGAAATTAAAATTAGCAGCTCTGCCTCGAAGGCAGAACTGTGCAGCATCAAATGCACGTGCTGCCTTTTCGGGACTATCATAAGACCCCAACCAAATCCGCTCCCGACTATTCGGGAGGCGGATTTCGGACACCCATTTACCCCACTTCCTCTTGCGTACACCTTTGTACTTACATGAGGACGAGTGGCGGGTATTCTCTTGGAAATCCTCACTACTAGACGACTTTTTCACCATGTTGGACACAGACACAGACTCTGAAGATGATTTGCTTACTTCCAGCTTAAGTGTAGTGAGCGTGAAGTAAGTTGTGTTGGAAGAGTGTTGGAGAAGAGTGTTGGAGAAGAGTGGAAATGGTGGGAATATTGTGTTTGAAATTATTGTGGGTTAAATTATTGGTATATATAGGTGTTTTATTTTGGAGTGAGTGTCCAAAGTGAGGGTCAACACACCAAACAACCGTGTAGTCAGAGGGGAGGGGGGGAGGAGGACACGTGGAGGGTGATTAGAGGGGTTGCAAATGGATATAAGAAAAATATACGCGGTTGATTTGATTTATTTGGCGTTGAGTTTAGAAGCACGTGAGACTATTTTAGTAATTTCACAAAAAAAAAGAACTATTTGGGTTTCCTCGTGTTCTAATTGCAGCGCTATCTGGGAAAGCCGTGAAGCCGTAAAGTAGAAATTGTGTGGGTCCATGTGGACTAGTGTCTGATAAAGAGGAGTGTACTTCCACAGTCAAAACCAAGAATTTACTCTCTTTAATTAAGTTTTGATTTATACTCGTATAATTGATTAGTTCGTATCAGTTTTGGATCAAGTTAGATCGGGTCGAGATTGCTTAACCTCAAGCCAGGTTTGGTCATTATTCCTATTGTGTTTCTGTTGTGTTGGATATGACGGATTGAATTCAGTGTGGTTGAAATTTGGGTTGAGTAATCAAGTTTAATCTTACTGATGACCTCACCAAAACGTTTACAAGATACTGAGCCACTTTAATTTGAACTTGTTTCAATCTTACTCTTAGATCAATTTATGGCCTTGAATGTCCGCCAATTAACCAAGTTAATTGCATATTTTATGAATCCCATAAGTCAGATTGACAAAATGTCTAGTTAATTCGAGTTAAGACCAATTTGATTTTGGTCAGACACATTAAGTCTTGAAGGTTATGGGTCGTACGTGGTCGGGTTGAGTCAGTTTTGGCTAAGCTTATTATCAAGTCAAATTTTGGATATGGCGTGTTTAAACTCTGACGGAGGAGTGTACTAAACTGTCTAACTCCAATAATATAATTCGACTACTCCCTCCGTCCCAGCTCAAACGCCTCGAGCGTTTTTTGTAGCGGAATAAGAAAAAATTGATATAATAAGTTGAGTGGGGTAATATTACAAAAATGATGAGAGAAAATGTGGGGATTAATAAAAGTAGGAGAGATAGTGTGAGAGATTATGTGATAATTTGATAAAAGGAGAGATAAATATATATGTCGCAAAATAGATGGGGTATTTAAAATGGGACGTCCCAAAATGGAATATGGGGCGTTTGAATTGGGACGGAGGGAGTAATCAAATTTTCTTACGGTAGTAACTCCGATCCACAAATGCCTCATGACTCCATCAACTCCACTAACATACCTCCTGCTAACTGTGAAGGCCAACGCCGCCGGATCACCACCTAACCATCTGCTTGACCATCGTTGACCACCACCGGCGGTGGTTGATGACGATGGTGAGGAGGTTGGTGTAGGGCGGCGCTAGAGTTAGATAATATAGTCAATGGAGTTATCAATTCTGATTTCTAATAATAAGATCACTTCTAATTTGATTGTCGTGATTGCCTCCGATCTGTTTCAGCTCTCAACCTTTTTTTTGCTTGTTTAAGGAGCCATCGATCTCATGAACATTATTGGGATGCATCATGCACGCATATCTGCTTTTTGTGGTTAGTAACTCCGAGGTAACTTCTTCTGGTGTCTATTTTAACTGCAAAGTAGTGAGAATCTGACGTTTCTTCGAATCTTGGTAGGTCAGACACTCCAAATGATGTTTTGGTAGATGAGAGTTACTCAATTCAATGAATTGTAATTAATTGAGTATATATTAATAAAACAGAATAGAGGTCATTGGCACTATTTGGCAAAGTGATACAGGCACGTTTCCATCATTGGACGATGATATAGATCATATGTAAACTATACCTGTACAAGTTTGTTGGGTAATTTGTCAAGTTAAGTGCAAATTTTTTAGACAAGGTTTTCCATAATACTAACATTATTATGAGTTTTCAAGGTCCTAATAGAGTAAGACCGTGCTACAACTTTGTTTAATCTAGTGATTGAAGTTGCGACTTGATGACCTTAAGACTTAAAGGCCCCGACTTGGACTCTCCAAGTCCCAATTTCAGAACATCCGGCCAACGGCTAATCGCAATGCTTGGGAAAAGCGATCCTCTAATCACTCCCCTCCGATCCCATGGATTGGGCCAAGGGTTCAACTAGATCCCATGGAGTCGTACGTATATTGGGAGGTCGCCTAGCTAGTTGGGCTGACTTGCAAATTGCCACTAGAAAATTAACTGTGTTAGATTCACAACGGGGTATGAAGTAAGTTTTTCCTACTATGACTTATTGTCTCACAATAAATTTAACGGAAAATGCACGTGGTACCCCTGTACTTTGGGGGTTTGCACATGGTACCCCTGTACTTCAACTTAGTGTACACGGTACCCCCGTACTTTTAGGAACTGCACAATATGCCACTTTTTAGCTCCGATCCCGTTAGTTTATGCTTAATAATGTTGACATGACTACAATTAACTTAATTTAATTACCAAATAATGTAAAATAAAATGATGATAACAATTAGAAAAAATTAAGCCTCATCCCTTCATTTTTCTCTCTCCTCTCCCCTTCCCCTTCCCCTTCCTTGCCCACCACCACCACGTACTAACTTACAAATGTGTATTAAGAGGATTAAGTTGATGTTTAATGTGTAGTTAATATGTTAATGATGTAGAATAGTTGCTTAAATAAAGCACTAAAAAGATTATCTAATAATGTTATGAGGGAAGAAGCAAAAAAGGGTATAAGGTGCATTTTTCAAAAGTACGGGGGTACCGTGTGCACTAAGTTGAATTACAGGGGTACCGTGTGCAAACCCCCAAAGTACAGGGGTACCATGTACATTTTCCGTAAATTTAATGCTATGCAACTAAACTACTCCATCTGTCTCATCTCAAATGCTCCATGTTTCATTTCGACACATCCCACCTCAAAGGCTCAAACAAATCATCTATTTTGGAACATATTTCTCTCTCATACTTTTATTAAAATGATTTGTCTAACATTCGCGGGTCAAACTGTTACTACCTGCTACTAAAAAAACTATATATCTGCTACTCGAACAACTACTCCGTATCTTCTACTCAAAAAAATAGTGTAACCGAACACAACCTTAAAATTAAAGAAGTCATCCAAAGACCAAGATATATTAGTACTATACAAGCATGCTCGTTTGTTTAATGTGATCAACTCAAAAGCCGCCATTTCATGCTTTTACGTTATAAACTTATAACCTCCCCCGAATAGTACGGATTCCCAAGCGCGGTTGTGAACATCAAAATGTCAACCCAAAGACCGTATTTCCCCATTTTTGTTCATCCCTCCTTCTACATACTCCCTTTTTAAAATTATATATATCTAATGCTGACACGAAATTTGTAGCATCATCAACTTACTAAACTTGATGGATAATTAATTTGGAGAAGGATCCTGTAGAGTGTTTTTGGTGGACTTTATCAAAACTAGTAATAAGACAACGAAAAGAATTTCGAGACGCACAGAACAATGATAAATAATTTATTTTTACCTTTTTAGGTTAACTCTACCTATTACTCCCTCCATTTCAATATATATGACGTTTTTAAGTTACGAGGCAAATTTTGACTTCCAGTTTAATAAAAAATATCTAGTAAAAATTTAAACCATTGGATTCGTTATGAAATATACTTTCACAATATCATAATTTCATTATTTTTACTCTTATATTTTGAGAGATATCGAAAGTCAAAGACGTGTCTCGTAACTTGAAAACGTCATATATATTGAAATGGAGGGAGTATCATTTTCAGCTTTAAAGAATCCACACAAGTTAATTTGAGGGACGTTAATTTGAGGGGTACTACCTCAAATTCAGTCGAGATGCATGATGCAAGTTTAAGTTCTAATTTAACAACTCAAAGCGTTATCATGGTTACAATCAATGCAAAAAGAGTCACTTTGAAACACATTATGATGGTCTCTCAATAAATTATTGAGAGACAGTCTTTTAGGAGACTTCATTCATTCTATTTATAGGAGAAATATATAGGAACAAAGTCGAGAAGGAAATAAACGACAAGATTAAATTTTTAAAACGAAAAGAAAAGTCAAAAGGTCAGTCGTCGTCAATCGTCGTTAACGTGTTGTTCCCCGACGGTCCACAGATGACATAGGTAGCTTATGTTTGCGATAAGTACAAGCAATGTTTCGCGTCATTGCATGCGATTTTGCCATATGTTTGTCGAATGATAGACTTTCCAATTATGGCAAGTTGGAAAATTCATCTCGAGTCTGTACTGTTACTCTCCAGTGTAGTGGCAGATGTAGATGCCTCTCGATATGAAGAATGTGAAAATCTTCAAAGTAAAAGCAAATTAATAGAGGTCTATAATTTAGACAATTAATTTGTGTACAATGTAAAATTGAGATAGTAGTGGTAAAATTGAGATCAGAATAGTAAAATTAATTGTAGTAAAAAATTCAGGTAGTAAAATTAATTGTGCGAGTAGTAAAATTTTGATAGTGTAGTAAAATTATTACGGATTGTAGACACTTTTGGGTGTCTACACTCTAGACCTCTAGCATTGTCCAAATCAAAATGGTTTGTGATTTAATAAAAAATAGTTATAAAAGGTTGTGGTTCTCGGGAAAAAAATGACTTATGGTAGCAAACTGGGAAAGATTGTTATAAACATATAGTGGAAATATTTTTTTTTTTTTTGAGAGGAACATATTTTTGCTTTCTTTTTAAACATCCTTTTAATTCAATTTTTTTTTATATCTAAATAATGTTAAAGTCAAAGTATTTGTTTCTTGAGGGAAATTCAAACCATTTATAAGGACCAAATTAGTATAAGTTTTTCTAACATTTTATTATAATCGAATAGGAATTTTATTTTCCAAGGAATTGAATTACCATGAGTTGTTTGGTTACCCTAAAGTGTAGGAATATCCAATTCCTAGGCATTTCCAATTCCTACAAAGTGTAGGAATTTAATTACCTAGGGGGGCTAGGTAAGTAGAAATTCCTATGGGAATTGAATTCCCTTGTTCATCCAAACAAATTTCCCCAATTCCCATACTTTCTAAATTCCTAGGATTTGTATGTTCATGGGAATTCCGACTTCCCGTATGTATCTAAACGACACCTTAGTATTTATATATTCCAGATGATTTGGACAATTAATCAAATAAAAAGTTCACGGTCCTTCCTTTGTGGTACACATTGCCGTACTAACTACCAACAATAATGTTCTTCGTTCCTTCACTAAACTTTATAGAACATTCGAAATTGGATCACTCAAAACTCAAAAGGTCATCGTGGATCCTTTACGCGTAATTGTTCAGCAATTCAGCTACGTACGGCCGGACAGCTCCAATAACGTACCTTAATACATTAACATGCATAACATGGCAATTCTATATATATAGTATTAATGTTTAATTAGTGTAAGATTGTCATAGATTAAGTCTCTTCCAACGGATATTTAGACTTATGGTTGAAATGAATGTTTAACACGTCGACATGAGCGGTACTAAAACATGACTACATAAAAACATAAAGGCCGTAATTAATTATATGCTCAAATTATATGGCTGTATCTCATGCAAGTCGAGTTTTAGTGCATTATTACAAGAGTTTTTTCCATTGCTATTCCATTCAACCGTGTTTAGCGTCTACTCTATTCATCTGAATTATATATTCGATGATAAGATTTTGCTGTAATTAATAATATAAATCGCGATTTCAAATTCTAGAATCGTCCCATACATACTTGCAAGTCATAGGTTTTGAAGTCCCTAGCTTAGTCTTCTCAATGGTTGTTGGTACTGTGGAAGTTCGCAGTGTCAAAGGTAAATCAGCCGAAATGCCGTATCGAACGACGACCATTGTAATTACATTACCAAACCCATGAATCCTCATCGATCAATTCAAATTCTAAATTTGACTCCTCATCATGTGTTTTCTGCTGCTACAATTAAAATTAATTCTTCCGTACTTCACTAATTAAACATTTCAACAGTTAGTCTACAAGTCCAGTCCAGAAATCGCCGTACGTCAAAAGTGAAACCAAAATAAATAAATTAAAGTTTGAAAGCCTAAACTAGTCGTTTATGAATTATGATTAACGCGTCGTTCAACTTCGACGTACATACACCACCTAAACTACATAGTCTACTAACCACATACCTTAAATCATACGAGTATATCACATTACTATAAAAATATAAGCTAATTAAGGGGATTACCTACGCAAGTGTATTCTTACATAGTCGGATTGCGTCATAAAGTTTAAGATCATTGTTTGTCTTGATAATTAATACCCCTTCCATTATTGTTTTTATTTGTTAATATAAACAAGATAGAAAAGCGATGAGAGTACTAATTTCGGTCGTTAATTTCTCAAATTAGAGACCAATTACACAACGTTCTCTAAAACGATAGCTAAATAACTCTTCTCTTGTAGTGATTTTAATCGTAATCTTCTGACATACAGAGTAGAGTAGACGGTTTTATTAGCCATGTTGGGCAACAAGCCAACAATATTAGAGAGAAAAAGAGAGCTAGAGATGGTGGGCCCCGATGAAAACCCCACCACTCGGGTGACGGGTCGGATTCGGGTGACCATATCTCATCCATTACCCGATCCGTTTCACCCGTGTCATTTTTAAAAATATAGTTTTTAATTGTTTTAAATATTCTTATAAATAGGCTATACCTTATTTCTAACTTAGCCGAAAAAAATATTGTACTAAGAACATGGACTAGCCTCATGTTATCGCAACAATTGGTTGAAGGAGGTGGACAAAGCTTAGCTTATAAATTAGATTAGCCTGTTGTTACAAAATGGGATCTTTGGGCCCTGCCATACGAGCATTTGGGCTTTATTTTGGATCGATTTTTTTCTCGGTCTAATAGCTGGCCATGATTGGGATCACCCATTTATCACCCGATTCCACCTGACTATTTTTCGGGTGACGGATGGATCAGATTCGGGTGAAGTCTCAGGCGGGTGATGGATGGATCGGGTGAGGCCAAATTATACGGGTGACGGATCGGGTGAGGCCAAATTATACGGGTGACGGATCGGGTGAGGCTTCACCCGACCCGAATCCGACTCGTTGCCATCCCTATGTAGCAGAAACACTCATTCTTATTCATAGTCATAGCCACAGAGGTCCATATTATCAACATCCTTAGATCTCTTCCTTAGTTATCCTATGACGATGGACGATAATATTGGGGTTTTATAGAAGATATACCCGCACAACGAGCCATGATATTATTGTACGGTTTTTTTTTTTTTGGTACAAAGACGAAGTCCGAGAAACTAACTACTACTAACTAATACATCCTCCATCGGAGATAAAATAATACAATATTCATCAAAGAAAGAGGAGATGCCAGCAATATCCGAGATTCCCACTTCAAAATACTCCAGCTCATCAATAGTTTTCAAAGCGACCCGAGGAAGAATCACTCTCGCTTCTCTCGCCATGTGGTCCGCCACCTTGTTGTGCTTCCAGCTGACAGACCCGACCTGCACATGAAGTTCCATCCCTAACTCTCTGCAATTCAAGTAAAAGTTAGCCAATCTATCCACGGGATTCTTAGGGTCAATGATCCCATGAACCACCAACTCGCAGTCACAAAGGAGAGTGACATACTGTCTATTTTGCATCTTCATCCACCGCAAACCCATTAGTACTGCCAAACTTTCCGCAAGCGTGGCATCAGTGGCAGAAAAGTGCGCAACAATCCCTGCCAGCCACCTCCCATTACTATCCAACATACAAGCAGCCAACCTTGCAGACTTATCCGCTTCTACAAACGAGGCATCAGTAAAGACCATTGTGGTGGACCAAGGAGGGGAAGACAATCTATTTTTCAGAGGAGTGAGGGGGGGGGGGGGGGGACTGTTGAAGAACAGCTGGGGGATGAGAGTATTTTTGAGCTAAGAGTTTGGCTTGTGTATAATTATTTCCATCTTCATTTTCATCTTCATCCTCCACTCCATCCTCATCTTCATCCTCCACTCCATCCTCATCTTCTCCCTCATCCATTTCATCCTCACCTTCACCTTCACCTTCACCTTCACCTTCACTACGAAGTGTATAAAATTCCCTATCTCGTAAGACCATAAAAACATCACCACATGAGTATACTAAGTATGATCCAAATACAAATTCAGCGAGCTTGTCCAATATACCCGAAGGTGAAGGTATGTACCCTCTATGTTTTATACCAAGAGGAGGATCAAGTGAACCATCTTTAACGATAGGTTTTTCTGGACCATCCAAATCAGAGATATTAAGATACCCGAGCGAAGCATCTTTGTACAAAATTAATATTTGGCTACCAAAACCCAAGACCTCATGTGCACTATTACATGTGTTTGCTTCCAGACATACCGCTCGCTCTGGTTCATCATCAATGGAGGTCCATGATTGATCACCTGGCCTTGCAAATGCCAACTTTCCCCAAGGCATACAATAGCTTACAAAGATAACAAAATCATCATCATCCTTACCTGTTTTTATTATGAACGCTTTTCTTATAAATAATGTTCTCATTATAAAAAAAGTGAAGTCATCATCAGGGTGAGAGATATCTCACCCATTTGTAAGGCAAAGATGACATGGGTGGGAGGGATAATTTAACTTTGGTTAATGGGTTGAATAAACATAGCTCAAAATCTTTATTGTATGCTACAAGCCAACCGTATGGAGAACCCCCACATCTACTCTCAACAATCTCTGGTAGTTTGAAGTGATAACACTTGTCGTTGAAGGGATTATAAACTTTCCTCCAACAAGCTAGATTACTATCTTGGGTGTTCTCAGCTAGCAACAACCATGGCATTGTTTTCACAGAAAACTTATTTTTAACCATTGAGGCAAAGTGATTCCACTGACGACAAACAACAGAGAAATAAACCAAGTCTTCAATCGGTTTCAAACCACATCACAATCTCGTGTAGAATATCAAACGGCAGCATAGACCAATCAGCCATGAATAAAACTACTTTTGTAAGAATGGGTTCCTTTGATTAATTGATCAAAACTAAGAGCAAGAACAGAAAATCTGATTAAACCTTTCTAGATTTGTATCAAGAATAACGAAAACCATGAATATACCAAAAAAAACATACCTTGATCTAACCGAAGAAAACAAAACCACAGAGATACGGAGTATGATATTATGGTAAGGGCGAAAGTAGCAATTTGACCCCAATACTTTGCTCAATTGTGCAATTTAACACCTTAACTTTCAATGGTGGCAATATGCCCCCTTAACTTTTCAATTTTGTGCAATTAAACCAATTTTACTAATTATAAGTTAAATTATCTATTAAATATATTCTATCACAATTAAAAAGATATAGAAAATAATTTATAATCAATTAAAATAATTTCCATCTCAAAAATTTATACACAACACCAACAAAATAATTTAAAATTTATTTTAATCTAACAAAATTAGATATATATGCATTTAAATAAAAAAAAGGAAGACAACAACAAACTCCCAAAAAAAAAACATTTGTAACTAATAAAAGTTGTTATAAATCTATAAGACCATGAGCTACCATCTTAAAAATAATTGAAACCCAAGATGGCGAGAACAAAGTTCACTTTTTATTTCTACTTTATTTTATGATTTCTTAGGCGAGATTAACATTTTTGAAAAAAAAAAAAAAATTCTGAAGTTTTTTTAAGGTTTTATCTAATATTTTAGATATTGGTTTCAATTTATCGAATAAAAATATTTTTTTCTATGTTTTTTAATTAGCACAAATTTGATTTTATTGAAGAATTAATTGAAAATTAGAGAAAATGATTGAATTGCATATAAGTGAAAAGGAAAGGGGGCAAATTGCTACCAATGAAAGTTAAGGTGGTAAATTGCACAATTGAGTAAAGTCTTGGGCCCAAATTGCTACTTTCGCCTGGTAAGTTTCCAAATTGACGGGCCTTTCGAAAGAAATGGTAAAGATGATTTTTTTTGGCCGTTTCCTTGTTTTGGAAAAATAGATAATAGAATGGGAAAGTTTAAAAAAGGAAATTTTGTCGGAAACCACCTCCAACTTTCACAATTTTTTGGGAAACTACCTTATTAAAATAGGGTCCGGTTCTAATGAGAACACTAGTTCCCATGAGAACACCCCAATATAGACTAAAAAAATATAAAAAACAAAAAAATAAATCATCCAACTTATTTTCTCTCTCCTCTCCCTCCCCCTCCACTTTCCCCCACCCGACCTCGCCCCCAAACCACCACAGCCCCACCGCCGTCCTAACCCAACCACCACCCACACCGCTGAAACCACCACCACCGGAACCGCAAGGCTCCGGCGACCCAAACCCCCCTCCCCCTCGACGCCGACTCGACCCCATCCTCCCCCAATTTATCCTTTTTTGCACGTTTCTCTCTCCACGTTTTTCTCCTTCTCCGGTAACAAGGGTCGATTCCGGCGGTCCAACGTGGACTCCTCGCCTTCGTCTCGGCCCCTCACTCGCTCCGCTCGTGGTCCGAACGTTAATAAAGAGTAAACGGTGCCCAAGATGGTTCATTTTCAAAAACAACCTTGGCGGTGACAATGGTGAGGGAGGCAACGTAGGGAGGGGACGGCGACAACGGTGGTCACCGGCGACAATAAGCCGGTAATGTGATGTCGCCGGTGTGTGGCAGAGGTAGTTGGTCGTGGTGGAGTGGCCATGAGGACGGCTGCCATGGGAGAGAGAGAAAGGAAAAAGAAGGGAGGAAAGAAGAAAAATGAAAAAATCCTAGCCTTTGGTTTTCTAATCTAATGGCTTGTATGAGTTCTCATGGTTCCTATATAAGGATTGGTTTTCATATGAACCTAATCCTATTAAAATAAACTAGTCGTTGACCCGTGCAAAATTGATTCCTAGGATGATTTTTAGGAAAGTGAGTGAAGACAAGTATTATTCTTTTTAAGTGGTCGTTTGGTTGATACGGGAATTCGAAATGTCCATGAAGTTCCACTTCTCAGGTTATACAAATTCACGTGAATTTCTCAAAATTGTTTCATTGCATGGTGGAATTGAATTCCTACAGGATTTGCCAATTACCAAGAGGAGGATAGCTAAGCCATTTCCTCCATTTTGTAGGAATTGGAAATTCCCATGATTTTTCAATTCTCATGATTTTAGGCAACCAAAAAATTCCAAAAAATCTAATTCGTGGGAATTATGAATTCCTATGATTTTGTGTGGCAACCAAACGACCACTAAATGTCGTTTGGTTAAGTATATGAATGGAATGATTGCAAAAGTAGGGCAAAATGGAAAATTTGTCTTTAAATCAAAATAACCACCATCACCTCAACTATTCTCTCTCCTTCTCCGACCGCCATCGTTAACTACCCCGCCGCCCCCGTTGACCACCACCAACCACGACCATCCTAGTCACTATTACCTCCATTATTCTAACCATAATTGGATAATTAACATCACTATATAATTCGTTTATCCAATTTCTACTCAATAAATCGTAGATCTAAAGATTTAAGTTTGTTTTTTTTTGTTTTTTTCATTAAAAAAAAATTGTATTAGGGGTGAGTGAGAGCGCCAGTGGTGATGCTTGTGGATGATGGTGGCGGGGTCGTAGTGGCGGGAGAGGCATGGGGCGGCGGCGGGAGTGGAAGGAGGAGGAGAGGGGAGAAGAGAAGGATAGAAAATAGGGAGAAAAGGGAAAAAGAAGGTTGCGATTGGTCCGTCGATGTCGTCGGTATGATCGTCAGTCGACCGGTGGCCTCTCCAGCGACAGTGGTGGTGGGGCGTCAATCGCTGGCGGTGGTGCTGGTGCTGGGTGGTCCAGTGGGTTGGTGTGTGGGAGGAGAGAGAGGGGAAGGGAGGAGAGAGAAAATAATAAGGGGAGGATTCAAATTATTACCTTATATTTTAGGTGGGTTTCAAATTTTGGGGATTGGGAAATGGATTGCAAAAAAAAAAAAAAAAAAATGAAAACAAATACAAGGAAATGGAGTGGATAAGGAATCCTTTTACAAAGCCCCAAAAATCATGAACCAAACCGGCCCAATTGTTTATAAGATGGAGATCATAAACCAAACGGGCCGAACGGCCTCCAAAAGCGTATGTTGTCGATATATGTAGCGTGCCTTTTGCTGGGTTTGTTGATCTATCTTACTATTAGCTGACACTGAGTATAAGATGAAAATCAGCCACAGATAGACAATATGCCTCAATTGTTTTGGCTTAGTTGTTAAAGAGGATTTCCCTCTATCCTCCAAGTCTCACGAGTGACTACTTTGTTACATTTATTACCTATTTTAAAACCCTTTGGGCTTGGAGTTAGTTAACCTCAAATGGGCCAAACTCCTTGGACATTAAGTGAGATATTTCCTTCCTCTTACCTCCCAAGTCGAGGGGGTTTACCCAGCGCACGCATCCGAAGGTTAGCGGCTTAGAGTTCCCATATATACCCAAAAAAAAAAAAAACACGTATATACAATATATGTAATTTGGAAACGTTGAATGTCGTCAAGAATAGTGGAAAACTTTCAAAATGGGCGAAGAAAATTCAATCGATTATAATCTTCAACGAAAATTAATCCTTTTTAATTGCAGCTAATAAGCTTCATTCTTACAAACAACAAAATCTTAACAATCAACTAAACACTATTTTTTTTTCTTTTGCTCCATTATAATAATAAAATTAGATATCAAATAATAATAATAATAATAATAATAATAATAATAATAATAATAATAATAATAATAATAATAATAATAATAATAATAATAATAATAATAATAATAATAATAATAATAATAATGACACAAGATACAAATTAATCCAAACTTTATAAAAAGGACATAATAAATATCCGAAAAATCTGATGTGTGCATGTGTCACCCTTTACAAACAACAAAATCTTAACACAATACACTAATGTAACGATTATCAAGCTTGCAAATGGCAATAATGACGAATTCCACAAGTTGATCTTAATGAAGAATTTCAATAATAATGGGCTAATCGTCCTTTGGCCTTTCTGTTCGAATTTGCGAGGCACCAAAAGTCGTGACAAGGCTTCCCTTACAAGTATAAACTTCATATTCACGGTAAAAATTAGGAATCTCATTATTCAATCCGGTAGCATTAGTAAGTACCTCATCCCTAATGTTGTACCAGTAAAACTTTGATGTCGACTGTTGGTAAACCAAGATTTCATTCCTTGAACCAGTGCGGTAAGAAATAGGGTACATCCCTGCACGTTTTGGAGCGCACGAAAGAGGGACCGCGACTAGCTTGAACCACGAACTTTGCACGCCGTACTCCTCCATGATCCACATATCAAAAGTGTCTTCATCGTTACTTTCGACCAGAAAACATAAACGTTCCTCAAAGACTACAACATCAATGTACGTGCCTAATCTCGTAAACACCTTTGAGTTGATTAGAGATTCCGGCAATGGAACGTCGTTAACCCATTGTTCTGAACAAATATCGAAACAACGTATGCGAATGATGTTGTGGGCTGATTGTTCGTCTAGAGATCGAAAAACCCAATGAAGTAAGTGGTTTTTAACAAGGGCAGCACCAACACTTTTGGACTCGATTTGATTGTCATTTGCATCCACATCCTTAAACCATCTCCACGACTCGGAATTGAAGCTGTAAATTAAAAGCTCTCTTCGAGGAGTATAGTATACGTTACTAAAGCAAAAGTCTCTGATCCATAAAATCTTATAATCATCATTCTCCTCATCATACCCTATACCATAGTAATCACAATGGTTATGCAAGTTCCGGAAATAACCACCATCATCATCGGAAATAGTTTCGGTGTAACTTCCGGTAGATGGGTTGAACAAGATGAAATCATAGACTTCAGTGAAGCCGAAAGCAATCAAGACGTAGCATTGACAAGACGCAACCACAGAGAAAATATAACCAAATTTGAACGAAAACTCGGGATACCAAAGTTTGTAGGGCGGACTAATACTAGTCCCATCTAAGTTGTAAACGTGGAGGCAGTTGGATTCCGGTATTACGACCAGGCGATTGGTGTTGGACGAGAGCGAATGACGGTGTTGTAAGTCGATGAACTTTGGTGATGATATTATTTCTTTGAACGATTTGGAGACGCACTTGAAACGAAGGAGAGATTTTGCAGGACATTTTGGTAGTATACATGTGTATACTACGTCCATTGGAAGGTAAACCATTATATAGATTAAGTCGATTTCAGCTCGCTCAAGATGTAATGATTGTAGAGAATTATGGAGAGGGTTAGATGAGATTACCCAAATTGGGGAAGGAGGTTACCGTGTGATGTTTAGATATATATATATATATAGGTTTGGAGATTTTGCCCTATTTTTAGTACACAAGTTCAATTAGAACTAGGATAGGATAGGTTGTATTAGGAAGGTGTATATATGTATATTTTGTTATTATATTGTATTTTGGTAATTAGGTATTTTTAGGTAACTCGGTTCCTTGCTACACAAGTACTTGTACTTGTATATATACGGGCATTGCCCTGTCAATGAGAAGTGCACAGAATTCCTCAAACGTATGTGATTTAGAGTGTTGTGAGAATTCCTTTATGGTATCTAGAGCTAGGTTTTATGAGCATAGACAACGGTGAGGATTCGTGTCACCCTATTGAAGAAGAGAACAAGCAAGAGAACAGAGAAGAGAACAGAGGAGAAAACAGAGAAGAAAAGAACAAGGAAGAGAACAGAGAAGAGAACAAAGGAGAAAACAGAGAAAAAGGCAACTTTTTCTCCATGGCTGGCGACAAGTTAACACCATATACGATGGTAGGGAATGATATTCCCGGTACACAGATTACCCACGTCGAATTCACAGGGACGAACTATGAAGATTGGGAGCGCGCTATGCGTGTCTCACTGCTAGCCAAAAATAAACTTGGCTATGTTGACGGTACATTGCCTCAACCAGAGTCTACGGCGGAGGAGTACCCTCGTTGGCGGCAACAGAACGCCATGGTTGTTTCATGGATATTCGCCACAATTGAGGGTGAGCTGCGCAAGTATATCACATACCGAGAGCTTGCGAAAGACTTATGGGATGACATAAAGAGCCAATACTCGGTTGGCAATGGTGCACGCTTATATCAAATCAAGTCTGATATTGTAGCGTGTCGACAGGGTCCTACGGAGACCATTATGACGTTTTATGGGAGGATCAAGAAGCTTTGGGATGATTTCTATTCCCTTTTTCAATGGCCGTCGTGCACTTGTGATCTTTCGGGAAAATTCCGCACACTTCGGGAGAACGAATGCGTGTTCGAGTTTCTTATGGGTGTCGATTCCAGGTTCGCCACCACGCGTTCCAATTTGTTGGGTGCTGATCCGTTGCCCACCGCGCATCAAGCCTACAATCGGCTTGTTCTTGATGAAGGGGTTCAGGTCACGGCGTCTAAGGTCGAAGCACAGGAAGCCAAGCCTGATACAGTAGCTTTTGTAGCTGAATCCGATCCTCCTCCTCGCGGCGACAAAGGGGGCAGGGGCGGTGGTCGCGGTGACTCTAATAGTCGTGGGTATGCTGGTCGTAGCTACAGTGGTGGTGGTGGTTCCGGGAATGACCGCAGGTATAATGGTGGTGGCAGCCAAAGAGGTGAGCGCAGACCCGTTGAGTGCTATAATTGTGGCCGCGAAGGCCACATTGCTCGATTATGTCAATACGACAATTATCGGTGGGGTCGTGGTGATTCGGGGTCCGGCCGAGGTTAGGGGCGCGGGGGTCGGGCGACTGGTGGCCGTGGCAGAGGTGGATCTTCTGACGGTGGTGGTGCGTTTTCCGGGGTAGCTCGCGCATCACACTCGGGCTGTGTTGCTCCTGATCGTAGTGAATTGGGTCATTTAAATGACCACAAGTATTCCGAGCTTCTTGCATTATGGAATGAGTGTAAGTCTAATTGCGATCGTTTGAGTGGTAAGTCGTTTGTTAATTCTTGGATCATTGATACCGGTGCTTCTCGTCATATGACGAGTCGTTTGTCTTTTTTGAGTAATTTAATTGATATTGCTCCGACACCGATTACGCTTCCGAATGGTGATAGTACTGCGACACACAAACTTGGTGATGTTATTCTTGGTGATCGTTTAGTGTTACGGGGTGTGCTTTACGCGCCTCAGTTGAATTGTGACCTTATTTCGGTCTCGTGTCTTCTTTCTGACTCGCGTTTCATCATTCAATTTACTAATAATTTGTGCATTTTTCAGGACCGTATCTCGAGGACGATGATTGGAGTGGGTGATTTACGCAATGGACTATACTATTTACGAGTAACACTTCCTATTCGGGCGAATAAAGTTGGCATTGATGATTCAGCAGAGTTGTGGCATTAGCGTTTGGGTCATCCGTCGTCGACCGTAGTTAGATTTCTACCTTTTGTTTCTAAGACTGCGTGTGTTAATTTAGACAATCATATTTGTGATTTCTAGGCGAGAGCCAAACAAACTCGTCAGGCCTTTCCTTTGAGTAGTAATAAAGCTTCAGAACGTTTTGAGTTAGTTCATTGTGATTTATGGGGTGCCAGTTCTGTTAATGCTAGTTCTGGTTCTCGCTATTTCTTGACTATTGTGGATGATTATTCGCGGTGTGTGTGGGCCTATTTGTTGAGGTTTAAAGGGGATGTTGCACGTACTTTAAAGAATTTCTTTGCTATGGTTGAACGTCAATTTAAGACTCAGGTTCGGCGTATACATAGTGATAATGGGCGTGAATTTACTTGTTTGCAATCTTTTCTTGATGCACATGGTTTTCTTTTTGAGACTTCTATGGTAGATACACCTCAACAAAATGCTCGTGTGGAACGTAAACATCGTCAGATTTTGAATGTAGCTAGGGCTCTCATGTTTCAGGCTGGTTTACCTGTTCGTTTTTGGGGGGAATGTGTGTCTTCTGCTGTGCATTTGATTAATCGTACACCCATGAAATTGTTTGGTTGGAAATCCCCGTATGAGATTCTATTTGGTCGATCCCCAGATTTCAGTCTTTTACGGGTCTTTGGATGTCTATGTTATGCTAAGTCCTTAAATCGTTCTAAGGACAAGTTTGCTAGTAGGAGTCGCCGTTGTGTGTTCCTAGGGTATCCTTTCGGTAAGAAGGGCTGGCGATTGTATGATTTGGATACTCATGTCTACTTTGAGTCTCGCGATGTTTTGTTTGATGAGACGGTGTTTCCGTTTAAGCAACCCGCTTCCCCTCGTCCTTCCCTTCCCTCCGGTGTGGTCATTGATGACAGTGATGATTCGTTTATTGATTCGGCACCTTCTCGTAGTGCCGACGAGCAGCCCCATGGTGCAGCCGAGCAACCTCTGGGTTCGGCGTCTCCAGCTGGCTCTGTTTCCGAGGATTCGGCCTCTCTTGCTGACTCCTCGGCTCAGGTGGACTCTTCGGCAGAGGGGTGGATTCCGGTGTTGGTGATTTGGGGGAGGGATCCTCGGGGTCTGGTGTTTCGGGTGTGAGTTCTTCGGGTGCTCCGGATGCTTCGTATGATACTCTGGATTTGGGTCGTGGAAAGCGTGCTAAATACGCTAATGTTCGTTTAGGAGGTTTTGTTACTCCCATTGTTAAGTGTGCCTATAGTCCATTGCCACCCGCTAGTTCGTCATCCTCCTCAGGTACGCGTTACCCTCTTGCACATTTTTTTAGTTATGATCGTTTTTCTGTTG
Source organism: Spergularia bocconei (assembly GCA_963457585.1). Taxonomy (NCBI): domain Eukaryota; kingdom Viridiplantae; phylum Streptophyta; class Magnoliopsida; order Caryophyllales; family Caryophyllaceae; genus Spergularia; species Spergularia bocconei. Next base: position 5,016,950 of record OY734953.1, on the reverse strand, counting down.
TTCATCGTTTTTTTTTTGGCTGCTGTTACAGAGGGTGTTGAGCCTCGTACTTTTCGTGAGGCTATGGAAGATGCACGTTGGCGCGCGGCTATGGCGGAGGAGGTGTCGGCCTTGGAGCGTAATAACACTTGGACGCTTTCTGATCTTCTTCCTGGTAAGAAGGCTATTGATTGTAAGTGGATATTTCGTATTAAGTACAATTCTGATGGTTCTGTTAAGCGATATAAGGTGCGTTTGGTTATTCGAGGAGATCGTCAGGTTGAGGGTATTGATTATGATGAGACTTTTGCTCCTACGGTTAAGATGGTTACTGTTCGTACTCTCTTGGCTGTTGCTGCTGTTCGTGGCTGGGAGTTACATCAATTGGATGTTCATAACGCCTTTTTACATGGTGATTTGAAGGAGGAGGTATATATGCGTTTACCTCCTGGGTTTGATAAGTCTGTTTTTGGTAAGGTATGCCGTTTGCGCAAATCGTTGCATGGTCTTAAAGAAGCTCCTCGATGTTGGTATGCTAAGCTCGCTTCCGCACTGGTTCGTTATGGTTTTCAACAATGTGTTTCTGATCACTCTTTGTTTTCTTTTCTTCGTGGTGTTGTGCGTCTTCACATTTTAGTGTATGTTGATGATTTGGTTGTTGCGGGCAACGATAGTGCTGCTATTTCGCATTTTAAGTCCTATTTGAGTTCTTATTTTCACATGAAGGATTTGGGGTTGTTGAAGTATTTTTTGGGAATTGAGGTTGCTCGCAGCTCAGCTGGCATTTTTTTGTCTCAACGTAAGTACACTCTCGACATTCTTGAAGACACGGGTCTTTTGGGTGCACGTCCTGTAAGTGTTCCGATTGAGCCTAATCACCGTCTGGCCGCTGATGCCGGTGATCCTCTTTCGGATCCTCTGCCCTACCGCCGTCTTGTTGGCCGTTTGGTTTATTTAGCTGCTACTCGTCCTGAGCTTTCTTATTCGGTTAATTTATTGGCACAGTTTATGGATGCGCCTAAGGCTGCTCATTGGGCAGCAACGCTTCGTGTTGTTCGTTTTCTTAAAGGTGATCCTGGTCGTGGTATTTTGTTACGCTCTGATGCTCGTTTGTCTTTGGAGGCTTATTGTGATGCTGATTGGGCGGCTTGTCCCTTAAGTCGTCGTTCTCTTACTGCATATGTTATTTTTCTTGGCTCCAATCCTATCTCCTGGAAGACTAAGAAACAGGTCACCGTTTCACACTCGTCGGCTGAAGCCGAATATCGTTCGATGTATGTCACTACACGTGAGTTGAAATGGTTGCGTCAGATTTTACTCACTTTAGGTGTTCCTTGTGTTGCTCCGATTCCGTTACATTGTGATAGTCAGGCTGCGTTACACATTGCTAAGAATCCGGTCTTTCAGGAACGGACTAAACATATTGAAGTTGACTGTCATTCCGTGCGGGATGCTGTTCGTGATGGCTTTATTGCCCCCTCCTATATTCCTACTTCCGCGCAACTCGCTGATATTTTGACGAAGGCTCTCAACAAGAGCTCTTTTGATCCTTTGGTGTCCAAGTTGGGCATTTCTTCGTTGCATGCTCCAACTTGAGGGGGGGGGGGGTATTAGGAAGGTGTATATATGTATATTTTGTTATTATATTGTATTTTGGTAATTGGGTGTTTTTAGGTAACTCGGTTCCTTGCTACACAAGGACTTGTACTTGTATATATACGGGCATTGCCCTGTCAATGAGAAGTGCACAGAATTCCTCAAACGTATGTGATTTAGAGTGTTGTGAGAGTTCCTTTAGGTTGGTCTAATCATGGTCTAATGACAGTATAATAATAGTATAATTTAAGAATCCTATTCATTCAATAACACGCTATACTCCGTATAATCATCAGAATTTATTTTTCTAGTATACGCTATACTTTTATTGGATTTGATGAGGACTTTTTCTATTCATTCAATAACACGCTATTGGAAATTTGTCCTTTATTTTATATAAGAGTAACATATATATGAGCTTAATCACAATCACCCATATATAGTTCAAGAGCGATCACGATAATGCTTTCCAAAAGTTCAGCTTTTTCATCTTGATCTTCTTATCATTGAAGGAACGACGACTTCTCGTCACTTGTTTTGCTCGAATTTTCGAGGCTCCAACAGTCGTAACAAGCAAGGCTTCCCTTACACATATAAACGTCATCATGATGTTTTCTGATGTTAAATATCCGGTCGAATCCAGTAAACGTAGTAAGTACCTCATCTCTAATGTTGTACTTGTGCCACAAATGACCCCATGACGAACTTTGATGAAACAAAATTTCATTCCTTCGATATTCGGGCACTGCAAGGAAAAGATGATCTCGGAGCTTAATGATTTTGTAATCATTATTCTTCTCGTCATATCCTAAACCAAAATAATCCGAGAGGTCAAAAAAACCTCCGATCCCAAGGATTGTGATGCAAAACTTGAGTGTAACTCCCCGTAACAGCGTTGATCAAGGTGAGATCCCAGTAAATCGAGTAGCCATGAGCAACCAAGACGAAGCATTGGCAAGACGCAACCACAGCGAAAAGATCGGTTGTAAAGTCGTGATGGGGTACTAGATGGTAGGACGGAGTAATGCCGCCACCATCTAAGTTGTTTATGCAGAATTCGTTGTATCCCGTGAGTACGACGAGGCTGTTATTGGTGTTCGATGAGGGCGATTCGCGACGTTGGAGATCGATGAATTTGGGTGAGGATATGAAGGCTTTGAAGGATTTTGAGACGCATTTGAAACGAACGAGGGATTTTGTAGGGAGTCTAGGGAGTATACACGTGTATACTATATCCATTGGAAGGTAAACCATTTTAATTTAGGACAATGTTAGAGGTCTAAAGTGTAGACACCCAAAAGTGTCTACAATCCATAATAATTTTACTATACTATCAAAATTTTACTACTCACACAATTAATTTTACTACCTGAGTTTTTTACTACAATTAATTTTACTATTCCGATCTCAATTTTACTACTACTAGCTCAATTTTACATTGTAGACAAATTAATTGTGTCTAAACTATAAACCTCTATCAATTTGCTTTTAATAATTACGCAAGGCGAAACTAAGGGGTTTTGGCCTCTCAATCACTTCAACTAATTGACAAGGCAATTTTAAACATAAATATATATAGACTACCACCAAGGAAACCCCATTGCAAGAAGGAAACCATACCAAACGGATTCAGAACCTCTAGAGTTGAAAAATAACTCTACAGAAATGAGTTCATTAAATCTTGGCCATTCATGAGAATCTAACGCTCAATATTAGCTTAATACTTAAAATAACACTTTATTAACAAAATTAAAATAAAAAAAATAATGTAAAATTTTGTTACCCAGAAAGTCGATTAGCTAGTGCGAAAGCATTTCTATCTGAAATCCCAGAAGCCCGAAATTTCATTTAAAATATCTTATCGTTTGTTTGTTTCCTTTATCCCTCACGACATGAATTTTCGTTTTTTTTCGTCTTATTTCTATTTAGTTTATTTAGGTACCCAAGGATTCATAGTGAACTTCAACGGGAGCTTCTCGTGAAGCAATTCGCGAGAATGCATGTTCTGATGCTTGCACGGGTGAGAGCTTTCTTAAAAGTAGGAAAGACGCACACAAGCAAAGAATGGGTCCAGACATGATCCCGGCCGAAGGTTAGCTGATCACTGTCCTCCTTTCGTCGAGTGCTCTTCCCGGTTCACTGGGCTGTTAGCCTACCAAGCACTTGCCGGACTGGGGTTCCCTGCTTTACGTTACAAACAAGAAAACCTGTCCTTAACGGGATGGTACTTACTTTCATACAGGCTCTCAAGTGAAGGAGTTGCAGGACCGGGAAGCCTCAAAACTTTAACTTTGAAATTGGGCCCCGATGTGGCGAAAAAGACGGATTCAACAATACATAATGCCTGCCTTCTGATATCATTTGCGAATAAAAATTGTGTTTGTGCCCCCACAAGTCAAAGAACATACAGCGTGCCCGTTATGAGAAATTAGTTATCGAGCTGGCTATTTGGTTACCCGAAGCTCATGTAGAGGCACCCACGGCAGGATCCGTTATCTTGGCAGGAATTCTTTTAAAATTGGGAACTTACGGCTATTGATGAGGATAAAGAATTACTGACTGAGTTTGGCCAGCATACGATAGAGTGTATTCTAGTTCATACACTAGGTTGTCTGTTTAAAAAAAGGAGAATTCTCCTCGAGACAATGATTCATCTTAAATTTCGAACCTCCCACCCAATTCTAATAAAGAGAGAATTTCATATATAAGGAGAGGAATTCTGCCCTTCGCAAGCTACCTTCAGCATTGGTAAAATGCCTAAATAGGACGGCAGTGGTCCGCCGGCAAGCTCGTTCTGATCTTGGACGCAGTACATTGGAATCCTGAAGCACCACCACGAACGCTACCGCGCGTCCGCCTGCGGTGCGGTAAGGCACCACCCTGTTGTGCCAGCAGCCCACTCCGGCGTGTCAGTTCTCCTTGACGTTATTTTCCTCGTTTTTATTACAATAAAGTAGCTTGCTTAGCTTACTTAGCGCTTGCGCTAAGGATCTAATCAGAGTCAAACTTGGGAATTTACCCATCACAAAGATGCACAGAGGAACAAAACGAACTTCATATATCCCTTTTCTACTCAATCCAGAAACAAGATTGGGCAAAGGCTGAGCCCTTGGGGAACCATCTAATGCTTTACTAGACTAGCTACTGTATGGCGCAAAAAAGAGCTCGCAAGTAAAGGGGACTCTACCATGATCTTACGAATTTACAACTCTCTTTACTGAGCGAGACTCCTCTATCCAAGGTTACACGCTGGGTAGCGAAGCGCATCTGTTTCCAGTACAGAGGCAACGGGGGGTGCTAACCCGGCCACCCAACCCAGCGGGTCAGGGGTGGGCCGGCCATAGGTTCGAATCCTGCCGCCTTACAGCCGCGACTATAAAGAGTGCGGCCGTATAAAAAATACTGCTGAATAGGCAAGAGTTCAGGTACTCTCATTCCCGATCGGATCGGCCCAGCGCGCAGAAGATCCGTTGAGAGTTTCTGCTGTCTCGGTAGGGAACTGTACGACCTTTTTCCCTATTGTATTGAATCAATAAAAAAAAAAGAGGTCAGCGCTACGGCCTCCTATTGTTTGCTACTATCCTGCACGGTTCGGAGAGCACTTTTAGTCTGCGTTGGTGAATGGGAGCCCCACTATCAAGCAAGAAAGAAACCGTTTTTCCCACGGCGGAAATTGAGATTCCCATTAAAATAATACTCAAACTATTATTTTAAATAGAAAGAGACCTTGTTACTTGGTTTCATGTGAATTGGGAAATAGTCCCTTTGTTGGAGCACTTCTGCTTTGCTTTGGACTAAGTAAGGGGAAGGAAGGAGATGATGGGAGTCTTTCTTCTTCTTAAAGAAGCAAGTGTATGGAGTGATTCTTTTGCTTGACTTACTCGGGGGGGAATAGTCGTTTCCTCTCACGTACGGTTCCCTGAGAAGGGAGTGGCTACCTACTGGAGCTTCGACCAACCACTACCGACCGGTCAATTCCGCTTTGGGGCCACCCCTTACTCTACCATTATTATAGGGGTATGGGTTCCATTCTATAACTGATGTAGCTTAACTCCATCTCTCGTTTCGGCTAATCAATGAGTGGGGACATGAGAAGTAGGCTTAGCTGCCCTCAGAACACTTTCTAGCCTCCTAAAGGAAGTCTAAAAAGAAAAGATAACGCTATGCGCACACAAGCAGACGAAAAATTCTAAATTATTCCGATTAAGCTTCCATCCTATTAATCTGGAAGGTTTTCTCAGAGTGCCTCGTGAACTCCGTTAGCTAGGTGTGGGTCTTTCCCCCTTCTAGTAGTAAGTCTGTTCTTTCGTCTGGTTGAGTGAAGGTGCGATTGAGCGACCGTCGGGAGGGAGAGGTTTGAAGCCAGATGATGGAACCTTGTCCACTGGTTCTGTAAGGCTAACAACTCATTCTCTAACAGGGCAGGAAGCTACGATGCCGCGTTACGATCTGGTGCGACGATTCCCGAGAATGCATTCGTACGCTTAAACAAATTCTCTTTCCCTCCAAAAGTTTTTTTTATGATTAAAAGTTTCAATATCTCTGCCAAATCTCCAAAATTTGTCATCCCCCAAATTAATTGCTCTAACTGTTGGGGAGTTGGGATTAATTGCGAATTGATTGATTTATCGTAAACTAAAGCATTAGAGGTTTGAGATGCAACTCTAGTTTGAACTCTAGAGTGTATTTATAAGAAGATAAAAAAAATTCAAGAACTTGAAGAATGGTGTAGATAGATGAATTTTAAGGACCGGGTAAGTATGAACTATGAAGAATGTTGTGTTTTTTCGAAGGATGACATGGGAAAGAAGATAGTCAGGCCTTATTTTTATTTTGCAAAAAAAACATAATCAGCAGGTCTCCTGTGAGACCGTCTCACCGTGAGACGGGCCCAAAACTAAACAGCCCATCTATAAATGATAAGAAGAAAAGAGAAAAACAAATTAATTAAAAAAATAAGCAATTGTTTTCAACCTCCCTAAATTAAGGAAAATAATTAAATTAAAAAAAAAAACATTCCACAAAAACGTGGATCAAAACAAGAAAAACTTCTCAACTACTATGATTTTCATTTGTTATCAAATTGTTGTAGAGAAACATGTATCTTTAGCTTTAAACCATGATTTTCAACTTAATACTTTGAGTTCTCATCTTTCTTTTTTTTCCCTAAAACTTGAGTATTCAATATAAATATGTATATTAAAACAAAAATTGACTTTTGACTGACATTTTCCTAATTGAAGTTTTCAACTTACAACCTCTATTTTTCAAGTTAAACACATTGGTTCCATTGGTATTTGAGGCACAATAAAGGAAGAATAATTAAAAAAAAAAAAAAAAAACTCAAGCTTCTGATTTAAGGAAACTAGTTTTCAACATTAGCTTGAAAATAAAAATGTGTTCAAACTCGATAATCAACATCTTTAACGTACTTCAAAACTAGATTTTTCAAAACCCGCACTTATAGTCTAGAGTTACTAGTTTTCAAATTATAAGTGTAATTTTTTTCAAATTGAGTAATTACCATTTTTAAGTTGAACACTAGCACTTTTATATGGACAACTATATGTTTTCTTTGAACATTTTCAGAGATTATTTTGTATAAGAATTTTTAGACAGGGAGACGGAAGAAGCCTATATGGGAGTCGAACCCATATCAATCGTACATAGCACGATGCTCTACCGGTTGAGCTAATAGGCTTTGAAGAGGGGAAGATTCCAAAAAAACTACTCCGTATATCAAATGATGACTAAAATAACATATGATTGCAGACCAATGCTAGAATCATCGCATAATTGCAATCACAAGAAGAAAAAAAAATTAATCTAGAAAGGTATGTAAAAAAGACCAAGTTAATTAACATACAAAACCAATAAAGTTAAACTAAAACCCCATCTCTTTTTTCTATGAACACAACTTCTCAACCATAATCCAGTAGTTGTCAAACTAAAACCCACAATTTTCACTTTCTATTTTCAACTCAATACCATTAGGTCGAAGCACCATAAGATTGCGCAATTACAGAGCTAAAACTATCAGTTCTTAAGTCGAAATCAAAAGTGCATGCAAGTGTCAAGCTAAACATGCGACTTAAAAGTGCAAGCGTCGAAGTTAAACATGCAAATTCAACAAGAAGACAAGAGCAAGGCTTTGTGTTCTTGGCACTTATTCAACCAACTACATTACTCAAATATGTTATACATTTGATCATAACTTTTATCAAACAACGATGCAATCCAATATACAGAGCAACAAGTTATCAACGACAAAATATCAAAAAATTAGAACTACCATATTTTCCCTTAGTATAAAGAACTAGAAATCACAAATCAATCTATTCATCCCATAAATAAAAACAATTGAGATTCAAGTATCCAATTTGAAATAGATTCAGGACTGAATTACCTTGGATCGAATGACTAGAAACTTGTTTCTCGAATGGTTTCCGTAATTTCTTCGTGACTTGATCATTTTCATCAGCAAATTTGTTCATGCTATCAATATGACTTGCCTTTGTCATGTTTGACAACTAATATCCTAATTTTGGAGCTTTGTGCTTGGATATAAAGAAGCAAAGTGGTGATGATATGAATAAAAATGGAAAAACCCTCAGACGAAGATATTATAAATGGTTGTTGGAGAAAGAGTGAGAGAAGAAGACTGACTAAGAAAACAAAGAATGGATGATATTAAAAAAAAGAAAAAAAGTTGTTGTGCGGAAGAATAGGTAAAGCTGAGGACTTTATTTATTTTTTTCATTATTTTTTTTATTTTCCAAAAATTAAAAAAAAATGAGGGCTTTAAAAAAAAGAAGTTGGACTTGGTATAATTGGGCCCGTCTCACACAATGTTTATGGTGAGACCGCCTCACAGAACAATTAGTGAAACACAATTTGTCCATACAAGCTAGGTAGCACCGAAACGGATACGGACACGGGAAACGGCAGTCCGAAAATTGTAGGACACGGACACGTTTAATTTAAATTATATAAAATACATATTTTATGTTTGAAAAAGTTAAATATTTATTTAATACTATATTAATACTGATTATAAAATAAAACGTAGATAAGAATTATCTATATTACGATATTCAAAGAAACATCGATAGCATAGTTCATTTTTGATGATAAATACTATTCAACTCACACATTTATTTTCAATCTTCTATTAATTTTAGATTCTCGAAGTGTCTAGAAGTGTCTTGGAGGTGTCCTAGAGTTCCCAATAAGCAAAATATCAATATAATAATGGACACCGATTTAAGAGTTTCGGACACCTATTGTCAAGTGTCCTGTCGGTGTCGGTGTCGGACACGGACACGCTAGATTATAGAAGTGTCCGTGTTACCTAGAATACAAGTGTTATATTAAGTAATAGGCTAATATTGAGCGTTAGATTCTCATGGATGGCTAAGACTTAACGAAATCATTTCTCTGGAGTTATTTTAAAAGATGAACGCCTTGTTGGTAGTAAGATGGTAGGAATCTATTATAAACTGATAATATGAGCCTTATTTTTCCAATGTGGGACAAACCGACTTCATAATCCACTATCCATATTCCGTAGTGTTACAATCACCTTCACGTCTTAAATCACCATCATGTACTTTGTCCGCTTTGCCGTCGAAATGAATCGACACCCTATGAAAGGGAGGATTGCTAAACCCTTTTTTGCCAAAATTAGAAAAGGCGACTGATTGGTGGTTGCCGAAAAAGGGTTTATGGTTGGGTTCCCCGCCGCCGCTATCGCGACTACCAACAAAATTTAAGTCGGTTTTGATCCGGAGCCATTTTATAAAAATAAAAAAAACCTTGGATTATATACTCCGATTCTACTCAAATTTAATCAATTTTTCGAACAAGGCCAAATGCCCACAAAACATTACTATAGATATCCTAGAACTATACTTGTTGGATTCTCATTTTGTAAATTATTTCAAGTGTTTCGACGCTTGTCACTTTGTACGGATTTATTTCTATTTTGGTTGTTATTCTAACCTTCTCTTACGTTTTTGGGTCTAAACTTTTTCCAGTCCTCATCGTATCATACTTAGAGACTACCACCAAAATTTGAGCTATTTTTTCAATGGAGCCATTTTATCGAAAAATCGTGGATTATGTTTTGTGATTCTGGTCAAATTTGATCAATTTTTCGAAAAAAAAGTCAAATGTCTTCCAAACACTACTAAACAGCCTAGTACTATATTTGTTGTATTTGAGTGTTGGTTTCTCAATTTGTGAAATATTTCATGCGTTTCGACGCTCGTCACATTGTATGGATTTATGACCATCTTGGTCGTTTTCGTTATCATCTCTTACGCCTTTGACTCTAATATTTTGCAAATCCTCATTATATCATACTTATATACTACCACCAAAATTTAAGTCGTTTTTTATCAGGAGCCGTTTTATCGAAAAATCTTGGATTATGTACTACGATTCTGGTCAAATTTGATCAATTTTTCGAAAAAAAAAAAGCAAATGTTCTCAAGACATTAATGTAGATAGCCTAGGACTACACTTGTTGGATTTGAGTGTTGGTTTCTCATTTTGTGAAGTATTTCATGCGTTTTGACGATCGTCACTTTGTATTGATTGATGACCGTTTTGGCGTTTTTCTAACCTTCTCTTAGGTTTTTGGCCCTAATATTTTTGCAATTATCATTGCATCATACTTAGAGAATACCACCAAAATTTGAGTCGGTTTTGATCTCGGGCTGTTTTATCAAAAAACTGTGAATTATGTACTGCGGCACTAGTCAAATTTTGAAAAAAGCCAAATGTTCTCAAAACATTACTGTAGATATATCCTAGTACATTACATGTTAGATTTGAGTGTTGGTTTCTCATTTTGTGAAGTATTTCATGCGTTTCGACGCTCGTCACTTTGTATGGATTTATGACTGTTTTGGCCGTTTTCGTTATCTTCTCTTACGTTTTTTACTCAAATATTTTGAAAATCCTCATTATTTCATAATTCGAAACTACCACCAAAATTTGAGTCGGTTTTGATCCGGAGCCATTTTTATCGAAAGACGACCGTGGATTATGTACTGCGATTCCGGTCAAATTTGATCAATTTTTTGAAAAAATCCAAATATCCTCAAAACATTACTATAGATAGCCTAGTACTACAATTGTTGGATATAAGTTTTGGTTCCTAATTTTATCAAGTATTTCATGAGTTTCGTCGCTCGTCACTTTGTATGAATTTATGAACGTTTTGGTTGTTTTTCTAACCTTCTCTTAGGTTTTTTGCCCTAAATTTTTTCCAATCCTTATTGTATCATACTTAGACACAACCACCAAAATTTGATCCATTTTTTCTCCGGAGCTATTTGATCGAAAAACCGTGGATTATATAATGCGATTATGGTCAAATTTGATCAATTTTTCGAAAAAAAACCAAATGTCATCGAAACATTACTGTAGATCCTAGGACTATAATTGTTGGATTTAAGTGTTGGATTCTCATTTTGTGAATTATTTCATGTGTTTCAACACTCGTCACTTTGTATGGATTGATGGCCATTTTGGCTGTTTTTCTAACCTGCTCTTAGGTTTTTGGCCCTTATCTTTTTCCAATCGTCATTGTATCATACTTAGAAATAACCACCAAAATTTGAATCGGTATTGATCCGGAGCTTTTTTATCGAAAAATTGTAGATTATGTATTGCGATTCTGGTCAAATTTGATCAATTTTTTTGGAAAAAAGCCAAATGTTCTTAGAACATTACTGTAGATACATCCTAATACAGTAGTACTATATTTGTTTGATTTGAGTGTTGGTTCCTCATTTTGTGAAGTATTTGATGCGTTTTCACGCTCGTCGCTTTGTATGGATTTATGACCGTTTTGGCTGTTTTTCTAACCTTCTCTTAGGTTTTTGGCCTAAAATTTTTCAAATTCTCATCGTATCATACTTATAGACTACCACCAAAATTTTAGCTCGTGTTTTTTCGAAGCCATTTTATCGAAAAAGTGTCGATTATGATATGTGATTCTGGTCAAATTAAATTTGATCAATTTTTCGGAAAACGTCAAAGGTCTTCCAAACATTACTACTGATAGCCTAGTACTATACTTGTATTTGAGTGTTGGTTTCTCACTTTGTGAAGTATTTCATGTGTTTCGACGCTCGTCACTTTGTATGGATTTATGACGGTATTGACTGTATGTTTTCCTTATCTTCTCTTACATATTTTACACTAAAATTTTCAAACCCTCGTTATATCATACTTAAAGACTACTACAAAAATTGGAGTCGGTTTTTTATCCGGAGCCATTTTAATGAAAAACCGTGGATTATGTTCCGTGATTTTGGTCAATTTTGATCCACTTTTGGAATGAAAAACGTCAAATGTCCTCAAAACATTACTACAGATAGCCTAGTACTATAAATATTGGATTTGAGTGTAGGTTTCTACTTTTGTAAATTATTTCATGCGTTTCGACGCTCGTCACTTTGTGAAGAGTAATGACCGTTTTCACCAGTTCGTAATCTTCTCTTATGTTTTTTTACTCTAATATTTTGAAAATCCTTATTATATCATAATTTGAGACAACCACTAAAATTTGAGTCGGTTTGGATCCAGAGCCATTTTATGGAAAAATCATGGATTATGTACTGCGATCCTGTTCAAATTTGATCATTTTTTTTTAAAAAAGCCAAATGTTCTCAAAACATTAATATAGATAGCCAAGTACTATAATTGTTGGATTTGATTGTTGGTTCCTAATTTTGTCAAGTAATTCATGCGTTTCGTCGCTCGTCACTTTGTATGGATTTATGAAAGTTCTGGTTGTTTTTCTAACCTTTTATTAGGTTTTTTGCCTTAAATTTTTCCCAATCCTTATTGTATCATACTTAGGCACAACCACCAAAATTTGAGCCATTTTTTCTCCGGAGTTATTTTACCGAAAAACCGTGGATTATATACTGCGATTCTAGTCCAATTTGATCAATTTTTCGAAAAAAAATCAAATGTCCTCAAAACATTACTTTAGATATCCTAGGACTATAATTGTTGGATTTGAGTGTTGGATTCTCATTTTGTGAAGTACTTCTTGTGTTTTGACGCTCGTCACTTTGTATGGATTGATGACCATTTTGGCTGTTTTTCTAACATTCTCTTAGGTTTTTTGCCCTAATATTTTTCGAACCGTCATTGTATAGTACTTAAAGACTACCACCAAATTTTGTGTCGGTTTTGATCTCGAGCTATTTTATCGAAAAACTGTGGATTATGTACTGCAATTCTAGTCGAATTTGATTAATTTTTTGGAAAAAGCCAAATGTCCTCAAAACATTACTATAGATATCTTTTTTTTGCAAGCAAATTAGAGGCTTTATTCTTCCACAATGGGGAAAAGAAAAAAGCAAGAGCTTACAAAAAATGAAACCACTAGAGTTTAAGCATTAAAGAAATCTATTATTTCCTCATTTTCCTCACTATTACAAAAACTAAAGATTCTAACACAAACATAAAACTTAATCCTGAATAAAATCCAATCTATGTTGTGCTCTTCTTCTCTAAATAATCTGCAATTCCTCTCGTACCATACCATATAGATAATGGCATTGAAGCTGCATTTCACCCACTTACTCTTCCAATGTTTCCTCCTAGTATGCTTTCCTATCCATCTGGTAATGCCACTGATGCTCCTGGCGTCCATATGAATTCGAAGCCAGCTTTTAACCCTGCACCAGAGATCTTGAGAGAATGATACAATCAAAGAAGAGATGCTGGTGACATTCTGCATTACACTTGCAGAGACATCATCTATTTACAATGATCAGGCCCCTCCTGATCAGATTGTCAATAGTAGGCAAACCATTCTGTGCAGCTAGGTTGGCAGTAAAACTGTGTTTTGGCACACTCACTGCACTCCAAATAACCTTGTACATCTTCTTTCTCCTGAACTTAATCCTGAAGGCTTCATAAGCTTTCCTCACATGGAATTTCTCCCCTGTACTCCATGAGACTAGAACTCTGTTGGCATTCTCCTTAGACCCAGCTTGAACAAGAATAGTGTCCCTGACATTGATAATGCTTTTCCAGAGCTCAGAATCCTGAGGTTTGGCTTTAATATCCCATACAGATTTACCTTTCAGCACATAATTCCTGACCCAAGTACACCATAAACTGTTATGATCTGTCTGAAGAAACCATAACCATTTTGCTATAAGAGCCTTATTCCAACCAAGAATTTCTTTGATATGGAATCCACCCTCATTCCTTGGAGCACAAGAGCTAGACCAACTCTTAAACAGCAGCTTTCTATTACCCTCAGCAATATCCCAAACAAAATCTTTACAGATTTTGCTAATGATCTTGGAAATTCCTTTTGGCATTAAGATACTTGAGCTCCAAAAGTTTTGTAAGCCAAATATCACTGAGTTCACCAGGAGACACTTCCCAGCGTAGGAGAGAAATTGATTAGACCAGTGCAAGATTCTTGCTCTTATTTTATGAATTAGAGGGCCATACATCTCAGAGTTAAGTCTGGCACTATTAAGAGGAACCCCAAGGTATCTAAAGGGAAAAAAACCCTCAGAGAAACCTGATTCCTGGAGAATTTGCTGCTTAAGGCTGTCTTGAACGCCTCCAAAATAAATTTCTGTTTTACTTGGATTAGCCCTTAAACCTGAAATATCAGCAAAATTATCCAAACAATTCACCACTGCATTGACTGAGGGAGAATCAGCCCTTGCAAAAATCATCAAATCATCTTGTCTGACCCCACTTCTACCAGGAAAGAAACCATTGACATTGCCATTTACCTTGAGAGAGAACCAGGTAGTAGTAACACAGACCATGATCAGTTTTGAGAACACAGGAGGGAAGTTGAAAATAGCAAGGCACTTTCTGATGAATTCCCAGCTTAGAGTATCAAAAGCCTTTCTTATATCGAACATTACTATAGATATCCTAGTACTATACTTGTTGGATTTGAGTGTTGATTCCTAATTTTGTGAAGTACTAGTTTGCATGCATGTGCCAAGTCCGGGCTTGTCTATTTATAATGTTTATACTCGTTTTGTAAAAATGACAGCATGTTTTATCGTTGTTCTAATTTTACAATGAAGGGTAGTAGGGTACTATAATCAACTTTTGTCCCCCGTCATATTTTATTATTATATATTTTTACTCACTCATCGTATTATCATATTTCCACTTTTATGTCACCCATTTTACAGTTTCAATCTCATTATCTCGTCACATGTACATTATATCATTCTACTATTCTGTCACCCGTTATATCACATCATATTCAAATTTATTACCATAAATTAGCCAACCACCATAATATTATCTCTTATATCTCATGTTATATATAAACTAAATTACCATATTTATTATTTCCATAAATTAGCTAATTTAATATGATAATTTGTTACCATATGTTAATCAATAATTTTATTTTAATACTATTTTTATACTATATCCAGTTAATGTATGCCAAGTGTCAACCTAGGATATACTTGGTTTCAGGTTTTAATATATAGTATTAGATTTCAGGCGTTTCGTCGCTCGTCAGTTTGTATAGATATATGTACGTTTTGGCAGTTTTTCTAACCTTCTCTTATGTTTTTTGCCCTAAATTTTTTCCAATCCTTATTGAATCATACTTAGAGACATTCACCAAAATTTGAGCCAAATTTTCTCCGGAGCTATTTTATCGAATAACCGTCGATTATGTTTTCTGATTCTAGTCAAATTTGATCAATTTTTCGGAAAAAAACCAAATGTCTTCCAAACACTCCTAAAGATAGCCTTGTACTATACTTGTTGGATTTGAGTGTTGGTCACTTATTTTTAGAATTATTTCTGGTGTTTCGACGCTCGTCACTTTGTATGGATTTATGACTGTTTTGGCCGTTTTTCTTATCTTCTCTTACGTTTTTTACATTAATTTTTTGAAAATCCTTATTATATGATAATTAGAGACTACCACCAAAATTTGAGTCGGTTTTGATCCGGAGCCATTTTTCGATAAATCGTGGATAATGCGATTCTGGTCAAATTTGATCAATTTTTCGAAAAAAAGCCAAATGTTCTCAAAACATTACTGTAGATATCCTCGAACTATAATTCTTCGATTTGAGTGTTGGATTCTCATTTTGTGAAATATTTCATGCTTTTCGACGCTCGTCATTTTGTATGGATTTATGACCGTTTGTGCTATTTTTCTAACTTTCTCTTAGGTTTTTGGCCATAATATTTTTCCAATCGTCATTGTATCATACTTAGAGACAACCACCAAAATTTGAGTCAGTTTTGATCCGGAGCTAGTTTCTTGAAAAACCGTGGATTATATATTGCGATTCTGGTCAAATTTGATTAATTTTTCGAAAAAAGTCAAATGTTCTCAAAACATAAATGTAGATATCCTAGGACTATAATTGTTCGATTTGAGTGTTGTGATTCTCATTTTGTAAAGTATTTCATGTGTTTCGACGCTCGTCAATTTGTATGGATTTATGACCGATTAGGTTGTTTTTCTAACCATCTCTTTGGTAGTTGGCCCTAATATTTTTCCAATCGTCATTGCATCATACTTGGAGACAACCACCAAAACTTGAGTCGGTTATTATCCGGAGCTATTTTATTGAAAAAATGTGGATTATGTACTACGATTATAGTCAAATTTGATCAATTTTTCGAAAAAAAACCAAATGTCATCAGAACATTACTGTAGATATATCCTAGTACTAGACTTGTTCGATTTGAGTGTTGGTTCCTCATTTTGTGAAATATTTCATGCGTTTCGACGCTCGTCATTTTGTATGGATTAATGACTGTATTGACAATTTTTCTATCGTTCTCTTTAGTTTTTGGCCCTAATATTTTTCCAATCGTCATTGTGTCATATTTAGACACTACCACCAAATTTTGAGCCCTATTTTCTCCAGAACTGTTTTATTGAAAAACCGTTGATTATATTGATTCTGGTCAAATTTGATCAATTTTTGAAAAACGTCAAATGTGTTCCAAACGTTACTTAAGATAGCCTAGTACTATAATTGTTGTATTTGAGTGTTGGTTTCTCACGTTGTGAAGTATTTCATGCGTTTCGACGCTCGTCACTTTGTATGGAACTATGACCGTTTTGGCCATTTCCTTATCTTCTCTTAAGTTTTTAACTTCAATCTTTTGCAAATCCTGTTTATATGATACTTAGATACTACCACCAAAATTTGAGTCTTTTTTGAGCTGGAGCCCATTGAACGAAAAACCGTGGATATACTGCGATTCTGGTCAAATTTGATCAAGTTTTCGAAAAAACCCAAATGTCCTCGAAACATTACTGAAATTACCTCCAAACATTTCTAAAGATAGCCTAATACTATAATTATTGGATTTGAGTGTACGTTTCTCATTTTGTAAAATATTTCATGCGTTTCAACGCTCGTCACTTTGTATGCAGTTATAATCGTTTCGACTAGTTCCTAATCATCACTTAAGTTTTTCACTCTAATATTTGCAAATCCTCATTATATCATACTCAGAGACTAACACCAAAATTTGAATATGTTTTGATCCAGAGCCATTTTATCGAAAAACCGTGGATTATGTACTGCGATTCTGGTCAAATTTGATCAATTTTTCAAAAAAAGCCAAATGTTCTCTAAACATTGTTGTAAATATCCTAGCACTATACTTGTTGGATTTGAGTGTTGGTTTCTCATTTTGTGAAGTATTTCATGCGTTTTAATGCTCGTCATTTTGTATGGATTTATGACCATTTTAGCTGTTTTTCTAACTTTCTCTTAGATTTTTGGCCCTAATATTTTTCCATTCGTCATTGTATCATACTTAGACACTACCGCCAAAATTTGAGTCGGTTTTGATCCAGAGCTATATTATCGAAATACCCTGAAATTATGTACTGCGATTCTAGTCAAATTTGATCAATTTTTTTGAAAAAAATCAAATGTCCTCAAAACAATACTGTAGATATCCTAGTACTATACTACTATACTTGCCGAATTTGAGTGTTAGTTTCTCATTTTGTGAAATATTTCATGTGTTTCGACGGTCGTCAATTTGTATAAATTTATGATCGTTTTGGCCGTTTCTTTATCTTCTCTTACCTTTTTTACTCTGATCTTTTGCAAATACTCATTATATAATACTTATATACTACCACCAAAATTTGAATCGTTTTTTTATCGGAGCCATTTATCGAAAAACCGTGCATTATGTACTACAATTTTGGTCAAATTTGATCAAGTTTTCGAAAAAAAAAGCCAAATGTCCTCAAACATTTTTGAAGATACCCTAAGACTATACTTGTTGGATTTGAGTGTTGGTTTCTCATTTTGAAGTATTTCAGGCGCTTTGACGCTCGTCGCTTTGTATGGATTTATGATCGTTTTGGCCGTTTTCTTTTACGTTTTTTACTCTAATATTTTGCAAATCCTCATTATATAATACTTAGATAAAACCACAAAAATTTGAGTCGTTTTTTATCGGGTGCCATTTTATTGAAAAATTGTGGATCATGTTCTGCGATTCTAGTCAAATTTGATCAAGTTTTCGTAAAAAGCCAAATGTCCTCAAATCATTACTGAAGATACCCTAAGACTATATTTGTTGGATTTAAATGTTGGTTCCTCATTTTGAGAGCTATTTCAGGCGTTCCGACGCTCGTCGCTTTGTATGGAATTATGACAGTTTTTCCTGTTTTCCTTATGTTCTCTTATGTTTTTTACTCTAATATTTTTCAAATTATCATTATATCATTCTTAGAGACTACCACAAAAATTGGAGTCGTTTTTTATCCGGAGCCATTTTATCGAAAAACCGTGGATTATGTTATGTGATTCTTGTCAATTTTGATCAATTTTTGTAAAAACGCCAAATGTCCTCAAAAGATTACTAAAGATAGTCTAGTACTATAATTGTTGGATTTGAGTGTAGGTTTCTCATTTTTTGATGTATTTCATGCGTTTCGACGCTCGTCACTTTATTGATTTATGTCTGTATTGATCGTTTTCCTAATCTTTTCTCAAGTTTTTGACTCTAATATTTTGCAAATTAATTACTCATTATATGATACTTAGAGACGACCTCCAAAATTTGAGTTGGTTTTGATCCGGAACCATTTTATCAAAATACCGTGGATTATGTACAGCGATTTTGGTCAAATTTGATCAATTTTTCGAAAAAAAAAAAAACAAATGTTCTCAAATTTTTGCTGTAGATATCCTAGCACTCTACTTGTTGGATTTGAGTGTTGTTTTCTCATTTTGTGAAATATTTCATGCGTTTCGACGCTCGTCACTTTGTATGGATCTATGACTATTTTGGTTGTTTCTCTAACTTTCTCTTAGGTTTTTGGCTCTAATATTTTTTCAATCGTCATTGTATCGTACTTAGGGACTACCACCAAAATTTGAGTCGGTTTTGATCTGGAGCTATTTTATCAAAAAACCGTGGATTATGTACTGCGATTCTGGTCAAATTTGATCAATTTTTCGGAAAAAGCCAAATGTCCTCAAAACATTACTGTAGATATCCTAGTACTATAGTTGTTGGATTTGAGCGTTGGTTTCTCATTTTGTGAAGTATTTCATGCGTTTCGTCGCTCGTCACTTTGTATGGATTTATGAACGTTTTGGCTGTTTTTCTAACCTTCTCTTAGGTTTTTTGCCCTAAAATTTCTCCAATCCTCATTGTATCATACTTAGAGACAACCACCAAATTTTGAGTTGTTTATGAATCGGAGCCGTTTTATCCAAAACCGTGGATTATATACTACGATTCGGTCAAAATCGATCAATTTTTCGAAAAAAAAACCTAAGTAAGAAACCATACGAAACGCAATAAGGAAAAATATATAAACAAAAAGTAGTACTATAATAGAGTATATTAGGGGATATTGAGTATGTGGAAATAATATTAGGAATAATATTATGGAATCTCTTGAGTATGGAATAATATATTTGTTTAGAATATGTTATGAGATAGGTTTCGTAAGGGTGAAGACTTGTAATAGTATAAATAGGGGTTACCCCAAGGTTATTGTAACAAGTGATTACGAATTTATTAATGTTAACAATATTCCCGAATAGGGTGCGTTATAATTCTATCATACTATGTTTCTAATAAACTATAAAATTCCACAAATAATCAGCAAAGGCAAACCTGCTCTTAATTCTTATTCGTCTTTACCAAACCTGCTCAGAAGTTACTAATCGTATGTCAAGTGTGCGTAATCAATTAGGATAGTTGTGCTTTTATATAAAGGAATCAGCTGATCTAACTGTACTGTGTTGAATATGAATTGTACTGACTACATACTGAGATCGATCATGATCAGTTCTCTTCCTCTCTACGTAAAAATATATCTAAAAGTATTGGCGTGCATATTGCCAAAGACATACAGGCCTGTAGTTCTGCCATTGTGGGGATTTGGCCTGCTAATTTATTGACTGCCAGGGTTTTGAACTGTACTGTCTGAGACGCGACATTGTGCAGATGCTAACTAAACACCGTATCAAAGTAATTAAACACACAGTATAAATGCAAGTCTCATTTTGTGGATGCAAAATTAAACAACGTATCAAAGCAATTAGCAGAAGCATAACAGAACATACATGTGATAACTCATAATCCGCATTGTCATTCATCCTTGTTCACGAACAAATGCATCCTTATGTTTACGCTTTTTTGCTCGAATTTGCGAGGCTCCAAAAGTTGTAACAAGGCTTCCCTTACACATATAAATGTAACCTGATCTTATATAAGTAGCCTTATCGAATTCAGTAGCCCTAGTACATACCTCATCTTTGATGTTGTAACAGATAATTGTGTAACCATAACCTCCGTTATCATAATCTCGACAACTAAACAAGATTTCATTCCTCGAACCACGACTACGGTAAGCTATAGGGTGCACCCTTGGATTATAGAGCACCCCAATATGGTTAGGAATGCACGAAAAAAGGAATCGCGACCAGCTTGAACCAAGAACTTTGTACACCATACTCCTTCATTATCCACACATCGTAAGTCCTATCGTCCTTATTTTTTAGTGACAAACATAAATACTTCTCAAAGACTAAAAGATGAGCTAGAATGTCGTTGGAGTTGATTACAGATTCCGGAAAAGGAACATCATCGATCCATTGTTCTGAACAAACGTCCAAACAACAAATTCGTAGATTATTATTATTGTTGGATGATGATTTTTTATCGCAAGAGCGAAAAAGCCAATGCATTAAGTGGTTGTTGATAGTGGCTGCACTATCTCCTGGGCCACCTACGATCACTCCCTTAATCCTTCTCCACGAGTTGGAGTTGAAGCTGTAAACGTAAAGCTTCCTTCGACCGTGTTTAAAGGGACAATCCATCACGGCATCACCTTTAGGATTTTATAATCGTCATTCTTCTCATCGTATCCTAAACCATAATATTCCCTATGACAATGTGAATGGTGCGCGTACGCGAAGCCGCGCGGGAAGACCGGGCGCCGCCTCGCTTGGAGAGCACCCCTTCTCCCGAAGTTACGGGGTCATTTTGCCGAGTTCCACTAGAGTGGTAGCCAAACCAATGAATGAATCTTCTTCGGCAAGAAAACTCTATGAAAAAATGGCGGTTCGGTTCTATTTTGTCTAAGAAAACCTATCCTACACATTCGATCAAGGTAGTTTGAGTCTACACCAGAGCTTCTCCCTTAAACAGGCGCTGATCAATGGAAATGTCCAATCCTTCTCCGACCAATCCTACCTGACTGCCTTCCCAGCCGTTGCAAAGACTGAGCGAGAACGGCAGTTTTTCATCGGCCCGGTCAAAAGCTGCACCATTTGTGACTATCGGGCAAATTTCTTCTTTAGTTTTCTTCTTGTTCCCCCAAACCGACACAGGTGAACAAGTAGAGTATACTAGGGCGCTTGCTACCGATGTTAAGTCATGGACTGGTTTCTTCAGCCGAAAGGGATCTACGGGCTAAGAGATTTTTCCACCGCAATGTGGCTGCATTTTTGCGTATGCTACTTTCAATTCTCTCAATCAAACTAGCTGGCGGGACTGGAACAGACAGAGGCTCCACACTCTGCTCATTCGCCACAAATTCTTCGAAACCTCCCCTCTCCGCTCTTTGCCACCCTCTGACCGCTACAAAGTGAAGGTGTTGAGTTCACTTTATGAGTCGCTCTCTTCCATTCTAGGAGTTCTCCAAAGCCCTATCCCCTATTCTTGAAAAGACCGCTATGCACCTTTACTTTTGGCTTTTCGTTCTTTTTGCTGCATCTGTTTAGCTATATTCGCCTCCTTTTCTTGAGTGCATGCTTTGTTCTTTAATAGAGAAAGGGCTTGGCGTAGAGCGTATGATGTCGATGGCCCGAGGTAGAGCACTCAATGGGGGTTAAGTCCCGCAACGAGCGAAACCCTCGTGTTTAGTTGCCAACAGCCAGCTCATAAAAAATTGTGAGACCAATCTCAGAGCTGACACAACCGGGGAGGTGATCCAGCCGCACCTTCCAGTACGGCTACCAACTAAAAGACAAGAGGAAGCGAATGAAGAAGGGTAGGGAGGTGACGACGACATGACGACGACAACCCGAACCTTTCCTCGAAGCATGACGACGACAACCCGAGACATTTGTATAACTCCTCGTCGACGGGTTGATCAAGGTAAGATCATTGGTTCCAGAATTAAGAGGAAGCTTTGGCAAGAAGCCTCCACATAGTAGTGATCCTCACGAAACATGCGATGGGGTATTACTTTAATTTTTTGTCTAGTTTGTAGAACGAACTATTGTCATCTGAATTGTATATGTAAATTACTTCTTGACCCGTGAATACGATGAGGCGATTGGCGTCCGATGAGAGCGAATGACGGTGTTGAAGATCGATGAATTTGGGTGAGGAAATTAAGGCTTCGAAGGATTTCGAGACGCATTTGAAACAAAGGAGAGATCTTGCAGGGAGTTTAGGGAGTATACATGTGTAAACTATGTCAATTGGAAGGTTCTCCATCGTAGTAATAATTCTGCAATTGACGAAACTAAACAAGCTGTAAGGGGTGCCAGCCAGTTGCTCGTACCAAGGAAACTCACTGGAAGAAGGAAACCTTTTTTTTTTTTTTGACGTCAAGAAGAAGGAAACTTTACAAAACGTACTCCGTAATAACGAAAATACGAACAAAAAACAGTAATATTAATTCCTACTAGTTTACTGCCCGGGCTACGCCCGTAATAGATTTTATCATTTTATTTCTTCGCAAGAGATTTTATCATTTTATTTCTTTGTAAACAAATAATTTTATCTATAAAATTTACCATTTATAAGACTTTCACTTTCAATATAAATGATGTGATTCTTCAAATAAATAATAAGAAATGTACAAAATAATAAGATAACGATGAAATCAATTAATAGTAAACATTGGTTTTTTATAATAATGAAAAAAAGACAGGGGGCCGATGATTTTTGGACATAGAGGGAGCAAGAAACCGTTGAGACGTTTTCAAAGACTAAGATTGATTAATTAGAAGGGGAGGGGGAATACTTTTCTTTTCAAAAACCATTTTAGCCGTTTTCCGTAACTTTACTTAGATTTTTGTCCCTAATATTTTTCAAATCCTCGTTATATCATACTTAGACTCTACCACTAAAATTTGAGCCGATTTCGCTCTGGATTCATATCATGGTAAAACCGTGGATTATGTACTACGAATCCGGTCAAATTTGATCAATTTTTCGAAAAAAGTCTAAATGTCCTCCTAACATTACTGTAGATACCTTAGGATTATACTTGTTGGATTTGAGTGTTGGTTCCTCATTTTATGAAGTATATATCATGCGTTTCGACGCTCGTCACTTTGTATGGATCTATGACCGTTATTGTCGTTTTAGTTAAATTCTCTTAGGTTTTTTACTTTAATATTTTCCAAATCCTCATTATATCATACTCAGACACTACCACCAAAATTTGAGCAGATTTCGCTCCGAGCAATATTATCGAAAAACCGTGGATTATGTATTACGATTTCGGTCAAATTTGATCAATTTTTCGAAAAAAAAATCTAAATGTCCTCCTAAAATTACTATAGATACCTTAGGATTATAGTTGTTGGATTTGAGTGTTGATTCCTCATTTTATTAAGTATTTCATCCGTTTCGACGCTCGTCACTTTGTATGGATTTATAACCATTTTTGTCGTTTTACTTAACCTTACTTAGGTTTTTGTCCCTAATATTTCTCAAACCCTCATTATATCATACTTAGACACTATCACCAAGATTTGAACCGATTTCTCTCCGGACCCATATTATCGAAAAACCGTGGATTATGTACTGCGATTCTGGTCAAATTTGATCAATTTTTTGAAAAAAAACCAAATGTCCTTCAAACATTACTTTAGATACCCTATGACTATATTTGTTGGATTTAAGTGTTGGTTCCTCATTTTATGACTTATTTCATCCGTTTCGACGCACGTCACTTTGTATGGATTTATAACTATTTTAGCCGTTTTACTTAACTTTACTTAGGTGTTTTGCCCTAATATTTTTTTAAATGCTGATTATATCGTATTGAGACACTACCACCAAAATTTGAGTCGATTTCGCTCCGGAGCCATATGATCGAAAAACCGTGGATTATGTACAGCGATTCTGGTCAAATTTGATCAATTTTTCGAAAAAATCCTAATGCCCTCCAAACATTAATGTAGATACCTTAAGACTTTACTTGTTGGATTTGAGTGTTGGTTCCTCATTTTGTGAAGTATTTCATCCGTTTCTACGCTCGTCACTTTGTATATATTTATAACCATTTTAGCCGTTTTACTTAACTTTACTGAGGTTTTTGGCCCTCATTTTTTTCAAATCCTCATTATTTCAATCTTAGACACTACTACCAAAATTTGAGCCGATTTCGCTCCGGAGCCATATTATGGAAAAACCGTGGATTATGTATTACGATTCCGGTCAAATTTGTTCAATTTTTCGAAAAAAAATCTAAATGTCCTCTTAACATTACTGTAGATACCTTAGTACTATACTTGTTTATTTGACTGTTGGGTCCTCATTTTATGAAGTATTTCATGAGTTTTGACGCTCGTCACTTTGTATGGATCTATAACCGTTCTGGTCGTTTTACTTAACTTCTCTTCGGCTTTTACTCTAATATTTTCTAAATCTTTATTATATCATACTTAGACACTACTACCAAAATTTGAGCCGATTTCGCTCCGGAGCCATATTATGGAAAAACCGTAGATTATGTATTACGATTCCGGTCAAATTTGATCAATTTTTCGAAAAAAATCTAAATGTCGTCCTAACATTACTGTAGATACCTTAGGATTATACTTGTTGGATTTGAGTGTTGATTCCTCATTTTGTGAAGTATTTCATCCATTTTGATGCCCGTTACTTTGTACGGATTTATAATCATTTTAGCCGTTTTACTTAACTTTAGGTTTTTGTCCCTAATATTTTTCAAGTCCTCATTATATCATACTTAGACACTACCATCAAAATTTGAGTCGATTTCGCTCTGGAGCCATATTATCGAAAAACAGTGGATTATGTATTGTGATTCTGGTCAAATTTGATCAATTTTCCGAAAAAATCTAAATGTTCTCCTAATATTATTGTAGATACCTTAGGATTATATTTGTTGGATTTGAATGTTGGCTTCTCATTTTATGAATTATTTCATTCGTTTCGACCCTCGTCACTTTGTAAGGATTTATAATCGTTTTGGCAGTTTTCCTTATCTTTTATTAGGTTTTTGACTCTAATACTTTTCAAATCCTCATTATATCATACTTAGACACTATCACCAAAATTTGAGGCGATTTTGCTCCGGAGCCATATTATTGAAAAACCGTGGATTATGTACTGCGATTCTGGTCAAAATTGATTATTTTTTCAAAAAAATCCAAATGTCCTCCAAACATTACTATAGATTCCTAAGGACTATATTTGTTGGTTTTGAGTAATGGTTCCTCATTTTGTGAAGTATTTCATCCGTTTCGACGCTCGTCACTTTGTATGGATTTATAACCGTTTTGGCCGTTTTCCTTATCTTTTATTAGGGTTTATTAATCTAATATTTTGTAAATTCTCATTATATCATACTAATTAGAGATTACCACCAATATTTGAGCGATTTTTGCTCCGGAGCCATATTATCGATACATAAATTATTAGGTACCACGGGGGTACCTAGAGTTACGTATAACTGTTCACTCATTATATACCATATTATAGTCATTATATACTTTCACTCATTATTTTAAAATTTTCACTCATTATTTCTCAATTTCACTCATTATATACTTTCACTCATTATTTTACAATTTTTACTCATTATTTCTCAATTTTCACTTATTATCTTCCGATTTTCACTCATTACATATAACATTATAGTCATTATTTATTTTCAGTCAATATTCTGAATTTCCAATCATTATATACAACTTTATTCCAATCATTATTTCCCAACTTTCACTCATTATTTCCCGAATTCCACTCATTAATTTTCAATTTTCACTCATTATATACCACTTGAACCGGGGGGTACCTAGAGCTACGTACCCCCGGGGTACCATATACCGTAACCAATCAAGACGAAGCATTGGCAAGACGCAAGCACGGACATAACATGGCCAAAATCGAATGTAAACTCGGGGAAAGGAACAAAGTAGTGAGAAGGACTAGTGTCATCTAAGTTGTGTATATAGAGGCCTTGTGCCCTAAAATTACGGCGAGGTGGCGGTTTGCCTTCAACGAGAGGGAATGACGGTGTTGAAGTTGTTGATGATATTATTTCTTTGAAAGATTTGGAGACGCATTTGAAACGAAGGAGAGATTTAATAGGTAATCTTGGGAGTATACATGTGTATACTATGTCCATAGTAAGCTCAACCATTATAATAATTTTACGCAATTATTAATTGCGATTTTTGTGACGTCAGTTCACCCAAAAATACCTATAATCATCATGATCGAATTTCATAATGATTAGTGAGATAACAGTATGTTCAAATACTCTTTCAATTATTCAATAAGCAATGCCAATACATTACACGCTAAATTTGATGCCTAAATATTGAAGAAAACTACTACTACTATGTATCTATTTTACATAAGCTTTATCAGCAAACAATCTCTACGGCAAGTCTCTTGGTTTTGCCTGCGCAACCATGAGCATCACCAAAGACGCTTTCAGTTGCGTCCACTGAACACGTTTCGTTGCCAAGACAGGCCTGCAATGTTCGGTCAGAGCTCACAATTAATCCTCATGAAACTGCTAATTATTAAGTAACAACTTAATTATTTGGAGTAGTATGTACAACGACTTTTAATTGTGTGTGAAAAATGGAAACTCTTACCTTGCTTAGAATTTCTTGAGCATTATTCGCTCCCTCACATGATCCTTTCACGAAGGAGCCACAATCGCCTCGTGGATCACCAAAGCCTGCAAACTTTACAGCAGAAATCGGCTTCCCGTTGCAACTCAACTCCAATGTGTTCCCTTCATAGGCCTTTGCACAGGCTCCTCCTGTTGTAACTGTTTTGAAGTTCACCTGTGACGGGTTTCCTCCAAATTCCTCGAACAGAACAAGAGTATTCAAATCATCTCTTAGAAAAGATCGCGGTACATGATACCTACAGTGTCGATAATCCAACATTAGATAGCGTAGGTTGGATAATATTGTATATATGTAAGATCATAGTTAAAATCAGATATAAGAAATAATGTGGCCTTACAGTGTTTGTGTGGGACGGCCACAGTTGGAAACACACTTAGTATTATCATACTGGCCGCGGTAGTCACAAGGTTCGAGGCTGCACCCATCCTTGTCAGCCACGAAACTAGGCCAGTATCTCCCAATGCTCATCCCATTCACCCAAGCAGCTCCCTTTCCCATACCTGTCAAGTCCAATACCACAGGATCTGTCCCTAGAGGTGGCTCAAATGTCGTCTGCAACACACAAAATATCGAGTAATTGGTGAAATTGCGCTACAAGACTACTCAGGACGTTCGATTGAACTGAAGTATGAGGATGTTACATTGTTACATTACCTTGTACCATGTCATGGTAGTGTTAATAGGGAAGCTACCACTAGTCTTCCATCTGCTCGAATTGAGTGATCTTTCACTGAACAACATATCTCGATCGAGGCCTTGTAAACCAGGTGTGTATGACCATGCATTAGAAGTTAGCGTCTTTGTCACTGTTTCATCATCACTTTTATTTCCGAGCAACTCCACAGGACCTGTTATACCAGTCGGCACCATGTCGAAGTAGGAACCGTAGTTCTACCAGAAGAGAAAAAAAAATGCTGTCATCAATTTTAAGCTCAGGCTTTTAGCATTCATCTGATGGAGTTCTGATTCAGTGATTGGAGATCATTTTTCGTACCTTAAGACCGACAGTCGCGCTTAACAGTGCAATCACATTCTTGCCTGGTCTTAATTTGATCTTTCTCTCAAAGGAATTAATGCTGTACGGATCAGATTTAGCAAATGCATATCCTGCATAATAACAGACAGTTGAAAAAACCAGAATTTTGAGTATTTTAGATACGCAGGACAGAAAACATCAACTAAAAGATTTACCAATTTCTTTGCCATTCACATAAGCGTGAAGAACATGGCCACTTGAATTCACTCGAATCCTCATGTCTTCACTGAAGATACTGTCATTTTTCTGAAGATCGACACTGTGCAAACATAATCGAATCACATAAAGTACATCAGTTCTGTTCTCTACAATGATTTATATTATGTACTTAAACAAAGTTTGCCACGTATATTATTTACCTGGTTATGTACCAAAGATAGTCACTGGAATCATTAGTAGCCGCTTTTTGCTCCAACAGACCATGTCCTGCAGAAAGGCCTCTGCCCCCGCGAACATACTTGGAAATCTGCTCTGCCCTCCAACTCCAAATAAGAGAACTCGGTTCTTGTTCCGCCTCATTGGGTTTCGTCACCATGATTGAAGTTTGTGTATTCACCTATAATCACCATAATTCCGAAAACATTCAAAGAAATGAACTTACTGTTAACCAATTTACGAACAGGATAACATATCAAAATCATACCTTAGCAGTGTTATACACTTCCTTTTTGCAATCTGGAAGTATACTGACAGACCAAGCTGGTACAGTGTACTGCTGACCTTCTAGTGTTATTGTAGCATCATTGGTCGAATTAGCATTGCTGATAAAACAGCTTGAGGTGCTCTTGTCCGAGTACTTTGTCATCTAAACACAAATTGAAAATCAATTCAACTACTATATATTGTTTCATCTAATTCCGAGCAAAACGTTTTAAATTATTTAACAACACGGAAAATGAGATAGCGTCATCTTGTGACAGCTCATGTATTGCACTTACATTAACAGAATTGCCCATATTGACTGTTACAACATCTCCATAGGTGAGAACTTTCTCGATCGAGTGCAACACAAAGTGAAGTTGCTTTAGATGTCCCCATTTTGGTTGATTCAAATTACCTATCCAAAACACATGAACAAATTTGATCATATTCTTTCACTACAAATTAAATGTCGTTAACATTATTATTGACTGAGTTTTTTTTTTTTTTTTTTTTGACAAACGACAAATTAAATACTCTAACTAAATCAAATAAGAGAAATATTTCTAAGATTAAAGTTATTCAACTATCGTAGTTTGGCATTGTTGACTGAGTTTTAAGGCTTGATATGTACCATATTCGTTAAGGGGTGCATCATAATCATAACTTGTCGCGATATATGGACCGCCAGTCGATCGTCCAAAATTTGTTCCACCATGGTACTGGTCACATATCAGATCATATGCTAGTCACATACATGATCATCAGAATTTTACAAAATGTGAGATTTTGAAAGTTTTGTCTTTACCATGTAATAATTCTGTAGAGTGCCGCCAGTTTGGAAGAAACGTGCAACAGAATATGCTACATCTTCAGCAGTCCTATGTGGAAGTTTACCACCCCAACCTGTGAACCTGTAAATTATAAAGACACGTCAGTGTTGTATAAGTCATCTGGTTGTACGCAATTTCGATATGTGTTTCGAGACGAAAACTAACCAGCCAGTCCAATTTTCAGTCCACATCTTAGGACTGTTGGGATTGTTTGGTGTGAAGTTATGACAATACCATCCATTGCATGTATTTATCTGACAAGGACATTAAACATAATAATATAATTAAATCATACATCTACGTATAAATTTTTATATGAATATTAATCAATCATATATTTATTCAAATTAAACGTTAACAATCCAACGAAACTGATGAACTAATATAGTACCATTGGTTGAGGTGCGTCGCTCTGTTGGCACATAATCCATGGGACACCAATATTTTGTGATACGGCCATTTTTGCGCACCAATTAATGTATGCTTTCCCAGCATCTCCATAGGGTGCCATGATATTTCCATATTCATTCTCAATCTACAATAATGGATAAAAAGTTCTATTAGAAA
Source organism: Spergularia bocconei (assembly GCA_963457585.1). Lineage (NCBI taxonomy): Eukaryota > Viridiplantae > Streptophyta > Magnoliopsida > Caryophyllales > Caryophyllaceae > Spergularia > Spergularia bocconei. Next base: position 4,986,894 of record OY734953.1, on the reverse strand, counting down.
CAAAAAAAAAATCGAAAACACGGATTTTAATTACATGATAACAATTGCGTGTATGATAAGATGGAGGCGAGAATTTTTAATTAAGCTTATTTATAGATGAGCCTTTTAAATTGGAAGCTCGTCCTAAAACCTTAATCGATTCATCGATAATGCATGATTGGTTATGAACAAAAGAAATAACGATAAATTAACGAGCTAAGTAATTGCTAATCCTACATACTAGTAAGTACTTGGATTTGTACAAACCTGAGCTAAGATAATTGGGCCATCTTGAGAGGCAAATAGTTTCTCCTCTTTCACCATGTCAACTATCAATGTTGTGAAAGTTTGCATCTCATCCTACACGTACAAAATGAGGCAATTAAGTTAAAGTAGTGTTAAACGGAACCGGAAATATTTGGACTCGAATTATATATATCTACCGTAAAACCATCTTATTCAAGTTTTGACGATGGATCGAAGGACTCAAAACAATCATATACTTTACCATGAACACTTTGTTAGATGTCCGAAGCTCGATCCCAGGCAAGTTGTGCAACCACACAGGGAAACCTCTAAGCATTTAGGCAAACAAAGTAAGAACACCAGAATTTCATACATAAGCAAAAACGCTAATATTATTACTCTAGTGTTTCAAAAGCACAAAGTAGTCAAATGTACGCAATCTTACCCATAATTCCATTCAGCGCAAGCATATGGGCCAATTCGAAGAATGGCATAGAGTCCAGCATCTTGAATCGTCTTTATGAACCTTATAAGATCATAGTTACCCTTAAAATCATATTGCCTACGTACCGGCTCATGAGCATTCCAAAAAACATAAGTTTCGATCGCGTCTAGCCCTCCCTCTTTAGCCTTCCTTATCAAATCCGGCCACATCTAAAAGAAATAACAACGGTCAAATCATGCGATAATTCATGCAAATGTACATTAATCTAGTCTGCGTCATTTGATTTGATCTGAACTCAAACTAATAACGAAATCATGTGTATACAATATAACTCAAATATCACTAATCAGGCAAATGTCGTACCTCAGGGGTGCTGCGAGGATAATGGATCGAGCCCGATAATACGATTTTTCGCTCTCCATTGATGAGAAGTGCACGTCCATCATGAGTTACTTCGATAGCTAATGTTGTATACAAATAGATTGACAAAAGAATTGCAAAATATGTGTAAAATCTTGCTGATGAACTAGCCATGTATGTATGTTTACGAGGTACTATAAAAAATGGTCAAATAGAAAAACGTCTACGTTCCTAAATATATAGGTCACTAGAGATTTGTTGTGATTTTTCATTTTTGGAATTTTTTTTTTCTAACAACTTATACATGCATCCGTCTTATCCTTTCGTATATTTTTGTGGATAATTCATATTACAAATGATGAATAATCCTAACAATAATAATGTTACATGAACACTACTCAAATATCCTGATTTTATTCCAGATTGTTAAGATTTTATTTAATAGAGGATTTTGGATGAGGTGAACATGACAAGGTATATAATTAGCATAAATAGTACATTATCATGTTAAGATGAAGACTGATAATGTGTAATCAGATTTTAAAAGGAAACAAAGATTTGTTTGCTTGTGCCTTGTGTACTGAATTTAGTCACCAAGCGTGTTTTTTACTTTTTTTCGTATTTGATCCAATCATTCATAACTTCGAAGTATATATCACTTATTCTCGTATTACCAAATCGATGAAACAAAGTCTACAACATGATTTTCACAGTTCACATCACTAATAAATACTCCATATATCAACACCGAAAATATTGGTTATCTTCCTTATCGGTCCATATTTTTTCCGTCACATTAATGAATCAAACTTGTAAAAGACCATTTTCACGTTCGACAGTGTGAGAAACAAAAGAGCTGCAAGTGTAGGTCCATAAACTACATTCACTTTATTTTTTGCAATAAGTTAATTATATAGAGTAACTCTTATAAGCCACATTCTAAGAAAATAAAAGAAAAGGGTGTCTCACTGTTGACACTGTACTGTATTTCAATTATTGGCTTAAAAATTGTTTTGTTGAGATCATTCACTCACATGGTGTCGAAACAAGTGACCCTAATATCCCAAGTTCAAATCACGAGATCCCTCTCCTCTAAATAATTAGTGTAAACTTTTGGCTTTGGTTGAGATGGTCTGCTAACAATTCGAAATCATTCTTTTTCCTTTCCGCGCAGTGCAAAGGCACATGCATAGGGTTTAACCGTGCAAGGGTATGTAATAATAACATTTTGAATGCACAACAGAACCCTTTAATTCTCCAAAGCTGTCCTTTGTGAGCTTGTGACCTCAATAAGTGTGTACCTACTAATTAAAAGGTAACTCGATTCTGGTTTCTCCACCCGGTCCATATTCGATCCACATCTGCATTGATCCAACTTGTATTCGATCGAATTCTACCGTTTGACAAGTCTAGTAGTCCGAATTCACTCCAGACAACATCATTTAGATCGAAAGTGCACAATTGAGATGATGACATTGATTCATCATTCATACACCGTATATCAATCGACACTATTTTAGGTCTCATTAAAATGAGCAAAGTGGTCAAGTGGTCCATATTTTAACTCTATTCGTAGATCATTTCATTCATTTGCAAATTCAAGCTGGACCCTCTTTCGCAGGCCCACTATCAAGTAGTAGAGTACATGATACGATGCGCTAACTCAAAAAAGTCTGGACTTTGAAGTTTGAACATGGACAATGCAGCCCACCCAACTCCAGTGTCTAATTGTCTATAGTCTGGACCATATGATATGCTACAGTTTCAAAATGATAATGACATCGCTTTATAAATGGTTTCGAAGATGAGTAATGTTGACTCAATGAGTCAATGGTTAAGAATTTAGCTACTTACACGTTCTTCCCAAATTTTGAATCATCATATAGTCATATTATTTGTCGTGGCTGGCCTCTACCTCTTCAAGCTTTTCAGCAAATAATGTGACTAATTAAATATGCCAACTATTTTGTGATAATGCTAGTTTCTCTATCTTGTGCTCAATCCTGCTACTGATCGACGAAGATGTACTTGCACAAAGTATTGATCATCCATCTACGGTTTATGTGGTGGATCTATGGTGTGATTGTATTAGGAAAATGATTACTATAAAGTTATATGTTCATATTGTGATTGATTGTAATTGATTGGTTATATATTTTACCTTCTATCTTAGCTTTGTATTATGAGTAAAGATTGATTTTTACTTGGATTAGTAGCATAATTGTAGGAATTATGATTGGGTTTTGATTCTCTTGTATTTGTATATAAACCGATTCACATCAATGGAATTACTCAAGCTTTTAATACTGTATATATATATTCCTATTTAACTTTCACCCGACTTGACATCTCTTATGCCGTTCAGCAGGTTTGTTTGTTTATGCACGATCCTCGCGAGGCTCATTTCCAAGCCTTGAAACGCATACTGCGTTATCTTCAAGGCACTCTTGGCCATGGCCCTCAATCTTTCCACTTCCTGTCCTCATGGTCTGACTGCTTATTTCGACGCTGATTGGGCCGGTTGTCCGGACTCCCGACGTTCCACTTCTGGTTATTGTGTGTTTCTCATTTATAATTTGATTTCGTGGTTGTCCAAGCGTCAGGCTCAAGTCTCCCGTTCCAGCGCTGAAGCTGAGTATCGTGGGGTTGAAAATGCGGTTGCTGAAACCTGTTGGTTGCGCAATCTTCTTCTTGAGTTGCACACCCCCTTACGCCGTGCTACTGTGGTTTACTGTGACAATATTAGCGCTGTCTATTTATCCGGCAATCCTGTGCAGCACCAGCGTACTAAACATGTTGAGCTTGATATACATTTTGTACGTGAACGTGTCCGTGTTGGTGATATCCGTGTTCTACAAGTTCCCGCCGCTTATCAGTATGCCGATATTTTCACCAAAGGCCTTTCTCGGGATCTGTTTCAGCGTTTTCGGTCCAATCTATGTGTCCGCTCTCCTCCCGCTCCGACTGCTGGGGCATAATAGTGTATATAGATTCATTGTATTGATTTACTCATTTAATGTGTATCTTGTAATCATGTATAGTCAATTGTTGTTTCCCCATGACTTTGTAATCATCATTGTATTCCCCATTTGTTTTCCTAGGTTCATTGTAATCTCGTATAGGCTTTTCATATAGCCTTGTATACTATATAAATAAGAGAGTGGAATGAACCATTGATCCGGGAGTTTAGTAAACTTACAGCTTTCATGTATAATTCTCTCGTCCCTCTCCCCTCTGCCTTCTCTACATAATAAGCACAAGGGAAGTACAACAACAATATAAAATAACGAGTTTTCTATGGCACGCGCGTTAGAAAACCGTATTAATAATATGAGAAATTGAGAGTCACGCTATGTCATGCCATTTTATAGTACGTTTTTTTTTTTGATAGTACGTTTTTAATTGACCTTACCAGTTTGATCAGCTAATTAAGGGCATGTTCGGTATCACTGACGTTTTCAGTTTTTGGTTTTTTTGTGTAAAAACATTAATTAAATAAGTTACAAAATTAACTTTAAACTGTTTGGTTTTATAATAGTCATGTAGAAAATGAAAACTGACAACTGAAAACTGAAAACCACTTTTTTCTCGTTTTAAAAAACAAGACTTTGGTTTTCCAAAAAACAGAAAACTGAAAACAGAAAACGATACCAAACAGGCCCTAAATTTGCAGCTATCATTAAACTTTATCAACCTATTCGATCAAACATGAGTAGTCTTGTTGGTTAAAGTTTGCCGTGTATTGAAGAACTTAGAATTGTTATATTCCTATTTTAATTGCGGTGTTTCATTACAAAAATAATAAAAAGAAATAAATTGTGTCTCAAAATTATTGAGGAACCTTGGTAAAATGGTTGTTAAAAAGTATTGAGTAGTTAATACATCTTGGATCTGCCATTCAGTATCTTACTATTGGCGTGACTTTGATCTCAAATAGAATGAAGTTAGCATTTGTAAACTCCAAATTGTTGGGTTATTGGCCCTATGGCTATGATATTTAACCAAATAGTTGGCAATTGGCATCCATAGAAGTACAATTAAAGGGTATTAAGGTAATAATTAATAGCATTTTGTTGCCCAAAATTAAATAACCAAGCAAGTAGGGCTTTTATCAAACTTGACATTCGTCTATCTAAAATAAACTTGGAGACAAAAAGTCCCTCAATTCGATACATTATACTCGGCTTCAAAAGTTTTTCACTCGGTTCTTTTTATTGAGGTGATCTTTTTTTGTCTTTTGAATCATAAAATCATAAAGTTAATAAGAAACCATATAACATTTATTAGTTATTACCAACTTCTTTGTGAGTCTTAGAGATTCTTGCTTTCATGTCTCTTTAAATTATTAGGAAAGAGAAAATGAAAGTGAGTTTTGAAGAAATTTGATGGGCAATTCCGAAATTTCGCTACACTAAAATACATATAATTTCTGTGCAACGGTAATGGTCATATTCAATACTCCGTATAAGTCTTATGTAAGATGATCTCATGATAACTTGTTGTGTGACCATTTTACTTAAAATGACCACTTAATGAAATTAGTGACATTATATTACTTTTGATGATCAATCTTGTAGTTTAGTGAAGTATATGATTAGTACAACTAATGCACTCTAGTAGCAAACTAAAATGATCTTTAAGAGTACTAAAACAATCATGAACTCTATAAATGTTACTACCAATAGGTTCAAATTTCTCCTTGTAAACAATTTTCTGTTTTGTACCAGGAAAAAAAAAAAAACAATTTCCTATTAGAGGTGTTGTCTCATATACGGAGTATGTCTTTGAAATTGAACTGAATGAGATTCTTCGTATTTGCCCTTGAAAACTACAATTCAGTCCCAATTTAAACTTCCCATGAAATTAAAAATTCTCTTACATAATACTATTCAACGAAAAGTTTAATTTGTGACGGGGTGGTATATAATATGACAACACTACTATAGAACGTAATATTTTACTAAGAGACCGACTCTTGTAACATTTTGGGTAATTCCAAAAGTTAGGAAATACAAAGAGAAAATAACTTTCATTGAGTGGGCTGAGGCCCACAGTTGTTTCCTGTCATTCTCAACTATTATAGCCCATCCGTCTAAACTATGACACGTATCTAGACTGGTTTTTGACAATTTTACCCTTGATGGGTATTCTTTCTGGTGTCAGATTCTGGGGGCAATGGTGGGGATAGATTCCTGAAATGGGTCCCATCACTGAAGGTGGACAAAATTTTATAATTTTTGACAGGTGACAGATTATGAAGTCATTTTTTTTGAAATAAATAGATTCAAGAATTTTTGGCTGTTTTTCACTGTTGATTAAATCAGTTAATAATATCATGATAAATTTGTTAGGGCTTAGGATTGATTCTGGAATGCGTATGCAAGTGAAAAAAAATGTTAAAATCTTGTTGAAGAATTGTATGTACTCCGTTTTTATTGAGAGTAATATTTTAGTTAGGTTAATAATCTTACACCATCACGATTTGATATAGACTAAGAGTGGATTGAGAGAGTCGGGTGAAGAAACATTTTTAAATATGTTACTTTCTTTTTTATAAAAGACAATAAAACAAATCCGATTCACGTAATAAAGATTAATAGTAGTAGATTAATACTAGTAGTGAACTACTAATCACATTACTTAAAATAATAAAAGATTAATGATGCCAAAGGTTCATTAGGTGAGTAGCTTTTTAAAGCAATCAAATCATTAATATAGTAATAATGAGGGAGGACCTACAAAAAAATTAGCAATTAAAATACACAAAAACAAATAATAAAAAGGGAAGTGGGCTAAGTCCAACCACTCAATCATACATAAATTGACAAGCTTCTTGAAGTGCATTTTGGAGAGACCCAATTTGGGGGCTTACTCCAACATCACACAAAATATATCCCCCCACTCATCCCAAGAATCCCACCCACATTCCAAACTATAATCAATCATTCAATCAATCAATCAATTATGCTCGGCAAGCGATCCCATCCCTCGACGATCGGGAAACTTGCCGGAGCGTTGCGCTCGGCTGGGGTCGTGGACTCGTCCACGAGCCCTAGAAGCCCTTTAGATTGTAGAATGCAATCTCCTAGGGGTCCAAAAAACTATGATCAACAAGGTGGTGTTGGTTTAGGCATAGTAGTGTCCCTAGACAAGTCTAGTAGTAACACAAACAACAACAATATTATTACTACAAGTGGTGAAATTCTAGCAAAGTATGGCATATGTGGTCAATTTTCATGTCGATCAATTCCCATTCCTACGAAAAATAATTCTTCAGGTAATTATACGCGTAATAATCACCATAATAACCATAATAATTATAATCATATGAATTACGAGTGTGATTATAATCACAAAGGCGAAGACGATATGATGGAAGAGGAGTATACGTACGTTACATGTCACGGTCCAAACAAGTCAGTAACAACTAAAGTGTACTACGAGGGTGGTGAATACGGTCACGTTACCGGTCGTCGGATTAACCAAAACGTCGGAGTTTTCAATATATCTTCTCCGGCAAGCTTTTTCGAAGACCGTCGTTATACTTCCGACACCGACTTTCTTAGCTCTTGTCAATTGTGTAAGAAGACCCTCCATGGCAAAGACATTTACATGTACAGGTAACAAAAGTTTTTAAACCCTTTCGCGTAATATGCATGATAAAGGCGTAAAGGTCAGTATAATAACAACATACGCGAAAATTGAAACTTACGTTAACACATGTAATGCATGTGAATGCAGGGGAGAGAAGGCGTTTTGTAGCGCAGAGTGCAGGCAAAGACAGATAAGGGTTGATGAGAGGAAAGAACAATGCAGATCAGAAGCGTCAAGATCTGGCAACATTTCAAGCTCATACACTAATAGTAATAGTAGAGGAGACCAGATCTTTTCAGCTGGAATAATAGCAGTTTAATTATTATTAATATTAATACTAAATGTTAATTAATATTAAGTAAATAAGCTCCTCTTAATTAAGATAAGATCATGGTCAAAATAAATAGTTTACATACTAGTATATTGTATACTCAGCAGATCCACTCCACAAGCTTGACTATACATAAAAACATGAAATTTTGCTCAGATCACATGTATAAGAGAAAAAACAAAAATACCCAAAAAAATGTTATTGGGGTTTAGTGATTAGAGTTGAGTTTATGATAAGAATGTGTAACTGTAATCAGTATCCTAAATTTTGTTGTGATTAATACACTTTTCACTTTTGTTTTAGTCTCGGAATTGTTTATTTGATCACAAATTCCTACTAAGTCGACAGCTGATCTATCGTCTCAAAATGGTTTCGGGTCAGATAACAAGAGCGTCGTGACTCGTCTGCTCTGGTAATTGATTAGAAACAGATGTTTAGGAAGTTATACTAGTAGTTTAGATAATCTAAATGGCCAAGCTATTGAATCTAGGCTGTTTTGAGGTCCCCTCATAGAGGAGAATAGTTCTTGTACTTGGCAAAATAATTACTTGCGGAGAAGACGTTATGAAATTCTGGAAATATCAAGGTTTTCTCGTGATGTTCCTGTAAACTTTAATGTTGACAGATTGAGTAAACTTTAAGATACTTTTAATTGCCAGATTAATGACCCTCAAATGTTAAATGTCGTTCACATATACATTACTCACTTGTTCTGATCGAATCTAGACTAAAACAGATGTACACACAAAAAGCAATATAGGTCAGCATTTACAGGTCCATATATACGAGACTATAAGTTCCGAAGAAGGCAGTACACCAGGCAGCATAACCCCAGTGCAGTATGGCGCTATAGTTAGCGTCTTAGCGACTAGAATTACAAGGCCCAACAGCTTTTTGGGTTTTTGTTTTTGTATCGACTCATCCAAGCTTAACAGACAAACAAGAACGACGACTGAGTGACACAGTGAAATCTCAACCTGCACATGCAAGTATCAAGACCGATGTAAAAGCTTAGATCAGTAGCAGACACATTTCCTTCATACATTTCCTGTTTCTGAAGTGACAAAAATTAAAGAAACGTCACACTGCCAGAAAACTGATATTCTCAGATGTCGTAACATGGACCAGCTAACACACCTACCACATATGATTATCAGTTTGATATAGTACATTCGCACTGCATGTCGACATAAGACGTAATACTGAATTACTGATGATACAACACTTACAAGTTTGTTGATTGTGTAAAAGGGAGAATCAAATCAAAGTCACAGACAGTCACAACTTACAAGTTACAACTGTAGAAGGGAGAAGAAAAAAAAGATAGCAACCAATATAGAAAACTAAACAAGACTATATTCCCCATGTAGGGGGGAATTGGTTAGAATAAAAGCCTTTATTAATAATACATAAGGTGCTGTGAAGTAGCCATGTTCGGGTACCCACCATCATATATTGGCTGACTAGCTCCGGGGGCACCCATTCCCATGACAGCTGGTTTCATCGGAATCTGACCCATAAGTGGTTGTGCGCCAGCCAATTTGCTCAGTGCAAGTTGCCTTTCATAGACACCAAGATCAGCTGCAGTAAACCCGTGTGCTACTGGAGGAGGAAGTGGGCTGGAGCTTGTTCCCGGAGGAGTAGGCTTACTACCCCAAGAGCACTGTAGTCAGAGATAAGACAGCATTAGGTTCCCATAATTTTAAGAGTATATGCATGAGTCTTTACATCTTTTTGGTGTACTTTGGTATCCGATAAAAAGGAACCAACAGAAGACAGTGAACTAAACATCCCAGAACCAATCAAGAAGTATAATATCGAATGTGAATTTATCATTTAAATTGACAATTTAAGCTACGATCACATCCAATACGATCGTAGAGGAATAAAATAGAGATAGTAAGTGAGCAGCTCAGTTCTTTCAAAGATGGAATTAGCAAACGATTCCTGCCTTAGCAAGGACCATAGCAGTATGCCAGTATGTCAGAAAGGAGAAAGATGTAAAGCTTCGGGGTGATGTTGCATGGCTCCCAGCATTCACAGGATATGAAGGAAAATTCAGACCCAAAGAGGATTATTGGGGAGAAAGGGGGGGCAGGACGAAAGACACGGATTTTCAAAAATTACTTTCAGAACTCGGCACAAGATCAGCTTTCACCAAAAAAAAGAGGGGGGGGGGGAAGGGGGCAGGAGGAAAGACACAGATTTTCATAAATTACTTTCAGAACTCGGCACATGATCAACTTTCACCCAAAAAAAAATGATAATAATAATTAGAGCAAACAGAGGTGGCATACTCTCATATGCTCACTTCATTCCAAGAAGTTGTTTACAAAGAAACTATATGAAACACAGAATGTCAGGTAGAATGGGAATCTGATGAAGTGGAATACTTTGGGTAAGACAGTGTCACAGTGAGGTCATGTGAATTTATAGTACTGTTCTTGTATATTTAAACCTTGCATAGTCTTATCGTGATTGCTGTATCACCCAAGATGCTCTCTACAATAAAAACCTTAAAATTACCTTAATAGGTTTACCAAAAAGGGGTCGCGCATTTCCAAGTTGAATAGCTTGGGCAGCTTCAACGTGAGTACTGTATCTCACAAATCCAAAGCCCTTATCTCTTTGTACCCTGACATCTTCAATAGCACCAGCACCTAGGGCATGAAAATGGCGATGAAGGTCAACTGATGTCACCTGCAAGGAAATTGGCAAAAAATGAAAAAATGAGATTAATAAAGAGAGTACATGCCCTGAAAATGTTTGTTAGAATTTTTAGGAACCTACAAAGACCACTCAAGATCCAAAATATATCAAAAGTCATTTGGTGAATAACAAAATAAGATCTGATCAACTCTTCTCAGATGTCCTAAAGAAAAGATTACAACAGCTAGAACCATCATAAACAAACCAATATTACCATAACTGTCAAATCAAGTTAGATGGATTTAAACCGAACAATTATCAGTTAGTTACGTTGTCTAGACAAAGAACTACTTCTGCAAGATTCTATTGTGCTTTGATATAATTATACAATTAGTCAATTACTCCCCAGATTTCATTTGTACCAATTACCAAACCACAGAGGTACCATATATAACAACTTTGATATCTAGTATACTAATAACAAATCCCAAATCCCAAAGCATGGCATAAATAAAGAAAATAATTACTCCTGAAGACCTTTGTGCTAGGACAGACTACAGCACCCATGTTTCGATACCAAAACCCACTAAAGCCAAATGCTAAAGTAAGAGCCATCAATAATCACAACCTAATAACCTATAGTCCAAAGAATGCTTATTTTTACGAAATAGTCAAGAAGTCAACTTGCCTCCACAGCAAGGTTGCCAACATAAACAGTTCTGTACTGAGGATTGTTCTCTGGAGCATCTTCATTCGTCTTATCGGCACCTTCTTCTGCACATCAAAGTCAAAACGTTAAATCAAGGGCAATGGTACTGATCAATTTAAAAGAAACAAAGAAAACTACCATATAAAGATGTAGTAAAGCAAACCAATCTAATTATATGAAAATCAAGAGCCTTCACATATTACAGATATAGATGTGGCTCCCAAAATCAAAACATAATAGCTTGAGGTTGGCAAAAGTGAACAAAGATTGAAACACTTGATCATTTCGTTTGAGGAAGATTTAGTGGAAAAATTGCCAACCTTGGGTAATGTCCCTAGAAGTCTAGAATAATTCAACACTTTCGATTATCGAGTGATAATCTGAACTTTCACTTAGTTGTTTTTGTGAATCCTATATTATTATAATTTTTTCAGTGTGGTCAAAACTACTCAAACCTAGAGCTATAACTATAACTGTAGGTGCCTACGAGGTTATTGATCCTCGTGCTTATGTAAGTGAATTTGTGAACAAATCTCATTTTAACCCATGCTCTCCGTCAAACCACCCCTCCTCTTCTCTTCCCTCCTTTCCACCACCTCCATCTCCTCTTTCCTCTCCAACCCAGCATCCAACTCCACTGCTAAGCGCCACCAGCCCCGCAGCGATACCACCCTCTGACCTGCACTTACCCTGCAATCTCTGCTCCCCACCCTTCCCCTTCCCCGAAGACCCATTTTCCTAGAACTGGCACCCATTACCGTCACCAGCTTTAAACAACAATCTGTGAGTCTGAGACACTCATCACACATGTAACTGATCAAATGACCACGTTAGCTGTAGTGAGCTGACCAAGATTACCATGAGCATAATTGAAGAAACCAAAAGTTTTCTACCTGGGATCCCTATATAAATGCCCTAAGAGGAGCAAAGCTTAGATGCCTGAGCAACCTACTATAATGTACAGCAAGAATGCTGGTCAGACTACAATGCATTCCTTGAGTACTTTAGTTGTATAGTAACATACGGTTCAGGGAAAGTGGACCATTAGCTGAATAACTGACCAAAAGTTGAGTCATCAAAAGTTCTGGATTTATTTTTGAGAAACTCTTATAAGTCCTATTAACTTTCTTTGTTTTTAAAAGTACACTAAATAGGATGTATAATACTGGTACTCTTATCCAAACTTTGCAAATGACAGCAAGCAAGAACAAAGCATCCATGGAAAACAAGAGCAGAAACAGTCCAATATATCAAGAATTCAATATGTTAGGTCTGTATTGAGCTATAAACCTTTTCTTAACTTTTAATGACTCCTTCAGAACATATGATCAGAACAGTGCTTCTGTCGTCAAAACAGAATGACCCCACAAACAGAAGCTTTACTCCGAAAAGTCGCAAGATACAAGCAAAATTCTTGTGTAAATAAGAGTATCCCCTTAAAAAGATATGTTAGCCTAATGAGTGTTTGAAGGTGGGGGGGGGGGGGCATACTTCAACACGACTATACATCAAACAAGCAATTTCATAACAATAATATCTAAACATGGACACTAACCAGATGTCCCATTAGGGACTTCCATAACACTGTTTGAATCTGAGTTCTGCTTGTCATCATTGCCAATAGCTCCCTTTGTGGCCCAGTTACAGCGAATTTGTCTGCTCCCAAGCCACCTTCCTATTAAAATGTAGACAATATGTGGAAATAAGTTGATGTGATGAGCAAGTATGCTGCAAGCAAATGTTCGAAATGCAGACGAGAAAGAGTCCTCAAATACGAGTTCTATTTTGGGCTCTTCCAACTAATTTCGTTACGATGAGTTTTCCTTCAGATGGAGAGAGAGGAGGGGAGGAGAGGAACCAGAAAACAAGTAGGGAGCAGTGCAGAGAACTTGTATTGGCTGTCATGGTAGCAGAGGGGAGCAGTGGGGGTAGGCGAAAGGTGGCATAGAAGAGAAAAGGATGGATGAGGAGCAACACAGGGGGGCGGATGACAGTGGTGGAGAAGGGCAGTTGAGAGGGTAGATTTGGACGATAAACTTTGTGCACAAAGCACCAACACCTTATAGGAATGCAGTGCGTGACTGAAACAAAATCATCACCCATCAATCACCTGCCTAAGAATTTACCATACGCACTAAACCGAATGCATAAAGCCCTTGATCTTTCATCACAGGGCAGGGAAGTTTGGAAGGGGAAAAAAAACCTTGAACTGGAATGAAAACTCATCAACTGGAATATAAAAGTCAAAATGTTATAAGAATATAAAATAGATTAAGCCGTACCATTTAGGTCATTAATTGCACCCTGGGCTTCCTACAAAGAGTAATGTAAACATAAGATTAGTAATCATATCAAAAAGATAGATTCATACTTCAAAGTATCATACCTCAGGTAAAAGATCAAAGTATACCTGTTGGTTCCTAAATGAAACAAACCCAAACCCCCTTGAACGCCCAGTCTTTTGATCCCACATGACCCTGGCATCTCTGCAACAGAAAAGTAAAACATTAACTTCCTGTGACCAGTAGAACAGAAGTAACTATTAAGTAGCTTCAACAATCGAGAGGGGAAACTATAAGATCAGAACATGGCTTACGAGCAGCTTGGATAAACAGAAAAACACTGAAACAGAGTGGCATCAGTAACCTCAGGGCTCAGATCTCCAACAAATACGTTATGATGACCTGCACCAAGGAAGATGGCAATTTAACATGAAAGTATTACTTCATCAACATATCATACTGCTGGCATATACTCCATATTAGCTGTTCTTCTATTAGGATGAATCGAAAAGCCAAAATAAGTAACTGAAAATCTCTACATACTCGAGGTGTCCTCCCTCTGACTACTAGCATATGCCCAGTTAACTTTGATAGGCTGCCCAAACCTGTAAAGTATATTTTGCGTTGGTTAAAAGCAAGACAATTCGGCATGCAATAAAGATGTTAGGAATAAAATCAAACATAATTGTGATTTATACTTACAGATGACGCCCGTTGAGAGTCAAAATTGCAAGACTAGCTGATCTACGATCATAGTAGTCCACAAAGCCATAGGAGGACTGACAAAAACAGGCAGACAAGGGTTACTGCTAAACCTTAAAATAATAGTCATACCAATTCAATAAATCAATAGACATATACTAGTGTAAAGAAACAAAAATGAACAAATGGTTGCCTACTTTCTCCTTCCGAATCAGCTTGCACCCTTCAATCGGGCCAGTGCTTGTAAAGACCTCCTGAAGAAGTGGTTCAGTCACTTGGGGGTGTATGTTCCCAACATACCTGCAATCATATCTACCGGATCAGAACACAGATAGTTGTTTAATGATGTCAGAGCACACAGCGTAGACGTTACCCAGGCAAATAAAACTAGAGCATACACTTACATTGACGTATACATGATAAATCACAATAGAGCTTAAATATTATATACCGATAGATGTATAGCCCACCATATGATCGTGACATCCTCCACAAAGAATGTCGCACAGCAACTAGCTTTGTCTAGTGTATAACGCCAACCCCAGGTCAGGATAAAAAATAAAATTCAAAATCCCTAAAATCCTGACTAGACCACTCAACATAGATAAAAAAAAAATTATCTAAAAAAAAAATAAAAAGAAGAAGAAGAAAGAATTAAAAAAAAAATCTAATAAAGACTCACACACTGCGGCATGCACTAGCATCAAACCCAGGCGGTAGATTTCCACTCAAGATAGGCTCTATCTGCAAAAATAAAAATGTAAAAACAACCAAAAAAATGCCTACAAGATCGAAAAAATAACTCCTACTAAAGAGTCACTCGAGATATGTCATCTAAAAGCATTCATTGGAATGCCAACCGAATAAAGGCAAATAACAATCACCAAGAAAATCAACAGACCATACAAAACCAGATATTTATTCT